>OZ024859.1:45752115-45799615 GCA_964017155.1 Oasisia sp. SBJ-2009 | reverse complement strand
GGCGAGCGAAACCCATCATTCACCAACTTCATGGCTCCTGGCATCATTCTGAGGTGAATTGTTTGTGTTTTAAACAAGAATGTAATGTATAAACAACTTGTGAAGAAAGAAACAGGTGAAAGAATAGGAGGAGTTCGTTCTTCACAATGTTGTCTTTCAGTCTTCACACCTCTGTCCTGGTCTTCCCTTTCCTCCGCCAACCTTGAGATGATCTACATAAATGCACATAGAAGACAGTTTCCTCGAGTAATTGTAAATGATATTGTTATGACATTGATGTATCAGTTTTGGACGTTAATGAAAGTTATGTAAAACATCCACAACTGATCAACTGCCCTCACAATCACAGAAATATGTGTAACATCATGGACATCAAATTACATACGTAAAATGGGTAACAGCCCTTAACCAGTGGAGAAATAAAAAGTATAAAGATATTACTTTAATTCCGAATGGTTGTAGATTAATATAGAACTTTGACAGTTCAAGGTGAAATTCTGCAAACCGTTTGCTCGTTTGCATATCCTAGCTCAATTGTAGTTTTAGGCATATGTTTTGTTATATACTTTTGAGTCCTTTGGACTGAAGCTCCAGTGGACTTTTTGCGTCTGTCATATGCCATCCCCTGTGTGCTGAGATGTATTGTCACCTGTATGAGACAAACGTTATAAAGTTAATATTCTGAACAACTATGGAATGAAATACTGTGCAATTTATTGCTATCCACTGCATTCTGCACACAGGAGGACTGGCTGGAGTGGAAGTAGATAACTCCATCATCACTAAAACCACTGGTAATCCTGCTGCTGGATTCACACAATTTGCCTATATTTATGGTCATCTCATGTGAAATACCCAAGAAAAGGCTAATTACTTGATTATGTCGAAGAGACTAGGCAGTGACTGCGACTCATCAAAATACATTTTTGCATAATTACAAACTCACTATAATATAACATATTCGTGCTATGTTTTCAGCATCACCTTCTTCATGGCGACAGGGCTAACAGCGATGTCCTTTGTCCTTGAGCGGAAGCAAGGGTTGCTGGGCCGCAGCTTTGTGGCAGGTCAGTCTTGTTTGGGTGACCACGTGGGTCAGAGGTCAGTCTTGTTTGGGTGACCACATGGGTTAGAGGTCAGTCTTGTTTGGGTGACCACGTGGGTTAGAGGTCAGTCTTGTTTGGTTGACCACATGGGTTAGAGGTCAGTCTTGTTTGGGTGACCACATGGGTTAGAGGTCAGTCTTGTTTGGGTGCCCACATGGGTTAGAGGTCAGTCTTGTTTGGGTGACCACATGGGTTAGAGGTCAGTCTTGTTTGGGTGACCACGTGGGTTAGAGGTCAGTCTTGTTTGGTTGACCACATGGGTTAGAGGTCAGTCTTACTTGGGTGACCACATGGGTCAGAGGTCAGTCTTGTTTGGTTGACCACATGGGTTAGAGGTCAGTCTTACTTGGGTGACCACATGGGTCAGAGGTCAGTCTTGTTTGGTTGACCACGTGGGTTAGAGGTCAGTCTTGTTTGGTTGACCACATGGGTTAGAGGTCAGTCTTACTTGGGTGACCACATGGGTCAGAGGTCAGTCTTGTTTGGTTGACCACGTGGGTTAGAGGTCAGTCTTGTTTGGTTGACCACGTGGGTTAGAGGTCAGTCTTGTTTGGTTGACCACGTGGGTTAGAGGTCAGTCTTGTTTGGGTGACCACGTGGGTCAGAGGTCAGTCTTGTTTGGTTGACCACATGGGTTAGAGGTCAGTCTTACTTGGTTGACCACATGGGTCAGAGGTCAGTCTTGTTTGGGTGACCACGTGGGTCAGAGGTCAGTCTTGTTTGGTTGACCACATGGGTCAGAGGTCAGTCTTGTTTGGGTGACCACGTGGGTCAGAGGTCAGTCTTGCTGTCCATGTGCTGTCCTAGCAAGGTAATGCTTGGATACCATTTTTATAGTTTTATATACTAATAAGCTAACTTTGGGCTATTGTAACTGCATCCCCTGTGAGGTTTTGTTCGTCTTTCTCTGTTTATTCACTTCCATACACCATTTGCATCTGGTCTACTTCTTGGCGGTGTTTTTAAGAAAACTGATCGTCATTTAGAGTTATTTACATACATGTTCACACTACCATCCCATGGATTATATGTAATAGTGGGTCCTTAACAAAGTCTCCTTCAGTCAAGAAAAAGACGTCTTCTCATAAGCCCAATGGTGGTGCAGTTGAAGGTGCTATTGTGTATTTCACATTGTGCTATTCTAACCAGATTTGTTTTATGGAGCTGTGTTTATAATTATTTTGGCAGATGTAAGTTGCATGGTTCCATGATCTGTCAACAGGTGTCACTGCAGTAGAGGTCATGCTGGGTCAGCTATGCAGCCAGTTCCTCGTGCTCATGGTTCAGGTGTCACTTCTTCTCGTCTTCATTCTGGCTGTCTTCCAGGTGAGGGATCAGTCATTATCACTGGGCACTGAGGGATCAGCCATTATCGCAGAACAGTGACGAACCAGTCAGTGTCACAGCAGTTTCAGTGGCTTCCATTTGCATCTAGTAATTTTACTCATTTATACATAAATGTTATACTGTGTATCCAGATATAAGAAGACATTGCGAAACAAATGTCAGCTTTTCACGTGAAGTTAATTTGAAGTGTTGATACACATTTGTCATTAATAGTATATGATTTTGTTTACACATGAACATTTTGTTGTCACTTTCTGTCTAGCCTTAAACATTCTGGGTAACGTAGTACCCAATAAATCTAAAAACATTTTAGACGCGTTCAAAATTAATTTCATGTGAATTTGAATGTGTTGAAAATAAAATTATCACAAAACAACTGATAAGTAGGAGGGATAGACGTAGTTTTGACGAGGACACATCAAGTTATGTCATCCAACGATCATTAGTATAATAAACACATCTTTTTCACAAAGCTAAAATGTGTTCATCAATAAGTCACAATCACTCAAAACTCGTTGATAACACAAGCTTAATATTGAATAGTTTATTGGAATTGAGTAGTCAGACCAGTGCTGTGTTTATGTTTTCCTGCAGGTGCCGTTCCATGGTCCTCTCGCTCTGGTGATTCTGCTCACTCTGATGCAGGGACTCACAGGGATGGCCCTCGGTGCGTACTCAGGGCTGTGTTCTCCCAGCAAGCCCAGGGCTGTGTTCTCCCATTAAAGTGACATGGTCCGTTCGTGGCTTTTTATTTTTATTGCAAATTCATGTTATATGGTTTAAATTATACCTGTTATAGCGTAAAGACAGTCAAAACATGTTTTAATGTACCATTTAGGGGTTGAAAATAGACGCAGTAAGGGGTGCTTAACTCTGTTTACACATCGACATCGAGGTGTTTTTGAAACCGTTTTAGGCGTAGCTAAAAGCCCAGAAGGAAATGCATGATCATGCGATGCAGTATCACGTGTAAAGGTCAAAGGGTGGGTGTCACTCGCGGTGATTTGAATGATAACGTATATAAACATTCAACGTTTAACATTACAAAGTCAATTCTGTTTCGATAAAAAAATATTGGCTGTCAAGATGCTACAATAGTTATAATTTATATTGATTAACATGATTTTGCAATAAAAATAAAAAGCCATGAACAGACCATGTCGTTTTAAGTCACACTGGCTAATTCTGCAGATGGGCCAAAGTAGCTGTCTATGTCCTGTCCCGTAATGTTGGCATAAATGCATACCTTATAATATATTTGTTCAGTGTTTTTAATTTTTCCTCAATAAATAATGTATGGTACAATATTATTATGTATGTAATTCTGTTTCATATTATATTTAACCACATTCTCTTCAGAAACTTGTGAACTGTATAAAATGATCACAGTTATTTTGGGGATACTTGTTCATAATTATAGTATGTTTACTCTGGATGTGTCTGTTATTACATCATAATGTGTGTGCAACTTTAACATGATCACCCTCTCACTCTATCTCCTGCCAGGTTTGCTCATCTCAAGTTTATGTGACACAGAGATGTCAGCGATCCAGTGTGCTCTGGGCTCTCTCTATCCCAACATGTTGCTCAGTGGTACGTAGACTATACAATGAGATTTCATCTACACAACTAAATGAATGTAACTTCATTTGGATTACATTCTGTCAACTTTATGAACATGTCCACTGTCCCAGACAGTTTTCAGTCTGTGCACATGTCCCTTCCTTCTTCAGGTAGTTTAAAAGTAAATGATATCAACAGACCTGTGTCACGTGGCAATGATTTGATATCCCATACACAAGCTTCACTGCCTGTTGTTATCAGCAGGATGATGTGATGCCACTATATTATATCACAGTCACTTTACCTTATACCCTGTCACCTTTTAATCTTTGTCAGTTGTCAGCAATCTACTAGATGCAACAGTCACATTCTGTAATTTCTGGTCCACTTACCTATTGATTAAGTGCAGGAATTACATATAAATATTTTTGTTTCAGTATTTATGTCAGTGCTGCCCAAAAGTAATGTTTTACTATTATAAAGTTGGTAATAACACAACTCAAACTGGGTTGAACTAAGATATATATGTATGTATGTATGTATGTATGTATGTATGTATGTATGTATGTATGTATGTATGTATGTATGTATGTATGTATGTATGTATGTATGTATGTATGTATGTATGTATGTATGTATGTATGTATGTATGTATGTATGTATGTATGTATGTATGTATGTATGTATGTATGTATATATATATATATATTTATACAATACAATTTGATCATTATTCATGGGCTTGTTGTCCTTTTCTGTCATATTTCCTAAGCAATCAATGACATGTCATTTGACCACAAGAGTCATGTTTTCATATTACCAAAGCAATCATTGGTATGTCATCTGACCACAAGAATCATCATTACATTGTCATTTTATTACAGCAAGGACTGACACTGAGATGTCATTTGATTTGTCATCAAAAAGTTATCATTTTACCTCAGCTATCAATATCATGTCATTTGACCACAGAAATCATTGACATGTTGTCATAATTTTACCACAGCAATTAGTGACGTGTAATTTGACCATAGAAATCACTGACATGTTGGAATAATAATAATAGTTTATTTCACTTTGGGCAATCATACAGATTGAAATAGGTACATAAAACATGCAAAGTGTATTAGTTAAAATATATTGAAATAATATATAATTTAAGACATTAGCATAAATATAAAATTAATTAAAATATAGAGAATATATGAAATTTATCTATAACATTAAATGAAATAATTTAAGACATTAAAACATATTTTCTGTGATTATTTGACTAAGCTTATTACAAAAAACTGTGTTTTGACTACAGGAATCATCTGGCCAATAGAATCAATGCCGCTGTGGCTACGCTACATCGGCTACAGTCTGCCCATGACCTACGCGGCAGAGGCTCTGAGGAGTGTGCTGGCCAGGGGTGAGTGGAGGGGGCCTAAGGCTGCAACTCTCATCCTAGAAACCAGACGAATCTACTTCCTCCAATAATACTCGTACAAAGAACCCCTTCTTAAAAACAAGCCCAGACCACGGGATCATTTCAGTAATGCTGTTAACCTGTTTTGCTCTTTAAAATACATTTTGATCTTTCATGGTGAGTATGTGAAAACTGTCAACATCACTAATCATCAGCGGAACAGTGACCACGGTGTGTCATGGAAATAGTGTCCTTGCAAATACAGCAATGGATATTTCCGTTTTCAAAAAAATCATTTACAACATATTTTTTTAAAGATGAGTTTTTCTTACCAGCTCTTTATGTTCCACAAAATGGTGGTTATGGTCCACAAAAATAATCCCTAGAGCCATCCGCAAACTAGGTTTCATGTTCTAACGACATTTGCCACTGTAAGAGTTAATCCTACACAGGAAGTCTACAAGGAAGTCTTTGGCATATCTAGAGTTCAACTCTTATATCTTGTTTTTAGTGTGTCCAACCTATTAGCATGTGTGTGACGTTATTTAATATTCATGCTGCTAGCGCACATACGATACATTTTTCAAACTTTCCTCCTCTTATATCGTAATAGCAGTTGTGAGTTAGTTTGTGAAATCACCTTCCGTCATGAGGTTGTCATTAATAAGATCCGAGTAGATCATTCAGTTAATAAAATATACCCTGCAACTTGTTTAGTCAAATAGAAATGTTTCCTTGTGCCTTTATGACGTATTGTCTGACATGTGTTGTTGTCCTAGCAGGCTGGGATTGTATTGTCTGACATGTGTTGTTGTCCTATCAGGCTGGGATTGTATTGACTGACATGTGTTGTTGTCCTATCAGGCAGGGATTGTATTGTCTGACATGTGTTGTTGTCCTATCAGGCTGGGATTGTATTGACTGACATGTGTTGTTGTCCTAGCAGGCTGGGATTGTATTGTCTGACATGTGTTGTTGTCCTATCAGGCTGGGATTGTATTGTCTGACATGTGTTGTTGTCCTATCAGGCTGGGATTGTATTGTCTGACATGTGTTGTTGTCCTAGCAGGCTGGGATTGTATTGTCTGACATGTGTTGTTGTCCTATCAGGCTGGGATTGTATTGTCTGACATGTGTTGTTGTCCTATCAGGCTGGGATTGTATTGTCTGACATGTGTTGTTGTCCTATCAGGCTGGGATTGTATTGTCTGACATGTGTTGTTGTCCTATCAGGCTGGGATTGTATTGTCTGACATGTGTTGTTGTCCTATCAGGCTGGGATTGTATTGACTGACATGTGTTGTTGTCCTATCAGGCAGGGATTGTATTGTCTGACATGTGTTGTTGTCCTAGCAGGCTGGGATTGTATTGTCTGACATGTGTTGTTGTCCTATCAGGCTGGGATTGTATTGTCTGACATGTGTTGTTGTCCTATCAGGCTGGGATTGTATTGTCTGACATGTGTTGTTGTCCTAGCAGGCTGGGATTGTATTGTCTGACATGTGTTGTTGTCCTATCAGGCTGGGATTGTATTGTCTGACATGTGTTGTTGTCCTATCAGGCTGGGATTGTATTGTCTGACATGTGTTGTTGTCCTAGCAGGCTGGGATTGTATTGTATTGTGTTGTCCTTGTGGACTGGGGTTTGACATGTTGTGTTGTCCTTGTGGACTGGGGTTTGACATGTTGTGTTGTCCTTGCAGGCTGGCGTCTGACATGTTGTGTTGTCCTTGCAGGCTGGGGTTTGACATGTGCCGTCCTTGTGGACTGGGGTTTGACATGGTATGTTGTCCTTGTAGGCTGGGGTCTGGCCTTCATGCCCGTGTGGAGAGGCTTCCTGATGACTATCGGTTGGGGCGGATTGCTGCTTGTTCTCTCTGGGATCATGCTGAAGGTGCGCGTGCATGCGTGAACCATGTGTACCTGATCTGTGTGTACACTAATGATACATCAAACACGTGGTATAGGTGCACACAGTTGTCACTAGACCTTGCCAAAGTTGGAACTCTCACAAGTTTTTATTCATAGATAAGCATGGGTCCTCCAATATGACACTATTGACATTTATAGAAATCCATCCAATGGCACCCATATGTGAATCAGCTGTCATGGTTGTCACTACAAGTACATTTATTTTATTATCATGAGGCAATCACTGCTCTGCTTTAGACAAACTTGACAGACAAATCTACTACTTGTTTGTGTGAAAATTCACTATATGCTCATCAGAATTGTTTTGAATGCAGTGGATATGCAACATAATTTTTAGGTTAATGAAATTATCTGAAAACAGGTTTATCACAGCAGTATGGCTGGCCTCTGCTGTGGTGGCTAACTACAATAGTGTACACCATGGTACAAGACCCACAGGGTATTTATAAATTGTTTAATTTATATGTGACAAAATATAGGACATTACAAATAACCAACAGGGACAGTTTTGTGATAGCTTTATTTCTTATTGCACTTCCATTGCAACGATGTCATTATACAACTGTTGTAATATCAAAATGATAAATATTACAATAGTATAGCAGAATTTGACAGTTTCCCAAAACAATAGTATTTGTAAGGAGAGATGGTTGAAAGGGATTTGGGAGTGGAGTGAAGGGGATGAAAGTGAAAGTGAAAGTGAAAGAGAAAGGGGACTGGAGAGGGTTGGCATAAACAACAGTGTTAGACCATTGTGGGTGGCAACGAAACAGAAAACAGAAATATAAGACATATCAAACCCAAACTCTAGGCAATCGGAGAAAAAAGGAGGAGAACAAGAGTATTATGGGATAACCATCCTAAAAACAGTCCCATCACCATGGAGACAGTTGGTGAGTCTGTGGGTAACATTGTTAATGTCAGTGATCGTTGATGTTATATAGAAAAACACATAAAATGACAAAATCCGCATACTTGTGAACATTGTAGTGGCACAAGTAGTCCTACTGGTGTGTTTTGCTAGATTTTCTTTCTATCGTGAATTCAGTAACCGGTGTACTGCCAACTGCAGTTAACTTTAGGAAATGTAACATATTATTGATGCTGTACTATCGTCACATTGACTGTCGTGACACATGAAGCACCGACACATATATGAGATATTGTTGCACCTGTTCCTTGAAAAGACAATGCTTGTAATAAACTAAGAAACGTGTTGTCCATGTTCATGTAATGGCAAACAATTTTTACTGTGTTAGAACTGCTTTAGTATGCACTGTACCAATTAGGAAATAATAAATAACAATTATTGTTGACTGGCACTAAGTGATTTTTATCTTCATTGTCGTGAATAGGTGTAATCATATAAATATATATATATATATATATATCAGGGTGGGGTTCAAATACGTATTTGCGTTTGTATTTGAATACAGTAATTTGGTATATTTGAATTAAAAATCACAAAAAGGCATGCATTTGTATTTCATATTTGTGTTAGCAAATACAATCAAATACACATAAAATTACCAATGAAAGTTAAAGCATTGCTTGACATCAACTGGCCCAGAAGTCAAGACAGAATGTCTTTCCCACCTGGTCAGGAGTGGGCAGGCACCACTGAGATTGGTATACAGTGAAGCTGGTCAAACATTAGCATCAATGTATGAATGGGAAGCCAGTGAATTTTATCTGTAGGCATAAAGGCATGTATTCACAGGGAGTGTGCTTCAAAGAATCCTGTTGTGTAAACATCCTGGGCTAAGTCAAAGGAACCCAGGTTTCCTCCAGTGCAGGGGAAGAGCTACCCACTAGTTGGTACAGTAGTACAGTAGTACAGATAAGGACCCTCTAGTAAACCTGCAGCCAGTTAGTCTACTGCAGTCAATCAAGCCAAAGAATAAATTCTACCCACTATGATACACAATAATATAATGGAAACACAGGCCAGGATTTAAATCATGTATAAATCAAATTTCAAAATGGCAATGTATTTTAATCGTATTTGAATAACAATTGCAGTGTATTTGTGTTTGAATTGGAAATTCATAGTTGTATTTGAATTGAAATCTGAAAAAGCAATGAATATGTTTTGGCCGAGTTGTATTTGTATTTAATTCCAAAATGCGTATTTGAACCCAAACCTGATATATATATATATATAATTATATATACATATATAATATATATAATTATATATACATATAATATATATATATACATATATACATATATATATAATTATATATATGTATATATATATACATATTACAAAACGCGGCTTATGCAGACCACTCCATTACGAGAACTATGACATAGATCCCTGCTTTCACGACATCCAACTACAATAATAATAATAATACTTGCCGACGCCAATGAATCTCGTGATCAGCGCAACCCCGGCATATGCGGAAGATTCCTATATAAATTCCTGTTGGCAGGATAAAGTTAATCAGTCCCCTATAGACTTGGAAACGCTGGCTCGCTGCAGTGTAATAAACGTAAGAAATGTGTGGCACGGGACATTTTACTTGAAGATGTGTATTCGTGCAATCTAGACTATATATTTCATGATTTATTAATGGCGTAGGCCAGCACCGCCAGCTTAGTTATATCGGCTTGCTAGATCGCGATGTTCCAAGTCCAGTGAAAGTAGCCCGAAGTATAAATATAATAGAACAGATTAGTGACGAACTGAGCGGCCTCTTATAAATATGAGCAATATCATAATGCGCTTTAAAATGGTGTACAACACCGGTACTTCGCACAACGTCAACTACTAGTTTCATAGATTGTTAAACATATAGCTAATAACACACTATTTGCCATTTAAATAAATGTGAGTGTAGGCCTACTAAATGTACCACTTAAAACAATTTGTCATAACACTAAGTCAACGAAACGACCAAAAAAGCACCCGTTCATGTTGCGTTGTAGTGGTTACACTTAAACAGGTAAGTTTATATATAGCGCAATATCCAATCATCAGGACTACTCAAATGTGCCTTACAGGCAGACCTGTTCAATAGAACAACATATCGGCTTCTCTGACTCTGGGAAGCATTCACCAGCTTGCGTCTACAGATCTTCATCACGGTCGGGATCTTGGTCTGGATTACGATGGTTCGAAACGTCGTACGTTAAAAATATTATGTTGCGAAATAAGTTAATTTCTTACAAAAGCAACTCTTGAAGCCATGAAAAACACATTCCACATTAAGTGTAATTTTAGTCTGCTACTTTGCCGAGAACGCAACGGCGAACGATAGCCTACGTCAGACTCAGACAATGGCTACGTCACTGACGTCATGACGTAGTGTTCGCGCGCACCTATTTAGGATCTCGACGGAAGAACCGACGAGAACACGTTCGACCGACACGACAAATCACGTAGTCCGCGTTGACCGTCTGACCACGACTGCCGACTGACGCCGGAAGCCTGAACCCAGATGAGGTCCGCCTGTCTCGCCCAGCGAGGCACGGGCCATGAAGTACTGCACCAACCCGCCGGAAGAAACAGAACCACTGTCGGACACCGACGATACCAGCTCCTGTGAGAAGTGGACACGCGAAAATCGCCATGTCGCAAGCAATATACAGGAGGTAGGGTTATTTAACATCACGGGCGGGCGGGCGGGCGGGCGGGCGGGCGGGCGGGCGGGCGGGCGGGCGGGCGGGCGGGCGGGCGGGCGGACGGACGGACGGACGGACGGACGGACGGACGGACGGACGGACGGACGGACGGACGGACGGACGGACGGACGGACGGACGGACGGACGGACGGACGGACGGACGGACGGACGGACGGACGGACGGACGGACGGACGGACGGACGGACGGACGGACGGACGGACGGACGGACGGACGGACGGACGGACGGACGGACGGACGGACGGACATAAACTAGACAGCTAAGCAGACACACTCACTGTGGTGTTCCGTGGCAGTTGGATGACCCGGCTTTGTCGAAACGGAAAACGACGTCGCAAGAATGGATCGACGCAGGGCGAAGACAGGGGCCCGGCAGCAGCGCCGTCTCTCACGATGACGGCGCGTCGCTCTTGCGTGACGTCACCGCGGGGGCCACGACGTCACGCTCGTTGCTGGCGGCGATCAGCGCGCCGCGGTCGACGGTGGAGGAGGACGACTTCGACTTCGTGTCGCGGCGCCCCGCCACGGCCGAGCAGCGACTGCAGCAGCGACAGCTGTACACGGCGCTCGTGAAGAACCTCGTCCAGCGCTACCCGCGCAAGGCACTGCCACTCTACTTGGCCGGCCTCAACACGGTGGTCGGACACTCCATGCGGCTCGCCGACAAGTGCAGCACCGGCGACTTGACGGACAGACGCGCCGACAGTGTCGGCAACGACGCCACGCCGAACACGGACAAGTCGGCGTCGAGACCGACGATGGACCAGCGCCGTCTGGTGGCCGACGAGTCGCGCAGTGGTCGTCATGTGACCGGTAGTTCGTCGCGGAAGGACCGGCAGGCGCGACTTGACCACGGATTCATCCGCGTACAGAAGGCGCCGATTCACCCGCAGCACAATACTCGACTGCCGCTAAGGTGAGTGCCGTGTACGTCACTGGGGGAACTGTGGCGGACACTGGGTACAAACAGGACACACATGAAACTTTTCTTCAACATCTTCCCTTCCTCCTTGGCCCCTTAATGGGGTCAGGGTTATTAAATCCCTCTGTCCGTCCCGTCCCATTCCGTCCTGTCGAACCTTCACATCCGCGTCTTCCGAACCCCAACTGTGATTTCTCCCATATATAATTTATAAACTATAAATTCTAATTATATTTTTGTATTATCTTTCGTTGTTGAGCTTCTGTTAATGTGCACGGTTTGATTGCGACATTGCCTACACATTGACACGATGCTTGCTAACGCCTAGAGCATTATGTTAGTTTTGCTTTGAGCTGTATTTTTATTTAAATATTATACGTATATTGTATACATTCTGTCAGTATGTAAGATTCGCCATAACGTGGAGTTAGTCAAACCACCTTGTATAGGGCCTGTAAGTGGGTCATGATTTCCTAGCGAGACTCCACGCGACTGGAGCTGATTGGGGACTGGAAACAAGAATAATATTCTAATGATGGATGACAGTTGTAACTTCCGACTGATGAATAGGGAAATCAGGTCATAAATATATTTATATCTTGTGTTATACATTTCTTAACTTAAATGTCCGCTTTAATAATTAGTTTACCACACTATCATAGACATAACTATAGCGATTTACGTAGTGCAGATAATAGACACGATTTTAAGCGGTATGTGTCTTTTTCGGGATTTGCATTTTACATTGCTATGTGTTGTGGTTTCGATAAGCACTTATATCTAACAAGTTGTCTAAATACACATAATCGTAACACATGTATACGTTTGCCCCAAAAGGTTATACTGCGCAAAAAATGGCACTCTTCATTATTAGTCAAACACAAGTACTTGCCGCTAATGCCATGGCGACCACCATAATAATCGATTAAAATTCATGATATCCGTGATTATTGTCACCGGCAAAGTGTTCCATTGCTTCTGCTTGTAATAATCCTTCGGACAATATAACTATAATACGCTATTTGGGAACAGTTCGATTATTACATTATATTATTTTACGAAGTGGTTACGTAGCCGAGCATCGGAACCCTGTACCTCGGCGTTATAGGTCCGAGCACTCAACGCGCATGCGCCAATTGTCACGTGTTGCATGTCGCTTCCGCTCTTTCTCACGGCAGCCGAGCATGGTGTGGTTGTACTTGGGTTGGGATGAATGTAAGCGATGCTTTTGACGCAAATAAAGAAAATAGAACAGCCGTGCTACTCTACATTGACTACAGGCGGGACTGTAAGATATCGACTGCGTCGGTGGCTCTATATCCTGGCAAGATTAAGCCCGGGCACAAGTACTTCGAAGACAAATGCCAGTCGATTCGGCTCACAGACAACTCGGCCCGGGCCGAGTCGGCTCAAGATAACTCGGCGTCGATCATGAGAGGACTCGGCGTCCATATGAGACAACTGGGAACATTTGTTTAAATTTTGCACCACCTCAATTTTGTTGTTATCACTATCTTTATCGAATTGGAATGACATTTTTAACCACAGAATAAGTGTCAGTTTTATATTACAATAATAATGTAATTCATGCGTAATGTTATTATACTAGTTATTGTTTTGCTTGTTTAATTTTATATTAGTGAAATAGTTATGTGCATTATTACGTTTTTAATACAATATTTATTTATATAAAATTTTAATAAAATGTATTAAAACTGCAATTAAAATGTCGCAAGCATAATACCATAATTTTCATTTTTTCCCCATTTGTTTGTTATAAGATGTATGTTATGTTGACTAAATTGTTTATGATTGATATTCTTTGCCTACATTTCATTATTTCAGTGCATTAAATTAATAATTATCCCAGGCATAATTATGTTTTACAAATATAACCCCTACAGGGCCCTACTAGCTTAGATATTATGCAGTTCCTGCTGTTAAATACTAGATTATCCGCAAATCTCACGTGTCATTGTAACCCTTTTGTGCAATGTTTTTAAAATTGATTTATCTATGTATTTATATTTGTATTGAGCATCGAAAATAAATTCACCTTCATGTCATGTATGTTTTACATTTCTCCTCTTACATAAACACTGCAATCAAAATACCGCAACCATAACGAAACTCAAAACTGGCAGTGTTGACTTCATGAGCTATTTTCCCATTTCACTACATTACCCACTAATCTAGAATGTGTAATGGTAACCCTTTTGTATAGCTATATAACTAGTATTATGCCATTTGTGAAATGTAAATGCTTTACATTTCTCCTTTCTTACTTTTATGCTTATATTAGTGCACTACATATGCATGTTTTACATTACTGTGTCAGATTTCAAGTGCATGACGTGTTGTTATATACCCTGTTAATAATGTCAGTATGGAATCAGTTAGCCTTCATTAGTAATGTATTCTAGATATAGAGATCACGTAGCAAGTTTTTTTTACATTAGTGCAATACACGAGTATGTTTTACATTATTGTGTCAGATTGCAAGTCGATTTATCTTCGCGCATGACGTGTACATAAGTCACTTAACTATTAATGTTACCCAGGTAATCATCATTGTAGAGATGTTCTTTTGTCATCTTCCAGTAATAAACTGCTACATACAATATTGCTACATTACCCTTGTGTGTATTTAATAATTCTGCATAAAGTAATACAGCAGATATATAATTTCAGGAAACAGCAACTATATTCGTATTATTTGTGCCACAGCAACTATTATATAAGCTGCAAATAAATATTATCTTCTAAAGTACACATATTACTTATAATCTTTTTCTAATGGAACTGGCTCTATTAAAATGATAATATTAAATTTACTATATAAAAACATGAAGTCCATAAATCATTCTGCTATACTACAGCTGCAGTTCTCAAAACGCAATTACTTTGTCCTGTTATGCCCTATGAAAAATAATCATTAACCAGCCATATGCTGTATGATACCCCAGTTGTTTCTTTCGGTGCTCATGTAATTATTAATAATGCTCACATTTATTAATTATAATGTCGTTATGGGTATATATTACGTACTTAGATTCATACCATTATCACAAAAAACATTTCTAATCATGCAATTTGGGTTATAAATTTTAAGTATTTATTTCATTATTTTTCATAGTGACTTGTTATAATGGACTTATAAATATTAATCGAATATTCTTATGAATCGCTAGTAGCAGTAGTACGATTACGCACCCGTACTGATACAGATGCGAAGGGTAACGTGAAAGTACGACCAATAAATCGCCTGTGCGTTGAATGCTCGGACCTTTATCACAAACAAACATGGTTCCGATGCTCGGCCTGCTGCACCGCGTCCGAGCACCGGGGAAAGTCAAAGTAGGCGCATGCGCGTTGAGTGCTCGGACCTTTAACACCAGCGAACACGGTTCCGATGCTCGGCTACGCAACAACGTCCATTATTTTAAGACTTAAGATGGAGAATATGGACTTCCTGCCCTCAACTGTCCCGAGCCTCGTTTTCGCGCGCGAGACTTACACGCCCTGTATATTGTTTTTGTTTGTAATAATCGAACTGTTTCCAAATAGCGTGTTTCAGTTATATTGTCCGAAGTATTATTACAAGCAGTTCTAAGCAGTGGAACACTTTGCCGATGACAATGATCACGGAAATCATGAATTGTTTGGCAATCTTGACTAATAATGAAGAGTGCCATTTTTCGCGCAGTACAACCTGTTTGGGGCAAACGTATACACGTGTTATGATTATGTGCATTTAGACAACTTGAAAGATATAAGTGCTTATCGAAACCACAACGTACAGCAATGCAAAATGCAAATCCGTAAAAGACACATACGACCTAAAATCATGTTTATTTTCTGCACTACGTAAATCGCTATATGTCTGTGATAGTGTGGTAAACCCTCTGCCGGTCTCTACCGGTCTCTGCCACCCTCTGCCACCCTCTGCCACCCCCTGACAACCTCATCCACCCTCTGCCACCCTCTGTCATTTTCTACCACCCTCTGCCACCCTCTGCCACCCTCTGTCATTTTCTGCCATCCTCTGCCACCTTCTACCACCCTCTGCCACCCTCTGCCGCCCTCTGCCACCCTCTGCCACCCTCTGCCACCCTCTGTCATTTTCTGCCACCCTCTGCCACCTACCACCCTCTGCCACCCTCTGCCACCCTCTGCCCCCCTCTGCACCCCTCTGCCACCCTCTGTCACCCTCTGCCACCCTCGTCCACCCTCTGCCACCCTCGTCCACCCTCTGTCATTTTCTGCCACCCTCTGCCACCCTCTGCCACCCTCTGCCACCCTCTGCCACCCTCTGCCACCGTCTGCCACCGTCTGCCACCCTCTGCCACCCTCTGTCACCCTCTGCCACCCTCTGCCACCCTCTGCCGCACTGGCTCTACACCAGCACCCTCCACACAGTCGAGGTCGGAGACGTCACTCCGCAGTACGTTGTAGCGTTCACAATTTTCCGGGCGTTATAAACAACAAGGGTGACGTTTATACGCATGCGCGTGTCAGTCATTGTCATCAATTTCCATTAAGTGCGCTAACGCTGCCGCTGAATCTCAAATTTCATACATTTTAGTCTGACATATATCGGCCACTATGAGCAACAATACGTATATAACCAACCATCCAGCAAAGTTATTTGCCGCAAATTAATACGAAGCAAACAGGTCTTGAGGCATGTTTTGATAACAAGTACAAATCAAGCGATTGCAGTGCGCCATAATCCGTGGCAGTGATTTAAACAAACGTAATATTTTCCTGTATTGTAAGGAACTCTTCACAGTAATCACGACATAAAAATTAACGAACAGCCCATGGTACTTATATACCACAAACGCATTGCATTGATGATTTTACATTTTACGCGCATGCGCAGAAAAGTCTACCGGAGATTATTTAACGCCCGGAAAAATATAGGTGCGACAGCGTGTCGTCGTGGTCACTGTCCGCCAGGAGCAACGTCCAGGCGACGCCCCTCCAGGCACAGACCCTGCTCTCGTGCTCGGACTCGTGGAGTCACGTGTGCGACGATTCCTCGGCGATGTCCGGCGAGACGACGGACAACAAGTCGACCCCAAGCATCGTGACGTCACCGCAGCAGGTGGGGACAGATCATTCATCTACATCCGGGTTCAGAGATGACGTACGGAGGCCAGTGACGTGGAGACGATGGTCGTGTGTGGATAATTTGTGGTCATAGAAAATGTTTTGTTGGACTGAGATAATGACGATTTATTTAAGGACACGAACTGTATATAAAGTTGGTTTTTATTTTCCTATTTTGCAGCTGTTTGTGTCGATTACGATAGACGTACCTTGTGGGTGTAGAGGAAAACTGGTCGTGGGTGAAATGTTATGTGGAATGCACAATTTGTTTAATATTATTTAGGCAATAAATGTCTTTATAATCATAACAATGCTTTGTAGGATAGGAAAATGTGTATATGAAAGGATTGTAACTGTTACGATATATGCATAATAACATTTTCTTTCTTCTATTTGGCAGCACACGAGTGTGTCAATCACAGTAGGACATATTGTGCACATGTATACACTACAACACATGTTTAATAGACCATGTGACAATTCATCAGTTACTGCCGTTTACTTTTTTATATTACCGAAAACCGTATTCAATAGGTTGATTTTTCTGAATGCTATGCTAAATATGTTGAATTGATGGTAATACAGCCAAAACATTTTCAATTAGAAAGTTACCTCTACATAATGATAAAATCATAAACACAACATTCAACATTCCATTCATGCAGCTTTCGTAACTTATGTACTGTCAATTGTATTTTATATTGCTTTGACATTGATGGAAGCCTATAATAAAATAATTTCCTGTAACCAATAGGGCCCCAGCAACATCTAAAATGAAACTTCACTTCGGAGCATAGCTCTATGTAGGTAGTGACCCGTCCACCAGTCATTTTGGACGGGGAACATCTGCTTTGGAGTGGTAGAAATGTCACCTGATGGATGGTGGAAATGGTAATAAATAAAGAGCAAAAACGTCTTCCAAATCTAATAAATATATTGTCATTTCTATTCTGAAAATGGGTGTCACACGTGTGTTTGTAGTTTATCCCAGGTCATCATATACGTCGCGACTGGCGTGTTTGTATGTGAGTTGACATGCACGTGTACACCACACCATGTGCATAGAGGCCTGCCTCGGAGAACTGGAAGTTTAACAAGATTTAACAAGATTGCCACCTAGAGAATCAACTCTAGATGGCAGGTGGACAAGGAAGCCCTTTGGCTTATCGAGAGTCCAACCTATCTAACTAAATGTACCCAGCCCTTCTTAGGTACATGTCAATTTTATTTTTAAACATATTAACACTACTAGCACCTACACAATCAGCCGATAATCTGTTCCATTCATTTACTGTTCTTTGTGAAAATGGAAATTTTCTAATATCTAGTCTACACTGCTTCTTTGCTAATGTAATTACATGTCCTCTAGTCCTTCTCTCTTCGTTAACAGAGAAAAAAATATTTCTGTCAATATTTTCATATCCATTCAATATTTTAAAAACTTCTATCTGATCTCCTCTCAATCTCCTGGTTTCTAGTGTTGTTAATCCACATTCTTTTAGACGCATTTCATAACTAATATTCCTGAGTTTTTGTATCATTTTGGTTGCTCTTCTTTGTACTCTTTCTAGTATATCAATTGTTTTGTACAGCGGTATTATTAGTTCTTTTTCCTTGTACACTATATTTCGCATAATCCATGAATTTGGTTTCCCTTTGCTGCTGCAATTGCACACTGTTCTGATACCTTCATATCAGCACTAATAGTTAACCCTAAGTCCTTTTCCTTTACGGTAGTATTTAGTACAGTATCACCCATTGTATATTGTGCATCTTCATTTCCATGTCCTGTGTGGAGGCACTTACACTTCCCATAATTAAACAGCATTTGCCACTTATCAGACCATTCGTTCAACTTATTTAGATCATCTTGTAATTGCTGTCTATCTGCATCACTTTCAATTTTTCTAAACACTTGTATCGTCCGCAAACTTCAACACCTTGCTTGTTATATCATCATCCAAATCATTGATATATATTAAGAACAAAATAGGTCCCAATACTGATCCCTGCGGTACTCCACTCAAAACCGATTTCCAGTTTGAAACCTCCCCATCAACAACCACTCTTTGTCTTCTATCAATGAGCCATTTTTCTATCCAGTTAATCATACCATTGCCTATGCCATGGGCCTTTAGTTTAAGTAGTAATCTTTGATGTGGCACTTTGTCAAAGGCTTTTTTAAAATCTAAGTATATTATATCTACTGGTGATCCCTCGTCTACCCACTTTGTGACATCTTCCAAAAAACATAAGATATTTGTTAAGCATGACCTCGCTTTTAGAAACCCATGTTGAGATGGGTTAATCAAGTTATTTTTAACAAGAAAATCAACCAAGTGATCTTTAATTAGTCTTTCTAATAGTTTGCAAACCACCGATGTTAAACTAACTGGTCTATTTCTCTGACTTGCTTCTTGATCCTTTTTTAAATAATGGTATGATGTTTGCTTCTTTCCATTCTAATGGAACTACTCCTTCCTCTATTGACACATTGAACACTGTTGCAAGTGGTATGCTGATTTGTTCTACAATTTCCAGTAGTAATTTGGGAGGAATCCCATCCACTCCAGGTGACTTATTTTCCTTCATATCCCTTATTTTCTTAGCTACCATTTTTGGTGTTACAATTAGTTGTCCTAAATAGTCTGACTCTCTCCCTTCAAATTTAGTCTCTGGTACTGGTAATGCACTAGTATCTTCCCTGGTGAACACCGAACTAAAGTATTCATTTAGGTTTTCTGCCATTAAGAATCCCTCTGTTATTATGTTTCCATCACTACCTTCTAGAGGTGCTACCTTATCCTGAACTTTCTGTTTACTTCGAACATACGCATAACAACTCTTGCTGTCATGTTTTATATTAAAAGATAATTTTTGTTCATAGCTTCTCTTTGAATTTCTAATTTCAGCTGTAGCTTGGTTAAGTGCTTCTTTATAAATGGCATAATCTTCTTCACATCCATTATGTCTATATGTCTTCCACATCATTTGCTTGTATTTGATTTTTGTAATGGCTTCTTTTGATAAGTGTTTATTTTTTGACCGTTTCCCCAAGGGTACAACTTGTTCGACAATGCAGTCAATTTCCCTCTTTAAGATATTCCAACATTCTGTTGCTGTCTTATTCTCCAGTGTGTTATTCCAGTCTATCTTTGCTAAATGTTTCCTCATGTCCTTATATCTTCCTTTATGAACATTCTTCCTGTACCGTATTTTACGATTCTGTTCTCCTTTTACTTTGATGATAACATATATCTGGTTGTGATCACTACACCCCAGTGGCTCACATATCCTGACATTATCAATAAATTCCTTCTGTGAGCTCAAAACTATGTCCAATACGTTCTCACCCCTGGTTGGTTCTAACACATGTTGAGTAAGGAAACTGTCTTGTACTAAATTTAAAAACTTTTGATCTTCACTCCCAGTACTCTGTTGAGATTTCCACTGTATACGCCCATGGTTAAAATCCCCCATAATTATACAGTCCCGTTTACTGACTTCCTTTATAGCGTTTTGTATTTTCTCATTCTCATCTGTGCTTATGTTTGGACTTCGATAAAGTAACCCAACAGTTAATGTTGAGTTTGCTGTAACTATGTTACACCACACAGCTTCTTCACATTCTGCTTGTTTTTCTAATTTTATTTCGTAAGCCTGAATGGATTCTTTAATATATAAAATAACGCCTCCCCCCTTCTCCCTATTCTATCTAAGAATAGGGAGAAGTTGGGAGAGAGGCCACGTGTCCCATCTCCTGACAAGTACACAGTTAGTTACGTGAAGTGTCGGCAAACGTCATCACCCCTTAGACGCAATCGTTGACTTATCCCCAGGTACGGATGCCCTCAACGCCCTACAGCATCTACTGTCACGTGACGACGGCTACCCCCACCCCCACCCCCACCCCCACCCCGTCCCCCCGTAGTGTCGGCAGCCTCGAGTCGATGGTCCCCGGTGACACGGTCGCTGAAGGAGACACCACCGGGAACATCGGCGGCAACAGTCTGCTGTCAGCACTGTCCGAAAGCGACGAGGGTAAGACGGCAGAGCGGTGTTCTTCTGCATTGGTCCCGTTGTGCCACGGGGTAATCTAGATCCAGGTGCACTTCCCCTTCCGTTGTTACCTCGTTCGCTATCTTTGTACCATTCGCCTTCCTTTGGATCAGCATAAGTAATCATTAGGCACCCGCTGCTGTATAAAATACATATCAACAATGACGTGTGTGAACCATCACATTGCAGTCCTCCATAACAGGTGAATATTTATTGTATCCTTTTCCGGCGGGCCGTTCCAGTAGTCTGTCCGTAAACGTGATTTTATTTTCACCGGCTACTTGTCCGTTAAGTGTAACTGGTGCTACTTGTCCGACAAGTATAACTGGTGCTACTTGTCCGTCAAGTGTAACTGGTGTTACTTGTCCGTCAAGTGTAACTGGTGCTATTTGTCCGTCAAGTGTAACTGGTGTTACTTGTCCGGCAAGTGTAACTGGTGTTACTTGTCCGTCAAGTGTAACTGGTGCTACTTGTCCGTCAAGTGTAACTGGTGCTACTTGTCCGTCAAGTGTAACTGGTGCTACTTGTCCGTCAAGTGTAACTGGTGTTACTTGTCCGTCAAGTGTAACTGGTGCTACTTGTCCGTCAAGTGTAACTGGTGTTACTTGTCCGTCAAGTGTAACTGGTGCTACTTGTCCGTCAAGTGTAACTGGTGTTACTTGTCCGTCAAGTGTAACTGGTGCTACTTGTCCGTCAAGTGTAACTGGTGTTACTTGTCCGTCAAGTGTAACTGGTGCTACTTGTCCGTCAAGTATAACTGGTGTTACTTGTCCGACAAGTATAACTGGTCTTACATGTCCGTCAAGTGTAACTGGTGCTACTTGTCCGTCAAGTGTAACTGGTGCTACTTGTCCGTCAAGTATAACTTGTCCTACTTGTCCATAAGGTTCTGGCAGCGACGGAGGGACGGACGAGCGAGACTTATCGGCGCCGGCGCCGTCTATCTCCAGTCTCAGTGAGCTCCGGTCAGCTGACCCGTGGATGGACCGGACGAGCGATCCGTGGCTGGAGCCGAGGAGACACGGTCCCGGCGCACAGAACCACTCGTCCGGCCACCAGCAGGACCAACGCGACGAGTGGACGCGGGGCGGACGGACTGTAAGATGAACATTGGTCATTGTAGCGGTAGAGATGACGCTGTTACGTTAGAAATCGTACCAACATTGCTTAGTCCCCTTCGCGCTGACCAACTGAATAATGATGATGATGATGATGATAAAATAATTATTATAAATGATAGTAATAATAATGATCACGATGAGTTCTTATTTACTAAGGATACTTATTCCAAAGAAGTAAATCTACTTATGGTACTGTTATGGTATTATTGTTATTACTATTATTATTATTATCATCATCATCATCACCATCATCATCGCGATCACTATCATAATTATCACTATAATACAATCATTATTATATTAATGATGAGGATGACGATGGTGATGATGACTACGACGACGATAATTATATTTAAGACAGTGACGATGAAGATGATGATAACAACACTAGTTACTTGTTTGGCAACAAACTCAGTGAACGAACTCAGTGGCGTAGCAACATGAAACAAACGACCCTTGACCGAGCGACAGTCGGCGACTATCTCATCCGACTGTTTCGGGGCTGCATCAGGGTTTTTCCGCTACGGAATTCCACTATGAAACCTGTCTTACATATGTGTGGCACCTTTTCCACTAGGATTATGACATAATTCGATTCGTACTAATAATCTCGAACATGCGAGCCTTTTCACGCCATTCTTTTCTAACAAAAATTACAAATATGTCAGCAATTTAAACGACTAGCTTTCCAATATCTCATTCGTATCCTCTGACAATCGGTTAGCAGCAAAATAACATAAGCAGCTGATTTGAAAAACGCGGGAAAATTACACAATAAATGGAGCTGTATAAGCAGTGCGCATGCGCTGCTGTGAAAAATGTATGTCAAATATGTATGTCAAATATATGCAAATATATTTGGCTGTTACATTTATTGGCGACACCCCTCCTGCTGTTGCCTATTCGTAACACACAACGTAAACAAAATTACGAATGGGAACATAGTAAGGAATACGCGGTTCTTTTGGAATGTTCTTCACTAAATCTCAATGTCAATTTCAACACGGTTTACGGCCAACGGTTGACCGCGCAGACGGGTGGAAGGCTATCGAAGGCGGGGCACTTCTTGGGCGTGATGCTCGAAATGCCTATCATTGTGAAACTGATTCTAACCTAGTTCTTCAGTAACACACGTCACCTTATTGTTTAAGTTTCGAGTGTCTGCTCAAGTCAATGGTCCACGTCCCTACAGGAGCACACACTGCCCGACACGGCGTCATTCGCCTCACACGCCACACAGACAAGTCGCTGCGGATTCGACCCACCGGACGACTCTCCCGTCTCCGGCACGCCGTCCAGTACGCGTCTTGAGTCGTCAGCTCAGAGGCTACGGGAGACATTCGACGTACCGGAGACATTCGACGCAACTAACGATGGACCGGTTCCAGACGAGTCGCCAAGTCGGGAGCTCGGCACGTCGTTGTCGTGTTCCGTCGACGCGAGTCCGCCTGATTATGCCGCCAGGTGTCGCGCGCGTCATTGTGAGCGTACTCGCGAGGTGGCGCCACACACTGAGGCGAGTGACGGCGCGCTGTATGGCCGCGCCCACAAGGCGCCGCCGTCCACCAGCGCGAGGACGTTTCGACTGCGCGCGCTGCGTCGACGTCACCGTCGGTCCGGCGCCGCGCGCCCGCCACGCACCCAGCACTGCGCCGTCGGGCCTCCGTGTGAGAGCGTCCCGAGTCCAACAGAGCCTTCCTGTAGCAACGACACCGGCACCGGCACCGGCACCGGCACCGGCACCGGCACCGGCACCGGCACCGGCACCGGCACCGGCACCGGCACCGGCACCGGCACCGGCACCGGCACCGGCACCGGCACCGGCACCGGCACCGGCACCGGCACCGGCACCGGCACCGGCACCGGCACCGGCACCGGCACCGGCACCGGCACCGGCACCGGCACCGGCACCGGCACCGGCACCGGCACCGGCACCGGCACCGGCACCGGCACCGGCACCGGCACCGGCACCGGCACCGGCACCGGCACCGGCACCGGCACCGGCACCGGCACCGGCACCGCGCCGGAAAACGACGGAGTTGCCGAGATGCGGACACTGGCGTCGCAGCTTGTCGCCGCTTACCTCGCCAACTGTCGCATGGTCATGGGTCGCTTAGTGTCCGACGGCGAAGACGATAATTTGACAGGAATGGGTGGACAGGACGACGGACTGACAGCCGAGACAGAAACAAAGAACGGCTTGCCGGAAGTGACGCCAGAGAGGAGGCCGCACGACTCGCCGGAAGAACAACACCAGTCAGTGGGTGAACAGCTTCAGTGTCCGAACGGAGAGCGTCACTCCACAAGCAGACAGAGTCAACCACTGAACAGTCCGAGGCAGTCCCCAAGCAGAGAGTGTCAGTCCCTGGAGATGACGCATCAGTCCAATCTTGACAGCATCAGATCTGAAGCAGACAACGTCAGTCCCCGACCAAACAACGTCAGTCCCCAACGAAACAACGTCAGTCCCCGACCAACCAACGTCAGTCCCCGACCAACCAACGTCAGTCCCCGACCAAACAACGTCAGTCCCCGCCCAAACAACGTCAGTCCCCACATCGACCTGAAGAACTCCAGCAGCGAGCAGCAGGAATCCGCACGTGGCGACTGCGACTCTCTGGCAGACGGCAGTGGTGCGACGCCAGAGGCTGGGCCGCCACAGTCGTCACGTGATGAGGAGACACATCACCCGCCACAGGACACGGAGACTGCCACTACAGAACCGCCGAAGCCCTCGGTGGTCGTGCCGACAAAGACAACTAACGAACAAGGTTGTCTTCAAGTCAGCACCCGGCAGCATTGTCTGCACCACCTGAACATTGTCTTGACCAGCAGACACCACCCCGCGCAACACAGTTGCAAGGGTGTGACATCACCGAACACCCCATGTCTTCGGCCCCAGCCTTACCCGGCAGCCACCGCGTACAAGTACTTCCGCCGCCGCACAGTGACACAACAAGCGCGATCGTCCGTCAATATAGTTCGCGGCGTGGTCAAAGATACCGTGGCGCTGCACAGACTAAAGGTAGGCCTAATTAATATATATATATATATATATATATATATATATATATATATATATATATATATACATATATATATACATATATATACATATATATATATATATATATATATATATATATATCTACACACATATATATATATACATATATATATACATATATATATATATATATATATATATATATATATATATATACATATATACATATATACATATATATATATATATATACATTTATTAATATATATATATATATTCTTGCTAATAAAACATGAATATGGGCATCTTCGAACATATTTGTTACAAAACAAAGCACACATAAATGCGTATTCAAATATCTATATACTTTGGAATGCAAGAAAGCATGAGTTCATAGAATAATGTTTTTTTATATTTGTTTATGCAATTTGTCAAATGTTATGTCATCCTTCCAAATCTATTTTGCCAACCCTTTCAACGTCTTACGCAATCGTCCCGTCACCGTGTTCGTCACGCTCGTCACCATTAGGCGACTTTCCACTGTCTCAGCAAAGATCTGCTTTTGTCGCTCTCATTGTTTTCTCATTCGCTCCACAACTTCAGCCGACAATAGTCGACTTCTCTTCGGTTCCGCTTTGAAACCTTTTTCATGTTAACTTCCTTCATCAACACCTCCAATCTTCCTTCATCAACACCTCCAGTCTTCCTTCATCAACTCCTCCAATCTTCCTTCATCAACTCCTCCAGTCTTCCTTCATCAACACCTCCAATCTTCCTTCATCAACTCCTCCAATCTTCCTTCCTCAACTCGTCCAGTCTTCCTTCATCAACACCTCCAGTCTTCCTTCATCAACTCCTCCAATCTTCCTTTATCAACTCCTCCAATCTTCCTTTATCAACTCCTCCAGTCTTCCTTCATCAACACCTCCAATCTTCCTTCATCAACACCTCCAATCTTCCTTCATCAACTCCTCCAATCTTCCTTCATCAACTCCTCCAGTCTTCCTTCATCAACACCTCCAATCTTCCTTCATCAACTCCTCCAATCTTCCTTTATCAACTCCTCCAGTCGTCCTTCAAAACTCCTCCAATCTTCCTTCATCAACTCCTCCAATCTTCCTTCCTCAACTCCTCCAATCTTCCTTCATCAACACCTCCAATCTTCCTTCCTCAACTCCTCCAATCTTCCTTCCTCAACTCCTCCAGTCTTCCTTCATCAACTTCTCCAATCTTCCTACCTCAACTCCTCAAATCTTCCTTCATCAACTCCTCCAATCTTCCTTCCTCAACTCCTTCAGTCTTCCTTCCTCAACTCCTCCAGTCTTCCTTCCTCAACTCCTCCAGTCTTCCTTCCTCAACTCCTCTAATCTTCCTTCCTCAACACCTCCAGTCTTCCTTCCTCAACTCCTCCAGTCTTCCTTCCTCAACACCTCCAGTCTTCCTTCGTCAACTCCTCCAATCTTCCTTCGTCAACTCCTCCAATCTTCCTTCCTCAACACCTGCAGTCTTCCTTCCTCAACACCTCCAGTCTTCCTTCCTCAACACCTCCAGTCTTCCTTCCTCAACTCCTCCAATCTTCCTTCCTCAACTCCTCCAGTCTTCCTTCCTCAACACCTCCAGTCTTCCTTCCTCAACTCCTCCAGTCTTCCTTCCTCAACACCTCCAGTCTTCCTTCCTCAACTCCTCCAATCTTCCTTCCTCAACTCCTCCAGTCTTCCTTCCTCAACACCTCCAGTCTTCCTTCCTCAACTCCTCCAGTCTTCCTTCCTCAACACCTCCAGTCTTCCTTCCTCAACTCCTCCAATCTTCCTTCATCAACTCCTCCAATCTTCCTTCCTCAACACCTCCAGTCTTCCTTCCTCAACTCCTCCAATCTTCCTTCCTCAACTCCTCCAGTCTTCCTTCCTCAACACCTCCAGTCTTCCTTCCTCAACTCCTCCAATCTTCCTTCCTCAACACCTCCAGTCTTCCTTCCTCAACTCCTCCAGTCTTCCTTCCTCAACACCTCCAATCTTCCTTCCTCAACTCCTCCAGTCTTCCTTCCTCAACACCTCCAGTCTTCCTTCCTCAACTCCTCCAGTCTTCCTTCCCCAACACCTCCAGTCTTCCTTCCTCAACTCCTCCAATCTTCCTTCCTCAACACCTCCAGTCTTCCTTCCTCAACTCCTCCAGTCTTCCTTCCTCAACACCTCCAATCTTCCTACCTCAACTCCTCCAGTCTTCCTTCCTCAACACCTCCAGTCTTCCTTCCTCAACTCCTCCAGTCTTCCTTCCTCAACTCCTCCAATCTTCCTTCCTCAACTCCTCCAGTCTTCCTTCCTCAACACCTCCAGTCTTCCTTCTTCAACACCTCCAGTCTTCCTTCTTCAACTCCTCCAATCTTCCTTCCTCAACTCCTCCAGTCTTCCTTCCTCAACTCCTCCAGTCTTCCTTCCTCAACACCTCCAGTCTTCCTTCCTCAACACCTCCAGTCTTCGCAGTTCGCTTCTCTTCACTCGCGCAATTCTTCTCCTACCTAGTTCATTGCGAGACAAAAACACACAAAACCAGAAGAAACTAGAATCGTTTATGTCACGAACAATAATATGCACGAATCAACCAGTCTCGCGGCACAGTGTAGTGTGGTGCTTGTAGCCGGGTAAGTGGAGAACTTTAGTTCAGAAAGTGTTCCTAGAGAACAAATGGCGAACAATGTACGGTCTAAGTTCGTGCGTCTTATAAATATGGCGGGTAAATTCCAAGGTGCCCCCTGTTGAGTAGATGGGAACTACATATTTAACTACGCCCCTTAGTGGGAAAGCGATTACTGTCTAAATTCGTGCTTCTTGTAAATATGGCAGCAATTTCAGTGGCGTTCGCTTGTGCATAGAAGTTGAACTACGCATTAGGAAATTATGGACCCGAATTTGAAAAACAAGCACTTATGGGGAAGATACATGGGACTCTCCCCAGCATACTACAAGTTTGAAGATCAAACATGCTTTTATTATTATTATTATTAGTTTTGGTGTGATATGTAAGCAAATTCGTTATTTATCTATGTATTTACGGCACTCTGTTATACAACATGCTTTATTTATTAATCATTTCTATCTCTCGAACATCACAATATACTTTCCCCATGAGGGATACATTAAAATATTTTGATTCGATTCGATTCGATACGATTCGATTCGATTCGATTCGATCCGATCCGATCCGATCCGATCCGATCCGATCCGATCCGATCCGATCCGATCCGATCCGATCCGATCCGATCCGATCCGATCCGATCCGATCCGACCCGACCCGACCCGACCCGACCCGACCCGACCCGACCCGACCCGACCCGACCCGACCCGACCCGACCCGACCCGACCCGACCCGACCCGACCCGACCCGACCCGACCCGACCCGACCCGACCCGACCCGACCCGACCCGACCCGACCCGACCCGACCCGACCCGACCCGACCCGACCCGACCCGACCCGACCCGACCCGACCCGACCCGACCCGACCCGACCCGACCCGACCCGACCGGACCGGACCGGTCCGGTCCGGTCCGGTCCGGTCCGGTTCGGTTTGGTTTGAAGGAGCATGCTGCCCGTCAGACTGGACGAACAGAATCCACAAAACACTTACCTGTAACTGTAAGTGTGAAATACCAAATGTCTGGACACAAAGTTGCCTGTTATTAGTAAAATGACTAGGCAGATAGTCACAATGGCGGTGAATTTACTATGCCGACCCGAATACAAAACAAGACGAGTTTACTTGACTGGAACGTTGAAATGTTAGAACGCTGCTATTGTGTGTAATGAGTATCAAGCCTTACATTGATGCACTACTGTTTCACCGTTTTATCGTTGGGGGCGCTACTTGACCAAATTATTACATTCTCTACAGGGGAAAACCTGAGGTGATAAAGATACGTAACACGAAGCAAGCAAATAGTCAGTTTGTTTAAAGTTGCATTCTGACTTCCGCCATGTTTAAAATAATTTTTCCAGTAAACCAGCATTCCCCATACACTATATATTGTTTTCCTCAATTACCTATTAACTTATTTTCACATAATATGCCATTTTAAGATAAAAAGCAGCAAAAGACGAAAAAATTTCCTGGTGGGCCCCACCAGTTAGAATTCTCTGATTGGTTTATACCTCGATGAAGGGAATTCCAGTGAAAAGCGCTGCCAGGAGGGGGTCACACTAAAAGGCGGACCACAATTGGCAGACCGCACGGAAACGGCATACCACATTCACAAAGATGCCACCGCTCGATACGCTCCATATTTACGGCATGCCCAATTGCCCACATACAAACTATCGCTGGCTACGCGCCTGTGCGGTAAATGGCTAATTGAGCATGATTTAAATAACTAGGGTATTATTGCCTTGCCCCATCGTTTTATTACGTTGACCGGAGAGTTCCGATGGTAAAAATAGATCGACTTTTGGGAAACTCCAGAGCCGTTGTTTGTTGCAAACTTATATTTGATCAAATAACGTATAAATCCACAAAGTGAGACATGTGGTAGGAAGTATACTAATAAGCAAATATCGGTCATGGTGTACATTGACCTTTCTAAAATGCGTTAAAAAGGGGAAATTATGTCAGAATGCAACTTTAAGCTATGACAGTTTGACTTAGGTAAAAATTAAGTAACATGAATGAATTTAGACCGTACTTAGTGATATAATGCCAGAAACGTTTCCCGTCATGACCCTGGGAGCGTTTAACCTAAGTTAAAGTGGTTAAGTTCTCCATCTATCCACAATGGTACGCCACTGAAAATTTCGGTACGAAATTAGACAATACCAAATTCACTACATATCCTCCAGGGACACCTTTATTCACTAGGGGGCGGTACCGTCGTGCCGCCTTCCACCGCGTCAGTGTTCATGCTAATCCAAGCACATTACTTCTGACATATTTGTGTGGTTTCTATTCACAAAGGAGAAGCTGCGTATCTTCGCCCGTACCCCGCCTCCTGCGCAACCGTCGCCGTCGCCAGTGGCGCACCCTAGCGTGCCCGAGTGGAGTTCGGCAAGTATCCGTCTGAGGGCGCGACATGGCGTGTCGTCTCGGCCGAAGCAGCGCGACTCCGTGGTCGGCCGCAACCGTCACGTCCCTGTCGAGACGACTCGGCCAGACGTTCACACGTGCACCTTTGACAGTTCCGTCATCCCTGAAGAAGGTCAAGGTCGTCGAGACGCTGCCCAGTGCGACAGTTCCCGGTGGGACCCTGGCAGCCGAAATCCTGAGAATTCAAACATCGAAAAGGAAGTCTCCGCATATGAAAACAATACTACTATTGACGTTAATGAGGAGGAGGAACTAAACGTCGATCATTGTGAGGACGGATCGCACAACGAAAAACGTGAAGACCACGGACATCAGGATGCCAGTCTGCAGCGTTCCAATGGAAGAGGAAGTCATGTGACTAAGAACGATGAAGTCGGCCGCGATGAACCAATCAACTGTTATGATAACGAATGCTACGACAAGAACAGACGACTACCTCGCTCTCAGCGACTTCACCAGAGCAACACAGCGGGCGGTGTCGCTCACCACCGACCGGGCTTCGACCTCACTATTCAACCGAATGTCGAGAAAAGCACCTCCTTCCTTCAACGGGCAAACCTGGAGTTTAAATCCGGCGATCCAATCTTGGACAGTGACAGATGCTCGAATGCGTGTTCTCCTGACGAAAGTTCTCACGACGATACCTGCTCGTCTGTTGCCTCGACACGCGGTGAGTCTTCTACATCAAGTGGCTCCACCTCGCGGTGTGAGAACACGCCGGAGTGCAAGGCCCAGTCCAACGTGGCCGACAATGCTGATGCAGACTGTCGACGGATGCAGAACTGTGGCCAGTCGGCGACATGTGACAAACGCGAGGCGAGTTCACCGGAACATTCCGATGCGACAGTAAACGATGTGTGCAGCGTGCGCGACCAACACCGGCCGTCAGACGTCGCCACCTGTCGGTTACGGGCGCTGGACCCTGCGAGCGACGACATGATGACTACGTGCGACGTCACTTCCGGTGGCGAGGGCAGTCGTCCGTCACCCGGGGAGCCACGACGGCCCGGGGGTGAGGACGGGACTCCCGTCGACCGGCGTCCTTACACCCTACCCAGCATCAACGGCCGCAACTCACTCGCAGAGCCTGGACAAGAAGGGCCTTGTGAACGGCGTGTGGCTCACTTGATTGACGATTCACGTGGTTTACAGGTAATCAAAACTGTAAGTTCAATTCAGGTTATATCTTTACATATTATTTATTGAATAAGAAAACATTTCAACACCAGTTCTTTTCCTGAAACCTCAAACTCGCTAAGCCTTTGTCAACATAGCACGATGCAACTGTGTGTGACCTTTGCCTTACAGTTGGTGGGTTCCAGTTTGATTGTGTATTTGGTGAACGGGAAGGAAAGGAATCCCAACGGAAGTGTTATCAGTGGTGCCTTCGTGCCAACAGCCAATGATCGGACGTCCCCGGTCGACATTGGCCGATCACTGCATAGAAAAGTGTTCGACTCCATCGCATTTATTTGATGCAACATTTTCAAAAAGGCCAACGACATCACTATCGGAAACGCAGAGATGTCAACGAAAGGGCAAGAGACACACGAGCACAGTACGACACACGAGCACAACATCGATAGCAATCTTAGAAACTAGAAAAATCATCGCCAGACAAATTCCCCTGTGTGTACACGTTGGTGTATATATGGGTGTACTTGTGGCAATATCGGGACATACCTATTAGTTGTGTCGTGCTATGATGGCATTCGTCCGGCGAGTTTGTCCTGATGTGACATAAAACTGATGTTATAACGTCCACGTGTCTTCTTGTGACCAGACGATTAGTCCATTGAAACAAGAGAAATATATTAATAATAAGTGTGTTATTTTAAGGGCCTGATTGGAATAAGCCTTTCGTATACCATTATATTTAAATGCTGAAGTTGCATTGTTTTCGTGATGCTGTTCTGTATCTTACGCGTGTGTACGTGTATGTGCGTGTGTATATGGTAGCGTTTGCGTGTGCGTGCGGTATTTCAATTAATGTATTCAAATGATATATTCAACGTCCTATCCTGATGCGAAATAGATATATATGAATCTACCTGCATGTTCACATATACGCGCTCGATCTTACGTATGCACAAATGCAGGCAAAACCACACAAGCACGCTTGCACGCACGCACGCACGCACGCACGCACGCACGCACGAACGAACCCACGCACAAATGCACACCGTGTAGCGTATGATCTCCCATACTTACCGTTTGTCATCTAGTCTTAAATCAGGGTGGCCAGCATGCAGGCTAAATGTGCTTACGTTAAGTAACAAAGAACACTGTGCTTATTATATCTTACATTAAAGTATATATACAATTTAAATACTAGCTAAGTCACTCAAATCATTAGACGAAATCAGGAGACCGTTGATATATGCCCGCTGTGCCTGAGACATATAGTATAGCCTCACCTCCTTCCCATGGAATGCACCTTTTAATGTTCTCCGTTTTGGCCAGTGCGAGTGTAAATTAAATAGTTATAAAGGGGAGATTTGTTTTGGTAAGACATGAAGGTGGGGGTTTGGCGACCCTTAAGGTGGTGCAGTTTGAGGTTTAACCCTAAATTAACCCTCTGTGTTCGCCACTGCAGATCGTGCGTAGGTGTGAGCGTGGTTATGTCTTTCTCAGGTGTCGCCGTGTGACGACAGAGTCAACTGTCTCTCCGTTCGTTCTCAGGTGTCACCGTGTGACGACAGAGTCAACTGTGTCTCCGTTCGTTTTCAGGTGTCGCCGTGTGACGACAGAGTCAACTGTGTCTCCGTTCGTTCTCAAGTGTCGCCGTGTGACGACAGAGTCAACTGTCTCTCCGTTCGTTCTCAGGTGTCGCCGTGTGACGACAGAGTCAACTGTCTCTCCGTTCGTTCCCAGGTGTCACCGTGTGACGACAGAGTCAACTGACTCTCCGTGGGTTTTCAGGTGTCGCCGTGTGACGACAGAGTCAACTGTCTCTCCGTTCGTTCTCATGTGTCGCCGTGTGACGACAGTGTCAACTGTCTCTCCGTTCTTTCTCATGTGTCGCCGTGTGACGACAGAGTCAACTGTCTCTCCGTTCGTTCTCATGTGTCGCCGTGTGACGACAGTGTTAACTGTCTCTCCGTTCTTTCTCAGGTGTCGCCGTGTGACGACAGAGTCAACTGTCTCTCCGTTCGTTCTCATGTGTCGCCGTGTGACGACAGAGTCAACTGTCTCTCCATTCGTTCTCATGTGTCGCCGTGTGACGACAGTGTCAACTGTCTCTCCGTTCTTTCTCATGTGTCGCCGTGTGACGACAGAGTCAACTGTCTCTCCGTTCGTTCTCATGTGTCGCCGTGTGACGACAGTGTCAACTGTCTCTCCGTTCTTTCTCATGTGTCGCCGTGTGACGACAGAGTCAACTGTCTCTCCGTTCGTTCTCATGTGTCGCCGTGTGACGACAGTGTCAACTGTCTCTCCGTTCTTTCTCAGGTGTCGCCGTGTGACGACAGAGTCAACTGTCTCTCCGTTCGTTCTCATGTGTCGCCGTGTGACGACAGAGTCAACTGTCTCTCCGTTGGTTTTCAGGTGTCGCCGTGTGACGACAGAATCAACTGTCTCTCCTTTCGTTCTCAGGTGTCGCCGTGTGACAACAGAGTCAACTGTCTCTCCTTTCGTTCTGATGTGTCGCCGTGTGACGACAGAGTCAACTGTGTCTCCGTTCGTTCTCAAGTGTCGCCGTGTGACGACAGAGTCAACTGTCTCTCCGTTCGTTCTCAGGTGTCGCCGTGTGACGACAGAGTCAACTGTCTCTCCGTTCGTTCCCAGGTGTCACCGTGTGACGACAGAGTCAACTGACTCTCCGTGGGTTTTCAGGTTCGCCGTGTGACGACAGAGTCAACTGTCTCTCCGTTCGTTCTCATGTGTCGCCGTGTGACGACAGTGTCAACTGTCTCTCCGTTCTTTCTCATGTGTCGCCGTGTGACGACAGAGTCAACTGTCTCTCCGTTCGTTCTCATGTGTCGCCGTGTGACGACAGTGTCAACTGTCTCTCCGTTCTTTCTCAGGTGTCGCCGTGTGACGACAGAGTCAACTGTCTCTCCGTTCGTTCTCAGGTGTCGCCGTGTGACGACAGAGTCAACTGTCTCTCCTTTCGTTCTCAGGTGTCGCCGTGTGACAACAGAGTCAACTGTCTCTCCTTTCGTTCTGATGTGTCGCCGTGTGACGACAGAGTCAGCTATCTCTCCTTTCGTTCTCATGTGTCGCCGTGTGACGACAGAGTCAACTGTCTCTCCTTTCGTTCTCATGTGTCGCCGTGTGACGACAGAGTCAACTGTCTCTCCTTTCGTTCTCAGGTGTCACCGTGTGACGACAGAGTCAACTGTCTCTCCTTTCGTTCTGATGTGTCGCCCTGTGACGACAGAGTCAACTATCTCTCCTTTCGTTCTCAGGTGTCACCGTGTGACGACAGAGTCAACTGTCTCTCCTTTCGTTCTCAGGTGTCACCGTGTAACGACAGAGTCAACTGTCTCTCCGTTCGTTCTCAGGTGTCGCCGTGTGACGACAGAGTCAACTGTCTCTCCGTTCGTTCTCAGGTGTCGCCGTGTGACGACAGAGTCAACTGTCTCTCCGTTCGTTCTCAGGTGTCGCGGTGTGACGACAGAGTGGGCCGTCTCTCCGCCTCTGCCTGTCCGCTGGCTCCGGTCACGTATCCTCCGGGTGCCACGCTGTCCATGTCCGCTCTGTCCACCGAGCTCGAGAGGTGGCTGCGTCAGACGACCAGCACGCTTCGCGTCATCCCCGCCATCCGACCAGAGGCGTCGCGCTCCAAGTCTGCCAGTCGCAGGTTATTCTACTTGTTGTATTTCGCCGATGGCCTTGTGAAGGGGCCGGGTGTCGATTATCCGCGTGTGGATTAAAGATAGTGTGCCTACTGACTTGTATTACTAGTGTTATTAGTAGGAGTAGCCGTATTGGTAGTTGTAGTAGTAGTAGTAGTAGTAGTAGTAGTAGTAGTAGTAGTAGTAGTAGTAGTAGTAGTAGTAGTTGTTGTAGTAGTAGTAGTAGTAGTAGTAGTAGTAGTACTAGTAGTAGTAGTAGTAGTAGTAGTAGTAGTAGTAGCAGTAGCAGTAGCAGCAGCAGCAGCAGCAGCAGTAGCAGCAACAGTAGTAATAGTAGAAGCTTTATTTACCGATGGAAATAATGTCATATAGTATATCATAATGTTCCGTCAACACACTTTTATGTACATAATTACATACATGTATATATATATATATACATACACACATATATATATATATACATACTTACATACATACGTACATACTTACAAGCACATGAATACATACAAACATATATACAAACAAACAAACAAACAAACAAACAAACAAACATACATACATACATACATACATACATACATACATACATACATACATACATACATACATACATACATACATACAAATATACGTACGTACATACATACATATTCACGTACATATAAAGTGTAATTTATTTTAAAGAAAAGTGGATATAATTATAAAATAATTTTATATTCAAAACTATTATAGTCAAGTAAATTGATAATAAATTAATAAATATCACTAATAAAAAGCCAGACTGATCACATTCTTAGACAAGCAGTGTAGAGAAATCCATGATCAACATAAGATCATGAGATAACATCATGGGAGATGTAAGCAGCAGTACAATATATGAAGACTGGGACAACAACAGGCAACGACCATATAAACATTGATACATCAAAAGCTGGAGAAGATACCATATCGAAGACACTTGCTAAGCTGTACACTAAATGATTATCAGAAAGACGAGTACACACTGCATGGAAGAATCCTAAGATGATGATGATCTCCAAGAAGGGAAATAAGAAAGACCTCAATAATTACAGACCGATATGTCTACTATCAAACATCTATAAAGTACTCACTAAAGTACTAACGAAAAGGCTATGGAAGGCACACGACAACAAGCAACCACGCGAGCAAGCTGAGTTCAGAAGCACATTCACGTGGTTATGATAAAATATCCCACTCTGCATCGCATTCGCCGACTACGAGACAGCCTTCCAATCTGTGCAAACAAAAGCAGTGATCTCGCTTCAAAAACAGGTGATAGAAGATGTGTACATGTTGAAGGAAATCTACACCAACAACCCGAGGACAGTGCACCTACACAAAGAAAGCAACAGATCAACATCAGGAGAGGAGTACGTCAAGGAGATACCATATCGTCCAAGCTGTTTACGGCAGCACTCGAAAGCATATTCCGACAACTGACTTGGGAAACCAGAGGCTTGAAGATAGACGGCGAATATCTTAGTCATGTTCGCTTCATCGACGTCGACTCACATGCGCTAATACACCAAATGAACTACAACAAAGGCTGCCGGAATTAGCTGACGAAATTCATCATACAGTTCTCAAGATGGACATGTCGAAGACAAAGGTGATGGTGGAAAACGACACACCAATATATGTCAATAACACCCAAATCGAGAACGTTGAAAGGTACGTCTACCTGGGACAGAGATACAGCAACACAGACAGAGACCAAGACAAGGAGATTCAAAGAAGAATCACGGCCGTGTGGACAGCATATGTCAAGCACCGCGACATCTTCAAGGGTAACATTGGAACATGCTTGAAAGACAAGTCTACAATTCCTGAGTACTTCCAGCAATGACACATCGCGCGGAAACATGGGCACTCACCAACCAAGCAAAGAACATCCTAGCAGCCGCTCAAAGATGGGAAGGAATATGCCAAACATCACATCACAATAAAACAAACATTTGGGTAAGAGAAAATACAAACGTCACAAACATGATTGAACAAGTCAGAAGACTGATAACCGATGGACACTGCGTATCACCACCTAGAAACCCTCAGACACGGAAAAGACCTAGAGACGTTGGAGAAACGAACTACACGACTACTGGAAGGGTACCATCTTGGCAGAGGATACCGCAAGATAGGCAGATGTGGAAACAGCTTTCGCCTATCCACGGGACACTAAGTCTCAACAATGATGAAGATGGTGATGGTGATGATGATAGTGATTATGATGATGATGATGACGATTAATAACTACTACAAATGCAACTACAATGTCACTAGTTAGTCGGCGTACATTAGTAAACATCCCCACAACGCGTGGTATTCGTGGAAGTGGAAGTGGCCGTGGAAGGAAACAACAACACAACACTAAACTTCCAGTTTCCGCTCAAAAACAACATGTATGTTCAACAATATCATTATGTCCAGATATAAGTTAACTCTGCTTCAGCCGTTCACACTCCACGACCCGACAGTGCAACGACACACCACCAGCGTCCCGTGTGCTCTCCACTTGAAGTTTTTTAAATATTGAATGATATGAAAATATTGCCAGAAATATTTGTTTCACGGCCAAGGAAGAGAGAAAGATTAGAGGACATGGAGTTACATTAGTAAAGAAGCAGTGTAGACTAGACATTATACATTTTTCATTTTCACAAAGAATAGTAAGCGAATGGAATAGATTATCAACCGATTGTGAAGGTGCTAGTAGTGTTAATATATTTAAAAATAAAATCGACATATACCTAAGACGGGCGGGGTATGATTAGATAGATAGGTTGGACTCTCCATAAGGCAAACGGCTTCCTTGTCCACCTGCCATCTATAGTTGAATCTCTAGGTGGCAATCTTGTTAAATCTGGTTAAATCTTGCTAAATCTTGTTAAATCTGGTTAAATCTGGTAAAATCTTGCTAAATCTTGTCAAATCTTGTTAAATCTTGTTAAATCTTGTTAAATCTTGTTAAATCTTGTTAAATGTTGTTAAATCTTGTTAAATCTTGTGAAATCACTTGCAGCCGCCGTCACCCGCCGACTGCCGACCGACGTCCCCTGTCTCCCTGCGGTCTCGGCCTCATGACGTGTCCTCTCGTCCAACGCCGCCGCCCACCGCCCGCCTCACAGCCGCCTCGCCTCAGTCGTCTCGCCCGCATGCCGCCCCCGGTGACCTTCCCGGCCGTGCCGACCCACCGCTCGGCCAACTCCCTCTCGCGGGCGAACAAACTGGACGACATGAAGAGGAGGGCTCCACCCGCCACACGGGGGCGACACCTGTCCAGCGCGAGACTCGTCCGACGCGCGGCCGTGTCACGTGGTCCGACGAGACCGGAAGCGTTGGATCGGGTGGCCATGTGGAAGGTCTTCGGGTACGATGCCGAGTGTGAGTGCCGACTGACAGTGGCGCCAATCGGTCGGGTGAATATCAAATTTCAGACAACTGATAGGGAGAAGACATCTGTCAGTACGCCCCGTTCGGAAGCAACTAGTCGTTGACAGCCCACGGCAAAGCTGGTGTCAACAGGCCAAGTTGTGTGAACGGGTCACGTGGTGTCACCTGGTCACGTGGTGTCAACTTGACACGTACAACTGGCCACGTGGTCGTTTGAGGGCAAAAGACTGGTCAGTTGCATTAGTTCTGAACAATGCAACGCTTTCGTGTGGAAGGAATTAAAACATCTTGGTACAATTGTGTTCTCGCGTTTCTATCAAGAAAATGGTCTCATTTTGTTGCTTCTCACCCGGCCTTGTGACACGGACTTAGCCACAGACCCATCTGCCTGTCTTCAAGATTGGCCGGTTACTGGCCAAGGCGGGTAATTAGTAATTAAGACTGTGTGCTGGCTACTAGATTAACAAACAGTTCAAAGACTACGGACCAACATTAATTATACCGATGTAAAACCTACATGATTGCTAGGGGCACTGATACGTAACTCGGACCTGTGACGTATATGTGCTGTTTACGCGCGCGCGCGCTGTTTATCGTTTTTTTTAAGATCATCTTTTAAATATCGTCAAACTCCAGTTGTTAATGATAGCAAGCGTACCTACAATGTGCGTTATCAAATGCTGGATACAATGATTGAATGCGGCGTAACGACGCAACGGAACGTTGACGGTTGACGACAGGAGGACCGAGTTGTGAAATGGTGCTACGTGATTTATTAATTGTGTAGGTTCCCCAGTAACACAACCGATGGAGAAACTACTCGCATGGTTCAGTTGATTCAAGAGGACCCGTCGAATCAAAAAGAGGCTCAGTTTATTAACTCTGAGGCGCCAAGGTATACAGCTCCTTTTTAACTATGGGGCGTCAACGCTCTCTGCTCCTTTTTAACTCTGAAGCGTCGAGATTCACTGCTCATTTTTAACTCTGAAGCGGCGATGTTCACAGCTACTTTTTAACCCTGAGGTCGACAGCAACAGTGTACACTTCTACTTGGGATCTTCAGCCAGCAACAGTATAATTCTCTATTACCGATCGCTAACGACCTTTACTAACATCGGAAAAAAATATTAAGCATTATATTTGCTAACGATCGACATCAATAGCCTAGATATTTGTTAACGATCGCACACTACAATTATCTACACCTTATCCAAAACAGTTTAGCTCTTTGCTAACGATCTAATAATAATAATAATAATACACTTTATTTAGACACTAAAATCCAAAGTACAAACTCTGTTCGGTAGTGTTTACAACATTAAAACATCCTAAGAAATAAAAAAAATAAAAGTACAAGTAAAACATATAAGAACGTTTGTCTAAATCAGTGTTGTAGAGAACTACAAGAGAAACTAAAATTAAACAGAGATGGCATTGTTGTAGTCTATATCATATGTCAATGTAGTCAAGAAAATATGCATACATATATATGTGTGTATAAAGTAGCAGAATAAATAAATATATAATAATATACATAGTACTTAATTTTTAACAAATTACTATAGCAATGTAATAGTTGTGTCAATTGTAATTATTAATAACTCAAATATATGTTAATTTGTAAACTATTAATTAATAAATAATTAAAATGACATGCTGGTTGAGCTAATTAAGAGTAAATAAGTAATAAATAAAGTAGCAGAATAAATAAATATATAATAATATACATAGTACTTAATTATTAACAAATGACTACAGCAATATAATAGTTGTGTCAATTGTAATTATAAAAAACAAAAACTCAAATATATGTTAATTTGTAAACTATTAATTAATAAATAATTAAAATGACATGCTGGTTGAGCTAATTAAGAGTAAATAAGTAAATAAATAAAAATATAAAAGGATGAAAGGTGTAGAAAAACTAGACATTAAAAAGCAATCTTGAAATAATAAGTCTTAAGGTGTGTTTTAAACTTGTTCATGCACACTGTAGAACGCAAGTCCTCAGGTAGTGCGTTCCAAAGAGTTGGTCCTGCACGAGAGAATGAGCGGCGTCCATAACGTTCGAGGTTGTGCCGAGGAACCACTAGCAACGCGCGGTCTGCAGATCGCAGGGCGCGACGCGGCACGTACGGTGTGATCAGCGAGGCAATGTACGCCGGCGTCCGCTCGTGTAGGGCGCGAAACACAATGACGAGTATCTTGTACTCGATGCGATACTTCACGGGCAACCAGTGCAATTGTTTCAATGCGGCCGTCATGCTTCGCCGGTCACCGCGCCTGAGCTGCAGCACTACTCTGACCGCCGAGCGCTGCACCATCTCAAGGCGGTGCAAGAGGCGGTCGGAGATGCCATACAGGACTGCGTTTCCGTAGTCTAGCCTACAACATGAGATTACACCTTCGCTAAAGATCGCCAGCCACAGAGTTATTATTTGCTAACGACCAACAACTACAGTTCAGACCACTGTTAAAGACAACTGACAATAGCAACGACCTCAACTAACGATAGGCAAACAAGAGTTTAGATCTCCACTAGCGATCGCCGGCAACAATTTAGACTTCTTCTAATGATCGCCAGCAACAGCCTCGACCTATGCTATAGATTGCCAGTCACAGTCCTGACATTTACTAACGATCCACAACAGCGGTTGGTACCTCAAATAATGTAATATACAACAGCCTAGACCTCTGCCAGCGATAGACAACAACGGTCTTGATCTCCGCTAACGGGCACCAGCAACAATCAAGACCTATGTTATCGATCAATCACCAAAACAGCACAGATCTCTGTTATCGATCACCAAAACATCATATACCTCTGTTAACGATCGCAAACAACAGCCTAGACCTCTAAAATCGATCTGCAGCAACACTCTAGTCCTTTCCTATCGATCGCCAACAATAGTCTAGACATGTGCTTACGATCGCAAAAAAACAAGTCTTTGCTAACGAGCTATAACATGCATTAGACCTCTGGTAACGATCGCTAGCAGCAGTTTAGTACCTCTGCTATCGATCACCAAAAACAGCATAGACCTCTGTTAAAGATCGCAAACAACCGCCTAGACCTCTATAATCGATCGGCAGCAACAGTCTAGACATCTGCAAATGAGCATAGCCTACAATATTGACCTCTGCTATCGATCGCCAACAAAAGTATAGATCTCTCGTAACGATCGCCAACAACACCCCATACCTCTGCTACCGTTCGCTAACAACAGTCTTGACTTCTCATATCGATCGTTAGCAATAGTAAAGACCTCTGTTTATGATCTCCAACAACAAACTTGTCCTCTGCTATCGATCGCCGACAACACCCTAGACCTCTGCTATTGGTCGTTATCGACAGTCTAGACCTCTGTTTACGATCGCCGACAAGAGTCTAGACTTTTGCTATCGATCACCAACAACAATTTTGACCTCAGCTATCGATCGCAGACAACGCCATAGAACTCTGCTATCGATCGTTAGCAACAGTCTAGACCCCTGTAACCCTGTTAACGATCACCAACATCAGCATAGATATCTTCTAACGATCGCCAACAACACTTTCGACCCTGCTAACGATCACCAACAACAGCTTGGGCCTCTGCTAATGTTCGGCAGCAACAGTCTATACGTCTGCTAACGATCGCCAAAACACTTTTTAATTTCTGCTATCAATAACCAACATCAATCTTCAACTCTGTTATAGATCGCCGACAACAACCTTGACCTGTGCTAATGATCCCCAACAACAGTCGTGACCTCTGTTACCGATCGCCGGCAACACCCTATCGATCGATACCAACAGTCTAGACTTCCATTTACGCTCGTCGACAACAGAGTAGACCCCAGCTAATGATCGCTAATAACAATCTTGACCTCACCTATCAATCGCCGACAACATCCAAGATCTCTTCTCTGTCTGCCCACTTGTCTCTCTCTCTCTCCTCTTCTATGTCTCCCCTCCTGTCTTTCTCCCCTCCTGTCTTTCTCCCCTCCTGTCTTTCTCCCCTCCTGTCTGTCCCACCTCCTGTTTGTCCCTCCTCCTGTCTGTCTCCCCTCTTGTCTTTCTCCCCTCCTGTCTGTTCCACCTCCTGTTTGTCCCTCCTCCTGTCTGTCTCCCCTCCCGTCTTTCTTCCCTCCTGTGTGTCCCTCCTCCTCTCTGTCTCCCCTCTTGTCTTTCTCCCCTCCTGTCTGTCCCTCCTCCTGTTTGTCCCTCCTCCTGTCTGTCTCCCCTCTTGTCTTTCTCCCCTCCCGTCTTTCTCCCCTCCTGTGTGTCCCTCCTCCTGTCTGTCTCCCCTCTTGTCTTTCTCCCCTCCCGTCTTTCTTCCCTCCTGTGTGTCCCTCCTCCTCTCTGTCTCCCCTCTTGTCTTTCTCCCCTCCCGTCTTTCTCCCCTCCTGTGTGTCCCTTCTCCTGTCTGTCTCCCCTCCCGTCTTTCTTCCCTCCTGTGTGTCCCTCCTCCTCTCTGTCTCCCCTCTTGTCTTTCTCCCCTCCTGTGTGTCCCTCCTCCTGTCTTTCTCCCCTCCTGTCTGTCCCTTCTCCTGTCTGTCTCCCCTCCCGTCTTTCTTCCCTCCTGTGTGTCCCTCCTCCTCTCTGTCTCCCCTCTTGTCTTTCTCCCCTCCTGTGTGTCCCTCCTCCTGTCTTTCTCCCCTCCTGTCTGTCCCTTCTCCTGTCTGTCTCCCCTCCCGTCTTTCTTCCCTCCTGTGTGTCCCTCCTCCTCTCTGTCTCCCCTCTTGTCTTTCTCCCCTCCTGTCTTTCTCCCCTCCTGTCTGTCTCCCCTCCCGTCTTTCTCCCCTCCTGTCTGTCCCTCCTCCTGTCTGTCTACCCTCCTGTCTTTCTCCCCTCCTGTCTGTCCCTCCTCCTGTCTTTCTCCCCTCATGTCTTTCTCCCCTCCTGTCTTTCTCCCCTCCCGTCTTTCTCCCCTCCTGTCTGTCCCTCCTCCTGTCTGTCTCCCCTCCTGTCTTTCTCCCCTCCTGTCTTTCTCCCCTCCTGTCTGTCCCTCCTCCTGTCTGTCCCTCCTCCTGTCTGTCTCCCCTCCTGTCTGTCTCCCCTCCCGTCTTTCTCCCCTCCTGTCTGTCCCTCCTCCTGTCTTTCTCCCCTCCTGTCTTTCTCCCCTCCTGTCTGTCTCCCCTCCCGTCTTTCTCCCCTCCTGTCTTTCTCCCCTCCTGTCTTTCTCCCCTCCTGTCTTTCTCCCCTCCTGTCTGTCCCTCCTCTTGTCTGTCTCCCCTCCCGTCTTTCTCCCCTCCTGTCTGTCCCTCCTCCTGTCTGTCCCTCCTCCTGTCTGTCTCCCCTCCTGTTTGTCTCCTCTCCTGTCTGTCTCCCCTCCTGTCTGTCTCCCCTCCTGTCTTTCTCCCCTCCTGTCTGTCCGTCCTCCTGTCTGTCCCTCCTCCTGTCTTTCTCCCCTCCTGTCTGTCCCTCCTCCTGTCTGTCTCCCCTCCTGTCTTTCTCTCCTCCTGTCTTTCTCCCCTCCAGTCTTTCTCCCCTCCCGTCTTTCTGCCCTCCTGTCTGTCTCCCCTCCTGCCTTTCTGCCCTCCTGTCTGTCCCTCCTCCTGTATGTCCCTCCTCCTGTCTGTCTCCCCTCCTGTCTGTCTCCCCTCCTGTCTGTCCCTCCTCCTGTCTGTCTCCCCTCCTGTCTTTCTCCCCTCCTGTCTGTCCCTCCTCCTGTCTTTCTCCCCTCCTGTCTGTCTCCCCTCCCGTCTTTCTCCCCTCCTGTCTGTCTCCCCACCTGTCTTTCTCCCCTCCTGTCTGTCCCTCCTCCTGTCTGTCTCCCCTCCTGTCTTTCTCCCCTCCTGTCTGTCTCCCCTCCTGTCTTTCTCCCCTCCTGTCTGTCCCTCCTCCTGTATGTCTCCCCTCCTGTCTTTCTCCCCTCCTGTTGTTCTCCCCTCCTGTCTTTCTCCCCTCCTGTCTGTCTCCCCTCCTGTCTTTCTCCCCTCCTGTCTGTCTCCCCTCCTGTCTTTCTCCCCTCCTGTCTTTCTCCCCTCCTGTCTGTCCCTCCTCCAGTCTGTCTCCCCTCCTGTCTGTCTCCCCTCCTGTCTGTCCCTCCTCCTGTCTGTCTCCCCTCCTGTCTTTCTCCCCTCCTGTCTGTCTCCCCTCCTGTCTTTCTCCCCTCCTGTTTTTTCTCCCCTCCTGTCTGTCTCCCCTCCTGTCTGTCCCTCCTCCTGTCTGTCTCCCCTCCTGTCTTTCTCCCCTCCTGTCTGTCTCCCCTCCTGTCTTTCTCCCCTCCTGTCTGTCCCTCCTCCTGTCTGTCTCCCCTCCCGTCTTTCTCCCCTCCTGTCTGTCTCCCCTCCTGTCTTTCTCCCCTCCTGTCTGTCCCTCCTCCTGTCTGTCTCCCCTCCTGTCTTTCTCCCCTCCTGTTTTTTCTCCCCTCCTGTCTTTCTCCCCTCCTGTCTGTCTCCCCTCCTGTCTTTCTCCCCTCCTGTCTGTCTCCCCTCCTGTCTTTCTCCCCTCCTGTCTTTCTCCCCTCCTGTCTTTCTCCCCTCCTGTCTTTCTCCCCTCTTGTCTGTCTCCCCTCCTGTCTTTCTCCCCTCCTGTCTTTCTCCCCTCCTGTCTTTCTCCCCTCCTGTCTTTCTCCCCTCCTGTCTTTCTCCCCTCCTGTCTTTCTCCCCTCCTGTCTTTCTCCCCTCCTGTCTTTCTCCCCTCCTGTCTTTCTCCCCTCCTGTCTGTCCCTCCTCCTGTCTGTCTCCCCTCCTGTCTTTCTCCCCTCCTGTCTTTCTCCCCTCCTGTCTTTCTCCCCTCCTGTCTGTCTCCCCTCCTGTCTTTCTCCCCTCCTGTCTTTATCCCCTCCTGTCTTTCTGCCCTCCTGTCTTTCTGCCCTCCTGTCTTTCTGCCCTCCTGTCTGTCTCCCCTCCTGTCTTTCTCCCCTCCTGTCTTTCTCCCCTCCTGTCTTTCTCCCCTCCTGTCTTTCTCCCCTCCTGGCTTTCTCCCCTCCCGTCTTTCTCCCCTCCTGTCTGTCTCCCCTCCTGTCTTTCTCCCCTCCTGTCTTTCTCCCCTCCTCTCTTTCTCCCCCTCCTGTCTTTCTCCCCTCCTGTCTGTCCCTCCTCCTGTCTTTCTCCTCTCCTGTCTGTCCCTCCTCCTGTCTTTATCCCCTCCTGTCTTTCTGCCCTCCTGTCTTTCTGCCCTCCTGTCTTTCTGCCCTCCTGTCTGTCTCCCCTCCTGTCTTTCTCCCCTCCTGTCTTTCTCCCCTCCTGTCTTTCTCCCCTCCTGTCTTTCTCCCCTCCTGGCTTTCTCCCCTCCCGTCTTTCTCCCCTCCTGTCTGTCTCCCCTCCTGTCTTTCTCCCCTCCTGTCTTTCTCCCCTCCTGTCTTTCTCCCCTCCTGTCTTTCTCCCCTCCTGTGTGTCCCTCCTCCTGTCTTTCTCCTCTCCTGTCTGTCCCTCCTCCTGTCTTTCTCCCCTCCTGTCTGTCTCCCCTCCTGTCTGTCTCCCCTCCTGTCTTTCTTCCCTGCTGTCTGTCCCTCCTCCTGTTTTTCTCCCCTCCTGTCTTTCTCCCCTCCTGTGTGTCCCTCCTCCTGTCTGTCTCTCCTCCTTTCTCCCCTCCTGTCTGTCCGTCCTCCTGTCTTTCTCCCCTTCTGTCTGTCCCTCCTCCTGTCTGTCCCTCCTTCTGTTTTCTCCCCTCATGTCCGTACCTCCTCCAGTATGTCTCCTCTTCTCTCTGTATGTTGTATGTGTTTGCATGTCTGTCTACCTGTGTCTGTCTTTTTGTCCGTCTGTCTGTCTGTCTGTCTGTCTGTCTGTCTGCTGTTTGCTGTCAGCTGCCTGCTGCCTGCTGCCTGCTGCCTGCTGCCTGCTGCCTGCTGCCTGCTGCCTGCTGCCTGCTGCCTGCTGCCTGCTGCCTGCTGCCTGCTGCCTGCTGCCTGCTGCCTGCTGCCTGCTGTCTGCTGTCTGCTGCCTGCTGTCTGCTGTCTGCTGTCTGCTGCCTGCTGTCTGCTCTCTGCTCTCTGCTGTCTGCTGCCTGTTCTCTGCTGTCTGTCTGCCTGTCTGTGTTTAAGTCTGTCTGACCGTCTGTCCGTCTCTTCTCCTGTCTGTCTTTCCTGGCTGTGTCTCCTTAATCTCTCCCCCCACGCAAGTGTGATACTCACCATGACAATCATGTCCACCTCCCACCAAAACGTCCGACACTCGCCCCCGCCATACTCATAGTTACACCAAAAACCAAAACGGTGAGTTCAAAAGAGGGTGCGTGGACCCATACAGTGACACACTGGATCCACAACGTATACCCAACTAAACCGCCAATGAAGGTTTTTTCAAACAGTCGACATAAGTCTGTCGCGCCCCCGTGACCAACGTCACCGTATTTCATATATAAACGCCCTTACGTTTATTAAGGTAATCTTCTTAATTACTTTGTTCTTCGATATCTGAAGGAGGTGGTCTCTTCACATATAGATTGTTATGTATTAAGTATAATACATTTGTGGGAGGGCCAACATACTGTCAATTTTACCAGAAATAAAATAAGCAATATAAACCGACAAATTGTGTTTACGTTATGATAGAATGTGATAGAATAGCCATATCAAAGAGTGGCCGTTTTCAAAAGGTTGTCCTTTGAGGTATTACAAATACTATCCGTGCGGTAGACACGCTTGATACACTCAAATCAAATCAATGTTTACATATCAGCGCAGTCGTATTAGTGTGCGTCACAGCATATTATCACTGCCTCGGTGCATCTCTTTAGATACTACTAGATTATGGACACATTAACAGTCAACGTTTAAACGAGACATTGCAGTAAGGCGTAATGTTAGATAAGTATCTACAACGCAGCGGATGATTACAGTTAATAAGGCAACTATAGTAGGGCGAACAATACCATCGTACGGTACAAGTCTTGGACACTCGCTCCGTTAATACTATGTTTAATCGTTTGTCTTGGCGCAATTAGCGATCGTACTCACCGTCGTGAATGCACCACAGTAATCTTTTTCGTCTCTTATATGATGCTGATGTCTGACCCCCTCGGGTGTAGTATCGTCTTTGAGGACCTCGGGG
>OZ024859.1:45724615-45749615 GCA_964017155.1 Oasisia sp. SBJ-2009 | reverse complement strand
AATTGACATGTCATGTAAATGCCTACTTTTGATACTATGCCACTACGTGTTCGTGATAGAATAGCCATATCAAAGAGTGGCCGTTTTCAAGAGGTGGTCGCGTTGAGGTATTCCAAGTACTAGGCGTGCGGTAGATATGCTTGATACACTCAATGCAAATCAATGTTTACACATGAACGAAATCGTATTAGCTGTGCTTCATAGCATATTAACACTGCCTCGGTGCATGTCTTTAGATATTACTAGATTATGGACACATTAGCAGACAACGCTTAAGGGAGACATTGCTGTAAGGCCTAAAGTCAGATAAGAGTCTACAACGCAGCAGATGATTAGACTTAATTAGGCAACTACAGTAGGGCGAACAATACCATCGTACGATACAAGTCTTGGGCACTCGCTCCGTTAATGACATGTTTAGTCTTTTGTCTTGGCACTATTAGCGATCGTACTCACCGTCTAGACGGCAGCACGTTAATCTTTGTCGTCCCTTATATGATGCTGATGTCTGACCCCCTCGGGTGTGGTATCGTCTTTGTGGACCTCGGGGAGGAAGCACTGGACCACCTCTTGCTTCCTCCTGTTGGTCTATATTTAGAATCTTAATGTTGTTTTATTTTGAAAGGAAGTTGATGTCCGAGTAAATAAATAACATTCAGAATAAAATGTCGCTGCACCAGTCAGCAAGTACAGTGTGACAGCTTCCAATTAAGATTAAAGGAAACGGTTTTATTTCAATCACATAAACATCTACGATGTTTTGCCAATTTGCAGTATATGACATAAACTGACTTTTTCTCTTTTCTTTAAAAAGGATGTACTCTTCATGGGTGGGTGAAGGTTTACTTTTGGAATGATAGCTGGATAAGTTGTAAGCAAAGACATTCAGACACTATTATAATATATTGTCTGAATATTATTGAGCATCATTGAGCAAGCTTTTAATCATTCGAAGTAAATCCGCCGAAATCACATTGCACAATTGACAGGGTTTATTGTAGAAATCGCTTTGGGCGTTGATATAAGAATTGATCGACGAGCGGAGGTGAGAGGATCACGTGTCACTGGTGGTCTACGCAGTCAAAACTTTGGCACTGCTTAAACATTACACGGCTGACTGAATCAGAAAAGATGTTTTCTCGATTATGCAACAGTCACGTGTTGTCGGCGTCACTGTCGCATATGACAACAAAACGTTCAACTAATGTTGTGTTGTTTGACTACTCGACTACGTGAGATCAACCCACCCAACGAGCCCTCGTACGTCGACTACGGCTAGAGATCAAGTTACAGTTATAAGACCACACACCGAGTATCGACTTCGTCCATAATCGGAAGTTCGGTTTGACACCAGATATAACACGACGATCCCCTCTGTACACGGTAGGTAGCACCTGTGTGCTAGCTGAGTTTCACTGCCCAGTGACGCCGCTATATAATATAGCCTGCCGCTCCCATTGCCGACTGGCGCAATTGTATTCTAGCCACGGCCGCTCGAGTTGTGTTCGTTCTGAATATATGGTCACTAACTTCAAAAAAGTATCCGCTGTTACAGAGTAAATATTGTGTGTGTGTGTGTGTGTGTGTGTGTGTGTGTGTGTGTTTGTGTGCGTTTCTGTGTGTTTGTGTGTGTTTGTGTGTGTTTGTGTGTGTGAGTTTGTGTATATGTATGTGTATGTGTATGTGTGTGCACGCGCGTTTTTCTGCGCGCGGTTGTGTCCCTATATATATATATATATATATATATATATATATATATATATATATATATATATATATATATATATATATATATATATAGGGACAAATAATAAATTAATACACACACTCATATATATATATATATATATATATATATATATATATATATATATATATATATATATATATATATATATCTATATATATATATATATGAGTGTGTGTAATAATAATTGGGTTGCTGTGCACGTGTACACATACTACACACCGACATGTTTATCTCATATGCATTTGATGTGTTATTGTTTCTTTGTTACAAATGAACATTATTGACATGTAAATGGATTTCTTATTGCACAGGCGATAGCAAGAGCTCCGTAGAGTCGCCATGGCCGCTCGGTCTACAGGCGCGGAACTAGAACCTTCTCGAATGTGCGATCTGTTTTGAAACGTTCACAGTCCCGAAGAAGCTCCAGTGCGATCACACGTTCTGTGAGAAATGTCTTCAAGATCTGTACAACGCCAGCGGGCAGCCGAGAAACCTTACTTGTCCAACATGCAGAACAAAGACGCCTGTTCCAACCAATGGCATCGCCGGGTTGCGTATTGATTTCAGGGCGAATGAGATGAAAGACACGATCGAAAGTATGACACAACGTAGCAGACCTCAGGATAATTTGTGCAACCTATGCGAACAACTCCAAAAGGTCGTTGTTGCTGCCTGGCGCTGCAGCACGTGTAATACGAAATACTGTGTATCCTGTAAGCGGAAACATAACAGGACGCCGCTTTTCAGTCGTCACGAAGTTCGCAGAATACAGAATCCATCGCAGAATTCGACTGTGACATGTCGAACGTGTAAGGTGCGTTTGAAGGAGTTACATCACTCACTGAGTTAATAGGTAAAACTGTACATTTTGATATCTAGTTGATGATACACATTGCATACGTATATTGCTATACTTGTGACGTTGAAATTGCTTTATTATTATATAGCCAATTAAACAACGACATCTGGTGGAATATGGTGTCACTAATGTTCAACCTTATGTAATATAGGATTATTACAGCTTACGTCTAAAACAGCATCGACATGTCAACAAAGTGAGTGTGCGCATGTGTGCGTGCGCGTAGATGTGGGTGGGTGTGCGTGCATGTTTGCGTGTATGTATATGTATGTATGAGTATGTGTCAGTGTATGTATGTGCACATGTGCGTCTGGTTGCGCGCGCGTATGTGGAGGCCGTGCGTGTATATATCAATATGTTTTTGTATACGTTCGTATACATACGTGCGTTTGTGCGTGGAGTGTATGTCAGTGTGTCAGTGTGTGTATGTTTGTGTATTTGTGAGTTGATGTATTTGTGTTTTTCTACATTTGAGCTACGTTTGTTCGTGTGTTCTTGGATAAGTCTATATGTGTGTTCGGGTGTTCGGGTTTTCTAGTTTTCGTGTGTTCGTATGTTTGTGTGTTTATGTATTTGTGTGTTTGTGTTTTTTGTAATGTTTTTGTTTTTGTGTGTTTGTGTGTTTGTGTGTTTGTGTGTTTGTGTGATTGTGTGATTGTGTGATTGTGTGATTGTGTGATTGTGTGATTGTGTGATTGTGTGATTGTGTGATTGTGTGATTGTGTGATTGTGTGATTGTGTGATTGTGTGATTGTGTGATTGTGTGGTTGTGTGATTGTGTGATTGTGTGATTGTGTGATTGTGTGATTGTGTGATTGTGTGATTGTGTGATTGTGAGATTGTGTGTATGTATGTTTGTGTGTCTGTGTGTCTGCGTGTATGTGTGTATGTGTGTTTGTGTGTGTATATGTGTATATGTATATGTGTGTGTCTATGTATTCGTAGTATTTTATGTATATATATTTGCGTGCGGTAGCGTGGGCGTACATACGTACGTGCATGCGTGTGTTGACTTGTATTGATATCAGGAGTTACCACCTGCGAATGAACTAACAACTGTCCTACGTCAGGTTCACATGGAAAACGAACGCTGCTACTTCTGTCTGACTTGTCAGACTGTCACGTGCTCGTCGTGTGTCATCAACGAGCGGCATGACGGACACGACGTAACAGAGGCGGACGAGTTGCACAGACAAAATATGAATGACGTACGTAACCTTCTGAGGAACCTTGACCGGAAGGTGAAACAACAGCGTGACTGCAAAGCCAAAATCAGAACCTCGCATGAAGAGATTGCTCAATCGTATCAACAGGTGTGTATTATTAGCCACACGATGAATTGTTATTTTACAACACATGCATATACATTTATTCATATACGCTTCATGCACGACACCAATAGTAATGTATATGGACATAGCAGAACTTCATATTAAGCACAACAGTTAGAATACTCTGATGAACACTATAATGCGCGAAAACAAATATTAACTACATAAATTGGATTTATGGTACTGTGTGTATTTCATTTTAACATTTGTTTTATCGCTATATAAAGGATGACATACATTTAGCAATCAGTCAAAGCAACTGTACAACGATGGAATACATGTTTCTTTGATCTATACAAAATGAAGCCAAGATAGTTGATACTTCCTACAACCTGGGTGCATTTAACAGGATCTGATAGTTCGAATTTCAGCTGCGGGGTATAAGTCGCTCGTCACTACATTAGCTTAACATCAAAATTCATGTATGAAACATTGCAGCTTGGATTACCTTTTAACAGATAGATAACAGAAAAACCGGTAACAGAAAAAGCGGCGAAGATGATTCAAAGCATCAAAAAGCAGGAAGAAGACATCCTACGTATGCTATACCAAAAACGTGATCAAGAACTCGAACCACTTCAGGAGAAGTTTGACGATGTGGAGTGGTATTTAGAGAACGCGCAACGTTTCAACGTAAGTCAACTCTTGTGTTGTTGATGTCATGTGGCATTATTTTAAGTTGTGTAAGTTTGCATATTTGTCTCGCACCATTTTGCGACTGTTGTCTACGATCGTTGTATGTTACTAAATATGTTCGGAACGAACCTATGGATGGCATACACTGTACATCATTTGGAATAATTACAAAAATGGGAAACATCCAGTACGAACCGTTGTGCATTTAAAACTGTTTGCGGGCGTGAATGTCTATGAAAACAAACCCTTGTGGAGCCTTCCTTGTATATGATATTCTTCCAGCGTAATGACCCACAGTGTATAAACAGTCCAGGAAAAAAACCTTGGCAAACGTGCGTACGTTTCTTACACTCACACGCATATGGGCATACATATTCGCATGCAGGGCCGCATTTACAAAGAAAAAAAGGGAAAATGTCATTCAGCATGCATTATACGCGGATATAATGGTGTGCTGCAACTGTTTTTTCAAATTAATATAAACAGATAAGTAAATCATTATATTTATACATGTAGGATAATTACTTTTCTAATGTTCTAAGCAGAACGACGTCCAGACTATAGATCAGTTGGACAAGCTCGCAGAGCAAAGCACTCTGCTACAAGAATTGCGTGAACTGGACAAGACGGACGAGACGACGTGTTCCTGCGAACGGACTTGCCAGATGACGTTCCTGGTGGATCAAACAGAGCCGGTTGTTGGTCGTCTTGAAGTGGTCGAGGGAAGGAGAGTGGACAACAGTGGAGGTAACTAGCAGTGTCACCGCTGACACATATGCACGTTTTGTCAAGTCGTAGTTACTGCATTGAAAAAGTTTAATAATTTCTTATTGGCAAACAGTCTGGTTTGTAAGTATGCATGAGTCACAGGCCTGGTCAACTTGAAGAAAGTGAGTAATTTGTTTTCGGTTTTTACGTTACTCGCATATGGTTATATGTAAAGGTTGTGAGAAACGCAAACGTATCTTCACTAATGACATTAATGACTGATTATATCAAGTAGATAACAAACTCACAAAGGAATTATGGCTACATTAGCATTCCAGCGTGGTGTTATTTAAATATGTCTGAACATACCCCAAATTCAAGATACACTGGTATAGTCAGGTCGCCAGACAGGTATACCCTGCACCGGCTGATATAGTTTTTTCTCTCTGAATTCTACATCCTTAGGACCTCTTTATCGAACATCAAGCGGATATCAAGCGGATATCCTTGTGCAATTTGAGATATCCAAGATGGCCGCCAAGATGCCCGCCGGCGCCAATAGTAAAATAACTTTCGAACCAGTGGGCTTAGAATCGCTTGTGATACCACTTTTTTAGGTAAACTTGTTATGAACAAACCATTTTGGGGGGTATTTTTGCAATTTGAGGTCAATATAACAGTTAAAGGTCAAGTTCAAGGTCATGTCTCAGAGATAATGCAACAAAAAATATTAGTTTTGCATGTAATTAACATATTTATGTAATACTAGTGTTCAAGAATGAAATTTGCAATTATGTTTAAACGAGGTCTGAATGTTATAGTTCAAATATGTGTTAGATAAACCATGCAACGGTCAAAGCCAAGGTCACGTAATGTCCGATAATAATTTATCTGAACAAGTGCGAAAACGATTATTATCCTAGTGTGAGGGACACACACAAGCACGCACGCACGCACGCACGCACGCACGCACGCACGCACGGACACACATACACACACACACACACACACACACACAACACATTCCATTGAAATAACTAATTATTAACGTCTAGCAGTGTCATGCACAAGCATTCAAAATGTCCCTGTCAATAGAGTTAGATGATATATTTGTTGTTGCAATCATCCTCCCCTCTGCAATGGCAGAAAATTGTGCAACTGAGTCCATTTGCCTTGCAGCTACACCTCTTGTTTGCACACGGTGTTTCGCTGCTGCAGCCACATTTCAAGAGCTTGAGCAGCTCAGCAGGAGCTAGGGGACTGTCTGAAGGGACGATAGTTGGGGAAAGAGCGGCGCTGCCCTCAGGATGGTACCACCCATGCTTCGTTGGGTCAAGAGCAGGAGGGTCTGTCTTGAGGCAATCCCGCCAGATGGCCACCGCGAGATGACCATGTAGGGCATTCTCTCGGAATGCTGTCTCAGTTGGAGGAAGGGAGCAGAGTATTGGAAATATGTTGATTACCTGCTCTCAGAACCTTCACACCAGCCCTCTCATGGGATATGCATTGAACTTCGAAGTACTCATCAGGCAAATCATGTTGGGGTAGAGATGGAGGGAATGGTTTCTCTCTAGCACTGTACGTGATTATCTCATGTTCCCCATCGAAGCAAATGGGATTAGACATCTCAGCCTTGCTGAAACGGTGTATCGTGTCTGGAATTGGCTCTACAGGAGATTTTGAATGTGTCTCGATGGTCGCCATGTCACGAGTGGACAACAACCCATTGGGGCTGCTCAGCTAACATAACAATTGTCAACTATGACTTGAACATGTCCTTTCACTCTAGGGGTTGCCGTCGGTCATTGCTAATCTGGACGTATTTTGACATTACCAAGGATTTCCTGAAGCGCAGCAACTCCTCATACGAACAACAGACGAGATAGTCATGCATGTGCTTGAGCATCTTCTTTTTGTTGAAGTACACCCCGAGCGCGATTTGGAATGGGGTAGGGTGTTTCTTGATGGCGCTGGTGATGATATTTCCAATTAGGAGAGAAGAAATTGTTGACCAATGGAAATTTGTCTTAGTAACTGCTGGAGGGTATCCCGTGCAGATTCTTCTGTGATCTCTTTGGAGGTGTTCGTATGGTATGTCTGATGCTTGTAATCGATCATCGAACTTTCCTTCTTGATCTGGGTTGCCACCACATCCAGCGCAGCCTCCAGATTGTCATCCTCATCGTCATCCTTGATCATTTTCAGAGTGGCAATAGTACTGTCGCGGAAGACTACCTATCGGTAGCCATGTGCTGATAGCACAACCATATCATCCACATTCTCAAAAATCAAGTTGATTAACGTGGAACGCCGCATACGCTTCCCACCGAGCTCCACATACCTCTCCATCAACGAAACATAGACCCACCTTTGAGATCGCTGACGTTGCATATCTTTCATGAGCAACTCTAGAGGACTACGAGCGATATCGTGTGATGATTCTTTGCTGGTTTTACCTGAAAGAGAGCGCCCGCTGAAGAATCGGACATAGCAATCTGGGTGGTAACGCGCGTCAGCGTGTGAGACAAGTTAAGCAGCCAAGTACATCCTCAGCCCACTCGTCTGCCCTTTCATCGCGTTTATCCTTTATTCTGTGTTCTATGGCATCTGCCTTCTCGGTTCCATCTTCACTCTTATGATTCTCTTCAGTTTTTCTCATAAGATACGATGGAATCCATCGATTTGTCTTCTTTAGATCTTGGTCAACATTGCACGAACCACAACAATAGAAACACTGGCGAAGCCAATCAAATGGTCACGTTCTCTTCTCATGTAGATGGGATGGACTTGATATAGCTCGTTTCTGTTTTTCTGCTGAGCGTGTTGCCTTTGTAATATACTTTGTCACGTAAGATGTGTGATATTTACCCTGATACGTTGGATCACTTTCCAATTTTATCTGAACATCTGAATATATGTTATCACCTGGTATTTCACTGGCTCTCATTATACTGTGCAGTCTATCACAGCTCTGACTCACCTGGAGTCTTTCATTGTCTGAGCAACTGTAGCAACATTTGTAAAGACATTTGTCACTGCATCAGTTGACTAGCCAATCCACCACAACATATTAATTGCTACGCTATGATTGATAGTTAGTTCACTGTCGCACCATCACTACGCTGTCCACAGTAAACTATCTACATCGTTTCACAGCATGCCAAACATGTTCGTCTATAGTAGATACAGAATTGTACAGTTTTGCTATGCCGGATTGAGATACACACCGTAGCGTCTGAGTGAGGTAAGAAGGTTCGACAAGTTTGTTGATTTATTACAAATATCATACATCGATTTCTATTCGGCACGCATTATTTTTTATCGACTAGCCTGCGTTGACCACTATGATATAAATAGTTAGTGATAACAATTTGAAAAATACGAGAGAACTAGTACTTTCAATGATAACTCTTACCTACTTCAAACATGGCGTATACAGTCGCGACGCGTACGCCGATTAAACATAATCATTTTCTCCACAGATACGATTTGGCTTATCTATTTTGATATTTCATGAATACATCATTTTGCAAAAATGCAGTGATATTTATTGATATATATTTGCGTCAAAATTTGATTCAGAATTATGTTTTGCATGTTTGTATCATCTACGTTCGTGCATTATAGATTTAATATTGTCTGTGAACTACATAATTATTTAATAGAGAATGAACATGACACGCTCTCGATCATTGTAAGGCCAACCATACGTGCACTTGCACAACTAAGTTCAGAAAAATTGCTAATCTCTCCTCTGAACCTAATGTCAGTTGTCTTCATTACATTGATCGTGACCTTTGACCTTTTGTTGACCTCAAATTGCAAAACGTAACCCAAAAATGGATTGCTCATAACAAGTTAACCTAAAAAAGTGGTATCACAGACGATTCTATGTCTACTGGTTCGAAATATATTTTTCTATTGGCGCCGGCGGCCATCTTGGCGGCCATCTTGGATATCTCGAATTGCTCAAGGATATCCGCTTGATATCCGCTTGATATTCGTTATAGAGGTCCTAAGGATGTAGAATCCAGCGAGAAAAAAACTATATCAGTCGGTGCAGGGTTAGGCCCAAAAATCAGCGTTGGCGACCTGACTAGTATGTGTCGGCTAAGCTGAGTCTGTCAACGAAATTCTGACATGTTCTGTGAACTGCAATAATCTAGTTTGTTTAGACATACGGTGAGTAACATTCTAGACAAATAAAAAAATGTGTTCGACTTCACACATAATTGTGAGTAGTAACTAATCATAGACAATTGAATCAATATTAATACAGCTTTCTCAGGTTCCTCTCCCTCAATGCCAACAAATACGGCGGAGGTGGCACGGATTCACAAATACCTAAATGCCTTTAGGTAGGGACGGGTGATATTTCTTGTTCCCTACAAACTGGTGGCTAAAATATTGCTTAGCTACAGTTTCTAAACGTACACTTGAACAAGAAGAACATCATTGCATCACTAATAGAAAGAGGAATTTGTAGGCATCTTTGTTGTTGTTTAAGACATTATCATCACAACGCGAGCGTAGACGTTACAACCAATATATACTGTAATGTTTATTAATAATATTAATAACGTAATAGAGAAACTATATTGAACATAATGGTATTGGTAAGCATGTATATAAACCAAGTGATACGCCAAACCCTTTTATAACTAATTATGATTAGAATGGGATCGCAATGTACACACTTTTGAGGACATTACCGTGGACCTGCCACGTAGGGTCTCTTACAAGACATGATAAATGAAAGTGTTAAAACATGTACGTATCCAGCTCGCTGACAAAAGAAAGACACAACACAACACTGTCTGGTTCAGAACTACCGGTGAGCACAACCATCCAAAAATCCGCAGCGACCACGTCAGGTAGAGTCCATTAATATCATGTGGGAGTTGTTCCCCTGGACGACGTGAATCTTCGTGAATCAACACGAAGCACCAACGTCCGTATTTTCTAAAGAAACAACAAATCACGTCTTAAGACTGTCACAGATTAGATTTATGTTGTGAAAATTATCCCACTCGCCAATGTGACATCACAGGAGAGGAACAACTACTACTTCGATGCTTATGTTACGTCAGAACGACACCGATAACATTATTGAACATTAAACAAATAATAGAAACCCGATAATGGGAGCTTGTACGTTAGTCTAGGATGAAATTATAAAACAACTATGTGGATAATGTAATTATTTCAGTCAGCCTAATCCCTGTGATGATTCTAGACAAAATATATTCTATGCTGTCCTTGGACGCACGCGAGTTTAAAAACCTGGTTTAAAACCTGATGCTGGTGTGGCCAATGTGATGTGCACGAGGAAGTCTGTTTCAGCCCCTACCACAAACATAATCTCAACGGTAACGGCTGCTGCACGACCAGGTACATTTCCTTTTAACATTGTTCGCTTACAAAAAAAATACTGTGCAACATACACAGTTGTGTGAACATGCAGGTACGAATTGTCTTTCACTCTATTGAATGGTGATATCATAGCTCCATTTACGCACGAAGGCGTCCAATTACTAATGTGTAGCATCCCGCTGACCACATTGTTTTGATATGGAGAAATAGTTAGACAATTGAGAGAAATCTCGGGGTATCTCAGCACCGAAACACGAAGAGTTCAAACGACTTGTTACGCTAGAAGGGTTATCCCTTATATCAGAGTGCTTTAGTATACAATCTACAATGTAATGTTGGAATGGGATTTTCTGTTGCTATTGGTCTACTGTATATGATATAATTTTGTTAAAGTCGTCTGTTTTGTGCAGAGGCAATATCAACTGTCGTGTGTTACGGAGATATAATAATATTTGGCAGTGAAGTCAGGTGCGTGGGATTGAACGTGATGTTCGCTAAAATGTATGGTAGTTCTAAAATGAATTAAAGCAAAGTGTATAATTCGGAGCTTGTCATATGGACGGACTGTGCTGCTGCTTAAGATTATTGTCAGCAGAGTACCAGCGGAGACGTTACAACCAATATATATATATATATATATATATATATATATATATATATATATATATATATATATATATATATATATATATATGTACTCCTAAAGGCAGCTTATGTCGACGGATTATGCATATAGGACCGGCTTATGTAGACCGCTGTTTTATGTAGATCAAAACTGGTCTACATAAAGATTCGACGTGTTAGTTCACAACTAACATAATTGAATTGATCGGTACCATTGCTTGTGCACACAGTTCATATGACAGTGAAGTACTGTGCGTAATTAATGTTTAAATGAACAACATCTTAAGTGATTTTGAGCATGTTTTCTCCAGCGCCGTGCATATTTTTGAGTATATTCTGTGCCGGGTTATGTGTACCAGGTCAAAGTTCTTATAAATCTATATTTATGGTATATATCGAACGAAGAGTTGGAATTTCGTGTTCAGTGTATGATATGCTTCATACTGTCGAATGTTGTTGTTGCCGTTGGTAATCGGCAATTAATTTTACAGCATTCACTAACTTGTTAAATTTACTGCATAAGCATGTATCACAGCATAGCTAGATTCGGCGTCTATCGCAAAAAAGGCTAACTAAATATGTGCAGCTTCCGGCGTTGCTCCGGCCTACATAAATCGCGGTTTTATGTAGACCAATTATTTGCATATATCTTATTTATTGAAATATTTTGATGAACTTTCATTATGTGTTAAACATTAGTATTAGAAACAATGTTCCAGTTTTACATCTTTGGAAAATGTATTAAATAAAAAAATACGTCTGGTCTACATAAGCCGGTCCTCTAGGCACTGGTCGACATAAGCTGCCTTTAGGCTTATATATATATATATATATATATATATATATATAACACTGTGTTAATACTATTAATAGCGTATACAGAAAATGTATTTATCATAATGGAATTGGTAAGCATATAAATATAAAAACCAAAACCTCTGATAACTAATTATTATTAGAATACGGTCGCAATGTACTTTATTTTGGAGAGATTACCCTGGACCTGCCACGTAGTGTATCTTACAGGACATGATAAATGAAAGTATTACAACAAGTACGTCCCCAGCGAGATGACAAAAGAAAGACACAACAGTGCTGTCAATGACAGATATTATCATTATAACTCTGTCTATTTCAGAACTTCCGGTGAGTACGACCATCCACAAATCGGCAGCAACCACGTCAGGTAGAGTCCATTAACATCATGTGGGAGTTGATCCCCTGGACGACGTGATTCTTCGTGAATCAACACGAAGCACCAACGTCCGTATTTCCTAAAGAAACAACAAATCGCGTCTTATGTCTGTCTTAGTTTATACTTATGCTGTCAATATTATTCCACTCGCAAATGTGATATCGCAGGAGAGGAACAACTACTACTTGTTCTCCATAATTATGTTACGTCAGCACGACACCAATAACATTAATGGAATACATACTTTAAAAAATCATGCAAACCCGATAATGGGAGCTGGTACGTTAGTCTAGGATGAAATGATATGTGGATAATCTAATTAGATCAGTCAGACTAATCACTGTGATGTTTCTAGACAAAACATGGAAGTCTGTTTCAGATCCTACCACAGAAATGATCTCAACGGTAACGGCTGCTGCACGACCAGGTACATTTCGTTTATAATTGTTACGCTTACAAAAAAGAACACTGTGCAACGTACACAGTTGTGTGAACTTGCAGGTACGAACTGTCTTTCACTGTATGGAATGGTGATACCTTGGTTCTATTTACACATGAAGGCGTCCAATTACCAACGTGTGGCATCCCGCTGAACTACACAGTGTTTTGATATGGAGAAGTAGTTAGTCAATTGTGAGAATTCTCTGGATATCTCAGCACCGAAACACGAAGAGTTCAGACGATTTGTTACGCTAGAATATCTACCCCCTGTATCAGACTGCTTTAGTATACATTCAACAGTGTAATGTGGAAGTTATCTGTTGTTCATAAGCCTACATTGATCTACTGTATATGGTATGATTTTGTTCAAGTCGTCTGTTTTGTGCAGATGCAAAATCAACTGTCGTGTGTAACGGAAATATGATAATTTATGTTTGTGAAGTCAGGCACACGGGGCTGAACGTATTGCTCGCTAACGTGTGTGGTATTTGTGAAATGAATAAAACGAAAAGTAGATAATGTGCAGCGTGTTATATGGACGGACATCGAAACTATGTCACTTAAATTACACAGGTATTTTGACAACAGTGCCCTTTGGGAAAACTGGTGGCTCCGACGATCCTCCGGGAAAGCGTATCCTCCGAGTGTCGTCGTTGATAAGAGGGTATGGAAAGCCGGCCTTGAACATTCGCCGTGTGCTGACACGTCATAGCCTTGATGACCTCGCGTACGTGTTAACGTCTTGCGACGTCTCACAAGTGTCGCGCCTAAAGTGAGTACACAGAATTTACGTTTTTCCAATTGTGTATGGTTGGATATACTTACCTGGTCCCGTCCGACATTACCATAACAATGGGCCACACGTTGTGAAGCCACATGTGTGATCAGGATATGATCATAAGCGTAGCTCTACTTTACCATGAAACACAATGTAGACGTTATAATCATGTGGCTTGTGGCTGAGTCTACAACATTATCTGATAGGACTCGGGATTATGTTACCCACACATATTTACGGAAAGTTTGTTCATACCAAGGCTTTCATTTAATAACTGCATGAATCGATCATTGCGATGTACTATCACTCCCTTGATTCAAAGTTATTGTTTTTGTTTTAGTCAATTCGGAGACAGTAGTTACTTTTAGTGTAAAGCATTTTAGGTGAATGATAATCATACTTATTTCTAAAGTCACGAACTAAGCATAGATTAGTTGTTTTAACTTAGTATAACTGTAGTAAACAATACAACTTGCATTAACCAGAACAAATATTAATTATTATTAATTTTCTTTGCTACTTTTCAATGAAATGTTTTTTTCTGTAACAATAACTGAACACATTCATGAGCTGTATCATGTGACAGGGTAAGTATACTATAGAAATGTGTTTACATTTTATCCCTAAATAATTAGTTGAGTGACCAACTGTATCTGGATTTTTTTCTCACGAAAACAAAACAGCTAATGTCAAGGTAGTGGGAATGTCACATTTTGCTCCGGAGGGAATGGGGCTGAAAGGCAGGGATGATTACAATCGGCGCCACCTGTGTAACTTAATGTATTAATTGAGTCATAATTCACGTAAATGTGTAACTGAATGTATTAACTGAGTCATAATTCACGTAAATGTAGAGCCCGTAGGCGCGCAGCATATTAACTTAGGCTGCATGAATCCAGATATGATTTTAATAATTTATCACCTCGTGTTAATTGTTTGGTTTAACGTATAAGAATACATATCTTGTGCGCGCTCAAAATTATAAAGAAAACTAATAAAAAAGAGCAGTGCTAGATTATGACAGATCTTGTCCATGTCCTACCACACTAATTATGAATGTAGTTTCTAGAAGTTTCCCGGTCGTCGACTGTCGTTTAGATACATTGTATGTAATTGTCACCGCCGCTGACTAAAAACGAAGCAAACTGAACATTCATTCACATCGCCGCATTTTGAGACATACCACACGGGGTCGACACATCCGAGCGCAGAAAACAAACAGTTATTGTTTCAAATAACGTATTAAAACAAACTTGAGCAGGAAAGTGTGGTCACTGTTGTTGTTAGCCAGTGGTCGTTCTATGTAGTTGACACGCCATCATGCGGTAGTTTATCATCTGTGACACTTATTACGTAGTTTAATGGGTGACAGCGAGTGACAAGTTCGAGTGTTCATGGTGATTTAATCCAGGAAGATATTTCATCTACAGCTTGAGCGAGAACGGCGTGTTGAGAGACGTCGAGGCGGCGCGTCTGTTGGCGGCCGCCGTCAAAGACAACGACAACATCCGAGAGGTAGAGTCAGTTTAACCCATTAGCACGCAGCCGATTTTACCGTGATGCCTGTGGCTCCGCAAATATTTGATCTAGATGTTTAAACATATTGCTTGGGCCATTTTCTTTGCTCTAGCGCCTTTACTATTCAATTCTCGCAATAGCTTGTTGTATACATGTTGTAGATAATAAAATTACATACACAGTGGTGTCAAAACTGTTGTTATAACTTTAAAATATGTTGACTATTTCATGGTTGACACTATGACATTTTGAAAACTCTTTGTAAAATAACTACTTTGTTGCGGTTAAACTTGTTTATGCTTGGATTTCTACTGCTACAAGTTGAGTTTATTTAAAAGTACATTAATTATCTACACATTGGTATAAATTTGTGTATAATATATTATATATTTCTGCTGTACACGTGGCCAACTTCTGGTTGGAAGACATTAAAAAAAATATCCAAAAACAAAAACTATTGCTGTTAAATATCGAAAACGCGGAACATATTTTTGAGAACGGAAGTATCCAAAATAGTCACAATGTAATGTTATATGTCTAAATAGGTGTCGCATTTATTGCATATCTTAGTCACTAGAGTCAATCACGTAAATCCGAATTCGCTGGCCGGCTATGGCCGACCTGAGGAGATTCGAGGTGACCGTTAATACCCGACCTGAGTGCTAACTATATTACAACCTGAGTTGACAATTGTTGTTTGATTAATGTAAACGTGTCGTCGTAACGTGGGAGAGTTGACAGAAGTGAGTTTGTGAAATGACAGATTTATGATTTTATGTTGAAAATAAAACAAATTATTATTTATTTCACAGCCTCGGGCGTTGTCCCCTCTCTAACGACAGCATGAGGGTAATCGGTGACGTCGTCAGTGACAGCCTGACTAAGCTCTGGTAACAAAACATTTACTTAAACACCCCACATCGGGACACGTTTACCCCGTCACACTAACTTGTGATGACTTATGAGTTATGTTATTAGTTGTCGTCTCGGACGACTCCTGTTGTACATTTACAAAACAATTATTTTTAATAATCAAATCACGTCATAAGTAAATATGTCAACAATTTGAAAATAAAGTAAATCATTTGTTTTGTAATTTTTTACCCCACATATACCCGGTAACCCATTTACCCCACCCTCTTGAATTGTTGTTGTTGTTGGCGAGTTAATCGGTGTGTAAATACCCGTTGTTTACTTTGTATGTTGAGCGAGGCGAGTGAATGTGTCGACTATTGTCTCCTCTAAAGGATTAGCACCACCCACATGACAGCCGCCAGCGAAGTGACAGTGACAGACCTGCTGCGTCGTCGACCCGGGCTGACGATATGGAATGCAACGTAAGATGACGTATTTAACACATGCACGTGTTAGTTAGAGTGTTAACACATACGCACACCAAATGTTACACAAGTGTCATGTTAGCGTCTTAACACATTCTATCCGTACATAAATATGTTGGTCAGTGTCACGTGGTGTGTTTGCAGTAAGATAGCCGAGTCGTTTGTCGCCTAATTTCTTCTCTCTGCCTTCCAGCGCGTACATGTTAATGCCATTGCCGCACTGGATCCGCAGACTCGAGGAAGACTTCCCAGGCAGATTTAATTGCGTAAGTTTCTACTCTGCAGACGCATCACGTGACACAACAACCGTCTCTCAAATAAACCCCGTCAACTGTGTCAACGCCCACCGATTGTGCCCATGCAGACGAAAAGTCTGTCACACTCGGGTGTAGAAAGTGTCGCCATGGTGTAAAACAGCCGGCGTCCGTCGTTGACCTCAATCGACGATTCGCTCGTGCGTCGCTACGTAACTAGTGACACAATGTAACGAGACGAGCCGCGTCGCTTCGTCTGACGTAACATTTAGTAGCACAACACGACAGTTGTCAACCGTGGGCAGAGGGCAACGTGAAAAAAACGGTTTCTGGCACATACGTAATATTATTACTAATGTTAAAATTATCACAGTCTTTGACAGCTGAAGAAAAACGGACATAAAAAATGTCGTAGAACACGATCGTAGCAACGGACGTTGTTTAAGTATCTCGGATTATTCTTAGAGAAAATCAACTTAACCTAGTTATTGTCGTTGTAGGTATGGTAACATATGGTCGACACCGACAAAAGGCAACAACCAGCAGCAGCTTCTGGGCGGCCGCATAACACCAGCTGCAGAGCGAGACTGAGAGCCAGAGGGGAACCGACAGTTGATGTGACATCAAGTCTGCCTGTGTCGGTCATTGGCCTGACTCTTTGTTGACATTCGTATGGAGAAAATTCTATTTGTTTACCTGATCTTCACAATGATCAGTTTGGGTACAATTTCATTTTACTTCAAGTTACAGAACATGTGTCGCGACACCACGTGACCAACAGTAATGTCACGAACGTGAACAAAACGGTGTCGCCACCAGTCAACTAATTTAATTACCACCTTGCTACTATTATGTTCAATGACACGACACGGCACAGGCTGACATTATATAATGACTCTACATGATATCGTATATGTATCACAACTAAGTACATATTATCAATGTCGTTTTTTGCACATATTTTCTGGATCTTATATCAGGTGCACTGATGTGTAATGTGTCTGGCACAGAGCACTAATGTGGAGATAGACATTGAGGCACCATATAGATTTATTATATAGAGTGTTTTATATATTTTCATTTCCAATATTGGATGTGAAAATAAAACAATGAGAAACTTGAAAACAGAATGGAATATCAATTTATTTTCTTACAACTCTACTTTACTAACATGCACGTACATAGATTGCATATTTGACTTGACACAACCTGGTTGTCCACTAAGTCAAAGGAAAATCTGGTCAACAGACTATAATTGGTGTCCAGCCAGGTTAAATCAAGCAACATGGAATTCATTCGATCTCTACAACCGATATCAACACGAAACCAATCAAATTCTATTAAAGTATTTTAAGTGTAAATATAGCTGGCCTTGTAATATATTTAGTATATGTATAGACAGCTAGAAAGCTATCCAGAAACACTGACTGTGGCTATCTGTGGCAGTTGGATGACCCGGCTTTGTCGAGACGGAAAACGACGTCGCAGGAGTGGATCGACGCAGGGCGAAGACAATGGTCCGAAAGCAGCGCCCTCTATCACGATGACGGCACGTCGCCCTTTCGTGACGTTACCGCGGGGGCCATGACGTCACCTCGTTGCTGGCGGCGATCGGCGCCCCGCCACGGACGAGCGGCGACTGCACCAGCGACAGCTGTACACGGCGCTCGTGAAGAACCTCGCCGATAACACGTGTGATTTCTTGCAATCCTTGACGACAGACTGGTGACCGTCTGGTGACTGTCACCGAATGATACCCGCTAGAAGCAGATACTTCCGTCCAAGATCCCTATATCATCAGACAAAACAAACAAAACTACCGGCTTGGACGTAATACCAAACTGAATTCTACTTGACTACGCCACCATTGCGCAATCTTCAACAGCAGCCCGAGGGATTATACCACTACTATGGAAACGCGCCAACATAAGTGCAACCACCGAAGCTCATTCACAAAGACCTAAAGACTCAAAAGAAACGCGCATATGCTTAAAAAAAAAACGTCAGACATCTCGCCGATAACGATAAACGACAGACACATTTAACATGTAAACTGCACTCGCCTACTTGATGTCGTTATTTCACACAATCATACGTGGCAATTCCACATCGATGAAATCACAACAAGAGCTTTGCAATGCCTGTATTTCATTATTCTGCACACTAGTTCTGGAGTAGAACCCCATCATATCGTTAATATATATACCACAATCACCCACTCCGTCATCGAGTACGCCTGCCAGGTGTGACATATGAGCCTAACAAAAACACAAGCCAACCACCTCGAACACATCCTGAAGAGCGCCATGTTCATTATATTTCGTGGAATGTGTTATAGCGACGCCATTGCCATTGCAAGATTACCAATGCTGGCAGACCGGACAGAGGCGCTTTGCAGATTTCTGTTTGCGAGCATGCAGCAACCCAATCACAAGCAACCTCCCCCAGGACATGTAATTATGCAATCCGTATCGCACACGCTTACGGTGTTCTTCGCTGTAGGACGTAACGTTTGTGTAACTCTTTTATGTCATACGGACTGCAAGACCGGCAGTAATTGGACTTTCCTATTCCTATAGAGTATTACACGTGAATCTTTTAAGCTATTTATTCAGTATACCATTTTAATGAGTATGTCTGTCTACCCGTCTCTCTCTTCTTGTATGACTCTTCTCCTATTCCTATCACTTCTATCTGTACTCTGTCTGCCTGCCTGCCTGCCTGCCTGCCTGCCTGCGTGCGTGCGTGCGTGCGTGCGTGCGTGCGTGTCTGCGTGTCTGCGTGTCTGCGTGTCTGCGTGTCTGCGTGTCTGCGTGTCTGCGTGTCTGCGTGTCTGCGTGTCTGTGTGTCTGTGTGTCTGTGTGTCTGTGTGTCTGTGTGTCTGTGTGTCTGTGTGTCTGTGTGTCTGTGTGTCTGTGTGTCTGTGTGTCTGTGTGTCTGTCTGTCTGTGTGTCTGTGTGTCTGTGTGTCTGTGTGTCTGTGTGTCTGTGTGACTGTGTGTCTGTGTGTCTGTGAGTCTGTGTGTCTGTGTGTCTGTGTGTCTGTGTGTGTCTGTCTGTCTGTGTGTCTGTCTGTCTCTGTGTCTGTGTGTCTCTGTGTCTGTCTGTCTGTCTGTCTGTCTGTCAGTCACTGCTCCTGTATGTCTCTGTGAGTCTGTGTGTCTGTGTGTCTGTGTGTGTCTGTCTGTCTGTGTGTCTGTCTGTCTCTGTGTCTGTGTGTCTCTGTGTCTGTCTGTCTGTCTGTCTGTCTGTCAGTCACTGCTCCTGTATGTCTCTATCCTGGCTGTGTCTCCCCAATCTCTCCCTCAGGGAGTGTGATAATCACCACGACAATCATGTGCACCTCCACCGCCGATACCCACCAAAACGTCCAAGTGTTGTCCCCACCGAGACTCGCTACCCCGCCCTATACTCATAGTGACACAAATACACCCACCGTTGAATTCAAAAGAGGGTGAGTGTGCCCCTGCACAGACACATTGGATCTACAACGTTTACTCAACTAAACCGCCAATTAAGCTCTTTCAAACAGTCAACATAAGTCTGTCACTACCCCTGGATCGATGTATCTGCAATTTAAGCACAAACGCCCTCATGTTTATCAAGATCATTCTTCTTAATTACTTTGTCCTTCGATATCGGAAGGAGGTGGTCTCTATATACATAGTTTTATATATTAATTAGTATGACTATTTTGCAGGGCCACCTTACTGTCAATTTAGCGACAAACTTCATTAGCGCTATAACGCGACAAATTGCGTTTACGTTATGATAGAATAGCCATATCAAAGAGTGGCTGTTTTCAAGAGGTGGGCGTTTGGAGGCTTTCCAAGTTCTATCCGTGCGGTAGATATGCTTGATACACTCAATGCAAATCAATGTTTACACATCAGCGAAGTCGTGTTAGCTGTGCTTCATAGCATATTTACACCGCCGCGGTGCACGTCTTTAGACACTACTAGATTTCTGTAAGGCGAAATGTCAGATAAGAATCTACAACGCAGCGGATAATTGAGTTAATTAGGAAACTATAGTAGGGCGAACAATGCCATCGTACAGTACAAGTCTTGGGCACTCGCTCGGTAGAAACGTGTTTAATCGTTTGTCTTGGCGATATTAGCGTAAGGCGGTTAATACGCCCACCTTAACAAATACATTGAATATTAAGAAATAATAAAGTTTATTCGAGAAAAAAACATTAATATGTCGAATGTTTGTGTCTCTGTATGAAGGTTGAACCATGACTCGTATCAACAACCTTCACAAGATCATCGCGATGTTTGTCAGTTGCCATGACAGCCACTGTCTTAATATCGTGTAAGTTTAAACCAACACATTGTTCGTGGCCCTGTACAACATATATACACATTGTATGCAATTGGAAATTAATTATATAAATATTTTGAAATAACAAAATATTTCTAATATGTATTATTTTATATATTTAATTATACAAATAGAAATATAACAAGGCAATTAATAATTACATTATTTGAATGAGTAAACAACAATTTTAAGACATTGTTCGACAGAAACAGAGTAAATATTGTTGTTTCTATAACTCTATAATAGTGATGGCCGGTGACAGTGAGATAAATGATCAATGAATATATGCGAATATGGCGTTGAACCTCAGAATGATTCAGCGAAATACTGAGGTATTCGGTGTATATCCGCCGAAGATCTTGAGCATATAAATGATCTCTTTGTATTCTACGCCAACTACGAACGAATGGCGATTTAGTGTATTCGCTGCATGCAAGAGACAATGGTTCAAACTGGGGACCATTGTGCCTGTATTGGGGCCACTGTGTCTGCATTGGGGCCACTGAGTCTGTAGTGATGCCACTGTGTCTGTAGTGGACGCCACTGTGTCTGTGGTGGTCCATTGTGTCTGAATTGGGGCCACTGTGTCTGTGATGGGGCCACTGTGTCTGTAGTGAGGCCACTGTGTCTGTAGTGAGGCCACTGTGTCTGTAGTGATGCCAGTGTGTCTGTAATGGGGCCACTGTGTCTGTAGTGGGACCACTGTGTCTGTAGTGGGGACACTGTGCCTGTATTTGGGACAATGTGTCTGTAGAGGAGCCACTGGGTCTATAGTTGAGCCACACTGTCTATAGTGGGGCAACTCTGCCTGTAGTGGGGTCATTGAGTTTGTGGCTAGGCCACTGTGTCTGCATTGGGGCCACAGTGTGTGTAGTGAGGCCACTGTGTCTGTAATGGGGCCACTGTGTCTGTAGTGGGGTCGCTGTGTCTGTAGAGTGTCTGTAGCGATTTACTACTGGAGTGATAGCTGGATAAGTTGTGTAAGTAAAGACATTCAGACAATAGCATATATTGTTTGAATATTATTGAACTTTATTGAGCAAGCTTTTAATCATTCCAAGTAAATCCGCCGAAAAAAACATTACACAAATGACGGGGTTTTACTGTCGAAATCGCAATGGGCGTTGATATAAGAGGCGATCGATGAGCGGAGTTGAGAGGATCACGTGTCACTGGTGGTTTACGCAGTCAGAACGTGAGCACTGCTTAAACATTACACGGCTGACTGATTAGGAAAATTTGTTTTCTCGAATGTGCTGCAGCCACGTGTTAACGGCGTCACTGTCGCATATGGCAACAAAACGTTCAACTAATGTTGTGTTGTTTGACTAATCGACTACGTGAGATCAACCCACCCAACGAGCATTCGTACGTCGGCTACGGCTAGAGATCAAGTTACATAAGACCACACATCGAGTATCGACTTCGTCCACAGTCAGACGTTTGGTTTGACACCATATATAACACGACGATCCCCTCTGTACACGGTAGGTAGCACCTGTGTGCTAGCAGAGTTTCACTGCCCAGTGACGCCGCTATATAATATGGCCTGCCGCTCCCATTGTCGACTGGCGCTATTGTATTCTAGCCACGGCCGCTCGAATTATGTTTGTTCTGAATCTATGGTCACTAACTTCAAAACAATTGACCGCTGTTACAGAGCAAATGTGTGCGTGCGTGCGTGTGTATTTGTTTGTGTGTGTGTCTGTGTGTGTACGTGCGTGTGTGTACGTGCGTGTATGTATGTGTGTATATGTTATTTCTATCGACCACCAGGAGCCCCACTATAACATATAGAACACCTAGAAGAGTCCCTAACAGAACTGCACACCAAATGTATACGTAGACACCAAAAGGCTATAATTGCCCGCGATTTCAATGTTGGAGACATAGCATGGGACACAGACGAAGTGTCAGGGACCTGTGGTAGTGTAAACGCCAGGAAAGTTGTAGCCGTCAAAGAACATTTTAGCCTTACTCAGCATCAACGAGAAATTACTCGACCTTCATCGAATGCTGTGCTGGCTTGGTTTTTAGCACAAACCCAAACCTCGTTTCTCGGATTGAAGTGGTCCCTGGGATGAGCGATCATCTTGCGGTACTCACCACACTTGACGTCCGTCCCAAACAGCACTCAAACAAGCACTCGCACACGGTGTACAAATACAACGCTGCAAACTTTGAGGGTACTAAAGAACATTGACCAAACGAAAGCTACTGGCCCAGATGAGCTACCAGCAAGAAAACTGAAGGAGACTGCCAAAGAGATTGCTGGTGTACTGTCTGTGATCTTCCAACAATCCTGTCAGGACCGAACTGTCCCATCCGACTGGTTAACAGCACGAATATTTGCAATATATAAGAAAGGTGACAAGGCCAATCCATCAAACTACAGACCAGTGTCACTCACAATAACATGCAAAATTATGGAGCATATTGTATGCAGCCAGATTGGTTGTCACCTAGATCCCAACAACATACTGCATCCAAATCAACATGGCTTCCGAAAGGGTTTATCTTGCGAGACGCAAATTGTTGATACCATACACGAGTTAGGTTATTCAATTAATCAAAAGACTCAAACAGATGTCATCTTTCTAGACTTCAGTAAGGCATTCGACAAAGTATCACATGACAAACGTCTGCATAAGATCCGTTACTATGTGATAGGCGGAAAGACCAATACATGGATCAGTGCATTCCTGTGTTCTCGCAGTCAACAAGTTGTCGTCAACGGACAAACATCGCAGTCAGCTGGTGTACTCTCGGGAATTCCACAAGGAAGTGTGTTGGGCGCTATGTTGTTTTTAATGTACATCAACGACATCGCAGAAGGAGTGATTCGCAAATGCGCATGTTCGCTGACGACAGTATTGTTTACCGTCCGATATATACTCCCGCTGACCATTTCACACTAGTGTCTGACTTGAACAAACTTCTCTCATGGGCAAAGACATGGCAGATGGATTTTAATGTGTCAAAGTGTGCCGTCTTATCGGTTACTACCAAGAGGAACATATCAGCCTATAACTACTTCATGGGAGCCAACAAATACCACGGACTGACAACCAGGACTACCTGGGGGTTACCATCAACACAAAATTATCGTGGCAACCACATGTCAACAAAGTGCAGAACAAAGCCAGCAAGACACTTGGCTTACTCAAACGAACACTGCATGCGGCGCCACCGCAAGTGAGACAAACAGCATACGAGGTACTCGTGCGACCAACGCTCGAAGACACACAAAGACAGGCATTCAGACAATAGAGCGCGTACAAAGATCCGCTGCGCGGTTTGTCACCGGTGATTACCGCAGAACTTCAAACGTTAGTGATATGTGCACTAACCTGATGTGGAACTCCTTGTACACACGAAGGCGCATAAGAGATGCCACTGTTTTTTTTTTTAAATTCACCACGGACTAATGCACATCAGCTTGCCTGTCATCATCACCACAGCAGATGCGCGCACCAGACGCCAACACAAGCACAAACTACGAACCCTACCAGCCACTTGCACGCCCTACCAGCAGTCATTCTACATACGCTGTATTCCACTGTGGAACGCACTTACCGAGGAAGCTGTCACCGAACCTACCGCTGAAGCGTTCCAGAGAACCGCCATCCCAGTCATTCAGACATTGACATTATAGTGTTATTCATGGACTGCCTAATTTTTGTTTTATTTAATGTACTAATAATTTTATTGATCTATTTATTCTAATATTTTATTAACTTATTATTTAATAAAACCGTGAAACTCAGTGTACACATAATGTATTTATCTATTTATTATGTTTATTTTATTAATTTATTCATCGTTTTAATGTACACTTAAAGTACAGTTAATTGTATTTATCTATTTG
>OZ024859.1:45707115-45722115 GCA_964017155.1 Oasisia sp. SBJ-2009 | reverse complement strand
TACTTATACTTGTAAATATCATCGACATGTCACCAAAGTGAGTGTACGCGTGTGTGAATGCGTATACATGTGGGGGCCTGTGCTTGCGTACGTGCGTGTATGTATATTTATGTCTGAGTATGTGTCAGTGTATGTATGTGCACATGTGTGTTTGGGTGCGCGGGCGTATGTGGGGCCGTGCATGTATATATAAATATGCTTTTCCACGATCGTATATATGTGTATTTGGGCCTGTGTGTCAGTGTGTGAGTGCGTGCGTGCATGAGTGTAAGTGTGTGTATGTGTGTGTTTGTGTGTCATAATATGTGTGTGGGTTTATGTGTGTGTGTGTGTGTGTGTGTGTGTGTGTGTGTGTGTGTGTGTGTGTGTGTGTTAGTGAGAGAGAGACTGTGTGTGTATTCGTTCATGTGTGCATTTGTGTTTATGCATGTGGCATTCGTGCGTTCATGCGAGGTATGGGTGTTTGTGTGTGGTCTAGTGTTGAAGTTGGCGTGCGTGTATTTATGCGTTGATGTGTTTGTGTGTTTCTACGTCATTTGTGCTTCCTGTATTCGTGTGGTCTTGTATTCGTGTATAAGTGTATAAGTGTGTTCATGTGTTCTTGTGTTCGTGTTTTCGTGTTTTCGTGTGTTAGTATGTTTGTGTGTTTGTGTATATGTGTGTCTATGTGTTTGTGTATTTATATAATGTGTGTGTATATGTGTTTCGTGCATGCGTGCGTGAGTGTGTGGATTTGTATCGATAACAGCGGTTACCACCTACGTATGAATTAACAACTGTCCTACGTCAGGTTCACATGGAAAACGAACGCTGCTACTTCTGTCTGACTTGTCAGACTGTCACGTGCTCGTCGTGTGTCATCGGCAAGCATGACGGACACGACGTAACAGAGGCCAAGAAGTTGTACAAACAAAATATGGATGACGTACGTGACCTTCTGAGGAACGTAGACGGGAAGGTGAAACGACAGCGTGACGTTGAGGCCAAAATCAGAACCAGGCGTGAAGAGATTGCTCACTCGTATCAACAGGTGTGTATTGTTAGCCACACGATGAATTGTTATTTTACAGCAGATACATATACATAATTATAGTCATCTACGCTTCACTCACGACACCAATAGTAATTTACATGAACCGAGCTGAACATTTTTAGAAACAACAGTTAGAATACTCTGAATACAATAATACGCGAAAACGTGTCTAATTAGATAAACTGGAGTTACGATGGTATATGTATTTCATTTTAACATTTGTTTTATCGCTATATCAAGGATGAAATACATTTAGTATTTATTCAACGGAACTGTACAACGATGGAATGCACGTTACTTTTTTCATTTATACAAAATGAAGCAAGTATAATTTAGACTTTCTACAACCTGGGTGCATTTAACAGGATCTGATCGTTCGAATTTCAGTTGCAGGGTATAAGTCACTCTTAACTGCATTACAGGAACATACAAAAATCGTGTATGAAACATTGCAGTTTGGATTACTTTTAAACAGATAGAAGATGCGGTAAAAGAAACAGCGGCGAAGATGATTCAAAGCATCAAGAAGCAGGAAGAATACATCCTACGTGTGCTACACCAAAAACGTGATCAAGAACTCGAACCATTTCAAGAAAAGTTCGACAGTCTGGAGTGTTTTTTGGAGAACGCGCAACGTTTCAACGTAAGTCAACTCTTGTGTTGTTGATGGTATGTGGCATTGTTTTAAGTTGTGTAATTGTGCATAGTTGTGTCGCATCAGTCTGCGACTGTTAACTACGATCGTTGTAAGTTACTAAATAGGGTCAAAACGTACCCATGGTTGGCATAGATTGTGCATAAGTTTGAATAATAAAAAGGCAAGCATCCGATACGAACCGTTATCCTCTAAGAACCGTTAGCGGACGTGAATGTCTACGAAGCAAAACGTTGTGAAGCCTTCCTTGTATATGGTATTCTCCCAGGCAAATGACACACTCTATACAAACCGTCGATAATAAAAAATCTTGGCAAACATTTCTCAGCACGCACGTGCGTACGTTTCTTACACTCATATGCATGTGGACATACACACTCGCACGGAAGGCCGCATTTATCTCAGAATGAAAAGTAGAGAAACGAAATGTTGATTCATTCAGCATTTATTATACGCGGATATAATGCCAATGGTGTGTTACAACTGTTAAATTAATACAAAGATAAATAAATCATTTTATTTATACATGTAGAATAATTACTACATTGTTCGATGCAGAACGACGTCCAGACTGTAGAGCAGTTGGATAAGCTCGCAGAGCAAACCAAACTATTACAAGAACTGCGTGAACTGGACAAGACCAGAGTTGACGAGACGACGTGTTCGGGCGGACGGACTTTCAAGGTGAAGTTCGTTACGGGTCAAACAGAGCCGGTTGTTGGTCGTCTTGAAGTGGTCGAGGGAAGGAGAGTGGACAACAGTGGAGGTAACTAGCAGTGTCACCGTGGACACATATGCACGTTTTGTCAAGTCGTTGTTACTGCATTGCAAACGTTTAATAATTTCTTATTGGCAAACAGTCTGGTTTGAGTCACACGATTGAAGAAAATTACTATTTTGTTTTGGGGTTTTGCATTACTCGCGTCGGTTTACTTGTATAGGTTGTGAGAAACACAACATTATCTTAACTAATTACTGATTAGATCAAGTAGATAGCAAACACTCCAAGCAATGTATTATGGCTACATTATCATTCCAGCGCAGTGTTATTTAAATATATCTGAACACCATACCCCCAAATTCAAGATATACCAGTATGCGGCGGGTAAGCTGAGTTTGTTAAGGACATTCTGACATGTTCAGTGAAGTACAAGAATGTTGTTTTAGTTTGTGTAACATATTAAACAAACAAAAATTGGGTTCGACTTCACAAATAATTGTGAATACTAACCATAGACACTTGAGTCGATATTAATACAGTTGTCTCAGGTTCCTTTTCTTCAATGCCAATTAATATGGCGGAGGTGGTACAAATTCACTAATAAATAAACACGTACAGCATTAGGTAGGGGCGGATGTTTCTTGGTTACAATAAACTGGTGAATAAAACATAGTTTAGTTGCAGTTGCTAAGCGTACATGTGAACTGTGAGAACAACATCGCAACACTAATCAAAGTAGCAGTCTTTAGGCAGCTATGTTGTTGTTCAAGATATTGCCACCACAGTACCAGCGTAGACTATATATATATATATATATATATATATATATATATATATATATATATATATATGAAAATGTATATTAATAACATTGTAAAAAATGTATTTAATATTGTAGTTCTCCTGGATAACGTGATTCTTCGTGAATGAACACAAATCACCAATGTCCGTATTTTCTAAAGAAATAATAAATCGCGTATGTTATAGATTATAGACTTATGTTGTCAAAACTATGCAAATCGCCAATGCGACACCATAGGAGAGAAACAACTTCCAATCGTTCTCGTTCGATGCTTATGTTACACCAGAAAGACACCAATAACATTAATGAAAACATACAGTAAAAATAACAAAAACCCGATAACGGGAGCTAATACGTTAGTCTAGGATGAAATGATATGTGATGGTTCTAGACAAAACATGTCTATGTTGTCCTTGGACGTACGCGAGTTTATAAACCTGTACGCCATGCAATAGTCTCATGTCGACGTGATGGTGATGTGTTCAATGTGATGAAGTCTGTTTCAGCCCCTACCACAGAAATGATCTCAACGGTAGCGGCTGCTGCACGACCAGGTACGTTTCTTTTTTACTTGGTTCGCTTAAAAAACACTGTGCAACGTACACATCATGTGTGAACATGCACGTACGAACTGTCTTTCACTCTATGGAATAGTGATAAATGGGCTCTATTTACGCATGAAGGCGTCCAATTACCAACGTGTGGCATCCCGCTGAACTACGCAATATTTTGATATGAAGAAGTAGGTAGACAATTATGAGAATTCTAGGGGTATCTCTGCACTGAAACACGAAGAGTTCAGACGAGTTGTTACGCTAGAATAGCTATCCCCTGTATCAGACTGGTTTAGTATACAGTCAACAGTGCAATGTGGAATGTGGTTTTCTGTTGCTTATTACATTGATCTGCTGTATATTATATACGTTTGTTAAAGTCCTCTGCTTTTGTGCAGGGGCAATATCAACTATCGTGTGTAACGGAGATATGTAATTTTTTTTCTGTGAAGTCAGGTACACGGGACTGAACGTATTGCTCGCTAACGTGTTTGGTAGTTGTAAAATGAATGAAAAGAAAAGTAGATACTGCGGAGCGTGTTATGTGGACGAACGTCGAAACTGTCACTTAAATTACACATGTATTGTGTCAACAGTGCCCGGGGAGAACACTGGTTGGTCTGACAACCCACTGGGAAAGCGTGTCCTCCGAGTGTCGTCGTTGATCAGAGGGTATGGAAAGCCGTACTTGTGGGGGCAGGTATGGTAGCACCTAGTTGTTGACAGCGAGTTGAACGTCAGCCATGTGCTGACACGTGACAGCCTTGAGGACCTCGAATACGTGTTGACGTCTTGCGACGTCTCGCAAGTGTCGCGCCTAAAGTGAGTACATAGAATTTATGTTTTCCTATTGGTGTATGGTTGGATATACTTACGTAGTCCCGTCCGACATTACATAACAATGGACCACACGTTGTGAAGAGCCACGTGTGTGATAAGGATGTGATCATTAGCGTAGCTCTGTTTTAACATGAAACACAATGTAGATGTTATAATCATGTGGCCTGCGGCTGAGTCTACCACATTATCTGGTAAGACTCGTGATTATGTTACCCACAGATATGTATGGAATGTTTGTTCATACCAAGGCTTTGATTCAATAAGGGCATGATACGATCATTCCGTAGAATAGTCAACCCGTTGATTCAAAGTTATTGTTTTAGTTTTAGTCAATTCTGAATCAATACTTACTATTTGTGTAATGCATTTTAGGCGAATGATAACTATACTTATTTTGAATGTCACGAACTGAACAGAGATTAATATTTTTAACTTAGTAAAACTGTAGTAAACAATATCAATTGCATCAATCAGAATAAATATCAAATATTATGAAAAACCATATTCTGATACGTAATATTCACTGCCGTTTTAACACACGCACACATATGTGTGTGTGTTAAATTGATTGTTTATTTGTTTATTTGTTTATGTGTTTATCTAAGGATGTGTAGGCCAGTAGTAAATGTGTAAACAATGAAACATAAGTGAAGAGTGACACTCGGCGATTACATCGAGAACCACGTTCTTCCTACATAATAAACCTCTAGATGGTAACAATGTTACGTTAGCGTCATTTCAGTTGTCGTCTGCTTAACCCATTAGCACGCAGCCATTTTTAACGTGAAGCCTGTGGCTCCTCAAATGTTTGACCGAGATGTTTAAAAATATTGATTGTGCCATTGTCTTTGATCTAGCGCCTTTATTATTCAATTCTCGCAATAGCATGTTGTATGCATGTTGTAGATAATAACGGTACCTATACAGTGGTGTCAAAACTGTTGTTATAACTTTAAAATATGTTGACCATTACTTTGTTGACACTATGACAGTTTGAAACGTTTTGAAAAATAACTACTTTGTTGCGATGTAACTTTTTTATGCTTGGATTTCTACTGCTACAAGTTGGGGTTTATTTAAAAGAACATTACATTATCTACACACTGGTATAAATGTGTGTATAATATATTACACATGTTAGCTGTACACGTGGCCAACTCCTGGCTGGAGGACATTGTTTTATTGTCCAACAATAAAAACTAGTGCTGTTAAATTTCGGAAACGCGGTAAATATTTTTGAGCACGGAAGTAACAAAAATAGTCACAATTTAATGTTATATGTCTAGATAGGTGTCGCATTTATTGCATCTCTTAATCACTAGATGCAACCACGTAAAACGAATTCAAACGCTGTGATGTATTCGCTGGCCGGCTATGGCCGACCTGAGGAGATTCGAGGTGACCGTCAATGCCCGACTTGAGTGCTAATCGGTTAAAATAGTCGCATCTATGCGCGATTTGGATTGAAAGTTAATTGTCTTTACTACTTTTCAATAATTTTTTTTTCTTTAACAATAATTGAACACATTCATGAATGATATCATGTGACAGGGTAAGCATGTTGCAGTAATACATTTTATTTATATTTTTGTCCTAAATAATAGTTTTGAGTCTTGTCTGCATCTAGATTTCTTTCCCGCGAAAACAAAACAGCTAATGCCAAGGTAGTGGTAATGTCACGTTTTGTTCCAGAGGGAATGAGGCGGAAAGGTAGGGGTGATTACAATCGGCGCCGCCTTTGTAACTTAATATATTAACTGAGTCATAATTCAGTAAATGTAGACACAATGCCTAATGCCCTTAAGCTAATTTAGGCACGTAGCATATTAACTTAGGCTGCGTGAATCCCGATATGATTTTCGTAATTAATCACCTCATGTTAATTGTTTGTTTAACGTTTAAGAATAAATATCTTGCGCGCGCCCAAAATTACAAAGATAACTAATAAAAAAAGACCCGTGCTAGATCGCATCACACCATGTCCATATCCTACCACACACAATGTTGATGATATACTTGATTTCATTCCTATTTTAATATTGAATGTGCATCAAATACATAAAATGTTAATATGCACATTCTTTTGTTATTGTTAAATTGGTGTGTTATTTTATGTTTGAAATATTTACCTATGACATATTAATTAAACAGGATCGAAAACGAATAAAAACATAAATTTCACGTATGGACACGGCTTCTGATATAGTTTTATAATATTGATGAATTATTTAATAAGGTATCAATGTAGTTATTTTACTGGTCTCAAGTTCGTAACATATTGACGTGTAATTTTTTTCTGGTGTCTACTGTGATGTCATTGTGCTAATTATGAATGTAGTTTCAAGAAGTTTCCCGGTCGTCGACTGTTGTTCAGACACATTGTATGTAATTGTCACCGCCGCTGACTAAAAACACAACAAACTGAACAAAATGTTTCTTTCACATCGCCGCATTTTTGAAACATAGTGTCGAGACAGTCGAGAGCAAGAAACAAACATTTCTTATTTCAAATAACGATTAAAATAGATTTGAGCAGGAAAGTGTAGTCACTCGTGTTGTTACCCAGTGGTCAGTCAGTGTAGTGGACACCCCATCATGCGGTAGTTTATCATTTGTGACACTTATTACATAGTAAAATGGGCGACAGCGAGTGAAAAGTTCGAATGTTTGTGGTGATTTAATCCAGGAATATATTTCATCCACAGCCTGAGCGAGAACTATGACGTGTTCAGAGACAGAGACGAAGAGGCGGCGCGTCTGTTGGCAGCCGCCGTCAGAGACAACGTCAATATCCGAGAGATAGAGTAAGTTTAACTAATTATATTACAATGTAACCATTTCATGGTTGACACTATGACATTTTGAAAACTCTTTGTAAAATAACTACTTTGTTTCGGTGTAACTTTTTTATGCTTGGATTTCTACTGCTACAAGTTGGGTTTATTTAAAAGTACATTAAATTATCTACACACTGGTATAAATGTGTGTATATAATATATTACACATTTCTGCTGTACACGTGGCCAACTCCTGGCTAGAGGACATTAAAAAAAATATCCAAAAACAAAAACTATTGCTGTTAAATTTCGAAAACGCGGTAAATATTTTTTGAGAACGAAAGTATCCAAAATAGTCACACTGTAATGTTATATGTCTAAATAGGTGTCGCATTTATTGCATATCTTAGTCACTTGATGCATCCACATAAATCCGAATTCGCTGGCAGGCTATGGCCGACCTGAGGAGATTCGAGGTGACCGTTAATGCCCGACCTGAGTGCTAATTATATTACAACCTGAGTTGACAATTGTTATTTGGTTAATGTAAACGTGTCGTCGTAACGTGGGAGAGTTGACAGAAGTGAGTTTGTGAGATGACAGACTTATGTGTTGTTATTGAATATAAAACAACTGGTTCTTAAATTCACAGTCTCGGGGATTGTCCACTCTCTGACGACGGTCTGAGGATTATCGGTGACGTCGTCAGTGTCAGCCTGACTGTGCTAAGGTAAGAACACGTTTACTTAATTACCCCCCATCGGGTCACGGTTTCCGCGTCACACTAACTAGTGATGACTTATAAGTTATATTATTAATTATCTTCTTGGATGAGTCTTGTTGTACATTTACAAAATAATGATTTTTAATAATTAAATCACATCATAAGTAAATATGTAAGCAATTTGAAAAAAGTGGTAAATCATTTTATAAGTAATTTATTCACCCCGTATTTACACGGTAACCCATTTACCGCACCTCCTTGAATTGTTGCTGTCGGTGGTGGTGAGTTAATTGGTTTGTAAATAAACGTTGTTTACTTTGTGTGTTGAGCGAGGCGAGTGAATATGTCGACTCTTGTCTCCTTCTCTACAGGATTGGCACCACCGACTTGACAGCCGCCAGTGAAGTCACATTTAGAAACTTGCTGCGTCGTCGACCCAGGCTGAAGACAAAGTGTACAAAGTAATATGACGTCTTTAACACATGCACGTGTTAGTTAGTGTGTTAACACAGATGCACACCAAATGTTACACAAGTGTCATGTTACCGTCTTAACACATTCGATCCGTACATAATTGTGTTGGTCTATGTCACGTGGTGTGTTTGCAATAAGACAGTCGAGTCGTTTGTCGTCTTATTTCTTCTCTCTATCTTCCAGCCCGTCCCTGCTGCCACCGCCAGACTGGATGCGTCGACTCAGGTCAGACTACCCCGGCAGGTTTCATTGGGTAAGTTTCTACTGTAGGGACGTGTCACGTGACACAAGCACCCTCTCCCAAATAGCCTCGTCAACTGTGTCAACGCCCACCGAGTGTAACCATACAGACGACAAGTCTATCAGACTCGGGTGTAGAAAGTGTCGCCATGGTGACAAACAGCCGGCGTCCGTCGTTGACCTCAATCGACGATTCGCTCGCGCGTCGCCAAGTAACTAGTGACACATTGTAACGAGACGATCCGCGTAGCTTCGTATCACGTAACATTTAGTGCACGACCAGTTGTCAATCATGGGCAGAGGGCAACGTGGAAAAAACGGTTTCTGACACATACGTAATATTGTCACTGATATTGTCTTTGATAGCAGAAGAAGAGCGGTCATAAAAAGAACTGTCGTAGAACACGATCGTAGCAATGGACGTTGTTTAAGTGTCTCGGATTATTCTTAGGGGAAAACTACTTAACCTAGTTATTGTCGTTGTAGGTACGGTAAGGACACTGACAAAAGGCACCAGCAACAGCTTCTGGACGGCTACATGACACCAGCTGCAGAGCGAGAGCCAGAGCCAGAGGGGAACAGAGCGTTAATGTAACGGCCGGTCTGTCTGTATCAGTCATTGGCCTGACTCTTTGTTGACATTCGTATGGAGGAAATACGATTGAAATTGTTTACTTGGTCTTCACGGTGACCAATTTGGCTACAATCTCATTTTACTACAAGTTACAGAATATGTGGCAACACCACGTGCCCAGCAGTACATTCACGAACGTGAACAAAACGGTGTCGCCACCTGTCGACTAATTTAATTATCATCTTGCTACTATTATTATGTTCAGTGGCACGACACAGCACAGGCTGACATTATATAATGACGCTACATGATTTATGTATCCTAGATCACAACTAAGTACACATTATCAATATCGTTTTTTGCACATCTTGTCTGAATGTTAGATCAGTTGCACTGATTTGTAATGTGTCTGGAACAGAGCATTAATGTGGACTGAGGCAGTGAGGCAGCACGTAGATTTATTATATCGATTATTTTTTTTTATATATATTTGCATAACCTGTGAAAATTAAACAATGAAAAACTTGAAAACAGAGTGACCTATCACTACATATTCTTACACCTCTACCAACGTGCACGCATACAGATTGCATATTTGACTTGACACAACCTGGCTGTCCACTAAGTCAAAGGACACTCTGGGCCGCAGATTATAATTGGTGTCCAGCCAGGTTAAATCAAGCAACGTGGAATTCAATCGATCTCCATAATCACAGCCACTCGATGTAAACCCGAAACCAATCAACATCTATGAACGTATTTTAAGTGTAAATATAGCTGGCCTTGTCATATATATTTAGTACATACTTGCTGAAACACTACCAACAATTACTGTTTCTTAGTTATCAACAAAGACGACTTATTGTTTTAATAGACACTGAACACCCTGTGACTTGCAATGAAATAGCATGTTAAATGTTCTTACTGATCCCTTTTACACCTGTATCGTGACGATTGCAGTGGAATGCAGATCCAAATACTGACATTACTCCAATCAGCATGGACAAATATAAACACCGTCTGTGTGTTGTCACTTTAAAATGGTACGTACTACATTCAATATTCCTATCGCCCCTACCTTGTCCATCTCTTGCCGGGTAAATAAACCTTCCTCACCTTCGACGTGAAAACAAGGTACCTGGATAATTCACAACTATTCTTATTTGACCTGATTTAACAGTGTCTGTGTTTGAGTTCTGGTCACATTTGGTAACTGTTAAATATTGTATTACTGTAAATACCCACAACTATTTCCAGCTATTTCTGTGAATACAACACAGCACACAGCACACAGCACACAGCACACAGAACCACAACAATGTCAGTGCATCGACAGCATAACAGTCAGTGAGGCAACCGGAATCTTGATACGATACAACACATTCACATCAACATATAAAATACATATAAAACTCACTGTTTTACGATGAACAGTGATTTCACCCAGCTACTCTTCATGGGCCATTAACAATATATGTGCAATTGCACATACATTTTATCAAGTTGTTGTTATTATAAAATAAATGAGTGCCTTGCCAAATTGAGAAAATACAGTGTTTTAAACAATTGTTTTTAAATTCATGTGTAATTGTCTATGGCAAGTGAGAGACAAAAAATAAAACAACCATCAGTGGAACTACCAGTATTGATATGCCTAAAAGGATATGACACCATGCATTAGACAACATTGTAAGTATGACAACAAATAGTAATTGAGAAACGTAATCATGATTACGATTCCTTTTGTGATGTCGCTGAATACGATTACAATTACTTGGCTGTATTGCAGACTTGCCATGATACAGGTTACCCTTATCCGATACGGATTGTGGCGTGTGTTTTTTTAAGTGATATGGCCATACTCTAATTTTATACGGACTTTAGCTAAATGTATAAAGATATTATGTTTAACCATATTATGTCATTTTATGCATCACAACATTATACAGCATAAATGAATAATCGTATATTGTTAATGACTAAGTAAATCGATTCGAAACGTGCAGCAGACGGCGCGCTCGAAAATATTAGTTCTGAAAACTGCGGCAGGTGACTCAACGGGTGGGAAAGGTGTAATCTGCTAGGCTAGCGCTGCCGATTTCCAGCTGCGCTATAGGCGACACAGTTTGGTATTTCGCGAAAAAATACAAACATTCTTCGCAGCATTGCTGAAATCTTATTTTAATTGTTATCAGTGACGTTATCAGCAGTATGTCCTGCATTATATTCTGCCCGCGTGCGTTGAAATTTCCTGACCGAACATCAAACCAACCAAATTACCAATCACCGTGACGTGCCCTGTACGGTAAACGATAGGTTGTTAATCCCTTCAGGTGAAGACGCATGGCGTTAATCGCTATGCCATCTGGTAAATATTCAACCCATTGCAAACACAGGTTTGATCTCATTCATATATATTTGACAAGTCTCGCCAGCAGAACATATTACACATAGAAAAATGCATGTCAACACATATCTTAGTAATTATAGCATATATCACCCAGGCTAAGATTACAGTGGAACCATAGTACAGGCTAAATAACAAATATTGGGAGAATTATTCTACTCAATTAATCAGTTACTGAGCAAACAGATTATATTTTAAATGACTACATATTATGTTCATGCAGTGTTTCAATCATTGCAGAGCAATGAGAGCAAAGTAGATTGTTCTGAATTATTTAGCCTTGTTATCAATGTTTGTCTTTCCACTTTTCCTACATTGTTAATTTAATTTTTATTACATTAATAGTAGGTGTTGTTTGGCCTTTACTAACTGAAAGATGTTCCGTTAATTAGTTTTGCGGGTTTGCAAAATTCTCATCACTTGTTCAGCTTTCTTTTTATGGCTAAACAATATTTCTATTACATTATATTGGGTGTTTAATTGCTTTATATGTTGTATTAATGTGTTGTTATGGTATGCGCGGCAAATGTGTAAACGTACCGATTGCCAACCCCAAAATATGGTAGGACTGTTATTGACCAGTGTACGTTTAAGTAAAATTTCTAACTCAGATCAAGATGCAAATCAGACATTTGTTCCGAATGAGTAAATTGTAGTATGGAAATGTATTTCAATAGTCAGTTTGGGTTGCATATCCTAATATGGCTTGTGAATGTTGTTGATCAGTGTTGTTATTGAGTTATATACGTTATGTCCTAGGTTGCTTTGTGTCCCAAATATTGTGGACGATATATCCCCAAAACAAGATACTAAGTAACGGTTAAAATATGCAGTAGAATTGACTGCTCTGCGAGTTGGGAAAATAATTGCTAGTATTCGCAGAGAAGGTAGGAAAAGGGTATATATATATATATATATATATATATATATATATATATATATATATATATATATATATATACCTGTATATATATATATATATATATATATTATATATATATATATATATATATATATCCTACACAAATATTGGTATGTGATAATTGGTCTACTTATGTTAATGTGTGTTTAATGACATTTGTAAGTGCGCTGTTGTTGCACACCTCTATGAGGCGAGGTTAATACAGTGTACCGGATTCACTATGACAGTTTCTTGTTTCAGGTGATTGTGGCATGGCCACAAACAAGTGCATGCTACATGTAGGCTGACATCACGGCATTATGCCTGGATCTATCCCGGATACTCATATTTAATTTGTATGCACGAAATACTGCGCTGCTGTGTTGTCCTATTTCAGCCCTCCACCTGCAGGTTGACGCTCCACGAGACCAACTCTGATGCCTGCGCGACTGATGGATGAATAGTCAGACAGCTCGGACTCGTCGGACAGATCGGACCGTGACACTGCGCCCGGCTCATTGCGCGCCACCATTCGCGACCTGCAGCGCCAACTGTAGGAAACTCATGCCCAACTGACGGGGGCTCGCCTCGGGATACGACTGCAACTTCGGCACCCACCTGTGGCTGTGCAACAAACAGATCCATCCAGCAGTGACCAGGACACAGACTTTCACGCCGTGATGGCCAGCGCCGTCTAACAGATGTCGGGAACAACCCAGCTCTGGCCCAGACAAGGTGATTAAGTCGTGACTGCCTTTCTTCTCTTGGAGGCGATGCTGGACCAAAAATCAAAGCGATTGTCTGGGCCCACCAATTCAGAACCAACTCTGTCCTTGTATCTCGACCCGCTGCCACCGCCACCGCCACCGCCACCGCCACCGCCACCGCCACCGCCACCGCCACCGCCACCGCCACCGCCACCGCCACCGCCACCGCCACCGCCACCGCCACCGCCACCGCCACCGCCACCGCCACCGCCACCGCCACCGCCACCGCCACCGCCACCGCCACCGCCACCGCCACCGCCACCGCCACCGCCACCGCCACCGCCACTGCCTCATGTGATCCCATGCAGGGTGACACCGGTCACCACCATGGCTCATTGGCTGCGTGCATTCGGCACGTACACCAGTGTGCATGTCGAATGCCACCCAGCTGAGGCACCAGCCATGCTGACCTACATAACGCCGATAATGGAGATGCAAAATGTATGGCGGCATGGCGTGCCGGACCTATGGTGAAAACGTTCGACGGATCAATGCTTTGATGCCGTCCCTGCCATGGCAGACCACGAACTGGGACCTCCTTGCCAGGGATGCTGTCCATGGTGATGCAACATAAATAGCAACATCAAGATCGCAACTGCTCTTTCGGCAGAAGCGCCAACTTACAGGACCACGCCTGGTCTCTACCTACCACAGATCTGGCAGATGTACCAATGTCACATGTCAGCAAACTTGTTTTCGATAAAAAAAAAACCGTATAAACATTGCACGGTGATATTTGACGATTTCGACTTTTCGTCACCAAAGCACACTTTACTGTCTTTTCTATCAACTGGCAATGCATATTAGCCATTTTTATTAGCATTTAGTACATTTTATAACCTTTTTAGAAAGGCTACGTAAAATGTCACGCATGAATTTCGTAAAACAAAGCCGATAAATCACACTTGTTCGAGTCGCATTCTTCGTGGTTTCCCCCGCCGCATGGCTGACGTATTTCGTACAGCGGGATAGATCAGCATGTCCGCTGTCTGAATCTGCTACAGGAATTCCCCAATGACGTCCATTTTAGCCAATAGGAACGTTTATCTGAGAGCCCTATATGTAATCAAACGTAACCAGTTGTGAAGCGCGGTCCCCTGTTTGGCTTAAAGCTGCGAACGCATGCGCAGTGCGCACTCGCTAGCCGTAAACAAGCGGAATCGATCGGATCGCCGCAAAAAAACATTGCTAAATACTCGGATTATGTTGCGATAACCGCAATAACCTACTTGCAAGACATATCTTCGACAATAAGCGCCACTTGGGAGGGAGTTTGGAATACATAAAAAGGTGAAAAAGAAGCAAAACAGCTGAATTAGGAATTACAACGCACTCGATAATGTACTTGCATGACCGCGAACTTCAAATGTGATGTTCTCAGTTTGTAGCTTTCTACCCCGGCCATGTTCAGTGACGAATAGGGCCAGTAAGTGTGTCACGATACACGGCGAGACTCCGCGCGATTGGAGCTGATTTGGGGACTGGCCATTAGAATAATATTCGATGGATGACAGTTGTAACTTCCGACTGA
>OZ024859.1:45687115-45704615 GCA_964017155.1 Oasisia sp. SBJ-2009 | reverse complement strand
AAAAACATTTGGATATAGGGCCATCTCAAATTTCGCACGGAAAGGCATTGGCGGCCATTTTCCAAGATGGCCACCGTAAACCTATTTTCTAATATCTTAGTAACCACGTCAATAAATCAGTCCTTTTGGTATTGAAACATAGATATACGGATTCAGCGATTTCATATGTATTACTTTTGTCCTTCTCCGACAGTAACATCCGCCATTTTCAAAGATGGCGTCCGCCAAGACTAATAACCCTATATCTCATGACCTGCGCGACCTAGAGAGGTAATTTTATGATATAACTATAGGTATGTGGACAGCCGATTCCAGTGTATAAAATTAATTTGTATTTGACCTATGTCGACCTTCGTAACCGCCATTTTATAAAAATGACGACTGCTAAAATGATTTTTTTCTACACGTTTACAAATGCTTCAGTCACAACCGCTACATTTGTGTCAAAATGTAAGTTTTTCAAAGTACCGATTTCAAATATGTTACATGTGACCTTCTCCAATATCAATAGATCAGCCATTTTTAAAAATGGCGGCTTTAAAAGCCAAACTTCTTCACATCTTGAGAAATAAACCAGATAGAGAGGTAACATTGTCTTCATAATTAAGATTTTACATGCTGCTATTTTAAATACGCTACTCTTGATCCTGTCGGACATTCGTATCGGTCATGTTTCAAGATGGCGACTAAACATGGCGGTTATATTCTATATTGGCTATCAACAAACGCTATTTACTAGCTAGCCTATATTCACGAGAGGAGTATCAAAAGTCGTTCCCTCTCTTGATGTTTAGAAACGTTTACGTTAACGCCAACACGTCTCATAGGTTTAACTCATTGCTTATTTAATTTGTGTTGTTTGAATCCATGTTTTGTGATATGTCAACAGAAACGTTCAACAGCAGAAACCTACTATGTCGTGTGTGACAGTTCAGCATTCCTGTAACACGTGTTTATGACTGTATGTCACACGATAAGTGTATACACATTGTCCATGACCAAAACGTCCTATGCACAATGTAACGGTTCCTAATTACTAGACGTCCTAATGTTTACTGTGTCGCACATTAACAACGAGCACACAGTCCACCACAGTAGCAAAGAGCAGTCCATTGAAGTCCTGCCTTGAGGTACTTACATAGTCCCATGCATCCCTTCTTGCAACCACAGTGCAGTAGTTCTCGACCGTAGTACAGCAGGACTACAAATCGTTCCAGTGGACCCAGCCAATTCTCTATGGACTCCAGGGTAGCAGCCAAGGCTCAGAAAGCTGGTGTGGCTTCGTCATACGCATTCCATATATCACATGCGTTTGCCACTGCCTCCAAAACACGACACCGTGTCACAAACAGTGAAGGCATGAAACATTGGCAAAGCAACACAACGATCAGAACCCAGTGCGTTGGCCATCTCGTGGGCCGGTAAATAGTGAAAGTTCTTTCCAGCACAAAAGCCAATCCACAGTTCGGTGATGTTGAGCCGCTGAGCTGATATCACTGCAAGTACAACCACGTCCGTGTCATCTGTTCGAATGGATACCTTGTTATACCCGCGTTTCAAAGCATCTTCCAGGTGGAGTAGGATTCGTTTATCCGCTTCTTCATGGGTGCATGGAGCAACGCCTGACACGTCTCGGGACTGAGTACAGAGCACACCAGTGTGACATGTGCTGATAACTTGTTTGTCGGTGGCAATGGTTGTTGCACTAGTCGCCAAGAACTAAAATAACTCGGTCGTGTTATCGTTAATGCGGAGAAACGCCGGCCAGTTCCGAGGAATTGAGTTGGATGGTTCTACGCGTCGGCGGATACCTTTCCCTCTCCGTGTTCATGTTTCGGCATTCAAGCCATCTGCGATATATTCATCCAACACAACATCTAGTCTGTTCACGTGTTGCAGTTGCGATGTGATGTACAACAGGAACACTTGGGTTGCGTAATCGGAAAATGTATTTGCAAAACCTGGTCGAAGCATGTTAAAGATTGCAGCCCCATCAAGCAGGACACTTGTACGCCTGGAGTGGGGGAAAGGTCTTGTGTAGGAACGAGATCTTCCAAGCAGCCGACCAGATCAGACTTTGTTCCTGTCCGCAGTTTCCCCATTTGTGATAACGCATGTTGAAAGAACTGATTGAGATTACCACTCCGTATTTGCGACGCAATTTACAACCTGGAGAACAGAGAACAGTCATTCTTGAGTGACGACAGCTGTAGTTGTGCTCTTGATTTCTCTCGCACTGGAGGCCGGCTGAACAGTGGTAGGTTATTTCTCTTGATTGGATCTGTAATGGGCTTTGTTTGGTTGACCAGGCGCTCGTTGACGTAGGTGTCATACTGCTCTTGTCCGACAGATTTGATCTGACGCAACGTGTTGATCATAGCTGGATCTGCAAGGTCTCTGCTATCCAGTACAAGCAAATCCTTGCTGTTCTCAGCGAATGGATTTCCCATCTCTTTTATTACATCAGTTAATGACGTGATATCTCGTCCGAATGTCATCTGTGCATGTTTCCTTTGCTCGTGATGTCGGAAATCTGTTTTATTTCTCTTCTTGTTTGAAACCTCAAACTCTCCAATCAGACGTGCCATTTCAAGGCCAGACACCATCCAACGCCGCAGTGCTGCAGGGTTCTCAGTCAGATCCACACCACCCTTCACAGAGGCATTAGTCTGTACTTGAGCCTGGTCAATCGCAATACCAGAGAACACGTGTGTTATTTTCCTGACAACAAAAGTTTCTTTGCGAAACTCTGCAAAGACGCCAGGATGCTTGTCGTGCAGAAAAAAACCATGTCAAGCAGATGGACAGGTATCCACCTGTCGTAATTGGTGTGATCCAAAGCGAAGAACCAAGGAACAATTTTGGTCAGTGCGTCTATGTAGAGCAGTAAGTCTCCCTCTCGTATCGCTCTCACGTAGATCATCACTTCCAATTCCAACTGCAAGGTAATGGACCAAAACAGGAAGAGAGGACAGGCTTCAACCCTATGATCACGCCAGTTTTCCAGTGACATCTTATTGCACCCCTCTTCCACACCATTACAGTTTTCGGTGTACGCCTTCTGCTGAAGTAGATACAAGCTACATGCTGTGATCTGACGTCGGGTGCGTGTCACGTGAGATGCCTTCAGAAACGAATCTGCTGTCCCAGGTGTGGCAAGACTGGCCTGTATGCCTTTATGAGTGCACCTGTCCAACCACTGTTCTCCAAAAGATCGCCGAGTGCTTTAAGGGCAGCCATCTCGATGTGCCGTCCACCAAACATCACCACAAACTGATCTTCTCCGTGACTTGCAGGCCAGCTCCACTGGATTTATTTTGCAAGGGTGTACAATGGCTGATCCACAATGATGATCGGCACCTGATAGAACTAATAGGACAACATTTAAGGCGAGACGTCGTCGTTCCAACGGCGGCCATTTTATAAAATGGTGAGTACGAAGGTCAATGAAGGTCAAATGCCAAAAAATTCAAATCACTGTAATCGGCTGTTCACATACTTATCCTGTGACACCAACATTACCGCTCCGTGTAACGTAGTTCATGAGATATGGGAACATTAGTTTTGGCGGCCGCCATCTTTAAAAATGGCGGATTTGAATGTCGTAAAAAGTCAAATGTAACATATTTGAAACCACTGACCCAGAAGTTGTATGTTTTGGTTCAAAAACGTCTGGTCTACGTTGCAAAAGTCTTTAGATAGAGGAAATTGGTTTTCGGACGCCATCTTTAAAATTGCTGCCAACGCCTCCCTAGGCAAAATCTGATATGGCCCTATATCCAAATATTTTTGTAATTATGGACTCTACGTGTGTGCCAAATTTCATGCTTTTATCATAAAACGCACAATTCGGCCATATTTTGTCACTTAGCGGCTCCACTAACAGACCAATTGCGCTTGTCACCGTTGCCTCAAAAATATTTGAAATTATATTGCTGGAAATGTTAACACCATATCTTAATACAACCGACAATCAGTTTGGATTTATGAAGGGACACTCTACTAACCACTCCATAGGTGCTTTAAAAAAACATTATTCAGTACTATAGCCCTGTGTATTCATGCTTTCTAGAAAACGCTTTTTTAGAAAATTGCTTAGTCGAGGTGTGCCTGAGGTGCTATACGTATCCTGTTGCACTGGTACAGAATCCAAACATTCTGTATCAAATGGCGTTCTACAACATCTTTTTAAATGTTTCGAATGGTGTTCGTCGAGGTGGGATTTTGTCCCCATATTTATTTTTCGTATACATTTATGATCTGAGCAATATTTTAAATAGTGCTGGTATAGGTTGCCACATACACAACTGCTGCACTAATAACGTGATCTATGCTGAAGACATGTGTTACTGCTCCTAGTCCTAGTGGGCTTAAGGGTTTGCTGAACATATCTGCAAAGTTTGGCCTTGAAAATTATGTTGAATATAACCCTATCAAGTTGTCATGTATGGTCTTCAAACCACGTGGTTTTAACCTGAAATGTCCATATATATATATATATATATATATATATATATATATATATATATATATATATATATATATATATATATATATATATACGTAAACAAGCTTGCATATGTCAAAGAAGCAAAATATATAGGTGTGATAATATGCAATGACTTGAAAGATGACGGAGTAATTTTGAGACATCTACATAATTTTGATGCAAGGTCTAATAGCATTATCAGAACATTTCACCGCTGTTCCGTGAATGTTAGACTACGTTTGTTTCATGCATATTGTTATACAACAACAGTGTTGCCAATTATGGGTTAATTTTAATAAGGGCTCTTATTTAAAAGCTAAAGTTGCCTACAACAATATGCGTAGACGGATTTTAAGATATAGCCAACGGGACAGCGCGAGTGGTATGTTTGCTAATAATGCTATTGATACAGTTCATGCCCTTTTGCGTAAGAACATTTATGGTTTAAGAAAAACGCATTTTTAACATAAATAATGACTTGATTAGGGTTATTTACAATTGCTTTGAAATAGTAAATTGCCCAATATGGATTAGCTGGGCCAATTCGTTGTACACAGTAAATATGTAAAATAGTCATCATGTCTCACATATAACTTTATATTATTATTTATTTAGTATTATTATTATATATATATATATATATATATATTTAAAGTCAGTAAGTTGTTTATATAAATTACTTTTCAAACGGTGTGTATTTACATGAATTAATTGCATATCCTGTATATTCTTCATTATTTTATCTGTTTTTCTACAATTTTACATTTATCTCATTTATAACCTTGTATGTGCCAATTGTATATGGATTTTTACCTGAAATAAATGTATTCGTATACGTATTCGTATATATATATATATATATATATATATATATATATATATATATTCGTATACGTATTCGTATATATATATATATATATATATATATATATATATATATATATATATATATACGAATACGTATACGAATACATTTATTTCAGGTAAAAATCCATATACAATTGGCACATACAAGGTTATAAATGAGATAAATGTAAAATTGTAGAAAAACAGATAAAATAATGAAGAATATACAGGATATGCAATTAATTCATGTAAATACACACCGTTTGAAAAGTAATTTATATAAACAACTTACTGACTTTAAATATATATATATATATATATATATATATATATATATATATATATATATATATATATAATAATAATACTAAATAAATAATAATATAAAGTTATATGTGAGACATGATGACTATTTTACATATTTACTGTGTACAACGAATTGGCCCAGCTAATCCATATTGGGCAATTTACTATTTCAAAGCAATTGTAAATAACCCTAATCAAGTCATTATTTATGTTAAAAATGCGTTTTTCTTAAACCATAAATGTTCTTACGCAAAAGGGCATGAACTGTATCAATAGCCACCGCACCCTACACACACACACACACACACAGGCCTAGTAAAATTATTTGTTATTATGTGTTCATAACATCTGCGTATTATTGAACGAACCACTAAACAAATCAAATGAGTATATATATATATATATATATATATATATATATATATATATATATATATATATATATATATATATACTCATTTGATTTGTTTAGTGGTTCGTTCAATAATACGCAGATGTTATGAACACATAATAACAAATAATTTTACTAGGCCTGTGTGTGTGTGTGTGTGTGTGTGTAGGGTGCGGTGGCTGTGTGGTTAGAGTGCCGGATTCCCGACTAGAGGACCAGTGTTTGAATCCCGGTAGTTCGTTCACCCTATATCGTCTGCTCCTTTCAACATGCACTAGGCCAGCGTGGAAGCGTATACCAACAACACCAACATGTAAAGTACTACAAACCATGTTCCCCAGTCCCCAACTGAACCTATAGTCCATAACCAAGAGGCGGCTATTGTCACTTCGGACTACGTGCAGGCGATGTTGGCCAAGCTGTTTTGCATAGCCACGTATCCATTTATGCATAATTCTCCTAAACTCGCAATGTCTGACTTTTATAAATATGTATGCAAAGTCTCAATTATTACAATGATAATTATATTCATTTGTTTAACGAACTTGATTTTCGTATAGCTTTTTTTCTATACTGACATCGGTTATTTATGTTTTACAATGTGCTATGTGAATAGTGGCTAATTAGTGTCAAGAAAGAATGGATGAAATATTAAGTAATTATCCTGAGCTAGATCTCAAGCATTTGTAAGAGAGAAATGCCCAAAGTGAAGATGTAGAAACGAACCCCTTTTATTTTATTTTATAAATACTAATAATTAATTATTATTATTATTATTAACGAGATACTTCCAGACATGTGTAGTTATAATAATTTTCAGCCAATATACTCCACCTAACCATTAGAAGGACTCTCAAAAATAAGTTGTTCAACTTAAGACATTGTTATCAGAGCTCTCTGGTGTACTGGCGGAAAATGACTACATTTTATTATGTGAAACCGTTGTGAGTGATGATAATGCGCATATTTTAAAGCTGCCTAATTATAACGTTGTTTAAAAAAATAGAAAGATTACATCTAAAGGTGGTGCGCGATATATATCCGTGATAATATTCAGTAAAAACTTCGTGAAGACCTTTATATCTTCGTAGAAGGTGAATTTGTATCCATATTCATTTAATATATTAGTAATGGACACATTTCAATCGTAGGAGAAATATACCGGATTCCTTTTACAAATGTTACTTTAGCTATTCCACGAAAATTCAAAGGCATTATTATATAAAACAGAACGATCAAGCAATCAAGTCATAATAGGCACTGATCAAAAGGTCAGCTATCTAAACATATATATATATATATATATATATATATATATATATATATATATATATATATATATATATATACATATATATATATATATATATATATATATATAAATATATATATATATATATACATATATATATATATATATATATATATATATATATATATATATATATATATATATATATATATATCCTCAAATACAATTCCCACGATTACTAAACCAAAGCGTAGCACCCATATTTCTGCTACCCTCATTCATAACATATAATATATAAGGCACACAACTCCATTTGTGTACTCTGCAACTATTCTGTGTAGAGATATATCTGACCATTTACCTATATTCTGTCTAATCGGAAAGCGGCAGCCTCCAAAAATACGCTTATATTTATTGGACATACATTCATTAGATAGACATAAACAATGCGTTTAAAAATGTACTCAACATTTAAATTATATCATTGCATCATACAGACCATAGAAACTGTCAAACTAAACCGAAATATATAATTTGTGATGTGTGGATGATTACAGGACAAATGAAATCGTCTTTAATCTCAAATAAACTGTTTCGGAGTTGGCAAACCTTAGACACACTCTGCTCACATTCGTCATGCTAAATATACAAATATCTATGATAAGTTAACACAAATTGCAAAAAAAAAACTACTATGCTAATCAATTAAACGCTTTCAAGAATTACTTTAAAAACATGGAATTTACTAAAACAAATGCATGATTGAAAAATTAAACTATAAATCGATCATTTCTTTACATTTCAAACATAATGATAATACTGTAATTTAAGATCCTGATCAAATATCTAATACATCTTGTCATCATCATCATCATGCTGTCGGTCGCGAAGCGACAAAGACTGCTTCCATCACTTGACTCTTGCTCTCCATTTGTCTCTCTGCTGTGAGAGTGATGTCCAGGAGTCGATCTTTATGTCTCTCAGCTTCAGGTTTCTCTTGATGGTATCTTTGAACCGGAGACGAGGGCGCCCTCTCTTTCTGTGACCAGAAGACAGTTGGGAGTAGAGAACCTGCTTCGGTAGCCTGTCTGATGACATCCTCATGAGGTGTCCAGTCCACCGGAGATTCTTTCTGATCAGAAGATCTTCCATAGATGGCAGCCCTGTCCGTTCGAGTATTTCCTTGTTTGTCACTTTGTCCATCCAGGTTATCCTCATGATCGAACGCAGATGTCGCATCATGAAGGCATGCAACTTTTTCACCTGTCGTCTGTACACTGTCCAGGCCTCGGCTCCGTATAGGAGGGTGGACAGCACAATTGCACGGTATATCTTGCCTTTAACCCGCATGGACACATGGTGGTTGTTCCAGAGTCTCTGGCGTAGTCGGCCGAAAGATGCACTAGCCTTGGCCATCCTCCTCTGTATTTCATCGTCAATGCATCCGTCACTTGATATAGTGCTTCCGAGGTAGGTGAATTCCATAACAGAGTTCAGCTTGTTTCCATCAACCATGATATCCTCCTCTCGGGTTCTTGTAGAGTTGGGTTGGTACAGCACCTCGGTCTTCTTGATGTTAATCTTCAGGCCGAACTTCTTTGACGCATTGGAAAAAGCATCCACTATTTTCTGGATCTCTTCAGCAGAGTGTGCAACCAGTGCACTGTCATCTGCGAATAGCAGCTCCCTCATCAGTATCCGTGTAGTCTTGGTCTTCGCTCTGAAGTGTGCGACATTGAATAGGTCAGCGCTCTGTCTGGACTGTATGTAGATGCCATCCCCCATGTCTCGGAAAGCATTGTCGAGCATTGCTGATAGGAAGATGGAAAAGAGCGTGGGCGCCAGTACACAGCCTTGCTTGACCCCATTTGTGACCCTGAACGATTCCGAGACTTCCCCTCCAACATTAACAGTCGCCATCATTCCGGTATGTAGTGCCTCGATCATTGTTGTGAACTTCTCTGGGCAGCCATACTTCTTCAGTAGCTGCCATAGTCCGGTCCTCCCAACTGTATCGAACGCCTTACTGAAGTCGACAAATACCATGTACAGTGGTCGGTCCTGCTCAATGCACTTTTCTTGTAGTTGTCGGAGACAAAATATCATATCCACGGTGCTCCGGTTACCTCTGAAGCCACATTGTGTCTCCGGAACTACCTCTGGTGTTAGGTGGGTAGATAGTCTGTTGAGGAGGATCCTGGCGAATATCTTGCCTGCTATGGAAAGAAGAGAGATTCCTCTATAGTTCCCACAGTCTGTTCGATCACCTTTCTTGTAGATGGTTATAATGCTTGCATCCTTCCATGCTTGTGGTACAGAACCCATCTCCCAGGCATTGGTGATTAGTTGGTGCAGTCTGCTGAACAGATTGTCTCCTCCATGCTTCCATACTTCTGCAGGAATTCCATCTCCTCCAGGTGCTTTGCCATCTTTCAGGCTGGCGATTGCTCTAGCCATCTCATCCATAGTTGGAATCTCATCAAGGCTTGTCTTGGTAATGCGCTGCGGGATGTTGTCCAGAGCTTCGTGATCTATGTCGCCAGGGACGTTGAGTAGCTTCTGGAAGTGTTCACTCCATCTTGCCACAACTCTCTTGCTGTCAGAGAAGGTTTCCATTCCGTCTGTTGATTTTAGTTGAACAGGTCCCTTCTTTTTGGGTCCCCACACTTCCTTCAGTCCATTGTAGAAGCCCTTCATGTTGTTACTGTCGGCAGCTCTCTGCAGCTCCACTGCTTTCCTTTCCCACCAGTCCGACTTCAGTGCACGGGTGTGTTTTTGTAGCAGTCTGCAGGCATCTTTGTATGCTGCAGTGGTGGATCTAGTACTCCTGGTTTGCAACACTCTCTGGTGGGCTTGATCTCTTCTGCTCATAAGAGTCTGTAGCTCCTGGTCGTTGGGGTCGAACCAGTCCTGGTGTTTTCTGTCCGGCTTGCCAAGATATGTCTTGGCTGTGTTGTACACAACCTGCTGCAGAGCTGCCCATTCCTCGTCTGGTGTTGAGTTTTCCTTCTCCTCCCAATGGGCGAGAGCACTGTCCATCTCCTGCTCAAAACTCTCCCTATGGCTGATGGTACTTAGTTTTGCAGTGTTGAGCTTGGTCGGCTTATTTGTCCCTTGCCTGTTGTGCTTTTGTCGTATTCTGAAAGCCACTTTTGATCTCAGCATCTGGTGATCGGTCCAGCAGTTTGCTCCACGCATGGCTCGGGTGCTGTGGATGTCCATCTTATCCCGACACCTCGTGATGATGAAGTCGATCATATGCCAGTGTTTGGAACGAGGATGCATCCAGGTGGTCTTGCGTTCATCCTTCTGCTTGAACATGGTGTTCGTCACTATCAGTTCGAACTCAGAGCACAGAGCCAGTAGAAGTTCGCCATTGGAGTTGCATTTCCCAATCCCATGTTTGCCCATGACCAAGGGCCACTTGTCATTGTCTCTTCCTATCCTCGCATCTTGTAATTAGTTTACAAACAACTGAAGCCAAACCAGGAGTAGAGAAACTCTTTCCTACATCGGGTGACATCATTCAGCACACTATCAAGCCAACCTTTGAGCATAGGACACGGTTGTAGAACCCACTATGCTGGATTATGTAGGACTAGGATGGCACGAGGATAATGATTGGACATTCACTTCCTCCGTGTCAGACGTGTAACCAGCACAACAGGCAGTTGCAGGACTCGTGAAATGCAGTTGCGCCCTGAACAAATGTAGGGTTAGAAATTCATGTAAGGCGCACATCTAGACATGTAGAGAACTGTGCAAGTGTGAAGCAGCTGAGGAGCCATGCGCCAACGACCTGGATATAGAGATCGAGGGTAAAGAGGATAGTCATGTTGCAGACGAATACGACGAAGAAAAAGTCTTTCCAAATATGTTTCATACGGAGGTACGCACCCATATTGGTGTAATTTGTCATTTCAGAAAATGTCACAAACACATTAAATTATTAATGCCCACGTTTGGTTGATCAGTTTTTTTTATTATTGCGCCTTATTTAGAATGGCATGGCAGCTACAATCATCGAAGTGCATGTATACCAACAAAACGCAAACTAAATAAACATATATTCATATATACACATATTGAAACGAAATAATAATAAGAAACGTGTTACGTCCAAATACTGAAGGCTATAATCAGGTAACATGATGTTTACTAATACCTTTATCGTACTGACTGAACCATGTTTCTATCCCATCGATAAATGAACATGAAATAACTTTAGTGTAACATTTTAAAACTTAAAATGAGTGATCAAACATGTTTTATGGTTTTGTTAACACCTATGTGGCTGGCATAACCTTTATTTGTTATCAAAATAATGGTAGCATTGGATTTCTCACACTTTCAAAACATATAAAACGACTCCGAGTTCAAGTTTCTATACCGTTTATTGCCAAGTATATAGCGATTATAAGCCTTTCGGTGATAGGTGGCAGCCATCTTAAATTTTCCAAACACAAAGTGGACGAAATGGCCAACATAAGTGATAAAAACACTATTATTTAAAATCGCCATGGAAAAGTACGTATATATATATACTACATACTTTTAACGCATTATATGCTGGGATAGCTTTATTTTAATTTCCTTCAGCAAAATAGAGTTGCATTGGATTGCTCATATTTCAAAACATATAAAACTACTCCGAGTTTAAGTTTCTATACCGTTCATTTGAAAATATATAGCAATTGTACGACTTTTTATGACCGATGGCTGCCATCTTGAATTTTCCCACGAAAACGTGGACGAAAAAGTTTGTTCAGTCCATTAGGGTCATTTTAAGTGAAAAACACACAATTATTTAAAATATATACATATAAGTCACATACTGACACAATAACATACATTAAAGTATCGGAACGCAACATATGGCGCTCTGAAAAAACACATCGTTTCTGTGCTTCCCACAGCGTTGGAAAATTGTCTGGGTACAATTTGTTTGGCTAAATATGAACACAATTAATATGAATGGCTTAGCTATTGGAAGAAGAAGCCAGGTCATAACAAAAATTATTCAGATCGTTTCTCGCGATATTTTGTGCGATATTATATATAAATATATATATATATATATATATATATATATATATTATATACACTTGTATATATATATATATATATATATATATATATATATATATATACATATACATATACATATACATATATATATATATATATATATATATATATATATATATATATACATACACATATAAATATATATATATACATATACATATATATATATATATATATATACACACACACATATATATATATATATATATATATATATATATATATATATATATATATATATATATATATATATATATATACATGCCACCTTTTCTTCTGCGCACTATGTATCGCGAGAAAGGATCTTAATTAGTTTTGTATTGTAATGGCCTGGCTTCTTCTTCCAATAGCTAAACAATTTTCAATTTCAGCTTGGGTTTATTAAACATACACACAAAACACACACACACACACACACACACACACACACACACACACACACACACACACACACACACACACACACACACACACACACACACACACACACCACACACACACACACACACACACACACACACACACACATATATATATATGCGGTGGAGATGACACAACCAGCCACACACATGCAAACACAAACATAAACACAGATATATATATATATATATATATATATATATATATATATATATATATATATATATATATTATACAAGCGAGAAAGGGCAACAGTAATTGCTCTGGGGGCAGATATAGTTGTATCCAGTATCCAGCTTATCGGTAGGTCCATTTTCCTACCCCACATTCCCTTTTAGATAATCATATACGCATTAATATCCTGTATGAATGTCACGAGTAACTGTTACAGTAATCAACAATATTTTGAATTAACCCAATTCATTTCCATTTCGTCTATTCATCGTGCAATTACTAGTGACACATTTGAGCTGTCCTTCTGTTCATTTGTGTGCAACATGGGTTGAGGTGACACTGGTATTTCCCTAGGGGCAGACATATGGGTTTGTTCTACATCCTTCCTATTGCCACGTGGATGGTCTTATACAATATAGCGCTTTGAACATACATTTATCACTTTCCTGTGACATTGTCACATTTTACACCTCAGCAACAAATAATCATATTTCAACAATTATTAATTTCAATTTCTACTAACTGTCAGCCAGTAATTAATGAAACACATTTAGTTGACTTTGTTTATTAGCAGTGTAAACATCTGACTTCCAAACTTTCGTGCTACTCAGTGATAGAGGCTGTCAGTTACACCTTATTTCAATCATCGGCACGACATACTTCCGGTACTACCAAGGATATGCCATTGAAGAAAACAAGAAATCCATCTGCATCTCCCACGGCAGCTCTTCTTCCTCATCATCACCATCCTCCTCCTCCTCGTCCTCGTCTTCAGGTATAAACGAATGAAAGAACGTCTGGCGAATATGCTTCCCTAATGCAGTAGCTCCAAGTCTTGCTGTAATATCGCCCGTATATTTCGGTATCGCGCCGAAAGCTGATCCCGCTGCTGTTGATCCGGAAACTGCGACAGCGGCTCCAGCGAAAACGACTGAAGCGACACCGACACCGACAAGTGCCTTCGTCGTCATAGACATCGTTTTACGTTCTTCTCGTTGCTTCTGTTCGCAATTTGATCCTGCCCATGTTGATGGGCAGGTGCAATTATAAAAATTGCCCTTGTGCGCACAAGTTCCACCATTTCCGCACGGATTGCTAATACACGGAAATAAATAATCGCAATATGGCCCCGTCCAGTTCGCTGCGCAGATGCAGTTATAAAACGTTTCGTTCTCATCGCTCCCGCAGGTTCCGCCATTTTCGCAAGGATTGCTCAAACAGGAAAATAAATATTCACAATTTAGCGCCGTCCAATTCGCTGCGCAGACGCAGTTATAAGACGTTTCATTTTCATTGGTCATGCAAGTTCCGCCATTTTCACACGGATAACTCCGACATGGAATGACGTTTTCACAATATGGTCCAGTAAAAAACTTTGAGCAGAAACATTCATAAGACAAGCCGTCCGCAATCCTCTGACACGTTGCTGCATTAATGCACGGATTGCTCAAACATGGTGATAGATTTCCATACACTTCCACTTCGCACAACGTCAGATGCTGTCTCTCGCGGAGTGTAATAGTCACAGTTCTTCCTATGACACCAGAAGAACAGTAGATACTTTTCCGTGCAATATTTGACATACTGTTTTGAGGAGCGCCACATGTCTTGTTTGTGCCACCATCGTAAGAGCCAATCACAATATCGAAATTATCCAGGAACGACGAGCAACAATCCTGACGATTCACAATAACAACTTTTCGAATCTCTATCTCTTTTTCAAGATCAATCTCCAAATAAGGGTTATTTTCTCTCTGGGAGTACACGCAGCGGTAGTCTTCACCATATATCATCATATCGTCTGTATTTCCATCAACAGCATTAGAAGCTAGGTATTTATCTGCTTGCAATGACGACATACTTGCCTTTTTTCCAAGTGCCCAATTCGTCCCCTCGCAGTTCGATCCAAGCCAACCTGTTGGACATATGCAGTCATAAAAAGTATCGTTCGCCTGGCAGGTTCCTCCGTTGTCGCAAGGATTGCTCAAACACTGGTCCCGTAAGTGTGGTGATCCATAAACAGAAACTTCCAACAAAGTGATACGCGTTGTTCCAATACCTACATACGCTAACACTACAAGGTTTCCCTTAACTCCAGCCGGGCAATATACCGTTTTTATTACTTTTGGCTGCACGTTATATCTTTGAGGTCCACATCTTTTGTACACGCCATCGTATATGCCAACGACAACATTATACTCTCCTATGATGTCGAATAAAGGAAATAGGACTATCCTCACAACTTCTATAACAGTTTGTAAATCTACCCTCCACCAGGAATGTTTAATTCGAGAGGTGACCGAATAAGTAGACGTGTTTCCATCAACAGCATACCGAGCATACAAATACCCGTCGCATATTGATTGTGCTGCAGGCTTTTCAAGTGCCCAGTTTATTGGTGCGCAGCGTGGACCAGTGCTATTCGCGGTACACTCACATCTATGCCTATTTCCATCAATTGTTATACATGTTCCCCCATTTTCGCACGGATTGCTCGCGCAATGACCGTCACACGATTTCCAGTAGATTACAATAGCCGGTAGTAGTAGAAAGAGCCTGGATTTCATGTTATACTTTTACCCTGTCGCCGAAACGTTCATTTCCTGAAGTATCAAAATGTCTCACGTCAGGTAGCATTTGTCAGCGTAAACCGTGATCCACACAGCACGGGTCTTGGTGATTTGTTCACTGTAGCCATCAACTGATGCCCCAACAACCGCGAACCGCGAACCGACGCGATCATGACGTCACAGAACCTCTACACACTACGCTTTCATTACCTAGCAAAAGGCGACCACGTGTTTTATTCAGTCTGTTCCCATCTCTGGGGACTAAACAATATACGCTGCTATTCAGAGCACGCGATATGTAGAAACTAAAAAACAGTTTACCTGAGAAAGTGTCCCTAATAAAAGTATTAATCCAGATTATGTTGGACCATTTTTATGTTGGTCCGTCATGTTAACCATTGCTGACCCAAAAGTGTTTATGTCAAATACAACAAACATTCTGTGCCAACAATAGTAGACCTAAGTCCTAACATAGGGTTAGGTTACATAGTTATAGCTATGCTTTGAAGACAGAATACCAGTCAATGCGTGCGATGAAAAAATAAATATGGAAAGGTTTGCTTAAATATGTTGAATCGAGGTATGCCTATTATCATGTTGTGTATCGTCTGCCAGGTCAAAAATCAGTGAATGAAATGTTATTGAAGCGATGTGGGGGGTCTGGGCCGCTCGTTTATAGGAACGTGAAGTCAGGCTTTTTTGTATACTTATCCTATCCAGGTGTAGTGATCGCCGCGGTTTAGTCCGGGAGCAAAGAGGGTTGACCCCGCATTGTTGTATTAAGTTGTTTTACTGTTGATTTTGGGAGCCAAGGGTCTCTATTTTCAGAAACTGCTTGATGACATGTTGTCACCCTTGAACAATTTGAGAAATTCAAGATGGCGTCCAAGATGGCCGCCATTACATATAAATGACCATAACTCCCTATCTGTTCATTATACGAAGGTGATTTTTGTCTCTATACCTAGGTATTAGGGGTCCAGCTATCCATTAGAACTAAGTATTATGTTAATATCGTATTATATAATGGTAATTTCCAAGATGACTGCCAAGATGGCCGCCGTAACACTAGAATTGGCATATCTCCTTAACTATGTATACCAAATTAGTCGTGAAGGTGTCTATCACTGGGTATTTTGGAGACGCATCTATCTGTATGAGATCAAAGTTCATATACTGATGATGACATCTAGAAATTCAAGATGGCTGCCAGTTTACAAGCACTGATATATCTTCCATACTATTCAATCTTTGTCAAAATATGAAACGGTAAATGACCACAGGTGTTATATTATAACACATGTTCCTTAATTTTAAATCTTAATTCTCACACAGACTACCAAAAACATATTATTCAATTAATATTTCAGGATGGCTACCTCTTCATCAAATAATTTACACTGTTGTACATTGTGCTGCCCATGTGCATCGCAAAGACATGCAATCAACTATGATGTCGAGTTACAGCAGCCCTGATTATAGCAGGCGCCACATATTTTGCATTTCATGTTTGCAGAGTTACAACTACAAGCACGTGAACTACATGGAGTAGTACTGTGGCATCCATATTTTATTAGACGTAGTACCATCTCTGGAATTAGTTCGACTTCATCAGGGAGAGTGACTGGTTGAAGGGATTATTTTGGTCATCCTTTTCCCAACCATATTCCGTAGAGTCCAACTCGGGTGGATTCTGTGTTTCCAGTGACTGCCATATCAAAGCCAGGTGGTGAGCTATTTTAACATTTTCTTTGACTGCCTCAGTTGTTGGTGGCAAGGTACACAACTTCGGTATTGATGACCCTTTGCCTGTTTTTGACAGCCATGCCTTTACCCTTCTCTCTGACATTGTACTACAATTTATTTGTCCATAGCACGCGGAAATGAAGGAGGTAACCTGTTGAATAACATATTCCATAGAATGCCCTGGTGCACCAACAAGTTAAGTGGGTGCCCAGATCGAA
>OZ024859.1:45649615-45682115 GCA_964017155.1 Oasisia sp. SBJ-2009 | reverse complement strand
TGTGGTCTCTAATAATTTTTTCTAATCATTTGCATAATACTGATGTTAAACTCACTGGTCCATAATTTTCTGTTTTACTCCTCAATCCCTTTTATATAATGGTGTTACATTTGCCTCCTTCCATTCTGCTGGAACAATTCCCTCTTTAAGTGTTATATTAATAGCACTAGCAAGTGGTATACTTATTTCGTCTACAATTTCCTTAAGTAATTTAGGTGTTATTACATCAACTCCAGGTTATTTATTGTTTTTCATAATTTAAGTTTTTGTGGATATCATTTCAGGAGTGACAAACAACTGCCCTAAGACGCAGTTAATTTCACTCTTTAAGATATTCCAGCATTCTGTTGCTGTCTTATTCTTCAGTGTGTTATTCCAGTCTATCTTCGCTAAATATTCCCTCATGTCCTTATATCTTCCTTTATGAAAATTGTTTCTGTACCTCATTTTTCTGTTCCGTTCTCCTTTTACTTTGATGATAAAATGTATCTGGTTATGATCACTACATCCCAGTGGCTCACATATATTGACATTATCAACAAATTCCTTCTGTGAGCTCAAAACTATGTCCAACACGTTCTTGGCCCTGGTTGGTTCCAACACATGTTGAAAAAGGAAACTATCTTGTACTAAATTTAAAAACTCTTGATCCTCTCTCCCAGTACTCTGTAGAGATGTCCACTGTATATGCCCATGGTTAAAATCCCCCATAATAATACAGTCCCGTTTACTCACTTCTTTTATAGCGTTATGCATTTTTTCATTCTCTTCTATGCTTATGTTTGGACTACGATAAACTAACCCAACAGTTAATGTTGAGTTTCCTGTAACTATGTTACACCAGACAGCTTCTTCACATTCTGCTTCTTTTTCTAATTTTATTTCATAAGCCTGGATGGATTCTTTAATATATAAAATAACTCCGCCTCCCCTTCTTCCTAATCTATCTTTCCGAAACATTACATATCCTGTCATTCCTAATTCGGCATCTGATATATCGGGGGTGGCCCAAGATTCAGTTATACCTATTATGTGAGGGTCAATATCTTCTACCATAATGTTTAGTTCATTTCTTTTGTTTACTATGCTCCTTGCATTTAGACAAACACATTTATAACCAAATTCCGTAGGGCTTTCCAGGCTGTTCTTTGCTGATTTCTTTTTGCTGTCTTTAGCTATATCTCTAGTATTTGGCTTCTCTGTGTATCCCCCCTGCGAAACTAGTTTAAAAAATTGCAACCTGTTCCTCTGTCCATAGATTGAAGCAGGTTCTCGGAGAACACTGCTGCGCCCTTTCCACTTAGATGGAAGTATCCCCACAAATCTACAAATCCAACTCCTTCTTCTTCACACATCTGCTCTACTAGTGCGTTAATTGCCATATTCTTGCAGTTTCTATACGTTGCTCCCCTTCCCCTCATCACTGGCAATATTCCTGAGAGAATAATCTGTTCTACTCTTGTCTTCTTCAGTGTCTCTACCAACTCTCTGTATCTCTGTACTATCTTGGTTGTTCCATCCCTGTCTGCATTGTTCGTCCCTACATGTACTAATATAGATCCTCCCTGGCCATGCCCTAATACATTCTCTACCCGTTCAGTGACATGTTCTATTCTTGCCCCCGGAAGACAAACAACGACGTCTTCTCCTTTGCTTAACGTCCTGTCCGTTTTGCGCAAAATGGAGTCTCCCATAAATACCCTTTCTGTTCTCAATGCACCATCGATCACTGCTTCAGAGTAGCTCCTCCGTTTTGCATCTCCCTGGTTGCTGACTTTTACCCCTGCCGCTTTCTCTGTTGTTCCTTTCTTTCCTGTCTCTTTTCTTCCTGACATCTTCCTTGTTATTGACTTCCGTTTGGTCATATCTACTCTCAGTTCCTTTCTTCCCTTCGTCTTTCCTCCTGTCGTATCTACTTCTATCATCTCCTGTCCCCTTGTCCCCCCCCCCTCCTTCTCTACTGTCACTTTCTCCACTATCTCATTCATGCATGGCATGTTTTCTGTTGTTCTTTCTCCATTTGTTTTCCTTGCTATCATCCTCCCTCCTCTCTCCATCCCCTTTACAAGATCCGTTAGCTTAGCTAGCTCTGCTGTCAGACAGTCCACTTTCCAACACCCTAAACATTGGAAAGTAAACCCTTCCTCTGTTGTCTCTGACCAAGACTTTCCGCACCCTGATAAGGCAAAATCCACCAAGCTGTGGCAGTGATCACATAGCAAGTGCCTCCTTGCCTTCACTTGCCGCTTGGAAGGTGCTATATTACGATTGATCAAAATCAACTTAGTTTATACGAACTTAGTCTTTAGAAAGACTGTTTGTTTATTGTGTACAGCAACTGCAGCACACTACGTGTTATAAACAACTTACTACCTATGCTACCATGAACAATAAGTTTATTCTGTACTGGTACCGTTCCCTAGCGGATACTTTGGACACTACCTATATAAACAAACTAGGGTTTCCTGCTAAAACACTTGCTTATTTTTAATAACAATGGTGCCGAATCAAATAATTATCTTATGTATGTAGCTGTTTTGCTTATTACTTTATCAGATTTGCTCAATTTTGTTTACAATCTTGTTGAAAGCTAGATTACCCTATTTTACCCACTATAGATAGTAGTCTGCACAAACTAAGGATTCCTACTAAAAAGCTTGTTTATTTTTAATAACAATGATACCTATTCAGAGTGTTACCTTCCATATATAGTTGTTACGCTTATTGCTTTATCTCTTATATACGATATCAAAAAAACAAATTTTGCTCAGTCTTGTTTACAATTTGTCGAAGGCTAGATTACCCTATTATCACCCACTATACTAAACTACTAATATGTTCAAAAATACTGTTAACTAACAAAATTTAACCAAAACTGCTACTCAATATATGTCTAGTACACCTTTATGAATAACCTTAGCACAAAAATAATACTTATCAACCAATATTTCCGCTTGTTTTTCAAATTTTATACACCACCAAATTCAAACATCTGCATCCGCCAATTTTCCCGCCAGTATGCACTGACCAGAATTGGTATTCTTTCTTCAGATATGCACTGAAGAAAGAATACCAATCACTGTGTGCGATGATAAAATAAATACAGAAAGATTTGCTTAAATATGTTGAATCGAGCTGTACCCATTACCATGTTGTATAACATCTGCCAGGTCAAAAACCTGTGAATGAAATGTTATCGAAGCGATGTGTGGGGGTCTGAGCCGCTCGTTTATAGGAACGTGAAGTCAGGTTTTGATACACCTGGTCTATCCAGGTGTAGCGATCACAGCGGTTCCGCCGACTGGCTTGCCGAGTACCCGGCGGTATAGCCCGACAGGGTCGACAGGACTCCCTCCTTGCTGACAGTTAGCCTAGGAGGACAACTCTGACTCAAAACCCGGACAGGTGGAGCTCGTTATTCTGGTCAGGCAGTACACCTACGTGAAGGAAAAGTCCGATCCCAAATCACTAGTGATAGGTAACATAGCCGGGTAGGCAGGACTCATCATACATGATCAGCAGCCAGCCTATAGGAGTAAACCTAGACCAACACTCCGGTGTCGGGTCCCTAAGGCGACTGCATGTCAACTTCGGCATTCTTTGGTCAGTTCCTGCAGCGAACCGACACCAAACGTATTGCTCAGCTCTCCTTTGGAATACACCGACGAAGCCGAGACGGTGGTTCTGACGACTGGGCACCTCAGAATTTCCATGCACTTCGCCCAGGCGCCGTGGAGATGAAACTTCAGTGCTGCTGGATAGCGGCAGAAACAACAAGGGAGACATGCAGTTACGAGTTATAAGTCCAGAGTAAGTTGGCGTATGCTCGGACGCCACGGGCTGTCTCCAACGGTTGGAGGGATCCTTGCAGTCCCACTGGTCAGCTACCGCCCGCCTCAAGTGGGCAGTCTCCAGCCAATAAGATGCTGACCAGTCACAGTGTGCCTGTATCAATGGGTGCTTGGAGCTCAGGGCGAAGCCCGAAGAACAGACTGCAAACTATGCACCAAGCAAAAGAAGAAACAAAAGGAAATTCACCATTCTGCGGTTCGCGAGTTGGAACATCGGGACAATGTGTCTTAGCCTCTCACAAGACCTATCCCAGGTCGATGAAGCCAGACAAATAGCCGTCATCAACCACGAGCTGAGAAAGCTCAACATTGACATCGCTGCACTGCAGGATATCAGACTTCCATCAAATGGCAGCATCAGATACCAGGACTACACGTTTCATTGGCATGGAAGGGAACCAGATGAAAACGATATACGTGGAGTTGGTTTCGTAATAAGAAACTCCCTATGTCCTCGGTTGAACCACCATCAAGGGGAACAGCACGTATCATTTCCCTCCGTCTCTCATCTTCGACAGGTCCAGTTAACAACCTGAGCATTTATGCTACCATGCTTTGTTCTTCATAAGAGCAAATGGATGCGTTATGTGACCAGTTTGAGGTCAGTATATAAGAGATATATGTCGTGGAAAAGCCTTACTTGCTGGGTGACTTCAATGCTCGAGTTTAAGCAGACCACGACTCTTGGTCCCGCAGCATCGGCCACTTTGACTTTGGGATATTGAACGAGGATGGAAAAAAAGACTGTTGGATGCCCGTATTATGATCTGTGTGTAACAAATACTTTCTTCCCCACAAAGACTGTCCATCCTGTAGACACCAAATACGCGTCATTGGCCCCAGCTGGATCTCATCATCACTCGAAGATCAATGCTAAACAGTGTCATCGTCACCCACAGCTATCACAGCGCAGACTGTGACACTGACCATCCAACCCACACGAATTCATTATTCCAAGCAGAAAGGACGCCCACACATCAACATAGCCAGGACCTGCATCCCAGGACTGCCCAACGAGTAGAGCTGAGGAGAGATAGAACCACATTCGCGAAGTTACTTATGACTCAGCCACGTGCAGCTTCGGTAAGAAAAAAGAAAGGCAAAGCCACGACTGTTTCGAGCAGGAATTGCAGAACTTGAGAGCATCCAACTCTCTGCCAACTGTGGCGACATACGGGCAATGAATAACTGAATGAATAAAGGGTTGGGCCAATCGTCACCAAGATTGCACCCTTGTGGTTCGCTGCGGGTGACACCACTACAGCCCGAGACAAGCAGATGGAGAGGTGGGCTGGACAGTATCAAGAGCTCTATTCAAGAAAAACGATCGTCTCCGAGACGGCAGTTCACAATACCATTCCCTCCCTGGTTATCATGGAAGAACTCGACATTACATCATCAGCAAAACAGCTTAGCAAGGCTATTGACACCCTAGCCTGCGGCAAGGCCCCTGAAAACGATGGCATCCGTCCAGACGTTATCAAGGTCGCCAAGGCAAGCACTCTGCCAAAGTATTTGCATGAGTTACTGCTTCAGTGTTGGGATAAAGGGATGAAGTGATGGTACCCCAAGATATGCGCAACTTAAATATTATCATACTATATAAAATATGGTAGATCGCAGCGATTGCAACAGCTGCCGTGGAATCTCCCTTGTCAGTATTGTTAGGATGGCCTTCGCCTGAGTAGCACTGGACAGATTGCAGCCACTGGCAGAATGAGTATACCCAGAGGCACTGTTATCAACATATATTCACAACAATTGTAAAAATAAATTTCAACACATGCGACTGTTTCCTTGCATAGTAAAACGTTATACAGTACATGTTATTGTAACTGAAATGATTAGTATATATAATGTAAATTTCAGTACGAAATCAACTCGATTATGTGTTTGTGTGCTTCGGTATATCGTCATTGTAAAATATCAAGCTACTCATATAGTCTGCATTATACAAAGAGAGCAATTGGCTTTCTAGATTGTTACAATTTGCTTCACATAACATATATGTTACAATTTACCCTGTAGGCTGGTTCAACTTGCCTCGTATCATTCAGTCCATTCCAATCCCTGGAGACTGAAGATTATACACTGCTAATCTGAGTAGGCGACGGGTTGAAACAAAACAAAGTGTTCCTTTGAACGTGCCCCTATTAAATATTCACAATCCGATTATCGATTATGTTGGACCAGTTTGGTTTGTACGTTAGGAGTAATTTTGAATATAGTGTAATTCTAGTATATCAACACCCTTACGTAACCTGACTTGAACATGGCTGGCCCAATGGCGAAAGAAACATTATTCTCAAACCCATAACACTGGGTTTCCTTATCACGAGACTATGGGCGTTGTATGTTTAGAATATGTCAAGGATTACCCCACACTGTAAATTATAATCACATACATGGGGAAGATAATTTAAATGCGGCATTTGGAAGGGAGAATAATGACATTTGTTTTAAGTACACCCAATGACCTCGGTCTTGTTCTCGCATAGCTTTTTCCTTTCGACAATGACATCAGTCGTTTATGATTAAACAATATACTATGTGAGTTGTAAGCTAATTAGTGTCAAGAAAGATTGGATGAAATATTAAGTAATTATCCTGAGCTAGATCTCAGGTACTTGTAAGAGAGAAATACCCAAAGTGAAGATATATAAACGAACCCCTTTATTTTAACAGATAAATATAGTAATTATTGTTAGTATTAACGATATACTTCCAGACAAGTTAGTCATAATAATTGTTCAGTTATGATGGCAAGGGGGCCATATGGGTGGGGCAAGATGGCTTTCCAAAACTCGTTGAATAAAATTAATACAAGTATGCGAGTTAGTGTGGATGGTATATGGTGAGGAGGCTGTGCTTAGGTGGGTGGGTGTGTACGTTGCTTGCTATGTGTCCGCTTATTTACCTCTGGCGTAGGCATGCAGTTGAATAAATACCAACACTCGCAAGTGTTGTGAAATGCATTTAAGCAGGCATGCAACAAGTTCTTAACATAAACGAACGAACAATCTACACAATTATGAATGTGTTTTATACGGCGATGAAGATATTCAGGCTGCTGGTTCCTGTTTTCTCGACTTGCTGCGTGCTGTTAATGTTTTCGCCAAGGTTAATGTTCCTAATAAGGTGACTTACTCCATTCAAAAACGGCGTCTAACCCCAAGGCATGTGCGCTAGTAAAAGGGTGTATCTTGCGCCACGCAACGTATTAATACCATACACGAATTAGCTTATTCAATCAAAAGACGCAAACGTATGTCATCTTTCTGGACTTCAGTAAGGCATTCGACAAAGTATCACACGATAGACTTCTGCATACGATCCGTTACTACGAGTTAGGCGGAAAGACCATTACATGGATCAGTGCATTCCTGTGCTATCGCAGTCAACGGACAAACATCGCAGTCAGCTGGTGTGCTCTCGGGTGTCCCACAAGGAAGTGTGTTGGGGCCTATATTGGTTTTTAATGTACATCTACGACTTCGCGGAAGGAGTGACTTCGCAAATGCGCATGTTTGCTGACGACAGTATTGTTTACCGTCAAATACACACTCCCGCTGACTATTTCACACTCGCGTCTGACCTGAACAAACTTCTCTTATGGGCAAAGACATGGCAGATGGATTATAATGTGTCAAAGTGTGCCGTCTTACCGGTTACTACCACGAGGAACATATCAGCCTATAACTACTTCATTGGAGCCAACACATACCACAAACTGACAACCAGGACTACCTGCGGGTTACCATCAACACAAAATTACCTTGGCGACCACATATGTTGTTACCAAATAAGTACATGTATTGTCGAGTTATATGTTATGTCATTGTTCTCGCACATAAAATGTATTTACAAAACACCTGCTGTCACACATACCACACTATTATTTCACTGAAAATTTCACTTTTATTCATGAATATAAGATTAGCAGTGTTTAACAATTTGAAACAACATATCGTTGCATTTACTATGTGATCAAAATGCAACATATGAGTGTTCTGGCTACTGTAACCATAGGGTAATTAAGGTGATATGGACCCACTTGCTGATATTCAGATCACCTTGCAATTATATCGTAACAGCTACATACAATGATACAGCCAAATGCAGATATTCATATTTAAAAGAATCCGAACTAAACACGCCATCAATGGGTCGACCAACGTCTTGTCTTTTTCATACTGATTATATTTCATAAGTTTTGCAGTAGCTATAATTCTTCTTCTATGTCGAGGCGTGACTTGACTTTGTCTTTGAGTGCATGGTTGTCCTTTCCCAATACAACGGTCAGGTGTTTCTGCCCAATAAATAGTCCCCTTTTCAGTTGACAACAACTTGTATATCGGCTATCTCCTACGATTTAATGCGCTCTACTTTCTATGCCTTCTGGACTCTACAGTTAGAAATACACCATTTCGTTTCCTTGATTTGCTTGAAACACATCATAAAAAGCAGTCAATATAACAGAAAGCTAAACGTGATTCCAAGAAAAGGGGCACTGAATTACAATAATCTTAAACTTACGGACTCGGCAGTAACACATGTGTGTGTTAACACAGCTACAACACATCATACAAGTCGCAACACGCCTATTATTAGCAACATTCGCATGAAGCCTAACCTCATATTGCTCTCAAGTGTATGTCAGTTAGCATTTGATATGCTATTTGATATATGGTGTTTTTTAAACATTACATATGGCCCTCTAATGTTAGTGGAATAAGGCATTCATTATTCTTGATAATAGCTGACTCCATTTGCTCTTAAAGTGGCGTCACACGTGAACAAATTATATGGAGTTCATGCATAGTGTATACTATTGTATAGAGCAATGTGATAAGCCTGGACAATGTAACATAATTTAAATCGTAGGCGATCGATATAAGAATGCAATTCGAGTATGTTTTCATAATATTCATTTCAAAAACGTTTTTGTTTGGTTAAAAGAGTACATTACCATGCACACTTTCATTTATCTACACAACTGAATGGTAGTGATAAGATTGTGAGCATACACAAAAGCAGTACAAATTTTTTTGAAGCACTGCAATGTGACAAAGCGCATCACAATGAGTAATAATAATAAATAAATTTGATAGTTAAATAAATAATAAATAGATAAACCACACATCACCCAATATTACATATATGTTCTGTTCTACACTGTTTACGTAAAACTGTCATTTGAAATTAATACACCTTTTTCCTAGCCAGTGGCACTTTCCAACGTTTCACTAATGGAAGTTTATGAAAATCTGTGTTACATTGAGTTATATGATTGTGCACTATTTGAAAGACTTTATGTTGTCTACGATATGCAAACTGGACAGCTACCTACGCCAAAAGCCACTCGGTTTGCTGTCTAAGTTCATATAATGTGTACAAGTTTTCTTTCAGACCCACTGGTCTAAAAACTAGTTTTTATCTATGCTCAATATTAGACTTTGCATTCAGAATATGCTTCACAACATATTTAAGATTTCCAAAAACTTTAACGTAATTGAGCAATCTTAAATACAGACCCATATCTCATGTATCCGTCATTTTAAAGGTTATATAAACAACTATTTATAAACAATTATTGTTGTATTTTATTAACTCAAATTTGTTACATGAAAACTAGTACAGTTAGCTAACTCATCATTCAATAAAATATGCTGCTCTAAAACGCTAATAGAATGACTACACTAACTAATCAAAACCAGATAGAAATTAGTTAATGTCATGATCTGTTCAAAGGATTTGACACACTTGACTTGACTATGCCATTGTGATAGAAACGTTAATACAATATGGAGTAAGTAAATAAGTAAACACTGTATTTTGTACAGTGTGTATCGTCATTTTAAAGGGCCATCATCACCCAACACATATATACATGCATGCATGCATTCGTATTAGTCTGTCGATGGAATACAGTAATTATATAAGTATATAATAGATAATAATGGCAAAGTGGCTCATGTGATAGCGATTATTTATTAGTCATAATAATCAGCAATTATTGTACAAATCAAATTTAAATAACCTTTGCATCAGATAGTGGCAAAATGAATATGTCTACTCTCGATCCATCGATTTGTGTTGTTGGAACTGATGAAGCAAGGAGATATTCATAAAACGTGATACTGTATATTATACCACTTTGTCTACGGCAAAAAGATTTTTTGATAGAGTGGTGCTGTATTTTTGATCAGCACGCATGACTTTGTCTATGCGTGATTGTTATCACATACCATTCATTAGTTTCTTTCCTCTGTCAGCAAACGATGTGCCACACATTTTGCCAAAAGGTTGTTCAGTAGAACAACTTGCTGAACGGTTCCCGGTGCAAAATTCTCATTTGTTTCTTCAAATAAATGAATTTTTAATAAACCTTACATATGACTGGTTTAATTATGTGTTTTTGTCAGGCAGAGCTACGTATAGTTCGACTTGTTTTCTCTAACCTTTAGCAGTCTTTTTATATAAGATCTAAATGCAGTCATATACATATATTCCAACAATTCATGCGTAGAATATAATATGGTGCGCCAATAAATTCAAATACCAGCATATGAGGTGTACAAGGAGTCTCTATACAAGCCGTGTTAAGCATACTAACAACGACAAATGAAAACTCTGCCAAATACGCTGGAATAAGCAGCAGATGTATTCATCGCTCTGATAAAATGTGTTCAGTTAGAAAAACGTTACGTCGTACTGCTAGACACAACAGATGACTGTGTCTCGACTTATGCTGCGCTCGCCTTCCTGTCTAGTTGTGTCAGCGTTAGGGAAAATCAAGACAAACACCGTAATTAAGCCACCCATGTACTTGAAGGCCCCCGGCCATCTTCCTCGTTGCGGGGGGTACTCTGAGATACGTCATCAACAAGAAGTTATAATAAAATGAGCAGAAATCCATGCGAGGGCAGCGTTTTTAAAGGTTATGACATCGTGATTATCTTTGCAGTCATCATCGTATGTAAACGTGTCAGGTCTGTGAACAAAACAACATGAATTGTATTCAGTATTGTAATTTTGCATAGTAAATAATTATAGCGATAACAAGACAATAAAATATTGTCCTTTGAGCCAACCTAAGAGGAAACCAACTTAAGAACAGCGTTTCCATTATTCTTATTACTGAATAAGAAAACCAAAACAAATATGTTTTGCAAATGTTTTTCCTTGTGCTTAAGATACCTAATAACACCAAACTTTTAGTATAAAATAACCAAACTCGTAACTTAGTAACGATTATCAATTTATAAGTCTCAGAGGCAGCGGAAAAACCCGCCAGTTTTATACTTCCGCTAAAAGGCTACATTTTGTTTATGAGAAGATGGAATTTAAATCAAATCAAATGCATTCTATCTCTTTTCAATGCATACAAATCAAATCAAGGCAAATTAATCATAATAACATCAAAAGAACAATAAGTAAAAATCATTACATAATGTTATATTCCCAATTATAATATATTCCAATGCGAATACGTCATAGTATTGAAAACAAAATAGGGTGCAGGTGTAGATAAACAATAAAGAATATGCTATATATTAACATCATATTGCGATATATACATTTTAAGCATGCAATTATAATTAATTAGTGAATAAGTAATAATGGTAAGTCTTGTGATGAAATCATTTTAAATTGACTAATGCGTTTAGTAATTTAACGATACGTTTCGAATGAGCTAATATTTTAACTGAGACTCGCATTCTCAATGCTTTCTTTTGAATCATAATAATACTTGTGCAGTATGTGTCAAATGCAGTACTCCACACTTTCCTACAACAGGTATAGTTTGGGACTAAAAATGAATAATATAAGGTGACCGAGCAACATCTACATCATAAACATTTAACTTTGTTGATAATGCTAACATTATTTGTTTACCTTTAACTTGCTTAATGGGTTCAGACGAATTGAGTTTGTTATCAAATGTAACAACAAGGAACGTTACACTTGATACTGGTTTAACTGCAATATCATTAAATTAATATGCTGTTGGATTGACAAGCTTCTATCGGGTGTTAAATAGTCTGTGTTGCGTTTTTTCAATGTTTATAGAAACATTCAACTAAACTACAATATTGTATTCACAATTCATTTCGTTAATTATATTGTCCCAGGCAATTTCATATATAATACGCTAGTATCATCAGCAAATACTATGGAAAAAAGAAGATATGAGACATTAATAATGTCGTTTATGTATAATAGAAAGAACAATGGCTCGTAATATGAAACATTGCGGTACTCCACAAGTTATTGTTTGCTTAGTTCTGCTAGTGTCATCATAATTCACATTACTGACTTTTATTGTATATAAGTAACGTTTAATCCAGGCATTGGCTAAACAACGCCTGCCAAAATATTGGGATTTTAATAATATAGTACATGATGCTCAACAGTATAAAAATACTTGAGTTAAATCTAAGAACACCCCTAGCGTAAACTGGTTTCGCCGGTTTAGTAGACACATTGTTATTAGTGCAGGGCTAGTAGAAACATTGCTATTATAGCAGGGTTAGTAGATAGATTGTTATTAGTGCCGGGGTAGTAGAGACATTGTTATTAGTACAGGGCTAGTAGAGACATTGTTATTAGTGCAGGGCTAGCAGAAACATTGTTATTAGTACAGGGCTAGTAGAAACATTGTTATTAGTACAGGGCTAGTAGAAACATTGTTATTAGTACAGGGCTAGTAGAAACATTGTTATTAGTACAGGGCTGGTAGACATTGTTATTAGTACAGGGCTGGTAGATACATTGTTATTAGTACAGGGCTAGTAGATACATTGTTATTAGTACAGGGCTAGTAGATACATTGTTATTAGTACAGGGCTAGTAGATACATTGTTATTAGTACAGGGCTGGTAGACATTGTTATTAGTGCATGGCTAGTAGACATTGTTGTTAGTGCAGGGCTAGTAGAGACATTGTTATTAGTACAGGGCTGGTAGACATTGTTATTAGTGCAGGGCTAGTAGAGACATTGTTATTAGTGCATGGCATAATATGCCGTTCTTTCTTCAGTACAATACATATCATATACTATAATGGATACAAAACTGTCCATTTTAAGTTATCGTAACGTTCTGGTAACGTTAAATTGTTTGTTGGGTTGTTGCTGTTTTCTCGGGTACCTCTTTCGGATCGGTGTGAATTATTGTACTCTTTTCATTGTCGTATGGCTCGGTCTATAATTCGTCTATTAGTTCTATTATCTTATTTATGAATTTGTCTGCCCAGCTTGTCTAGGCGTCTTGACGTAGTGTCTACATTTCCTTTCTTCTAACAGGCTCTTTAATGCCATGACAGTTTCTCGTCTGATCTCTTTTTGTACTTCCTGATGTACTCCCATGATTTTTTTTAATGTCATATATAATTCGGCGTTCTCAACTCGCTGTTTATGGTCTCTATGGTACCATTTCTCATCGTTTGTTGGTGACGTTTTCCACGATCGTAATAGCTTGTACACTTATTTTATCGTTGTCGTCTAATTCGTGTAGCCTATCGAGTCGACTTCTTAATTCGAGTTGGAATTCGATCTTCTTTATCCTATTTGTGTCATACAGTGTTTGGTGACGTCGTCTTCATTTACTTTTTTCCTTTTCAGCTCTGCATTCAGTTTGATGAGGCTCAAATCCATTATGTGCTTACTTCCAATGGTGATTTTGCTGATGACAGTTTCACTCCCTGGTGAGTCACGTCTCTACATTCTCCAGCCACCCATATCTTGAAGTAGGCTCCAAACAAACCTGGGCAATTCATAACTCTAACATAGTTTCCAAGTTATCAAACAATCAAGCCCAAAAGAACCATTGAACCATGCAAGCGTATTTATTGTTGAGTCCATCATTACAGATAAAAGTGGTAAAATATAACGTATACGGGAATCAATGCAACTTTCATTCGCAACGTAGGTTGGCGGAGTTCAAGGCCGATGTCACCGCATCGTCTCGCTATTATGCGAGAGATTGATGTCACGTCAATTCAGGTATGTTCTTCGAAAATTGGGTCGAACATATATAACTTTTGTTTTCCGTTAATGTCACAAAAACTAAGTAAAACAAATGCACAAACGAACTAGCATGTATGAATTCTTGGTATGTTTGCATATTCGAGAAATTTTCCTGAAACGTGAGAAGTAACAAAAACGAGGTGAGTATGTAGTATGTAGTTTTAAGACGGTGTTTATAATAAATAAACACACACATCCTATCATTCGTTGCTTTTGCTACAACGTACATTGTCTGCAATAAATGAATCATAACTTTCCTTTACTAATATAGCGCGTACGTTATTTAGACTACTACTGGCATATAATCATATATTTGTAATATTACTGTATAGTTGTGAGTCCCGAATTAATTTCTATGCAATTCCCTGCCATTTAATATTATGTCCATAAACGTTTCAAGAAATAGTAATTCTTATTCGAAATGGTAATCTGAAAGAAATCGACGTTCATACATTACAATACGGTTACGTTAATAAAGACAGTACGTGTGTACCCATGAACATAATGATATACAACGTGGATCAGAATACAGGTTTTTCGCATCCGGAAAGGCTGTGGACGAGGTTCGAGAAACCGCAATAGGTATCCCATCCCTACAACTCTTGTCAGGAAGCTGGACTCGCTCCCAAGAAGTGTAAATGACCATCTGATTGTTATGTTAATACCACAACAGGGAAAACTCACCTGATACCCATTAGTGCCATCGCCCCAACTTCACTCTCCCTTGGGCTTAGGCGTTCCCTTCTGTAAAATACTGCACAATACAATACAAGTTTATACAACTTAATTCCTCCCTGTTTTCGTTTGGTCTGGCATTGTGTATAATATATATATATATATATATATATATATATATATATATATATATATATATATATTATATGTATATATATAATATATATATATATGTATATATATATATATATATATATATATATATATATATATATATATGTATATATATATATATGTATATAAATTTGTATATATGTATATATATGTATATATATGTATATATATATATATATATATATATATGTATTTGTATATATATTTGTATATATATATATATATATATATATATATATATATATATATATATATATATGTATATATATATATATATATATATATATATATATATATATATATATATATACTCTTGAATATGTAACTACCAACCCTTACCTTGACATCATCCTATCTAATGACTTAAAGTGGAACTCATACATTTTTACAATAACCAAAAATGCAAATAGCACACTTGGTTCCTAAGACGAACTATACGCAGATGTCCATCTAACAGCAACCGGACGGCATGCATTGCCCTTGTGCGCGCTGTCGTAGAATACAGAGCCATAGTGTAGGACCCATACCATCGGGGGGACATAGACAAAATAGAAAAAATCCAACACCGTGCAGCTCGCTTCATCCCTGGAGACTGCTGCTCTAGACACCGAGGATCTATCACAACCATGCTCACCAACCATAACCTCGACACATTAGATAATAGACGACGCGACCAAAGACTAACATTTATGTACCGAACTGTTAAAGGATCTATCCCAGCCCTCCCCACTGAAATATTCTTCCGGCCCAAAAAGAAACAAACAAAATAAACATTCTGTCTAAGCACTTCCCAGAACATGTATCATCAAATGTTCTCCAACAACTAACAACCAACAACACCAGATGTTTCATAGTACCTACAGCCCACGCTGACCAATTTAAAGAACTTTTACGTGACATACACCTAATAGAGTTAATATAAAGTAACAATTTCCACATATACCCAATTTGTTTACGCCAGCGGTTTACCAGAAAAATATTTTTTAACATCCAGCCATCCAAATACTACGCGCTACTCCATCTTAGACGACGAATGACGTCTCGACGGTGATCGAGGCGCTCTCCACGCAGATTCACTGCATGGGGTTTGGCTGTTGTCATGAAATGGCTGCAACTCGGCAACGCGCGTAACATGCTGATGACGGTAAATATGAAGTTGTCTATTATTGTTATCGCTGAAATCATCCCATCAACTGATAATACATGACTACATGTCTACTTCAAAGCATTTCTCCTAAAAATGGACCGAGCAAAGTGAGAGGGATTCCAAACAGTACGCCCGCAAATGTGAATCAATTTCTTCAATACTACCGGTTGTTTCAACTATTATTGCAACCGTATGCCGAACAGTAAGGCATAATTACTAAAGTTTACCATAGATTTAACCACAGATTTAGATACACGCCTATAAGCAGCTGCTAGATGTCACGCCAACTGAACGAACTGTCGAAGACTCGAAGTTGTTGACCCTTAACAACGTCGCAGGTTAAGGGTCAGACATAGAATGCCGCGCGCTGAATGGCCAAGTCAATTGAACCCTTCACTTAATGGCGGCGTCTAGACCATCGTGGATTTCGTTAGAATTTTAGACTTTAAAGTCACATTCTGAGTAAACCGCTGACGTTAAAAAATTGAGTATATGTGGAAATTGTTACTTTATATTAACTCTATTAGGTGTATGCCACGAAACAGTTTTTTTTGCCTTTAAGTATTAATATTTCTTTAAACAAACAAAAATTGTCGACTGGAACCAACTTAACGAATCGCAAACTGATTTCAGCCGCCTGATCTACGGCTCAAGCACTCAATATCATGCGCACCCACCCACCCCCACCCCAGTCGTATATATATATATATATATATATATATATATATATATATATATATATATATATATATATATATATATATATATATATATTAGAGAACAATTCCATGAAATGTCATTATCAAAGGTAGGTTTATTAGTTTATGATACATGTTTACAGCAAATAAAGAACCGGCCCCAGGGATTAAGCCGCTACAGAAGTTATAATGACAAGAATAATAGTGATCATTATATCTCCATAATGTTTTACTAAAATCAATACATCAAAAGAGAGATATGTGAAATGCGAATCTCGTGAAAAGAGGCTTAGGAAAAAGGTGTGACTAATTGCGTTATCTAAATCGCCCTTTTGCCAAAAATGTGTTACATGAAACAATGCGTTATGGGGCATGTATAACATAGACTAAGAATAATAATAAAGTGATAATTAATTGTGTGCACTTGAGGACGAGAAGCGAGGCTGGGGTACTTCAGGGCTAGCAAAATGTGTCTCAAAATCCTTTTTGCCTCTTTTTAATTTGAAATAAATAAATAAATATCCTGCAAGTTTGTAGATGCCCTTTTTCTCGCAATGCCCGAGTTATCTAACTAAATGTGTAAATAATACGAGATTCAGCGATAAAACCATATTATAATATCATTCTTGTGGCCTGTCAACTAGCCACAGATGTGCGGAATCTCGCTATGCAACCTAACACACTTTCTCGCCCCATTGTATAGTCTTAGGAATGTTGTTCATATAAGTAGTTCATAAATATATTTGCTTTTATAATGTTTGATATTATGAATACAAGCAAATCTACTGGGCAAGAACAATGACAGTTTTCTGGCGGATACAGACGTAGATCAGACGCTATGCAAAACTTCATTATTATTATTGCTATGATTATTATTTTTATTATCCAGTAATAAATAATTTCCCGTCGATAGTGTGCCCGCATAAGCCGAACAGATGCCATCGATACTTATTCAACATGAATGCCACGGGTGGCAGATAGACTGGCGTGACACACTATTTTTCAGATATGCGAACTTGATTTGCATTAGCGACACAGCACGACACGGATGACAATAATAATAATAATATAGCTTTATTGTCATTTTCAACGTGCATTACATGATGAATTGGAATGTTGTCTGGCATTGACTCATATAGTGGCTAAAACGAAATATGGCAAATAAATATAAGATATAGATATAAGATATGCATTGTACATAATTTGTTCTTCAAATTGAAAAAATATATACATATTAATATAATAAATAAAGACATAATTAAAATAATAGATTATCTATTTAACAATAATTGTGGTGTAAACTAGTTAATATATATATATATATAATGTCCTTAATTTTTTTTAAGTATATATATCATATATTATATATATATATATATATATATATATATATATATATATATATATATATATATATATATAAATTATCTTCTAAAAATATAATTTAAATTATTAAACATACATTATAAGAGGACTAAAATATCATTTAAAATTATATTTACAATTTATAATTGAATGCGTCCAATTTTGTTTTAAAATATATTTATACAATTATTAAGTTAAGCTAAAATTGCAGGAGAAGAAAAGATTATTGTTCAGCACCACCGATCCGCTACTGAGAATAGGTATGCCCACACCCCACACGCGTACGGTCAGCCAAACACAACACGACACAGCGCATAATACTCACTGCCCATATGGGAGCTCACGGTCTCCAGGGTCGATTATCAGACGCCCTCGCGTTTGTATGCAGCCAACTGTTCCGGTTACACTAATTGCAAGAAGCAGCAACATACATGATATTCCTAGCAACCAGGGGCATCTGCGAAGCATTATTTGAGTTGATACGTCGTATTGTGGCACACGAGCGCTTATGTTCGAAGTTGTTTGCATTCGTAAAGCAAACAAACGCAACTGTATCACCGCACGCCACGGTTTAACCACGATTTGGAGTACGCACGCACGTACCGGCTATGCTTATGACGTCATTATTTACGTGCATAAATTAGTGAAATACGTACTACTTATGTAAGTCATGTGATATGCGTTTGCTATGAAACAAAATGTCTCGAAAACCTGTTTGTCTTGTTTTTAATTTAAACAATATATTATCCTGAACCTATGTAAATGCCCATTTTTTCAGTGTCCGACATGTTTGACTAATTGTGTATTTAATACGAGATCCAGCGACGTACGCATAATGAGGCAGAAACTGTAGCCAACTACTGCTAAGACGATTATCGTAAAATGTATAATTACTAACCAAACTTTCCCGATTCTTTTAGTTTATATTTCATCAGTGAGAAACTGGAACTGTCACCAGTCGTTATAATATCATTCCTGTGGCCTATCCCCACTCAGCTCTAGTCGCGCAGAGTCTCGCCAAGGTCCGTGACACACTGACGCGAGTAAACGCTGAAACCAATCAAATTGTTTTTTCAAAAAGTAGTTTGATATTATGCACTAGTACCTGGCAAGATGAAAAGGAAAACGTCCGGGAATTCGCTAGGTGGGAGGAAAGCACATAAATCTTTCCCAGTTGACACATCCTGTAATGTATTAATAGACAAGTGATAATACCATTGTCTTAATGGTAGTTCTTTCGGCAGTTACATTGAAACAAACATTAAACTGGAATTGTTCTAAATTTAAAAAAAGCTCCAGTTTGAATTCACAGGTGAATATAATGTGCAATTATTTACGTTTGAGAGCTCAATACTGACACAAATTGTACAAAGCCTAGGGTCTGATGGCAAAATGCGATAAACGTCAAAGTCCAAATTTCGCCCAAACGTGTACCAACCTTTAACCGATTAGCACTCAAGTCGGGCATTGACGGTCACCTCGATTCTCCTCAGGTCGGCCATAGCCGGCCAGCGAATACAGCACAGCGTTTGAATTCGTTTTACGTGGTTGCATCTAGTGATTAAGATATACAGTAAATGCGACACCTATCTAGACATATAACGTTAAATTATGACTATTTTGGCTACACCCGTTTTCGAAAATATTTACCGCGTTTTCAAAATTAAACAGAAATAGTTTATGTTTTTGGACATTTAAAAATGTCATCCAGCCAGGAAGATGGTCTCGTATACAGCTACAATGTGTAACATGTTATAACAAGTTATATACTGGTGTGTAGATAATTTAATGTTCTTTTAAATACACCCAACTTGTAGCCGTAAATATCCAAATATAAAAAGCCTACACCGCAACAAAGTATTTCTTTCAACAGTTTTGACATCACTGTGTAGGTACTTGTATTATCTACAATATGCGTACAGCATGCAATTGCGAGAATTGAATAATAAAGACAATGGAGCAAGCAATATTTATAAACATCTAGGTCAAATAGTTAAGGAGCTACAGGCGTCACGTTAAAATCGGCTGCGTGCTAATGGGTTAACTCAGAGTTACGCCGACGTAATGAAATATACTTTTTACCCCAAAACTCGATATAACCCCTTACATTTCAATGCGTAAGAGAGTGTTTGTTTCCAAAACGCGATAACCGCCGTTTGTCTTTTTACCAAAAACGCGATGTATCCCATTTATACAATCAGCAACAACAATTCGGATATAGTGTAGAAGTAGATAAATTAACTTCGGTCGCCTTTATGGCAATAGCAAGATAAACCAAATCCGCTGCAACTATCAAAATGTAACTAGATATGGAATAAGCTAAGCCTAAGCTGCTATGTCTACGACGTCACGGAGTGGTGTGTTATCTCGCACGTCGCTGGTGCCCGTGAGAAAAAAAAACGTTGCGTCGCCTCGCAGGTCGGTGGCGCCTAGGGAAATAAGTGTTGCGTCGTCCCACAGGTCAGTGGCGCCCAGGGAAATAAGTGTTGCGTCGCCTCACAGGTCGGTGGCGCCCAGGGAAATAAGTGTTGCGTCGTCTCACAGGTCGGTGGCGCCCAGGGAAATAAGTGTTGCGTCGTCTCACAGGTCGGTGGCGCCCAGGGAAATAAGTGTTGCGTCGTCTCACAGGTCGGTGGCGCCCAGAGAAATAAGTGTTGCGTCGCCTCGCAGGTCGGTGGCGCCCAGGGAAATAAGTGTTGAGTTGTCTCACAGGTCAGTGGCGCCCAGGGAAAGAAGTGTTGTGTTGTCTCACAGGTCGGTGGCGCCCAGGGAAAGAAGTGTTGCGTCGTCTCGTAGGTTCCTGACTTCGAGGGCCGCTGAATTGACTAAGGAAGCAGCAGCCTTGAAGGCGAGACTGAGGCACACTGATATAGAAGCAAAGGTAAAGTCAGAGCTAGAAAAGATACAAACAGTCAAGCAGCTAGACGCAGCAGAAGCTCAGTTGGAAACTTCCGCTCAGTTTGAAAGAGAAGACAATCATCCTGATGGAAATAATGCCTATGTAGAACAGTATGTGCGCTCAACTGTGACACCTATTGTGGTGACGTCAGCACACGATGATACCGTGTTATCGTTTATCAGTGAGCATGCGCATATACCAATAAATGTATGTGTGGGTAATGTCGGTGGCGTACCGATACCAGAACCAGATATCACTGATGAAAATGAAGTGGATGTTCGCAAGACAACAATGAACCCATAACCTGTAGAAACAGAACAAGATTACTACGAAAAAGACACCCAGCCTAATATCAAACTGATGCCAGCGCCATCTTGGGTGCTCAACCAATCAGATGTGTCGCATAATAATAATAATAATAATAATTTTATTTAAACACCTCATTTCTTTACATAGTAAATTCAGGGGTGTGTACAAGTAAAATAGCTTAAAAATTAAATACATTACAATAGTTCAGCAAATTATAAGTACACATTTTGATAAAATAATGCACACAAAAAGTAAAAAAGTAAATGTACGCTCATTTAAAATATAAAGTGTTCATGTTCTTTCTAAAATGTCTAGAATAAATTACGAAGATGCCTGTTTAAAGTATTTTCATATTTTACCAAACCGGTGCACCAACTTTGTAACATTCACAACTTTTTCAGCGTTTCACCGCCATCACTTTGTCAATTTCACTTATTTTTAGGGTTTACATACCATAACTTTGTCAAGTTTGTCATATTTTACTCACACGGTGCACCAACCTTATACCATTTCACATATTTTTAGCGTTTCACCGTCATGACTTTGTCAATTTCATGTATTTTAATGTTTACATGCTATAACTTGTCGTTGCCCAATCCATACACACGAGACTAAGACAGTTTTATGTCATGCGCAGACCATAACTTCCGTTAAAATGACGCTTCCTGCAACGTGCAAAACACAACTTCCGTAAAAATGTCGGGTCACATCAGGACCATAACACAATTTCTTGCAAAATTACACATTCAATCATAGTGATAACGTCAAAAACTAGTGCTATTTAAAGTTTCCACGCAATAACCCTGCCAACTTATCTTATTTCACTGAGCCAGTGTGCTCATCTCGTTCCATTTCGTAACGTTTCACCGTTTCATTGCGTTACACATGTGGTGTTTTCACAAATTTAACTAAGTTATTCTTGTAACTTGAAGTAAAATAGTATATTTTTCTATTCTACGCCAAACTTTGTCATGTTTTTCATATTTTACTAACTCGGTGTGCCAACGTTGTACCACTTCACAACTTTTTCAGCGTTTCACCACCATCACTTTGTCAATTTTACGTGTTTTTAGTGTTTACATGCCATAACTTTGTCATGTTTTTCATATTTTACTAACTCCATGTGCCAACTTTGTACCATTTCGCAACTTTTTCAGCGTTTCACCGCCATCACTTTGTCAATTTTACCTGTTTTTACACATACACACATACGCACATACGCACATATACACACATACGCACATACGCACATACGAACATACGAACATACGCACATACGCACACATACACACATACGCACATACGAACATACGCACATACGCACACACACACACACGCACGCACAGACGCGCAGACGCGCAGACACGCAGACGCGCAGACGCGCAGACGCGCAGACGCGCAGACGCGCAGACACGCAGACACGCAGACAAGCAGACACGCAGACACGCAGACACACAGACACGAAGACACGCAAACACGACACGACACGACACGCAGACAGGCAGACAGGCAGACAGGCAGACACGCAGACACGCAGACACGCAGACACGCAGACACGCAGACACGAAGACACACAGACACGCAGACACGACACGACACGCACACGCATGCGTACGCATAGACACACACACAGACACACACACACACACACACACACACACACACACACACACACAGTCGCGCAGACGCGCAGACATGCAGACATGAAAACTCTTCTTCGTGTGCAACAGCCAATGAAAACGCTCGCCAGGTTAGCGTCCTGACCTCTTGACTATTCACGTGGACGGGTCGAAGCGTTACAACCAATGACAACTCGACAAATATATACGCTGACACAACGAAACATACTTACAAGAATGCTATTTCTGGTATAAGCGTACCGTTTTATTGCAACATTGTATCGAGTTGAATGGAAAAAAAACAGCGAAGTCACAGAGTACAATATTAAGTCCCGTGATCGATTAGCCGAATACGTATCCGGCAGGTGACTCCACTTGTTCTTTCACCAAGTTTATAATTCGTCACCTATCCGCTACATAACCCCTAACGCCATTTTGACGTAATTTAGAAAATAAGACACACGAATTTGGATAGTATTAGTTTGTGAACTGTCCGTAAGGGGGCGACACTAATGCACGATCTATCCGCCAGGAGGCGCCACTTTAAATAATAACACGCATTTGTGTAGTTTTAGTTCGTGATTTGTCCACCAAGCGGCGCCACTAGTGCATGATATATCCGTCTGATTGCGCCACTAGTACACGACCTATTCGCCAGATGGCGCCACTTGACTGGAGGAATTCCACCTAAAAAGCTCCAGAAAATTTGTTCCGCCGGTTCCACCGGAGCCGGAGCGGAGCCAAATTTTGACCTTTGACCTGTTTTCATATCTTTTAACATGGTGACCTTGACCTTTCTCCGGAGGAATTCCACCGAATTCCTCCGCGGCGCGGCAAGTGCGGGTTGAATTGACCCTACTATACTACTGACAGGCCAGCGCAGTAAACAGTGAAAAGTAGAGGGCCCAACACACTGCCCTGTGAAACTCAGTGTCGCAGTCGGGTTCTGTGAGACGAGTGACCGTCGACACTGACGCATTGTGTGCGGTCGGTAAGATACGATGCGAGCCAGCAGAGTGCGTCGCCTCGTACCCCGATTCGATGTAGATCTATTAACAGTATGTCATGGTCGATAGTGTCAAACGCAGCGCTGAGGTCCAGCAGTACAAGTACTACGTGCTTATGCATATCCAGAGATCGCAAAATGTCGTCCTGAATGCACACAATTGCGGTTTCGACACTGTGTGCCCGGCGGTAAGCACTCTGAAATGGATCTTCGAGGTCGTTGCTTTGCAGATGTAGACGCAGTTGGGCGGAGACGTGACGTTCGAGTAATTTGGATGCATAAGGAAGGTTAGAGATAGGTCGGTAGCTGGAATAGTTGTCGGCGGAAAGACCTGAGCGTTTTAGAAGAGGCGTGATGACAGCGTGTTTCATACTTGCCGGAACAGTGGATGATTCGTAAGATGATACTCCTGAGAATCGGCGCCAAAATGGAGGTATTAGCTTTCAGGATAGTGGAAGGCAGTGGATCGATATTGGACGTCTTTATCTTGCCATTTTGAATAAGTGACGTTACTTCTTCGAGCGAAGCCGGCTGAAACGCCAGCAGTGGCGACAAAACAACACGTGCATGCGCGTTATAGTCGTTCGCTGATGGCATCGGGATTTGGCAGCGGATCGAGTCGATCTTGTCGGTGAAGTGACTCGCGAAACGATCGGCAAGAATAGCAGGGCGACCAATCTCATTCGGTAGAGTGTTTCCGCATTTTCGGCCAAGCAAGCGGTTCGTAATGCGAAACATTGCTCTAGTGTCGTTCGAGGCAGTTTCAATCACTTTACTGTAAAATGCGGCTTTAGTTGAAGCCAGCGTTCTGCAGTATTGATCGCGCAACTCGAAGTAACAATTACGGTAGTTGTCGGTTCTGTTTTGGAGCCATTTACGCTCAGACAGACGGACCCGACGTTTCTTGTCATCGAGTTTCCTACACCACCAAGGAGTGTGTGGTCGTTCGTTTACCGTACGCTGCACAAGTGGTGCATGGTGATCGATAAGGCACGACAGCTCGGAACAATACTGATCATAAAGGCTGCACACATAACCGAGAGATTGGGTGATGACATTACACTCACTGAGATCTGTCGTGAAGCTGGTGTTGTCAATCGCCGCAAATCGGCGGTACGTTATTGTCTTTCGAGGCGGGCGGGGCTTGGTGGTGGCAAGATCACAAATAATAGCAAAATGATCGGTGTCAAGATTGTTAACAGATACTCCTGTAACCAGTGATGAGGAAGAGGCAGTAATTACGAGATCAAGTACATTTCCGCGGTTGTGTGTTGCATCTGTAACGTTCTGTCTTAAGTTGGCGTCAGACAGGACGTCGCGAAGAGCTCTTGCGTGCGGATCACTGTCGTCGCCGTACCGTACGTTGAAATCGCCGACGAAGATGATGCCGGACTTCGTTCCGACGCATTCGACGAGTTCTCGAAACTCGGTGGCGAACGGCTGGGAGTTGCGACTGGATGATGGCGGTCGATATATGACGAACAGTCGTAGTGTGGAAGAGACCCTTGGAGAACGTAATTGTAGGTCGAGGCATTCAAATGAGGAAGCGGGCCAAAGTTTTGAGTGATCGACAGTGTATGTAGCTCGGAAAAGTACACCGACACCACCGCCACGACGGTTTCTCCGAGCAACATGTTCGAATGTATATCCGCCGGGTGTGACAGCGGTTGCAGACACGGTGTCCTCGCAAGATAGCCACGTCTCTGTCAAGCACAATATGTCCAGATCGTGGTCAACAACAAAGTCAGCTAAAAAAGCTCCCTTGTTGCAGACAGATCTCGCATTCAGCAGACACAACTTGGCAGGCCGCACGTTTGTGGTCAGCATTGGGATTTGTATATTATTGCCCCGGGAAGAAAGTGGCGGCTTGGTCAAAGTTGGAGGACGGGACGTTATTATTACAGGTATCTTGCGTGGCTTATGGGCACCCGCACGACAACTCCGATGGGTGGGTCGGTGGAGTGCCACCCCTGCGACACACCCCTTGTTCTAGGTATGTTGGTCTTCTTGGCTTCATTGATGATTTTATATAATTTGTTCCACTGTGTCTTCCCCTCCTCGTGTTTCCGCTATACCGCTGATGCGTAAGTTGGCTCTGCGACTGTATTGTTCGACGTTGTCGAGTTGCACTTCCAACTCGATCGTTCTTTTTCAAGCATGTCAATACGATCATCTTTGGCGTTCAGGTTATCACTCATCACTTGGACCGTCTGTTTCAAATCTTTCATTTCGTCGGCTAGTTCGGTCGGGTAGAAGGCCGTTTTGATTTTCTGCATAATATGTTTATCTTGTAGGAGACTGAATAGAGCAAAGATTAAACGTGGCTTGTTCGTCTTCTTCAGTGATTGGTGTGCGGGCACTTCGCGAGCTCGCTGCCATTGCCACGCTTGTTTATGTCTGCGATGCGAGTCACTTGGCAGCTTCACGGTTCAGTGCGTTTGACCACGTTATAGCGAGTTAATGGAATATCGCCCTTCGCACCACAATACACCGCTAATAGAGAGTGCATATAGTAACCTTCGCAGATTGAATTTATTGACAGTTGATTAGCTTCACGTGGGATGATTTCAGTTTCATTAGACTGAGAGATAATATGTCAAGTGATCTGACAAAGGTGAAGTAATGAAATTAATAATTAGTGGGCACACACACACACACACACACACATATATATATATATATATATATATATATATATATATATATATCTATATATATATCTATATTATATATATATATATATATATATATATATATATATATATATATGTATATATATATATATATATATTATATATATATATATATATATATATATATATATATATATATATGTATATATATATATATATATATACATATATATATATATATTATATATATATATATATATATATATATATATATATATGATTTACACATCAGAGACTGTGCTGTAGGTTCGTATTGGGATATACAGTGCTATCCTGGTGCCATTTTTCATCCACGGGTGTACTTAATTTAATGTAGTATCTCTGAACATTATTATTTGCCCACTCTAATATTTTCAGGGACTCTTCTGCAATAGTATAGGATATTGTGTAAAAAATAGCAAAATCAGAGGATACATTTTTGGGGTATCTGAGGTCAAAAATCTGAGGTCAAAAATTACAACATTCTTATTTATACTAATGTTTTAATTTTTACAATTGTTCTGTGTGCATGTTTATTGGCTTGCCAATGATATATTGATTGTTTCTCTAACTTTATTAATAGCAGAGTTACATACATTAATGTAGCGATCAGTATGTGAATTGGGTCAAAGATCAGTGACCTATATCTTCAATGATACTTGACATCGATTTTTATTTAATTTTTTATATACTCGCATGAGCCAACAACTGTACTAAATTTCATCAAAATTGGAGTAGGGTGATGTTTTGAGTGATTGATTTGACATGGAATGACCCTGACAGGTAAACCATGTAATTACTTTGCTGGTGAGACAGACTTGCCACATTTTTGGGATGGCAATCCGTATTTTTAACCTAAAATTTAGTAAGAATTCGTATCAATCTGTATCATTAATCAGATCTTCCATTTAACTGGCCTAAGTTATTAAGGCCTTTTCAAAACGGGTTTTCCACGGTATTTTCGATTAGATTATTGGAGCCAGTTAATTGGAAGATTACCGAAGTTTTACTTCGCTTCAGCACGTTTAAACTGCGCACCGCAAAACAGACAAATGCAGGCGATTCCATTGAACTCGGCGTCGAGCTCCATTTCCTGTGCTGCTTTTTTAAATGCGACGCGCCCCGTTCCCACCCATTGAGCCACCTGCCGTAGTTTTCACAACTAAAATTTACCAGCACGCCATCTATTACGCGATAAAATAAACTAATCGGTGGTATAGTTCGTTCGTTTCGAAGCGATTTCCTTAGTCACTAGCAGCAAACAATTACTCCATTACGCAGTATAGTTTTATGACGCATGCTAGGCATAGTGACGGGTAAAAATATTGTCTCCATAATTTTTTTTTTAATCCGTATCAAAAAGTAGTACGGCCGTACAACTTAAAAAAACCGCAAAATTCCGTATCGGAATGTGGCATGTCTGGTGAGACAAGTACTGTTTTGTGACTGTGAGACATTGGGAAAGGTCTCTCTTTTACTTGGATTATGTTCCCAGTTAACACTAGTAATACTAATAATAATTGCATTTGTGTAGCGCTTTTTTCTCCCAACTGAGAACAAAGCACAGGAAAAAAGAGAACACTGATGCAGGCGATGCAAAATTATTTAATACTGTGCCCATTTGATAAACAGGCTAGAATCCAAATTATAGTTAGCCAATGCACAAAATATGCTGCAGTAGTATGTTCTTCTCCACAGATCTAGCTGCCTCATTTCCAATTCAGTTTAGTGAAAGAACTTTTAAATTAAAAAATAACAGCGAGGTCCCAGCAGTCAAGCCTTTCATCCAGCGCAAAGTCAGCAAGGGCTTCATCAGTAATCCCTTCCATGTTGTTTCCTGAAATCATAACAAAAATGTACATGTATATATGTATACAACAATTGTTTTAAGTAAAAAAATAAAATATAAAAGAGCGAAAGAAAAGCAGAAGTATCTTCTACTGTCCTGTTATCTAAGTTGGTCATTAGCAGCATACAAATTTTCATATTTTAAATTTTGTGTGTGCCATTTCTGGGAAATTTGGGCTGCTTTCTCACCAAGGAAAGCATCGCTTCAACTGTGTCGCACTACCCAACTACCCAACACTTCAATCAGTGGCACCCACCATCCCCAGAACCTGATAAAATTATCAAGTGAACACACAGAAAATGCACATAATAAATTATTTTCCACAACCCCTGCACAACTCTGGCGTGTAACGCGTCCTGCTACAGCAGAAATATTAAACTTTGACGAAAGACTGTTAAAACACAAAACAAGCGATAAAAAATTACCAAAATTATTCACCGAAGTCGTCTCAAACACTTTCGTTGTAATGCCGATTTCACCATGAAAATTCTGATTTTCGTCGCTCGCGCAGCGAGGCCTCGCGAGGCCGACCAAGCGCAGTCACCGCTGTGCTAAAAATAAAGGGGAACACCCACGAAAATGTACCGACGAAAACATTTTGCTAACACTCTCTAATAGCGATTTTCACAAAACGTGACAATAGAAATAACACAGTTCACCTTTCTCTGTATGCTTGTTCGTACTATGGTGCTATACATTTGGCGGTGACATTCACTTAACTCATGGAATTTTAACAAACTGTCGATCCTTCCCGCTCTGTGCAATCAGAATGACTAACCAATCTTAAGTATGATACCACGGTTGGACATAATCAAGTCGTTGGCAAAAATCCATTACTGTCTCTGAGGCAATCAGTCTGCTCTCCACTGGCAAATTCCCTTGAATAAATATTATCTTAGAATTCAGTTATAGAACTACTAGCCCATGCGTAATTGAAAAGTTCCTGGCATGTTCCAAGCCACATGGTCTGCATATGTAAACCACTTGGAGCTGAAGGACGCCTCTTTTGTATACAAGTGAACAAGCCAGTGGCTTCAGCAGACATGCCACATGATACGGATTACCCGTATTCGATACGGATTTTGGCGGTTTTTTAAGTGATACGGCCGTACTCCATTTTGATACGGATTTTAACAAAATTTATGGATACATTATTTTTAACCACATTACGTCCTTGTATGCGTCACAAAACTACAGTACAACGGAATAATCTTTTACTGTTAGTGACTAATCGATTCGAAACGAACGAACTAAACCACCGATTAGTTTATTGTAGCGCATAATAGATGGCGCGCTGGTAAATTTGTTCTGAAAACTGCGGCAGGTGGTTCAACGGTGTGAACAGGGCGCGTGGCAGGCGCGTGACGATTATGAAAAGCAGTATAGGAAATGGAGCTCGACGCCGCGAAATCGCCTGTATTTCTTATTTCGAGATGTTGACGTTTGCCAGTGAAAATTCGATATACGCGCGAACTGCTGAGATAAATTGTTATTATTTGATGACACTTTCTGTTTTGCGGTACGCAGTTTAAACGTGCTGAACTGAACTAAAACGTCGATAATTTTCCAGTTAAACTGGCCTAAATTATTAGGGCTTTTTCACAACGGTTTTAACACGTTTTTTCGATGTGTATGTGTTTGGAATGTCATTTTGTATCACACCCGCTAAAACGAAGTCGGATATCATTTTTTTAAATTGTATTTTATATCAATTTAATGTCGTCGAGTCGACGTAAATAAGTCGATGTCACCGGCCATGAGCAATACATAGCGCTCCCCAGGTGTATCACGACCGCAAAGCCAAAGGCGATGTCTTGTGATTTGCGAATATGTCCCAAAAACTAAGGCTACATCATTAACTTTTTATTCTATATAATGCTGATATATTTGTTTTAAGCATAAATTTATAAAATATCGCTAATTGTTTTTTTTTCGATTTCGCAATGCACACGCTAGACATTGCCTTTGACAAAGCCGGGGTTTGAGGCCCAGATGGCGATGACGTCTGGGCTGCTCTAACTGCTCGCGCCTTGTGACATCGGCTTATTTACGTCGATTCGACAGCATTAAATTGATCTAAAACACAATTAATATATATATATATATATATATATATATATATATCTATATATATATATATATATCTGACTTCTTTTTAGTGCAGAATGACATTCCTAACACATACACATACGTTTTGAAAAGTGGAAGATCTGATTAGTGATACGGATTGATACGGATTCTTACAGAATTTTAGGTCTTGCCATCCCAAAAATGTGGCATGTCTGCTTCAGAGCAAGCAGAGTCACAGTTAACATGATCCTAGCAACTCATTAACTCCATAAAAATGCCAGGAGCAGAGCCGCGATCTCTACGCCTGACTGTAGTCTTTGGTGTGAAGGTTCACTGCCTGCCAATTTTTGTTTAGTTACTTTATTAGGCTCTGAACAATATTCGCTATTTAAAAGATCCCACCCGCAAAATGTTAAAATGCTAAACGAAACTACCAGTTTCAATAAACATTGGCAAAGTATTGGCAACAATGCCGAGGTGAGATGAGTTAACCGCAATACACTTTGATGTTTAACTTGTCCACCTTTTAGAAGTCAGATTTCCCGTTACGATGTGCTGCTCTGTTAAATCTGGACAGAAGAGCTGCCTCCCTACCTTTAATACACAGTTGCGTAGTATGAAGAAAATCGTTGTTGTAATTCTTCCAACTACACATGTTCACGAGTACACCGAACAATGGTCATGTAAACATAACCTTAATCATACATTTGTGTAACATCTGTGCAACTATATAGTTTAATCAGCATTGGTAAATGCGTGCAAACATGCAGAGGCAAGTGTGAATATTAATATTGTGTTAGTTGTTAATTGATTCACTAACAAGAATGCTTACAACTATTTATATTATACAATTTGCAAATAATTATCTACGGTAGCCTGAAAAATTATCCGTGAACTAGGATCTGACATGGTTAGTATGAACACAGTAAAGAGCATTCTAAATGTATGAGCTGTGGCTGTATATACGTGGGTAGCTCCTCTAAATGTTATAGTTAAGACGATTTATATTATAGAACAACCAAGCACGTCGCCAGCATTTAGAGAGCCCGATGATTACAATTAGTGCTACATAGAATAGTGTCCATACTGTACTGTCCGCTTGTTTAAGGCATTTCGCACAGTTATTTTGGGGGATTCGGGTAACCGCCAATAAACACTCTCGATGCGTGTTATATTGGCGATTTTCGCCGTCGAAAACGTAGTTTGTAATGGATATGTTCACTCTGGCTGCTGTGCTGTTAGTTGTCGTTAAGAAAATAGCTATCTCAAACCTGCATCCGGGCTTACTTCCCCAAACGGAACTCAGTAGAAAGCGACCAGGTGTCCTAAACTATCCCCAACCTAGCCCTCGGGTGCCTTAACTGAGCCTGAATCGGAGCCCTGAACCATATTCTTTCACTAGCGCCACCAGTCCACTCAAGTGGTAATACTCCGCCTCTGTCAGTAGTTCAGTCAAGACACCGCGGTCATTGGGCAAAGTTCCATCCTTGAAGCCTCCGTCTCTCAAGTAGTTGAGGATGTACCGGAAGTGAGTGCCGTCGCGGTCAATGAAGTAACTTCCGTCTTCCTCTCGCTGGACGGAATGTCTGCCACTGAACATGGCCGCCAACATCGAGTCTTGGTCTCTGGTGAGGGTCAAGGTCGAGGTCGTGTAGACATGTCCACCAACGTTTAGTGTGACAAGACCATCGTGGCTTTTGTTCATCTCGGTCATTCGTTCTATCTCCAACTGCAACTTCCTCCGGTCTTCCTCCACCTTCTCCCTCTCCTTCTCCGTTTGTTCTTCCTTGCTCTTCAGTGCTTCTTCCTTCTCACCTACAACTCGGAGCTTCTCGTCAAGTTTCTTCTGAGTCTCGCTGACCTGTTTCATCTTCGCGTGTAGCTTGATGACGTCACCGACGGTCTCTTGAAGTGTCTTGCTAATACCTTCAGACATCGCTTTGACATCAGCTGCTAAGTTCTCCGCTTCTTCGCCTGGGCGCTGAGGAAATCCTGTGATAGGGAGATATTTGTCGAAATATTCGTTGGAACTCTCTCTGGTGGTTGGCGCCGCTGTTAGCCATGAATCATCCTTACGGCAGACCTCGAGTGCGATGCAGTAGGACGACGACAGGTCCACCGCCTGAAGATATGACA
>OZ024859.1:45587115-45647115 GCA_964017155.1 Oasisia sp. SBJ-2009 | reverse complement strand
TTAATGATATTACTGGCATAACTTAAGATTAGTCAATCTATATATAAAATCGTGTTACCATGTAAATAGTAGGAAATATAACAAATATGATGTGCTTTTACGAAAATGTATACAATTCCGGTATTATGCTACATAACAAAATATACAAATAATTGGTTATATGAAAACGTTGAGTATAGCGTGCTTATTAGGACAGACTTGATAAATTAAAATAATTCGTATTCATTGGCAATAAAACATAGGCCTATAGTTGTACACAGTGTTAATAACCTGGATTCCCCAACAGTCGTAGACCCACCTCCAGACTCCATCGACTGTAGACATCCATAGCTGACATACACTGGTAACGTGTCTCAAATGAATGATACGTGCCTAAATCAGTTCCAGGCAATGGCACGAACTTGAAGGTAGTGGCGCGTCTCCCACGTTTCGAATCTAAAAATAACAACACCGAGGTTACACCGACTCGAGAAGTATGCACAGGTTGCAGCACGTGTTGCCGCATTTCGAACTTAAGAACCTGCCCTGCCCTGCCCTGCCCTGCCCTGCCCTGCCCTGCCCTGCCCTGCCCTGCCCTGCCCTGCCCTGCCCTGCCCTGCCCTGCCCTGCCCTGCCCTGCCCTGCCCTGCCCTGCCCTGCCCTGCCCTGCCCTGCCCTGCCCTGCCCTGCCCTGCCCTGCCCTGCCCTGCCCTGCCCTGCCCTGCCCTGCCCTGCCCTGCCCTGCCCTGCCCTGCCCTGCCCTGCCCTGCCCTGCCCTGCCCTGCCCTGCCCTGCCCTGCCCTGCCCTGCCCTGCCCTACCCTACCCTACCCTACCCTACCATACCCTACCTGGAGAACCTGCTGCAAGTGTCGCAGACTGACACCCAAACCCTGACGACAGGACACTACCGTGGCTCCCCTTCCACATGATGACCCCAACCATCCAATTGTCTTTACTGTAAACATTATTGTCTAATATAAATAAAAAACGACATGCATTTAGAGCAATTCGTGCTAAATGTAATTATACTAAAGTATCTTGTGTACGGCATGAATCCTTATTCACTTATAACATGACGAAACAGCTGTAAAACAAATATCAAGAACGCAATATTACTTAACTCAATTCCCCAGTCAACATCACTGGTTGTAAACTAATCTGCTTAAACAAACTGCTTTGACTACAATGAGTGGTTTTAAAATGTAATAATCACGCATGCATATGCGCACGCGCATGCGAAACACCCCCGCACACACACACTTGTAAACTCACACTTTGAATGTTGTTTTGCACCACAAGTTTGTGGTTTAACAAACACGTTGTTGTTGGCGTGACTTGCATCAGGTTTGCCCCCTGTACCACCAAATACCCCTCCACCACTGGCAAACACCCTATCACTAGAGGGCGTGCTTGGCGGACCAAACGGTCCACCCGATGTAGCCTGACCGAAGGCAGAGCTGAATAAGAGAGAAAAATCAAACTGAAAATTGCTTAATCTACTTATTTTGCAATATTATTCTATTACTACTTGCATTGGGTTTGCAAGCTCATATGCTTGGCATGCTTGGCAGAATGTTATTCCTCAGTTTGCAATAAATTCACACATAAATAAATAAATAAATTAATTAATTAACCAATCAACGAATGAATAAATAAATAAATTACGTCTTTCTGTTTACGGGTGTGAAGTAACTTTTGTGGGATTACAGCGTGTGTTGTGCTGTGCTGTGCTGTGCTGTGCTGTGCTGTGCTGTGCTGTGCTGTGCTGTGCTGTGCTGTGCTGTGCTGTGCTGTGCTGTGCTGTGCTGTGCTGTGCTGTGCTGTGCTGTGCTGTGCTGTGCTGTGCTGTGCTGTGCTGTGCTGTGCTGTGCTGTGCTGTGCTGTGCTGTGCTGTGCTGTGCTGTGCTGTGCTGTGCTGTGCTGTGCTGTGCTGTGCTGTGTTCCAGTACTACTGTTGCTGTTATACAGTTCTGTTTGGCGTTATACAGTTCTGTTTTCTGTTTATGTGATGTTCTGGTGGCGTTGTCATAAAGAGTGTATGTAGAGGTCTCACTAAATAAAACTCCCCTACCATCAGGAATTAGTTGTAATGTTTGCATACATACGCAGTCACACATACACATTCACAAACACACACATACACACTCACACATTTACCCATACACACACACCACAGCACGCACGCACGCACGCACGCACGCACGCACGCACATACACACACACACACACACACACACACACACACACACACAATGATATTACCAGTCAACTATCCAACATCAAATGATAGCGTATCAGTTCATCAAATTTGTCTGCACAAATACTAACTGAAATCATTTAATAATTTCACAATATAAAAGTAATAATAATTGTCGCAGAGTATTACCTATCTTAGTGATACATTTTAATTTGGTGTATTATATTAATGTACAGCAAATAAAAATATATCACTAATGATATGTAACCTATGAACAATTCAAAATAAAATAAAAGGCAGAAACGGTTGACTGTGTATTTTGTCGTAATCAGCAGGTGGCGCTACTGGTGACTTACCTGGCTGGCGTCTGACCGAATGTGGCCGTCATGCCGAATGCTGGCGCCGCCTGGTGTTCACTGGACATCGTGGCTGGTTGGCTGCCAAAGACAGACGTCGTCACGCTGGAGGTGGCGGGCTGCCCAAACACGGAGCCCTGCTGCCCAAATATGGACGCGCCCCCTGAGGAGGGCACTGCCGGGGCTTGACCCCCAAACACGGAGCCTGACGTCTGTGAGGTCTGACCCCCAAAAACAGACGTAGTCGTTGTGGTGCTGCCTCCAAATAAGGTCCCACTTCCAAAGGCAGGTGTAGCCGTTGCTATGGCGCCGCCCCCAAATAGCGGTCCTGTTTTCCTGGCACAAAAGTGAGCGGTAGAAGTCGTCATGGCAACTCCAAAGAGAGGCGCAGTGGTTACTGTGGCGGATCCTCCAAATATAGACGGGGTAATGGTTGCCGTGGTAACACCTCCAAATAACGAAGGGGTAGTGGTTGCCGTGGTAACACCTCCAAATAACGAAGGGGTAGTGGTTGCCGTGGTAACACCTCCAAATAAAGAAGTAGTTGATGTAGAGGCAGGTCCAAAGTGAGGCGCAGTGGTTGTCGTGGAAACAGCACCAAACAGACCAGTTGCCGTTGCCGTGGTAACTGTGGCAGGTTTGGCTGATGGACCAGTTTGGCTGTCTGCCCCTGTCACTCTGCTACTTCCAAATACGGGCTTGACAGTTGTAGACGCCCGAAATGAGAACTGTGTGCCTGAATCAGAATAATTATTGTATTCGACCATACAAACATTATTAATTACAGTTAACATCATGAAGCTTATGACAGATCAATATATAACAGCAAATGACATATGTCTGCCTTCATTCATTCGCTCTATTGTTCTTATCAAGCAGTTCATGGAAAGCTAATTCCGTCAAATGTTTTACTTTAAATCCAAATTGGCAATTAGATGTAGTTGCCAATGGTTATGAATCTGTTGATATAAGACCTTTTCACTTACCTGATGTCTGCCCAAACAGACCAGTTGGTGTTGCCATAGTAACTGTTTTGGCGGATGGACCAGTCTGGCCGTCGGCCCCTCTTGCCGGACTGCCTCCAAATATAGGCCTAGCAGATGTAGACGCGCCAAACAGACCAGTTGGTGTTGTCTTTAAGGCTCCTCCAAATGAGAACTGTGACCCTGACGTCTGTCCAAACAGGCTCGTTGCACTGGCCATTGCCTCTGTGGACTGGCCGGAGACCGACGCGAACACAAAGGGTCTGACCGGGGCAGTGAATGCCACAGAACTGGTCACTGGGGCGAGTTTCTCAGTTGATTTGTCTGTTGCTCGACCGATACTTGCAGAATTCTTGTCTTCCTCATTTTCTGTTCCCAGCATCGCCGATAGCTGTGTCGCCTTAATACTGGCCGTCTTCGCTGGTTTCCCGTCACCCTTGTCTGCGGTCTCATCACCGTTCACCCCCTCGGTGCGATTCTCCTCTGACCCCTCGTCACCTTTCTCCCCCTCAGAGTGACCTTCCTCTGACCCCTCATCACTCTTCGCCCCCTCAACGTGACCCTCTTCTGGCCCCTCATCACCCTTCGCCCCCTCAGTGCTGGTTACACCCAATTCATCCAACGCTTTCACACCAGACGGCAGCACTTGTGTGTCATATTTACCGGGTGTCGCTGTACCTCCTGCGTCACGTGCTACAGTCGCCCGGCCCCCAAACGCGGTCGTGGCGTCTATCGTAACAGTTGCTACTCCACCCCCTACTGAAATCGGAGGAGTCACACTCACAGTACTGCCCCCAAATAAATGTGGTGCGCCTCCGCTTGTTGTGTTCGCGGTGTTGTCCCCAGACACTGGTGTATTCGCGGTGTTGTCCCCAGACACTGGTGTGTTCGATGTGTTGTCCCCAGACACTGGTGTGTTCGCGGTATTGTCCCCAGACACTGGTGTGTTCGCGGTGTTGTCCCCAGACACTGGTGTGTTCGCTGTGTTGTCCCCAGACACTGGTGTGTTCGCGGTATTGTCCCCAGACACTGGTGTGTTCGCGGTGTTGTCCCCAGACACTGGTGTGTTCGCTGTGTTGTCCCCAGACACTGGTGTGTTCGCTGTGTTGTCCCCAGACACTGGTGTGTTCGCGGTGTTGTCCCCAGATACTGGTGTGTTTGCGGTGTTGTCCCCAGAAACTGGTGTGTTCGCGGTGTTGTCCCCAGACACTGTTGTGTTCGCTGTGTTGTCCCCAGACACTGGTGTGTTCGCGGTGTTGTCTCCAGACACTGGTGTGTTCGCGGTGTTGTCCCCAAACACTGTTGTGTTCGCGATGTTGTCCCCAGATACTGGTGTGTTCGCGTTGTTGTCCCCAGATACTGGTGTGTTCACGGTGTTGTCCCTAGATACTGGTGTGTTCGCGGTGTTGTCCCCAGACACTGTTGTGTTCGCTGTGTTGTCCCCAGATAGTGGTGTGTTCGCTCTGTTGTCCCCAGATACTGGTGTGTTCGCGGTGTTGTCCCCAGACACTGGTGTGTTCGCTATGTTGTCCCCAGATACTGGTGTGTTCGTTATGTTGTCCCCAGATACTGGTGTATTCGCGGTGTTGTCCCCAGATACTGGTGTGTTCGCGGTATTGTCCCCAGACACTGGTGTGTTCGCGGTGGTGTCCCCAGACACTGGTGTGTTCGCGGTGGTGTCCCCAGACACTGGTGTGTTCGCTGTGGTGTCCCCAGACACCAGTGTGCCGAATGTGAGCGTCCTGACACCCGCCGTCTCGGCTGGGTGGTCTGTTTGTGCGCCGACCACCACAAGGGTCTCCTCCGCCGCGTCCTCTCCTCCTGCAAGTACCTCCAGTGCGTCTGACTGCTCCGCTAGCTCCACACGACTGCTCCCCTCTCCTGCCGTCTCTCCGTGCCGCTCTGACTCCATGTCACTGGCAGACGACACGCCACCTCCCCACTCAGGTGTCGACTTAAATGACCTGTCTCACGTGGTGTTCCGTGTTACTGCTGCCGGCGTCTGAAACGTGATAAAGTCACCCCAGTTAATGATTACTACCACTGAGGTCTTACTGAGGTCTTGCGGGTGGGTTTCTTAACCGATCCAAACTGTTTCCATGCCGAAGGGTCCACACATATCTACAGCAGATAAGCAGGGCATAATTAATTGCTCGGCCTATTACACGTGTGTGGTATAATGAGTTATGTCAGGTGTCCTAGAGTGTTACATGTTACCCCGATATGGTAGTTCCTATTTTCTTTTAAAATGTGGTAGCTTTATGGCGTATCGACAGATTCACGTGATATTACACACGACATGCTCAAATCTATTGTTGAACATGCTGTCATCTTGCAGAATAATTTGCATTAGCAGTTTTGTCCGCAAGCTCTCTGTTACAACATACCCGTATTACAACTAGCCCCGGTATCCCATAACACTGAGATAAACCCGAAATTCACAATTGTCTTGTGTTACACCGTTCACGTGCGCCGGTCAAGATCGTGTTATCCCAGCACGTAGGTTCATTTGAATGTTTAATATTCTTATTACTACAACATGCATGTTGAAAGTATACTATCTGCCAATTTGTGTCGAAACAACATTGTGGGGGTATGTGATAACTTGTTACATCATATGTCTTATCGTGGTACAGTAGATGTATCTATACGTGTAACAGCAGTTGTGCTGCCGTGTCACTATAGTTGTATTGCCATGTTACAGTAGCTGTCTAGGTGTGTTACAATGGAAGTCATATCTTGCTACAGTGGGTGTCTTCCCATGTTACAGTAGATGTCTAAATATCTCACAATGGAAGCCATGTCTTGTTACAGTGGATGTCTAAACATTTAAGTTAAGCCATCGTACGGTAGAAGTATTTCCGCCGTACAGTAAATCTCACACCATACCACAATAGATAGTATAGCTCCTTCTTACAGTAGGCGGTATGACGTCTTTCGACAGATTGTAGAAACCTCCCCGCTTATGTTTTAAGAAACAGTTGCATTTTGGAAGTTATTGTTTACTATAGACATTAGAATTGTATAGTACAACGATCTACCTCAGCGATCGAGGGTCGTGTAGTGGAACCATATTGTTGTTGACATAAGGACACGGGATAGTGACCGATGGTTAGTACGTGACGGTTGTTTGTGTAGAGTCCAGCTGTGACTAAGGTTCAAAGTACAATTCACTGACCGGGGGCGCCGGTCGAGCCGTTTTGACGGGGTCAGCACAGTTAATTTTCCCATTGGGTGTTATGTTTTCGTTTTGTATGATAACAAGAACACCAGACTAAAAATTACAACCTGTAATACTTTCATAGGCGTCGACCAGTGGGGGACTAAGGGAACGCATCCCCCCACTTTTCAGCCTGAGATAATATATCCCTCCCACTTTTTCAGTTCCCAAAAACAGTTTTGCGGGCATATAACGAGACTGATCACTCGGTCCCCTCTCTTAAAAGCCCCAACACAAGTTTAGTTGTAGAATTAATAAACTCAGATTTAAAGTTCCGGCAATTTAACCAAGTAGAAAATCGTTAGATAAATTGCTTGGTTGGCCGCAGAGTGCATATTGACCTTAGTCCAGGAAATATTCATCATGCCCGGCTCTATTATTTTGTACCCTTGTGTTGACACAAGCCATCAAGCACATTATAGTTGATTAATTTTTGCCCTATCGCCCCTTGGATTGCAGCCTGGTGGGTGCTTATAGCCTACGGCGGAACCAGCAGATTCCTGCACTTTGTGTAATTTGATCTCATTTGAGTGACGACAAATTTCTTTGCCAAAAGGTGTGATTGGAAAGTCATACTGTGGGCACTCTTGTAACCTCTGCATCTTGTCAAGCTATGTGAATCAGGCAAGCAGTTATGGGTCCAAAGTCTACCCTCCAAATTCTCAGTGATTGGGACGTGCATGGCCCCTACTCAAATGCATGTAGCTAACATAACTATTTTAAATAGCACATCTTAAGCGCCTTTGTTTAGTTTAGAATTACCACAAGACCAACAATAAATAATTTGTTTTATTTACTAAAACATGTATGTGTATTTCAGGTTATATATATATATATATATATATATATATATATATATATATATATATATATATATATATATATATATATTATGTATAAATTGGTCCCCCCCCCCCCACTTTTAAAACAGGATCGAGTACTGTGACGACACAGGAAGCCTAACTGCGTTATGACCCCAAAAAAGAATGAACGTGACTACCCTTATGACTCATACCTTCGCACGCAACTCTAAAGGGTAATCTTTTACAAGATGTCTTACTCTTTAAAATATATTTAATCGAGGCGGCTACTTGCTAACCAGTCACGTACAAATGCATGTAAAACACTTAATGTCAATCTTGTACAAAGTAGCCTCAACCTCACCCTAGCCCTAACTCTAACCCTAACACTAAATCTAACCCAAAACCAAAAAAATGGGCATTTGTACGTGAGTGAATAGCAAGTAGCCATTCCATAAATAGGTCTTACCGTCTTACAATAGATATAGGCCTGTGTCTTACAGAGTTTCAACTGCTGTTCGCGATGAATCAACCCATCTGAACGACGCTATTAATTTTTTCTCTGTGACGTTGCGAAATGCAGGATCGTAATTTCCCGGTAAGTAGCACAAATGGTTTCACTTTCGCTTTCTGGGAAAACCGTGGGCGTTTTAGGCAACACTCATTACCCGAAGAGAGAGACGTGTTGATTGTCGGTATGAATCCGACATGAATTTTAGCAAGGCAACTACTAAATATGTTCGTTTACCTATTTTGATTTGAGATAGGGCCTAAATCTGTAACGATATAATTGTAATTAACGCGCTGTTCGGTACGAGTTAAATTACGTGGCCTCTTAAGTAGTCAATAATTAACCATTTTAATTACTTTTAATATATATTTTATCCCAATAGTTTACATGCATTTGTTTGCGCCATAGTATATGATAATCCTCCCATTCCGACTGACAATTAATTAATTAAGTTTTATTTTTCAAGAGACAGTTATTTACCTTAGTAGTTGTCTATGCGCGACATATAACGCAATGAACTCTAAGTTAAATTGAGGCTATGTCAGTATGTGTAGTCGTGTATGACCCAACCATGCACTACGATGCCATCTGTTTCGAAGTTGTTATAGTGTCAGTCGGTGTGAACATTGTGACTGAGATTACATATACAGATTACGTGATAGGACCTACACGTGTATTGTCGTAGTGTCATTACTGGTTGACTTATCGATACACTATGCCTAACAGCACATGCAGAAGTCCCGTTCTACGTATGTCTGCAGTGCACTGGATATGTGCTTAGAATTGTTAGCGGTGTAGACTTATAGGTTTAGTTTGAACGTTCAAACATAGACATATTTAACAAATGTACGTACGGTTGTAAACCGCAGGCCAACTTAATTTTGCCAAACGAGCACGGTTCGTGGTAGCGAGATTCTACATCCCGTAGACCCTACTAGCGGCCTCGGCCCCGCGCCTCGTGTGGCCTCTCACAGGGTTAGGTGTGGCCTCTACACGTACCTTCTAGTTTGCCTTGACACGAATAGAACCGTTCAGCGCTTGTTAGGCTGTAGCGAAAAAACGGGTCTTGAAAAATATGGTCATTTTTCAATTGTGCGCATGCGCACAAGGTGCACGTGACCACATATGTGTCACGTGCAAACTTCGCTGAAATATTCGGTCGTCGAATGTAACGTGACTTGTGGTCACGTGCAAATGTCATGTGACTTGTGGTCACGTGCAAATTACCCGCCAAATGTAGCTGAAATATTCGGTCGTCGAACTTGCTCAAGTTCGAATATGGGATTACCATTTGCACTGGACTAAAGTAGTTATTACATGTACTCCTTCAGCACTAGAGCTATGGTTCGACGTTGTCGATATACACTACATAAAAGTGAAGTTGTTATAATTATAGCTCAGTGTCCAGTGATCAGGACTGCTCAAGGCACTTCACTTGCCAGTTGGTGCGCTGTTATCTGTCTGTCACTGTGTATTAGAATAAGACTATATATTAGTATTACAGACGGAGTATTTAAAGTCTCCTATTGGTGCTCTGTTAGGATGTATCATTTCACTGTGTATTCATAGTTGTATGGGCCCCTTTTCTAATTCCACGCCATTAGCTATAGCAGAAGGCTATATCAATAACACAGTAGATCATTTTGGAATAGCAACAAACTTCCAAGGGAACAAAAAATAAACATTAGTAACTAATTGGTGTCATATGTCAGGATAGATTCGCCTAAAAATATGAACCAGAATAAATAAATACCCAACTTGCACCTCGTCTTTTCACCTGGATACACTAAATATTATGGCAAATTTGGATTCCCCATAATTAATTGAGCTATATACTTTTTTATATATAGCGTTCACAGCGCTTTATATATTACATTTCTAAAGCAACAATATAAATAGTAAATATGTTACAAAACAATAATAAATAAATAAAATAGTAATGTTGTGTAAACATCCGTGTATCACAATAAAAACATAAATAAAACAATTATTTTATCATGGATATGGTAATTAAATAAAGCGCTTATTTTTTTCCCGTTTTACCCGGATACAAATTTGAATACATTACAATAAAAACTATGGCAATAATATATAATTACAGTTAACTATCAACATATTTTATAATGAACACGAACAGTCTTTCCCGTATCCTAGGCAGTGTCGCTGTAGCGATAAATCTGGTCGTCGACGACCGAATATTTCAGCGAAGTAGTCAGTCAGGTGCACATTGAAAACCCAATTTTTCAACGAACACATTTATCGCGTATGTAACGAAAAATCTGGTCATTCTAGTCCGATATAGGTCAAACATGACCAGATTTTTCAACGACCAGATTTTTCGCTACAAGGCGACACACGACACACGTATGGGTGGCCGTTCGGGTCATAACGCGCCAAGCTTGCCGCGGCAAGTTTTATTTTTGCGCGCAAACTTTACAGCCAATCAGAACGCGTCTAGCTGGCCGCTCGGATCATAACGCGACAAACTTGGCGCGGCAAGTTTCTCGTTTGCTTAGAAGGCTCTTATTATGGCTAATAAATAGTCGCCATCATAGGGGCCACTTTGGGTTTTTAATTACCTATCTTTTATATAATTATTGAATTCCATTACGGATAGCCCAATTGTATTTAGGAGCAGGTATATTCATGTGCATTTTTTATTAACATTTGCTACTTTACGCGTATAATAAGTAGAGGATGTGTGATAAAAAATATAATACATTTATGGCTTAAAGTGTTGCTAGAGTCAGTTTTAATCCATTATTATTTTGCATATGTACTAATTTCAACTGCACAATTAAGTTTGTATCTTTGGATAATATGCTGCTTTACATAATTATGTTTTGATTAATTAAGAAAATATAGGTATTATTTATTGTGTGTGGCAGACTATATTTAATACTTGTTTTTGTAAATTTGTATTATGTCCTGAATGTATGTATCCTGCTGTGTGCTGGTGTGAAATGATTATGTATATTTTTGGTTTGTGTTATCTGCCAATTTTGAAAGTATGCGGGTTATGTTTTATGTTGATATTTATAATACAATTATAATATCATTACACTAAATAGGTCTTCAGCATTTGCTTAAACATTAGTTCCATGTAGGAGCTACCTGGTATATTTATTTGATGATATTATTCTTACAAGTTTCTTTTGCAATGTGTTTATTCAATTACATTTGTGTCCCTAGATCAGGAGATAGTAATTAGTGTGACGCAATATTATTGAATTATAGAGTGTAATTTTTAGTCTGGTTTGAATAATATGCTCCTATTTAATTATAATTCCAATTGTTCGAGAACATCTGTTTGCTATTTTATCAATATTTTTACTCTAGTTTCTCTCTCAATATCTACATCATCAGTTGTTAATGTAAGTTCATCAAACTATTTATTAGGCATTTGAAAAAAGTGTTATTAATATTTTTATGATAATTTATGTAGTTTTAGCCATACGTTTATTATATGTAGTTCTTTATTAATCAAATATTCAACATTCACTGTATTTGTGTCATCTGTGAAGGTTTTAATTGTACTTGTATCATCAATTATCATCAGCTTAAGTTATGCCTTTTGTTTCAAATGCCTAATAAACAGGTTGATGAACTAACATTAACAATTGATGGTGTAGATATTGAGAGAGTTAGCAAGTTTAACATTCTGAGATTTACACTAATTAAAATATTGATAAAATAGCAAACAGATGTTCTCGAACAATTGGAATTATAATTAAATTGGAGCATATTATTCACACCAGACTAAAAATTACACTCTATAATTCAATAATATTGCGTCACACTAATTACTATCTCCTGATCTAGGGACACAAATGTAATTGAATAAACACATTGCAAAAGAAACTTGTAAGAATAATATCATCAAATAAATATACCAGGTAGCTCCTACACGGAACTAATGTTTAAGCAAATGCTGAAGACCTATTTAGTGTTATGATATTATACTTGTATTATAAATATCAACATAAAACATTACCCGCATACATTCAAAATTGGCAGATAACACAAACCAAAAATATACATAATCATTTCACACCAGCACACAGCAGAATACATACATTCAGGACATAATACAAATTTACAAAACAAGTATTACATATAGTCTGCCACACACAATAAATAATACCTATATTTTCTTAATTAATCAAAACATAACCACTAACAGTACTAACAGTTTAAAAATGATACATTATGTAAAGCAGCATATTATCCAAAGATACAAACATAACTGTGCAGATGTAAATTAGTACATATGCAAAATAATAATGGATTAAAACAGACTCTAGCAACACTTTCAGCCGTAAATGTATTATATTTTTACCACACATCCTCTACTTTCTATACGCGTAAAGTAGCAAATGTTAATAACAAAATGCACATGAATATACCTGCTCCTAAATACAATTGGGCTATTCGTAATGGAATTCAATAATTATATAAAAGATAGGTAATTAAAAACCCAAAGTGGCCCCTATGATGGCGACTATTTATTAGCCATAATAAGAGCCTTCTAAGCAAACGAGAAACTTGCCGCGCCAAGTTTGTCGCGTTATGATCCGAGCGGCCAGCTAGACGCGTTCTGATTGGCTGTAAAGTTTGCGCGCAAACATAAAACTTGCCGCCCAAGCTTGGCGCGTTATGACCCGAACGGCCACCCATACACACGCAGTGTGTAGGTCACGCCGGGCCTATGTATAGAAACCTGCATCGGCTCTGTGCTGTGGGTATTTACGTCTGCGGGTTGTACAAGTTACACATGTGTATACGTTTGGCATAGACACATACAGACGCGTACATGTGTATACATACATACACACAAACACATATACATACATACATACATACATACATACATACATACATACATACATACATACATACATACATACATACATACATACATACATACATACATACATACATACATACATACATACATACATACATACATACATACATACATACATACTTACATACATACATACATACATACATACATACATACATACATGCATACATACATTGCCATACATACATACATACGTACATACATAGGGGCCTACATACATACATGCATTGCTTAATTTTCAGTGACTTTTTTTAAATCTGTGAGTGGCCCTTAATTATACCCGCGGTTTGTTAGCTTTAGTGAGTGTCACCTTACGTAGACAAACCGATTGTTAAATTTGTGTTACTATTATGTTGTTGTTGTTGTTGTTTTTTTGTCGAATATACTGTTCCAATTCCATGAACACACACACATACGCACGAACCCACACACACGCACGCACACGCGCACGCGCACGCACACGCACACGCACACGCACACGCACACGCACACGCACACGCACACGCGCACGCGCACGCGCACGCGCACGCGCACGCGCACGCGCACGCACACACACACACACACACACACACACACACACACACATGAGCTATTCTACAGTAAAGTATTTTTCAGCATATATATTTTCCAGATTTTGTTTGCTGAATTTGTCCAAAACATTGTTTTTAAGATATACTAGGATGTCTATTGCAATGGGCAACTGTCAGCAGCGATCGATGTTAAATTTAACACACTTAGCCGTCATGTTCGTTTGAAAACACCATCGCCCCATGTCCGAACCATAACGTACGAGACTGGACATGCTAATTATATGACAGCAATGTGATACATCGTGGATGCCTTCACCAAATGTGATGCTTTCTAGCAGTGCAAAGCCACAGTGGAGAAACTGCGAACAACATTTGTAGTTTTTGGGATCCCAGAGACGGTAGTTTCCAATAACAGCACATGTTTCGTGGGTGAAGTCTTCCAGACATTTATGAGTATGAATGGCATCAAACACACCAAGGTCGCCCCGAAACATCCTGCTTCAAACGGACTTGCTGAACGACCTGACAGTCCGTAAAAGAGGCTCTAAATCGGATGTCACATGGAAACATGGAAACCAAGTTGAGGAGGTATTCGTTGAAATACCGGAATACATCACATGCGACCAAAGTTAGGTCACCATCTGAATTGTTGCTGGGGAAGAAAAGCTAGAACCATAGTGTGGCTAGAACACATCTTGATCTGTGGAAGAGCAACAATGCCTACAGAAACGTTACCATGACAGCCACATTAAAGACAAGGGGATATAAATGAGAGCGACAAGCTTGGTCTACGTACGCAGACTTGCCACATGATACGGATTACCCGATACGGATTTTGGCGGGTTTTTAAGTGATACGGCCGTACTCCATTTTGATACGGATTTTAAGTAAGTTAAATTTATGGAGACATTATTTTTAACCACATTATGTCCTTGTATGCGTCACAAAACTATACAGCATAATGGAATAATCGTTTACTGCTCGTGACTAAGTAAATCGATTAGAAACGAACGAACCAAACCACCGATTAGTTTATTCTAGCGCGTAATAGATGGGGCGCTGGTAAATGTGTTGCTCTGAAAACTTCGGCAGGTGGCTCAACGGATAGGACCCGTTCCTACCCGTGGTAGGCGCTTGGTAGGCGCGTGACGATTACGAAAAGCTGTACAGGAAATGGAGCTCGACGCCGAATTCAACGAAATCGCCTGCTTTTTTTATTTAAAGATATTCACGCTTGCCATTGAAACTTCGATATACATGCGAACTGCTGAAATAAATTGTTATTATTTGATGTCACTGTCTGTTTTGCGCTACGCAGTTTAAACGTTCTGAAGTGAAGTAAAACTCAGTAATTTTCCAGTTAACTGGCCTAAATTATTAGGACCTTTTCAAAATGGTTTTACTACGTTTTTTCGATGTGTATGTGTTTGGAACGTCATTCTGCATCACACCCGCTAAAAGAAGTCGGATATTATTTTTTAAGCTGTGTTTTATATTATCACTTTAATGTCGTCGAGTCGACATAAATAACCTGATGTCACTGGGCGTGAGCAATACATATACGACCGCAAAAGCGATGTCTTGCGATTTGCGAATATGTCCCCAAAACTAAGGCTACATCATTAATTTGTATTCTATGTAATGCAAATATATTTGTTTTAAGCATAAATTTATATAAAACAATTCGACTTCGCAATGCACATGCTAGACATCGCATTTGATAAAGCCGGGGTTTGAGGCCCCGATGTGTCTGGGATGCGCTAACTCCTCGTGCCTTAATTGTGACATCGGTTTATTTACGTCGTTAAATTGATCTAAAACACAATTAAGAAATATATATCTGACTTCTTTTAGCGGGAGTGATGCAGAATGACATTCCAAAAACATACACATCGAAAAAATGTCGAAAATACCCGTTGAAAAACCGTTTTCAAAAGGCTTTAATAACTTAGGTCAGTTAACTGCAAGATCTGATTAGTGACACGGATTGATACGGATTCTTACAAAATGTTAGGTCAAAAATATGGACTGCCACCCCAAAAATGTGACATGTCTGCGTATGGAACTTCGTTGCGGACCATGTTGGCTTCCTGGAGTAGTTGTGAGCCAACCAGTACCTCGCCTCGACATGTGAGCTGGCGCAGTAGTCAACTAGAACTATAGTCAATTCATTGTGTGAATACATAGGGTCATAATATAACACCTCCTCACCATCGGATGATACAGGGTAGGACCTACATAATATAGTCTACATATATATATATATATATATATATATATATATATATATATATATATATATATATATATATATATATGTAGTGGTAATAATTATTAGCATTCATACTGAGTCACACAACATAATTGTTGCGGAGACTGCCATTATGATCTTGAGACCTTGTTGAAAACCATTGTCAGTTTATGGGCATTACATGCAACTATTGGACATTAATCTAAAGGTGGAAGAATGTGATGTGTGCACTGTTGCGCCGTCCAACGGATAAATAGTGAACGACAACACGGAGATGATCGAGCCTGGGTGGCCTAGTCGTTGTTGGATTACCCGAAAAAACTGTGTTACTCCCTGCTCTGTGTTTTAATGTCAGAATCGAAATACATAACAGTCAATTTGTATATTTACGGTGGATTAATTTATCATTTCGTGGTTTTGTGCATCCCTGCATGGACACTATTTTTTAAACAAAACGATCACTTCCCTAAAATGGCCTGATCGCTTTTCTGCCATCATCAGTGTTAATTGTTAGTATATTTCGTGTATCATCCTATCGATTTAATTTTTTTCATTCGCATAAAACGCACAACTTGAGAAGACATCAACATTTATTAATTTTAGCAAATACTGCGAAACTCTATGTGCTGTTTGTATGTCACTGCTGCACAATGATCACGCGTGTAGTCAACTTCAGCGAAGCCCAACTATGTCGAAGTAGCAGTGCTCATGTGTTTATTTTTTACCGATTCTGGCGAGTTGTTATTTGGTATGTGTCATATAATTGCACACCTTACACATTCTAATATTTTAAAATGAGCGAAGTACAGTTCTTTTTTTATCGGTTCGGAGGGAATGAAAAATTGCTAGTTGCAAAACACCAAGCGTTCCGTGTGTGCAAAATAATACCAGCAGAATTGCGTTGAATTTAAGTTGTAATAATTACCATGGTAACACGTACGCCGCACGTGTGACTGTGTGGTTTCGCGTTATTTATACATGTTGTTGTTGTCACTGTGTCTGTATATTAATTTGGTTAAGAGATATTGGTTACCCTAGCATCATTATAGCATCGCAAGTCATAACTTGCCACGGCACAGTGCCAGCTAATAGTAAATAGTGGCCAGTGGCAGTGCTGAGAGTCATATATAATATAGTGGCCAGTGCCCGTGCCGTGGTGCCTGCATATGCCCTGGCTTCTGCAGAGCCAGAGGTCCGTTCAAATCAAAACATAAACAGTCCTTACTGTGAGCAATGTCCACTACTGATTACAAGTGCCATAAATTATGTAGAACTTTCAAACAAATTGGAATTATTGGATGGAAGAATATAATTATCGAAGTGTCTACGCGTACGTGAGCTGTATCTTTAGACCCGTGGCCTAACCGTACGTGAGGATGCGCGCACATCTGTTTTTCAATTCTGCGCATGGCTCTTGCGTCCATCTCGTCGCATCGATATGGCGGAATTATTACACGAGGGAACGATGTTATCGACATTGTTCGATTTACTGACATCCATAAGTCTATATATGTCAACTTGCGAACAAAATAAAAGGCACAAAACTCACGTATATTTAGAAACTGAGTGCCAAAAGAGCTACCGTTCGTACGTACATCGACATGCAAGCGCGGAAATACGGAATGCACGCGTGGAAAAAATTCACCTATAGGCGCCTGCCTACTTTTACATCTGAGTGCTAAAGATACGGCAGTAGAGCTTATGTAAATGTAATATAACATGCAGTTTTCACGTACTTTGGGAATTGATAGCTACTAAAGATAAGGCTCACGTATGGAAATCATGCGCATATTAGACAAAGATGCTAAAAATACAGCTCACGTTAACTGAAAATAATAGCATATACGCATGCGCAGAATGAATGCCGTACTTTTAGACTGACGGCGTAAACGTACGGCTCACGTGGCGTAGCCACTGCCTATAATTATCATGCCCAACAATTGTTGTAGCTGCTAGCAATGCCAACCCAGCAAACAAGGAACCATTTCTGAACCAGTTGGCAGGTGTCATACTGGTTCATAATTGGTACCGCTCCACCAGTACGTGTTTTCACGTGTATTCACGTGAATACACATGTTCTGCCTGTTGTCACGAGTTTGACACGAGTTGTACTGGCTCAGAACTGGTACGGATTCACTGGTACGTGTCATCACGTGAAAAAACTCGTGATTTCACGGGAAACACGTATTGACACACCAAATTTGTTAACAGAATCTGGTGAATTCACGTGAATTGAACCAGTTGAACTCGTGAATTCACTTACGGAACAGGTGAAATCACGGGTCCTTGTTTGCTGGGAACGTACATTTAGGGTGCAACAAGGAATACTTTCTCCATATATCTTTTCGGAGGCCATATCTTTTTTTAGGTAATCTTCCAGTTATAACTGGCCTAAATTATTAAGGCCTTTTCAAAATGTTTTTTAAATGACTGGGACAGATATAACAACACCTCAAACAGGAAACAAGGAGAGCAAACAGAGAGGTGTATCAGGTGTATCAGCTGTATCAGCAGTACACAAGTAAAATCATCAGTGAAATCACCACAAAAAACTTGTGGCAATTGATAAAAAATAAGAAATGTGACACTGTTGGAATAGCCCCTCTCAAGAACAACGGACTAACTACAAATGACAGCAAGACGTACCAAAGCAAACATACTGAAAGAACATTCCATGAATAATTTTATTGCCTGATTTTTGTGGATATATATATGAAAATGTTGAAGAAATTACCTTTGCGGTTCTGATGCCTGTGGTATGGTAATATGTTTCACAACATTTGTATTCATTTCCAGTTACAAGACTTTTGAAGCAGAGGCAGTATGGAGAGTGACAAGGAAAACGGATGTTTTGAACCACCAGGTATCACAGCTCCACCTGGTGGTCAACTAAAGCAACGCCTCGATGCCATATTTGCTGAAGTCACAAACAATCTACCGTCAATAGATTTTGAATTTTCCGACGTGAGTATAACATAGGACGTGATTCGTACAGTGACCATGACAGGACCATGACATTGGGTGAATATTTGTATTCACTGCTAGCAAGTTTCCTTGTAAATGCACTTGTTTTGTACATCAGATCTATAAATATTGTAGGTCCCACAATTCCAGTTGAGCTAATTGTGAGGTGAGGTGTATTTATATGAGAGCCCTTTGTGGAAATTTCTTTGTAACAAAACTCGTATAAAAGAAACAGAATCGCACTCAAATAATGCTAGGCATGAGTCCCCTACGGTGAGGTTGGTTGGCAATAACTTGGCATGAACATTCCGTGAATAGTACTTTTTGACTGTCAAGTGGCAACCTTCGAAACAAAACCGCATCTTGTGGTTTTCTCAAATAATACCCCTCTATATCTTTCATAGTATTGCACAACAGCAGTAATTTGCCCAAGTTTCTGTTATGCCACTTACCCGAATATTCTTTTTTGGCAAATATGATGTGAGTTGTGTTTTGTCTGATTTTGTTTTTATATTAATAGTGAAAATGAAGCAGTTCACTGTCATGATCATATTTATTTACAGTCATAATTGTTATCACATTTTATTCACATGAATATATAATTTATGACCATTTGAGATAAGTATTATTAAAAATGGTTACATTAGAATTTGTCAGACCTTGATATGTCTGGACAATTTGTTGGGAGCTTTAGTAGCATGTGTTCCATTTTAATATACTAAGATAGTGTCTTACTATTAAGGTCGCCTTTATGGCTGGGAAGAGTGACCTTATTAGCCAGGTGACTGTAGGAGGCAGGTGGTAGTAGTATTAGTGGAACTAATTTCCTATGCTTTACTATATATGGAACTGACGTTAAGATATGCTAGGGTACCTTAATTGCAAGTGGTTATCTTACTGAGGTGACCTTAATTGCAAGTGTTTATCTTACTGATGTGACCTTAATTGCAAGTGGTTATCTTACTGATGTGACCTTAATTGCAAGTGGTTATCTTACTTAGGTGACCTTAATTTCAAGTGGTTATCTTGCTGAGGTGACCTTAATTGTGAGACCTGTATGACTGTGTGTATTACACAGTTTGCCACTGACCACCCTGTGTGTCCAGGTGAGTTCTGAGGAAGGTGAAGTGACCGTCTTCCAGCCCGCCGTAAGATGCGTCATTGCCACCAGTGACAGTCAAACTGGCGTCAGTGTCGATGACGCGTCGGTCGACATGGAAGATGAGACCCAGTATGAAGACAGACTGGACCACATTCTCTCCCAAATACCAACACGCTCGGTGTCAAACCAAGCGACGTTGACTGATGCATCTGTCGGTGTCACCAAGGAGACACGCAAGTCTAGCGTTGGTGACATGGAGAAGGAGATGGACACATCAGCCAGTGACGCGATGGACAGAGAGGTCGAGGGGATATGTGCAAGCAGACGACACAGTAGCAATAGGGCATCAGTTCTGTGGCCCAGAAGGACACCGCGCAGACAGAGTGAAGACAGCGCTAAGGCAATTGCGTCTCGCTTTATGCCTGTTGAGCCACCAACTCTAACGATGAAGAACATAGACCTAGGTAAGTTGACACAGTCAGAATGAAGGAGTTTGTTCAACTTTATTCGATCTAATCGATTCATCCAACTTGATAAACGTTTTCACCGACTCTGGTGGTGACAAATATAGACATTGGTACGTCGACACTGCCAATTGATGGTCAGAATGATAGTCAGGTCAGCTTTGTTCCAAACGTTTGAGCCAGAACTTCTACATCTCTACCTTAGCATCACTGAACCTCTCATAGTGTATTGCAGTACTTGTTACTATCCTGCTCTTTTCGCTGGTAATTGTATCAGGCTTCTAAAAATCTCACATGTTGCCACCAAGATAATTGGTTTACCTACACCAACACTGATAGTGACACATGCCAACGTGTTTGCTTTTTGTGTGGTTACATTTTGCATTTCATCTAGAATTTGTGACAATCTTTTCTTTACATATTATAGATGCAATCATGAGTTGTACGATGTATATCCTTTTTTAAGGACATTGAATGGAATTGTTTGATCTAATTTCTTTAACCAGCAACATTTTCATCAATGGGTTACTCCTTGAAGTGCCAAAAGTGAACTTAGAAAATTTCGGCCGCCGTGCATTTGCCTGTTTAGGACCCACTCTGTGGAACAAACTCCCTAGGAATATGCACGACAACGGCAATCCAGCACAATTTAAAAAACAATTAAAAACATTTTTATTTTCTACATAACTAGTTTTTCAAAATGAACATATATTTTAGCTTAACTATATTTATTTACCTATTTACATGTATGTACACACCTGTGAACATTATATTTTAGCTTAACTATATTTATTAATTTACCTATTTACAAGTATGTACACACCCGTGAAAGGGACAGACGTCCCGGATTTGATGGTGTCAAAATAAAGTTTTATTTCTATTATTATTTTATTATATATTTGACGATGTCCTTTTCAGACCAGTTGTTGAACACAGTGGGAGGGAGTAGTGAGGACGATGTGACGTCAGACTGTGCCTTCCTGGAGCCAGAACAAGTGAAGACAACCAGTGTCATTGATGGTAGGATACTCTTAAATCATATCTAGTTTTAACTCTAAACATGTCATAACTTAACTACTTGCCAGTGATATAAACACACACATAGATGCCTCCTATAAATGCTGCAATCAGCAGAACGTTAACAAGAGAACTGTCCATCCACCAGTCAGTTGGACGAGCAAAGTATATTTTGGAAAGACAGGACATGTCATTGCGTTATAGTTAGGTGAACAGTTAACATGCCTGTCGTCATACCACTGTAATGAACAGGTGTATATCATAATATAAAAATAAAATTATATGCTTCTTTTTATTTTACTTATATTACCCCTATTTTATTGTATTGGTTTAATGCTTTAACTTTAAATACTTTGTATGTTTTTTTTGTTTTGTGTCTTGTTGCTTTAAATTACACTGGTTTGTTTTAAAATAGCTCAGATGAGCTAATGTTATGAAATTAACATGAAACCAACATTACATAAAGCTTCTTGTATCTTGTATACATTTGAGTAGATCAAGGCATTCGTTTATTTTCGGATCTAACCATGAAAATGACTACTTACTTAGTAATATACATTACTGTACAGATACAGCAGATTCAACAATAAATCACTTGAATTACTGAGAACAGAAATTAAATTCACAAAACAAACTAGCACAGAGCTTGACATCATCAACGACAGCTACATATAGCTCTGTGATTGCAATAACATCAATATTGTGTTGAGGGGTTGATTATTAGCACTGTAGAGTTAGGGTTAATGTGCAACATATATGATTAGTTAGGATTATTTTAAGATTATGCTACAACTGGAGTAGATTGAAGCTCTTTAGCATAGCAACACTGCAATACAATACCAATGTTTCAATAATCACTGAACCAGGGCATTATGCAGGATAACATTTTTGCCAGTCGCTATTTTGGGTACACACGTGCATGTTAGCTCAGATCCACACAGTCGAGTTGAACTTGTATTATGAACTCAAATCAAGTATAAACACACATGTGACACCCATTTTCAAGACACAACTGACAATATCTATGATTATGGAAGACCTTTGCTCATTCGTTTTATGTATCCATTCGGTGATGGGTCTCCACATAAAACTATGCACATATCTGTTGGGAACTTTTGGACACGTAAAATGTTTATACCATAGAAAGCAAACAAATATTTGGATTGATAACATCACTGGGTGTCTATGTCAATGCTTGAGTGAGCCATTTGTCTAAATTGTCTGTTATGTTCGATGAAAACAAACAATAAGGCTCTCCCCCATAATTCTGTTGAGGGGCCTTAATGAGGGCATTTATATGCTACCAACTGTTTGTAAGTTAGTGCTTATAAGATAGTCTTCTTCATAGTTTTGTTATTTTATTATTTGGTAATACGTCTGTAGCATAGTTGTAATTGCAGTTACAAATCTGCCGTCAAGCCCAGTTGTGAAGTAGAAATTTAAATAAAAATATAGATTTATTTTTGTCTCCACCATATTTAATGATAAATTTCACACTGTTTTAATTGATAAACCCAAGTACACATACATGGTATGCCTTCATGGTATGCGTGTTGAGAGTAGCTGTAACTTCGTCTGTTTCCATCAGCAGGCCAGGGAGACGGCCTGTCCCTGATTGAGAAACTAGCTCAGATGTCTCTGTCAGCGAATGAGCGCAAACTGCACGACATTGACCCACTGACTGGAGCCATGCAACGGAAGACCAAGTCAGGCACAGAGCTGAAGAAACACAAGACAGCGGAGAACCTCTGTAAAGGTGGGTCGCCAGCCCACGCTATCTGGCTCAGATACCATGGGTAAAATGGTGTAGAAAGGTGAAAGGTCACAGGTGTCGGAGGGAGGGTTTGTAACTTCACACACGCACACATGCACACTTGGTGAACTTGATTAAAACTAAAAGAAATGGCTTTTTGCTGAATAACAATACTTTATATATTTACTGTGGATTAGGTCTACTTTTACAATATTTGCGTACTCAGTTTACTTTATCAAGAGTGTCAGTATAAAGCATTCAGATCAACTGTGCAATCATTATGTCCATTTCCCAAACAAATTCTCACATTAAACCATTTTTGGAGCAGTTATGGCATCTAAATAAGGTCTTGAGTCTTGCATGCATTGTCTTCCACTCTACACAATAAACATACTTTAACAGTCATCAATGATTTGAAAAGTAACCCACTACTTGTAGACTGAAACCCAAACAGTATCATAACAATTTAAACATTTTAACAAAATGCTCTTGTCATTGCATATTAGAATGTACACAGATTAACAACATGACATGATTTTTGATAATTAAAAACAAATAACAGTTAGGTGGTCCTCCTAGCCAGTAGTATTGGGTGTATTTGTTTAATCCAAGACTTAGGTCAAAAACTGCATATTTGTTTCTAGCTGGGAAGAAGGTGAGCTGCGCTGGAACCAACACCAAGGACCTGCCCAGTCTCTCTGCAGGTACACAGGCAGTCTGAGCTGATGCAAACAGTTTAAATCTATCTCTAACAGAAGCCACATTTGGACATCCTAAAAGAGAAACCAAAACCTGAAAGAAGGGATGCTAAGTCGTGGAACTATGATTTGTAAAGTCACAGAAGACTATCGTGGCTGTGTCTGTGCATTGGATGTTAAAGTGAAGTAAATGAGAATGGGTATCAGTGGGTAATGTTTTATTAATTTGCGTTCTCTTCATGTGATATTTTTATTTATTGTACACATCTGAAAGCCTTGTTTTAATAAAAAGGTGCAATAAAAACATTTCCCATAAATATCCATTTTGATTTTAATAAAAAGTTTGTTTATTTTTAGTAAACATGCTATCATTTCATGAACTAAGAAATATATGAATTATGTGATTTGTTTCACCAATGCAGAGCTTGTATACACACCTCCCAAACCTGCAGAAGAAAGGGAAACTATCTACATCGACTTGCGTGGATTTCAAAACAAGAAACCAACAAAACCAGAAGGCTTTGACTCTGTCCGAAGGATTCTCCAGATTACACAAGAATCAGTGTCCGAGTGAGTCTTGTTTTTCTCAAGATTACTATAATGTCTACATGCGTTCAGATATAGTAGTTCTATCCTATGGAAAGGTCATTTACATTGTAAAACAAACAAACTAGTATTTACAAAGTAGAAAATGTCTTAAAAAAACAATAAAGTTTGAGTAGTGCATTCAGTGCATAGTGGATTCAAACTTGAAAAACCACCTACTGGATCATAAAGTAATTAATATACAGTCTTGCAGATGTGGTAAAATAAGTGTGCAACAACGTTATTTCGGTTTAATTTGTGTGTACTGTCTGTTAATATCAGTGACATTTTTTTTAAAGCATTGTATTGATACACCCTGTACATAATAAATCTTATTTCATGTTTTTATTTTTAAGGTTAGCATGAGATCCAATTAACATCTGCTTAAATTATGGTCAACCATGTCGAACACCCACATCGCATTAACGTTCCAATGGATGTGAGTGATCAAAAAGTGCTGGCATCTGGATAATCGAGGCACAGCTATCTCAACACAACCACTAGAAGTGACCTGTTCATCTGTAATGCCTGATAACATGACAGATGAACAGATCATTTGCACTTATTTCCAGCTGTCTTCCAATAACGTAGATCTTCGGACTTCACCAACTTTGAATTTAAATATTGTCCCAGATTCATCAGTCAAGACATAACTTCTCAAATTTGTCAGATGCTGATAAGGGCATCCGTGCATAATGTGTCAAACGCAGTATTTCATATTATGAAAAATGTAAAGAAATTCCATCAGAGTTAAGACGATGGTCAGCGTGTTGCATTTGTTAAATATGCTTTATGTGATTGTGGACAGTCTAGATTGACCACGGTTGTGTTGTGTTGTATTATTTTGTCAACAGTGAGAGTTCAGAAGAAGAAGATGATGCAGAGATGTGGCACGAACAAAGGAAGAGAATCAAAGAGTCACTCAAGACCACCGGAGCCTTGCCTCCAGAGTTCCAGAAGCCACCAGCTGCCAAGTAAGGACCCTATCTCTAAGGCTGCACAACCCATCTCCCCTCTTTGGCAGCCACTTGTCAGACTGCATTTGTCTTCTTTATTGATTGCACTGTTAATTCTTCTAACGTGACATCAGCAGTCTTCCCAGTGTCTGTAGATTTCATTTGTAGTGTTGCCGATGGTATCACTGTGAATTCAGGGTGTCCATGCAGTGTTCCCTTCCCACCTGTAGAATGCTGGCTTATGTATATTTAGAGTGTCAAGTTGTGCTAGTCAAATGTTTTATGTCTATTTCCTACATTAATTTAGTCACAAGCACCTCATAACTCTTATATATCGCCCGTTAAGAAAGGGTTTCATCCTTTCATACTTGTCAAGTACTTATGATTAAGAGACCATTTTTCAAAGCATTACACTGTATATTTGTTTAAATATTGAGTAAGTGTGATTGGTTACAGTTGTAAAGCGTAACATATGTGTGCTGTAAGGATGTGCGGTGGTGTTTTTGATCCAATTATTATGTGTCTACAGAAAACATGGCAGTTTACAGTATATCTATTTTTAATATTGAGAATGTGTAATTGGTTACCGTGGTAAAGCGTAACAGATGTATGCTGTAGAGATGTGCTGTGATGTTTTTGATCCAATCGTTATGTGTTTACAGACTACATAGCAGTTTACAGTATGTGTATTTTAAATATTTAGTATGTGTAATTGGTTACAGTTGTAAAGTGTAACAGCTGTATGTTGTAATGCCGTGTGTAGGTCACAGAAGGTGCCTCCACCAGCGGCCGTGAGACGACCTCACCCCCGCGTGTCTGACAGACAGAGGCACATGATCCCTCCAACAAGGGAAGGAGACAGGGCGGAGGCAGGGGAACATGGGAGGGAGGAGGAGGAGGAGGAGAGAAGAGGGGAGGGTTGTGTAGGGAGAGGAAGGGAGACCACCCAGCAGGAGCTGACGGCTGCGGAAGAGGAGAGGCTACGGAGGAGGGAGGAACTGAGGTCAGTGGTAACTCACGTGTGAATTCAGTGTGATATGTTTGTATATATGTATATGTATATGTATATGTATATGTATATGTATATGTATATGTATATGTATATGTATATGTATATGTATATGTATATGTATATGTATATATGTATATATGTATATATGTATATATGTATATATATATATATACGTATATATATACGTATACATAATTACATATATACATATTATAATGATGTATGGAGCTTTACTTTCAATGTTAATTGAATAAAATGATGAAAGAAAAAGTACAGAACTGACATCATAATGTTCAATCCATTTATGTGTAGTAACCTAATATATATATATATATATATAAAGACGAGAACAAAATATCACAATTATTAATGTGTATTGTGCATACCACAAACACACACACCACATCAATACACAAACACATGTACACAAACAGTACATGCATACACAAACAGATATACACATCCCACAGAAACACACCTGCACACACATACATACAATTGCATTCATACAATCAGATACATACGCACTCATGCATATGACCACATGCACACCCCCCCACACTGACGGTGTACCTGTGCTGTAGGAGACAGCAGGCCGCCAGAGAGAGACAGCATCAGTCTCGTGTGAGACTGGGCCGACAGCTGGAGGCAATGAGACCAACCACAGCCAGCAGTGGCCGCCCGGCCACACTCGAAGCCACGCCCACTCTCTTTGACACGGTCTGTTGAACACGGCAATGTTTCTAATGACCATTTTGTCACTGAACATTAACAGGATTGTTTTAAATTTAGAACCCTTTGAATGAAATTTACGCTATTTTTTTAGTAATCCTGTTAATGTAATTATTTCATATAATTCTTTGCCTACATTTCAATTTAAATGTGTTATATTAATCACATCACAATATATAGAAAAATAACTCTGCAGTTTCTAATTTGGGCTTCACTTATACTATCCATGTAAGGCATGGTCATGAATATTCGGTTCAGTTCGCCAGACTTTGGTTTTGTCCGACAAGTTCACTGTATCTAATGTCAAAGGTCATTGCATGGTTCACTCGTGTGCATGAATATTCATCATAAATCGGGCTGCATAATTAATCACACATATGAAAGCAAGCTCGAATAATTCGCATAAACAGAGTTATATATCAGCTTGTTAAACAGATGTCACCCAAATTATATATTGATTTTGCAAAACGAAGGTAGCAGACAAAGTACTGATGCAAAATTATCATATTTTGATACAGTATACATTGAATGCATATAAGCATATAGGTGTCAAATCGCCATAGATAGAACCAGTTGGCGCATATTACACAAAGCAATTGAAGAGAAGCGGTGTAAGCTGTCGTAAGAGTAGGTTGCTTGTGCAACCTGTCGGCTGTGACTACAGAAAACACTAGTAATAATAATAAAAAGAATCCCTTTAAGTAAGCGATTTATACATGGTTACAACTGCTGATTCCATACATTTACGCTGTAGTTTATGATGATTTTAACATTGTATTTTAACAATGTTTCTGCTTGGCCTGTCGTTGATGCAGGAGGTGTCGTATGAGCCGGCCCCAGAATCCCTGCCTCCGCATCTTCCCTCTGACCAGGAGACGGTCCTACTGATGGTCCACCTGTCCAGTAATGCTGAGATCACAGCACACAAACCGGGGGGAGGCACTGGCCGGAGTGTGGACAACAGTGAGTGACCGGTGACTCTCTGTGGTGGAGTCTGACTCTAGTAAAGTTACATTTTAGTGTCATTTTATTCATTTGTATATTATTAAGTATATTTATATATAGGTAGCCTGTATATATGTTTGTTACACTACTATCCCAGAATGCATTGTACTGAGGTACATTTGGTGGCAGTTTGAGGGGTTCATCCGTCGTTCCATGAAAAAAAGTGATGTTTTTTTTTAATTCCGTTTAATTTGTTTATTTAAAAAAATTCTATAACTTTATACTGATCCTCTAATTGCTGTCTGTAGTTACGTATATGGTTATTACAGTTGTTTGAGATTGGGTAGACTCTCCAGTAATCAGATGGCAGTGCCTTGTGTAACAATGGGCCAATGTGTAAGATAGTATTGCAAGGACCTGTTTCAACCTGTGTAACAATGAACCAGTGTATATGAGAGTACTGCAAGGAACGGTTTTAACCTCCTGTGTAATTTACACTCAAGTTTAACTGTTTAACCAGACAAATGTTCAGGTTTTTCCTAAAATATTCAGAAACATGTTATTATCTTCTAAACTCAAATAATGGAAGCGATTTCCAAAGGCATGAAAAAGCTCGTCGACCGAACTGTTCGTATGAATGACAACAAGAGACTGGTCAGTTGAATTAAGACTGCAGTACGGTAAATAAGTACTATACACCATACATGACCACTGATACCTTGAAATCTGTTTGGCCTGTTGCAGGGTCCAGTCTGTCGGCCAGCTACACTGCCCTCCTCACATGGCTACTGTCACTGGTGCCTGACCACTTCAGTGTCCCACGAGCCCCCAGTGCCCCGGAGCCTGTCAATGGACCACAGGCGCCATTTGAAGTAGTTGGCCTGCAGCAGTTGTTCCTGGACGACCAGCTGTGTCTCTTTGTGGCCGTCTCACCGACTCTTGATGCTGCCGAAGTCTCGGCAAAAATGAAGAAGTCAAAAACGGTATACATGACTATTCTGAGATATGACACTGAACGTTATGGCTGTTGTTCTTCTCAGTGGCTGGACCGATGCTGTGGAATGCCCTGTCTCTAGCAGTCAGGCATAGAAATGGCATTGCCACCTTTAAAATAAAAGACTTCCCTATTCTGGCAGAGATTCAAAGAATTTTGCAGTCTGCATTAGTCACATTTGTTGCAATGTCAACATTTCGATTATGTGAAGTTATTTATTTATTTTAATGCTTATGTCTTATGTATTGATTATTTTTAACCATTATTTATTTTTTAAGTATTAAGCATTCATTTTGTTACCTTACACTTGTATATATATATGTATATATATACTATATTAATATATATAATATATATATATATATTATATATATATATATATATATATATATATAACTTTTATTATTACTCAGGTTATTTAATTAACATTTTATTTAATAGGCTACTTTTATCTCACTTTATTTCATTGCCCTTTTGATACTAAAAAAATTTATTTCATTGCTAAAGATTAAATTATTTTTTATTTTCGACCACTGAACATTGGTGCATCAGTTAGTGATTGTTCCCCTCAGGTCCTGTCAATGTTACAGAGTTGTTATTGATTGTGTCATTGCAGAAGGACGACCTGACACCGTTCCAGAAGGTGCTCACAAAGTTCCTGGCGACCAACTCTCTCCACACAGTCTGTCCCTGGCTGGACGACCTCGTCTCTCAGGACATCTCCGCTGACCACGGGTCAACGGAGCAGTCTACATTCATCTACAGACCCCCGCTACCTAAGACCACTAACCGCCCACTATCCACCTTCGTCCAGGTGAACCCCGGGGTGGAGGCGGCCGGCCGTGTCCTCAGTCTACCTGTCGGGTTCTTCTGGCAGGTGCTTGACAGCGATGACACGGCGTTTGTACAGAGTGACACTGATGACGCCATCGACAATGACACTCAGACGACGATGTCACTCGTCTACAAGAAGGTGTACCGCGACCCCCGAGCCATGACGGGGATACTGAACAGGGTGTTACAGGAAGGACTCAATCTGGCCGGGATCAGACTTCTCTTCCCCCGGCCAGAGGTGATAAACGCGACCCACACGGACAGGGATGTGTTGAGTAATGTCGGTCCCATCCTCGCGATGGCTGTACGCGGGACCTTCGCAAGGACCATTTGGCTGGACGCCATTGGTCCGTCAGACCCCGCCCTCGCACGGATAACAGACCCCACCTCCCTGTGTGCCCTCTACGGGGGTCAGTCCCGGGAGGAGTGTCTGTTGTTTGCCCCCCGTAGCCCCATGAGGGTGATGGCCGAACTGTGTCGCTGGTTCGGCGGCCGCGTCCCGGCCAGTGGCGTAGTGGACACTGGCCGCAGGAAGGAGGCGGTCAAGCGGTCAAGGAAGGATGCACAGGTGACAGCTGACCTGCCTGGACACGTGCCTCCGGCCACACTGACCGCTGCATTGCCGACGGACGTGTTCCTGATGTTGTCGCCGCTGGTGCCGGCCAGATGCACTGGACTCTTACTGGCCACTGCCCAGCGCCGCGGCTACCAGCTGAGGGGCTTCAGGCAGCTGAGACTGACCGGCAAGAAGTGCTCGGGGCTCGGTAAGTGGAGGAACACTTACAACACTTAAAGGGAGGGTGTCAGCTCCTACAGGGCGTGTAAGTCTCGCGCATGGGCTGTTGGGGCAGGAAGTCCATATTCTCCATGTTAGCATATAGGACTTTGTTTTGTTTTGGTTGTAATAATCGAACTGTTCCCAAATAGGATATTTCAGTTATATTGTCCGAAGGATTATTTCAAATAGAAGCAATGGAACACTTTGCCGGTGACAGTGATCACGGAAATCATGAATTTTAATCGATTGTTATGGTGGTTGCCATTTTTCGTGCAGTACAACCTGTTTTGGGGGCAAACGTATACATGTGTTATGATCATGTCCATTTAGACAACTTGTCAGATATAAGTGCTTATCGAAACCACAACGTACAGCTATGTAAAATGCAAATCCTGTAAAAGGCACATACAGCCTTAAATCATGTTTATTATCTGCACTACGTAAATCTCTATATGTCTATGATAGTGTGGTAAACTCAATATTAAATCGGACATTTAAGATAAGAAAGGTGTAACACTGGATATTTATGATCTTTTTTCCTAGTATTCATCAGGCAACCCCGAAATCCCAAGTTTGATGAAATATATATAAAATAATACATTAAATGGCTGTTGCAGACTTGCATTATTAGCTTGAAAAGTTTATTTTCAGAAAATGCCTAAAGTGACAGAGTCGTGACGTAAGTCATGGAAAACATAGCTGGAATCACCGGCGTTCTCAGCAGTATTTATACGACACCACACTGCAGTAGATTACGCCAAAACCACGACTGACATCACTCTAGAGCAAAACAAATCCAAACCGGGCATCTTTGGAAGTTTCTGTAAATTTTTTGTAAAATATAAAGTTTCTGTAAAATGACAAATTTACAGGCTTTGTTTTAAGTTGTGTACTCTTCTAAGACATTTAAGTATTTTGGCAGCATCATTTGAAAGAGTATCAACCATTTGTTATTTAGGGGCAGAGAAGATGTTATCCCACGATATGACTTTTAATGCCATGTGTAAAGTAATTCTTTTGAACTTGTGTTGTTACAGGTTTAGTTGGTGATCAGACGGAGGTGTTCTGTGGCTGTGGAGGGACGGGACAGACAGACACGCCAGACAGTGACAGGGGGTGTGTGGACCCTGGGGAATTGTACCGTGTCCCCCTGGATCGCCCCTGTATGGTGATGCTGCTACGCAAGGAGAATGCGCTCCATCACATCGCCAGTCTCATTGAAGCCTTCATGGTGCAGCTGTCTCTCAACAACATGCTCAGTGAGTCACTTAGTACACGACACAATCTCATTGTCATTGAGCTATATATATATATATATATATATATATATATATATATATATATATAATATTGGAATTTATTTATTTACAAAGCCAGTTATACAGTATGTATATTTTTATTGGAATTTCTTTCCCTTATATATACACTATACATATATATATATATATATATATTTATACATATATATATATATATATACATATACACACACACACATATATATATATATATATATATATATATATATATATATATATATATATATATATATATATATATATATACATATGTAAGGGGCTTTGTAAATATAAAACTTTTAAATAATATTTTTGTAATGCTACCCACCCACCCCTTATCCAAAAGACAGAAAGGTAAACAAATTGCAGTGACACATAGATGTGTATCTGTGTCTTCTTATGACAGAGTTGCTAATATAATAATTACAAGGGTTTTATATATAGAATAGGCCCATTTTTTTCTTGTGAAAGAAAGGTTAGAACATATTATACGTCATGGTCAGTGAATGTAATACCAAAAAATAAATACAATTTTACAGGCGTGCCTGAAAAAGTATATCTAGAGCAGAATTTGTCAATATTTTGTGTTCATTGTAGAGTATAAAACTAAATTTTTCCACCAACCTTTTTTTGCCAAATATATCATTCACCCACCCATCCATTCACATCAGTTTTTTATTATTGTTTTTATATTTACTAAACTCCTAAGTATACCAGGCATTTAGTTACTCAAGGAAGCTTTGTTTTGTGGCCACCAAACCTACAGGGAATTACCTGTGAGGCATAGAAAGATATGTAAGACTGCTTTTTTACTCAGGGATTAAAAAGTCTTACCTGTTATAGGTTTGTACTGGATAATTGTTCAAAATCAATCACCTATCAGTTGGGGATGTTTTAGATAATCTAAGTAATTATAGAAAACTTGCATTGTACCAAAATCCATTTAAGATTGATATAATGTTTGTCAATGTCACACAACCATTGTGTGTGTGTGTGTGTAGGATGAGGATTTTTGCTAACAAAAATAATTTGTTGCCTTTAGCGTCATGTAGTAACAATCCAGTCTGTCACTGTCACTCACTGTCACTGCCACTGCCACTGCCACTGCCACTGCCACTGCCACTGCCACTGCCACTGCCACTGCCACTGCCACTGCCACTGTCACTGTCACTGTCACTGTCACGCACTGTCACTCACTGTCACGGCCATTGTCGCTCACTGTCACTGCCACCCACTGTCACTGCCATTGTCACTCACTGTCACTGCCACTCACTGCTACTGTCACTCACTGCAACTGTCACTGTCACTGTCACTGTCACTCACTGCAACTGTCACTGTCACTCACTGCCACTGTCACTCACTGTCACTGTCACTCACTGTCACTGCCACCCACTGTCACTGCCATTGTCACTCACTGTCACTGTCACTCACTGCCACTGTCACTCACTGCCACTGTCACTCACTGTCACTATCACTCACTGCCACTGTCACTCACTGTCACTGTCGCTATCACTCACTGTCACTGCCACTGTCACTCACTGCCACTGTCACTCACTGTCACTGTCACTCATTGCCACTGTCACTCACTGTCACTGCCATTGTCACTAACTGTCACTACCACTGTCACTCATTGCCACTGCCACTCACTGTCACTGCCACTGTCACACACTGCCACTATCATTGTCACTGTTAGGGTTGTGTTAATTGTAGACATGCTTTTTCAATGGTATTTCATAATTTTACTTATTCTTTATACTGAGAATAATGTACCTCATGGATTCATAATATTTGTGTGAATGAAATAAACAGTCAGGTGCCACTTGTTGTTAGAGATAGTAGCTGCGGGGAATTTAATTTTTGATTTTGATTTAACTTAAAAATTATTTCTCAATATATTCCACTTACTGTGTTTCAGCGGCAGTTCAGACCAAGTGTTCTAGGCCACTCACGTCCAGTCTTCTCTTCCATGCGGTCAACTTCTCTGAGTCCACGCTGAATGCACTGGGGGGAGACCTGGCTCAGGTACACAGGGGGAGAGTGGTTGTATTCAGATCTGACTGTAACTGAGCAAGTGTGTGTATGTGGTGTGTCAATACTGTGTGTTTTTATCACATATACTTTGTACCCGAAAATATATATGTGTTATACAACACTGAAGTTCAAGTAGCATTTTTATTTTTCAAAATGAGCAAAATACATTCATACAATACATTGGGATGTCAATAATTAATATAAGCTTTGGGGTACACATAACATTTTAATATTGTGGAATTTGACTGAGTTGGTGTATATTGTACATAAAAAAACAGTGTACGACATTGTTGCCTCTATTTGTACAAACAGAGGGACAATTGGAAATGTTTTGTTTGTTTATGTGCTTCTTCTAGTGCTTATAATAACACATGGAATGTTTGTTGATGCAAATTCTGTGTAATAATTCAATAAAAATGTTGGGTTCCAGGTGCCTAATGTGGATCTGGGCTCAACTCCGGGCTACATTGCCCCAAAACTCTACACAAACCCAGAGCTGGAAGAGTTTGTCATTCTCACATTCACTGGACATGAGCGATTGAAGAACTTTGGACAGTTGCTCGGTATGTAAACCTCATACCCTGACTTTGATATGCTGCAGTGCTTATCATAAAGTATTTGAAATAACTTAGAAGTTATAGTTAGTGCCACTGGTGGTATGAAATTCGATTCATTATTTAATGTTATAGTGCGTTTAAGTCAATAGGGGTGCAATACACACGCATGCACGGACATTAGTTATATAGGTTATGTACACCCATTATTTGGTTTATAATGGAAGGTTAGAATTTTTTTAATTAATAACAAAACTCTTATTAGAACAGTAGTGTCAGATTTTGGCAGTTTTTAAAGTGGTATAATATATCTTTGTGTTATTACGATTGGGTTACAATAGTCATTTAGCATAACACATCATTACAAGAACTGAATTATGTTACAAAATACTCTATGCCATTACAACTGACCCCAGCCTTAATTGACACTGAAAGTTATTTATTTGTAGGTCGTCTGCAGAACATGCTGCCTTACAGCAAGACTCAGTCGTCAACTTCCGTCTCTGAAGGCTTTGAGGTGCTGGGCCTTAAGTGGCTGCCCAGTCTCAACAGTCAGCAGGCCAGGCAGCTGACTCCATTTGAAGTGGGAGACAAAGACTGGAAGTCCAGTGTACATGCACTTACATCTGGTAAGTGTACATGCATTTACATCTGGTAAGTGTACATGCATTTACATCTGGTAAGTGTACATGCATTTACATCTGGTAAGTGTACATGCATTTACATATGGTAAGTGTACATGCACTTACATCTGGTAAGTGTACATGCATTTACATCTGGTAAGTGTACATGCATTTACATCTGGTAAGTGTACATGCATTTACATCTGGTAAGTGTACATGCATTTACATCTGGTAAGTGTACATGCAGTTACATCTGGTAAGTGTACATGCACTTACATTTGGTAAGTGTACATGCATTTACATCTGGTAAGTGTACATGCATTTACATCTGGTAAGTGTACATGCATTTACATCTGGTAAGTGTACATGCATTTACATCTGGTAAGTGTACATGCATTTACATCTGGTAAGTGTACATGCATTTACGTCTGGTAAGTGTACATGCACTTACATCTGGTAAGTGTACATGCACTTACATCTGGTAAGTGTACATGCACTTACATCTGGTAAGTGTACATGCACTTACATCTGGTAAGTGTACATGCACTTACATCTGGTAAGTGTACATGCACTTACATCTGGTAAGTGTCCATGCACTTACATCTGGTAAGTGTACATACACTTACATCTGTTAAGTGTGCATGCATTTACATCTGGTTAGTGTACATGCACTTACATCTGGTATGTGTACACGCACTTACATCTGGTAAGTGTACACGCACTTACATCTGGTAAGTATACATGCACTTACATCTGGTAAGTGTCCATGCACTTACATCTGGTAAGTGTACATGCACTTACATCTGGTAAGTGTCCATGCACTTACATCTGGTAAGTGTACATGCACTTACATCTGGTAAGTGTACATGCACTTACATCTGGTAAGTGTACATGCACTTACATCTGGTAAGTGTACATGCATTTACATCTGGTAAGTGTACATGCACTTACATCTGGTAAGTGTACATGCACTTACATCTGGTAAGTGTACACACACTTACATCTGGTAAGTGTACATGCACTTACATCTGGTAAGTGTACATGCACTTACGTCTGTTAAGTGTGCATGCATTTACATCTGGTTAGTGTACATGCACTTACGTCTGGTAAGTGTACACGCACTTACATCTGGTAAGTGTACATACACTTACATCTGGTAAGTGTACACGCACTTACATCTGGTAAGTGTACATGCACTTACATCTGGTAAGTGTACATGCACTTACATCTGGTAAGTGTACATGCACTTACATCTGGTAAGTGTACATGCACTTACATCTGGTAAGTGTACATGCATTTACATCTGGTAAGTGTACATGCATTTACATCTGGTAAGTGTACATGCATTTACATCTGGTAAGTGTACATGCATTTACATATGGTAAGTGTACATGCACTTACATCTGGTAAGTGTACATGCATTTACATCTGGTAAGTGTACATGCATTTACATCTGGTAAGTGTACATGCATTTACATCTGGTAAGTGTACATGCATTTACATCAGGTAAGTGTACATGCAGTTACATCTGGTAAGTGTACATGCACTTACATCTGGTAAGTGTACATGCATTTACATCTGGTAAGTGTACATGCATTTACATCTGGTAAGTGTACATGCATTTACATCTGGTAAGTGTACATGCATTTACATCTGGTAAGTGTACATGCACTTACATCTGGTAAGTGTACATGCACTTACATCTGGTAAGTGTACATGCACTTACATCTGGTAAGTGTACATGCACTTACATCTGGTAAGTGTACATGCACTTACATCTGGTAAGTGTACATGCACTTACATCTGGTAAGTGTACATGCACTTACTGTACATGCACTTACATCTGGTAAGTGTACATACACTTACATCTGGTAAGTGTACATGCACTTACATCTGGTAAGTATACATGCACTTACATCTGGTAAGTGTCCATGCACTTACATCTGGTAAGTGTACATACACTTACATCTGTTAAGTGTGCATGCATTTACATCTGGTTAGTGTACATGCACTTACATCTGGTAAGTGTACACGCACTTACATCTGGTAAGTGTACATACACTTACATCTGGTAAGTATACACGCACTTACATCTGGTAAGTGTCCATGCACTTACATCTGGTAAGTGTACATGCACTTACATCTGGTAAGTGTCCATGCACTTACATCTGGTAAGTGTACATGCACTTACATCTGGTAAGTGTACATGCACTTACATCTGGTAAGTGTACATGCACTTACATCTGGTAAGTGTACATGCACTTACATCTGGTAAGTGTACATGCACTTACATCTGGTAAGTGTACATACACTTACATCTGGTAAGTGTACATGCACTTACATCTTGTAAGTGTACATGCACTTACATCTGTTAAGTGTGCATGCATTTACATCTGGTTAGTGTACATGCACTTACGTCTGGTAAGTGTACACGCACTTACATCTGGTAAGTGTACATACACTTACATCTGGTAAGTGTACACGCACTTACATATGGTAAGTGTACATGCACTTACATCTGGTAAGTGTACATGCACTTACATCTGGTAAGTGTACATGCACTTACATCTGGTAAGTGTACATTCACTTACATCTGGTAAGTGTACATACACTTACATCTGGTAAGTGTCCATGCACTTACATCTGTTAAGTGTGCATGCATTTACATCTGGTTAGTGTACATGCACTTACGTCTGGTAAGTGTACACGCACTTACATCTGGTTAGTGTACATGCACTTACGTCTGGTAAGTGTACACCCACTTACATCTGGTAAGTGTACATACACTTACATCTGGTAAGTGTACATGCACTTACATCTGGTAAGTGTACATACACTTCTGGTGAGAGAGTGAGAGTACACACACTTAGCATACACTTACATATGGTGAATGTATGTGCACTTACATCTTGGAAGTGTACATACACTTACATCTGGTGAGAGTATACGCTTACATATTGTAGGTGTACAAGTCTAACATACGCTTAAAATACATAACAACTACATATACTTACATCTGTTTAGTGTAAACATATGTCAGATGAGTATACATTCATTTCTGTCTGGCAAGTGTACATTCACTTATGGTAAATATACATACACACATGTCTACTGGGTGTGATAAGACGCTAACCTTATATACAGTATATAGTATGTGCTTCCAATTATTTTTATTGTAAACTTCATCAGTGTCATAAGGCAGCTTGGGGTACTGTAGTATCTCAAGCCATGTGGCCATGAAGGCAACCTTTTATACTTAAATGGTTAACAAAGTAAGTTATATAAATATACATACACACACATATATATATTTCCTTGTTCGTCCATCCATCGGTGATGATGACCATGACATCACTGGTCTGTAGGCGATGTGTCCGGATGTGGCTGAGAAGGCCGATTCGGGCACGAAACGTTCTGTCACAATTCGGGCATTGAAGTATACATATATATTTGTTCCTAAGACTAAGTTCAATATTGGCATACATGCTTTTTCTATAGCTGCGCCAACAATCGGGAATCAACTCCCTATTACAGTTAAATCTTCTGAAACTACAGCCACCTTTTATATAAAAAAAACATTTATTTGAAATGGTACTTCTGCCACACTTTTGGGGGACGGGGTCAAATCGATTGAGGACTTCTGCCTGTCCCTGTTTGTGATTACGGCAAATATTTGTGTTCACTGTTCCTCTGAGCTTGAGTTTCTAAGCATATTCACAGGTACAACAGAAGTGTTATAATTATTATTTGTTAACTGTTTCAGAGCCGGCCGTCCTGCTGTTGCTGAGGGGCGTCGATGCCTTCCGCCGGATACGGTCCTTCATAGCGGGGCTACATGTGGGTCAGCACCACGCGGCGGGGAAACATCACACCCCCCTCGACTGCCTCATGGCCCCCACCCCTGACATCACCTACCAGCTGGCGGTCCTGTTCTTCCACAAGCGAGAGTTGTACCCCGATCCGCCCACCAGGGGGCTCTTGCCGTACCTTCCCCCGCACGCCACCACACACATCAGGTGGGTGTGGAACTTCTCCCACTTTTTAATTTTCTTATTTGATGGACTTGATGCCAAATGCATTGAAATATTTGTTCACAACTATTTTCCAGGAATCAAGTGTTTGTATGCCAAAATTTAAAAAGTAATTTATAAGTGTGTTATTTGAATGATGTTTTTTTCTTATGTGCTCACATATTATATAGAAATTCATAGGTTACTTTATTCACATGCATATTATTCACGTGCTCTTGTCAACTTTCAAAATGTATTAATTTTCTTTTGTGTGTTGCAATTCTTATAACATATTTTGCATATGACTGGAATAGTGTCAGGATTATTGATTAAAATCAAATCTGCCTTACAGTTTAGTTTTTGATGATCTCAAATATATATAGCGAAATGTTCTTTCAGATGTGAATGCATTAAGTAGATAATTCAGATAGAAAATAATAGTTAAGTACAATCTTTTAACTCGTTTAAATGGAAATGTCTTACATAACATTCAACAGTAATAAAAGAGAAGGCAATGTGAATAACAAGTAAAAGTTACAGTACGTTTGTAAAACACCTGCACATTTCAGTAAATCTAACACATGTCTCTGTGTATACACACCTGTGTGTGTGTGTGCACGTGCGTGTGCACCTGTTTGTGTATATACACACCTGTGTCTGTGTTTACACACCTGTGTCTGTGTGTACACACATGTGTCTGTATACACACATGTGTATATTAATGTATACACACCTGTGTCTGTGTATACACAACTGTGTATGTGTATACACACGTATGTCTGTGTATACACACCTGTGTCTGTGTATACATCTGTGTCTGTATACACACCTGTGTCTGTGTACATACACCTGTGTATGTGTATACACACCTGTGTCTGTGTATACACACCTCTGTCTGTGTATACACACCTGTGTCTATGTATACACACATGTGTCTGTGTAGACACCTGTGTCTGTGTATACAAACCTGTGTCTGTGTATACACACCTGTGTCTGTGTATACACACCTGTGTATGTGTATACACACCTCTGTCTGTGTATACACACCTGTGTCTGTGTATACACACGTGTGTGTATATACACACCTGTGTCTGTGTATACACACATGTGTCTGTGTATACACACCTGTGTCTGTGTATACACACCTGTGTCTGTGTATACACACCTGTGTCTGTGTATACACACCTGTGTCTATGTATACACACCTGTGTCTGTGTATACACACCTGTGTCTGTGTCTATGTACACACTCTCCAGCTGGTGGACATTTGCGCTGGTCATTAACTTGTGGTCACTGTGGCTGCAGCACAAACAAGACCAAACGCAGCCCTGGACCGCGGCCTGACCATGAACAGATGACCGCCAGGGAGCCGTCAGTATTTGAGTCGATGCTCCGTGGTCCACGCCCCCTCTGCACCCTACTGCTGGTGAAGCCTGACGCGGTCCGCCAGGGCCTGAGTAAACTCTTCAAGAGACTCAGTCACGAGGGGTTTGCGGTGGTCGCCCTCAGACTAGAGACTCTCACAGACACCCTTGCTCACAGACTCATCCCTCCGACTGACCTACAGGTAGGCAAAGGCAAAGGCAAGTTCTTATATAGCGCAGTATCCAGTCCTCAGGACCGTCCAAAGCGCTTTACACTTTACTTCCCTGACAGACCTGTTCACTTAGACACCATCTCGGCTTCTCTGGGAAGCATCCAGCCATATGTTACAATTAATGTGCGAAGGCTGCTTGTACACATATCCACCACTGTCTACAGCCAGGTACTCATTTATATAGCCGAGTGAACTGCAGCAATGTAGAGTGGAAAAACTTGCCCAAGGTTTTAACAACGCAGCCAGAGTTCGAACCCGGGTTCTCGTAGTCGAGAGTCCGAAGTTCTACCCCTGCGGCACCGCGCTCTACAGGTAGGGTTCTAAGGCCAAGTTAAACCTACTGTGGCAGCAACACTGTAGACGTGTCTCTAGTTACGTCAATGTAGTGACAGCCCAGTGTCCTGGAGTATTTAAGTTCTGTTGGCTTTGCATCTCAAGAACCGTGCTAGTCGTTTTTGTTCGGGGAATGTCTCTCCAGTTTAGATAAATATTTCTTAACACAATTGTTTCCTTGAAATATCCAGATATTGACGTGATGTTTTTAACCATGTCCATTTTGAAAACGCTCTCATTCACAATACAATTTCTTTGTTTTTTCAGCCTTATTGATCACATTGTGTATATGATTATTGTTGAATTGTAGTGTGTACATAACATTGACATATTTATATTAATGGCAATTCAACGAAAATGGCTAAATCTACAGAATGAAATACCTGTTTGATGTGAATGTTAGGAAATTATGGGTTGAATTTTGTTTTGATGTACACAAAATATTATGTGTGTGTATATATATATATATATATATATATATATTATACATATATTATATATATATATATATATATATATATATATAAAGTGGATACTAACACAGTAAAATGTTCATTTACAAAACATGACATAATTTCCCCTCCCTGTAGGACGAGGAGTCGTGCAGGTCACATGTGAGTCACATGACCTGCGGACCGTGTCTGCTGCTCAGTGTGCAGCGCGAGAATGCGGTCAAGAAGTTGCTGGACCTTCTTGGGCCAGAAGACCCCAAAGTGGCCCGCGTAAAGAACTGTGGCTACTGGAGGGCCATCTTTGGCCAGAATTCAGTGGCCAATGGACTCTATGGTAGGGGAAGAGGCAGATGTGTTTGTCTTGTGTTTGTTGTAATAAAGGTTCAAAGATGCAGTTGTTATCATGTTTTACCTAGCAACAAGCTTACTAAAATACTCTTAAAATATTTGAGGTTGCTGCATAGTCTGTTGTGTTTTCATTTGAAAGTCTGTCCACGGTGTTTTCTTTGTAACAACAGTATTGGGCACAGAAAGAACAGTATGAGACAAAATGTTGACCTGGTGTATATGTTATGACTAATTCACTGATTCCGCAAACTGTAATGGCTCCATTAGCATGGCCAACGTCACGTTTGCTTTACCAGTAAATACCAGGACACATACATGGCAAACAGAACAACAGTGTAATGGTGATAACTGATGCATCTGGTTTTATTCAAAATGTGTTGTGTGAGCTGTTGCAATCGAAATATACATTTGTATACTGGCTGGCTGGCTGGCTGGCTGGCTGGCTGGCTGGCTGGCTGGCTGGCTGGCTGGCTGGCTGGCTGGCTGGCTGGCTGGCTGGCTGGCTGGCTGGCTGGCTGGCTGGCTGGCTGGCTGGCTGGCTGGCTGGCTGGCTGGCTGGCTGGCTGGCTGGCTGGCTGGCTGGCTGGCTGGCTGGCTGGCTGGCTGACTATATTCAGAACATTGTACTCAGAACATTGTACTCAGAACATTGTACTCAGAACATTGTACTCAGAACATATCAATAACATTGAAACACAATACAAACAAGCAAATTTAACTACAATACTACAAGCTACAATGTTTGAAGTCAAAGACTTTTATGTCAGTTTACCTCAATTTTTATACATACACAGATAATATATATATATAATATTATGAATATATATACACTATATATATATATATATATGTGTGTGTATCAGATATATTACGATTAATTATGTTATTGTTATTTAACTGTGTAGGTTCAGTCAGCTATGCCACGGCTGTGGATGAACAGAAACTCTTCTTCCCGGGCGGACTTTGTTGCAAGGAAACAGAAGACCTCAAATTGGACGCTGTAAGTCACCAAACAGACCAGAGTCAACTAGTTAGACTTACATGTACCGTAGGTTTAGGACTCACACCTGTGGACCTTGTTCTGAAATCACCATGGATGGGAGTGGATAATTTGCAGTGTGAGGTTTCCAAGTGACGAAGAAGTCCACATGTTAACCTTAACCTACATGAATAAATGTTGTGGACTAGATTGGTAACCCGTTGGGAACTGTGAATTATGTGTTATTACAAAGACAATCACAAAGTGAAATTAGCAAGGATATTGAGCTTGTCCATCTGTCTGTGTGCAGGTTCATCCTTTCAGTATCTTGGTAAAATTAGAATTAAACAACATATATGAAAATTACACACAGAACAGTTCCATGAATTGTTGTTATACCATGTGGAGAAATATTCTTGTTTTATTTCCTCAATATTGGCTATGTTATGTTGTTCAGGTGAAAACGTGCATATTGAGTGTCACAGTGTCGTTTGTTGTAGCCATTAGAAGGTTGTGCTCACTGTAGACGTGATAAATATAGTTTAATGTGTCTTTGTTCATAGATCACGTGTCAGGCTGTCGACTCCATTGCAAACAAAATTGACAGTCAGAGGCGCCACCTGGTGACTGCCACAGACACTAACAACCAAGGACATGACAACAGCAGCAACAACAGCAGCAGCAGTAACAGCAGCGGAATCAGCGACAGTGTCACATGCAACGGCAGCAGCACTTGCACAGGTACATGTTGTTAAAGTCGACATTCAGTGTCGTTTTTACTGTCATAGTCATACGTACACATTGCTACAAGTGGGATGTGTTTATATAACTAGTTTTGGAAATATCACCCTGACCTTAGTGTATTTGGTGGAAGATAACCGATAGCGTAGTGCCTGTGATCAGTGCAGGAATGTAGATTGTATAGTTTCACATGGCAAGAGTAATGTCCTTTCAAGAGGCTGCATCTTATAGTGTTGATACTTGCTTCACATTTACTTCACAATTAAGGTTATTCCCCAGCAAACAACGACCCGTGATTTCACATGTTCTATAAGTGAATTCATGAGTTCAACTGGCTCAATTCACGTGTTTCCATACGTGAATTCACCGGATTCTATAAACAAATGTGGTGTGTCGATACGTGTTTACTGTGAAATCACAAATTTTTCACGTGATGACACGTGCCTGTGAAACCGTACCAGTTCTGACCCAGTACGACTCGTGTCAAACTCGTTCAAAACTCGTGACAACAGGCAGAACACGTGTATTCACGTGAATACACATGAAAACACGTACTGGTGGAGCGGTACCAATCATGAACCAGTATGACATCTGCCAACTGGTTCAGAAATGGTTCCTTGTGTGCTGGGTCACCTCACAGTTAAAGTCAGTGCTTTTTGTATTGATAATGAGGTATAGGAAGTTATTTTCACAAATACTTTCTCCTCATGACTATGGACACTAATTGCCTAAGCAGACACTAATAGTGAGTGTCAACCCCACACATATCATAACACAGTTAGACACTGGTGTAAGGTATTTAGGTTATTTTTCATCACTTCACTTTTTAGTTGTAGAAATATGTTCTGTTGAAATCAATGTTATTTCATTTTTTCACAGAGTTGAGGGTGACTTCAAGTGCCCTCGGGTGTCTAACACAGACCACGTGTGTGGTCCTCACTCCCACCCTCCTGCAGCCCCCCGGGGGGCGGGGCAAACAGCCCCCCTATGTAGACATCATGGATGCTCTGCTGAAGAACAGGTCAGTGAAGTTTCAGCTGTGAATCGCAAAAGTTTTCATACATATATAACAGTAATAACACTGAGCCGAAAACCGAAGAAATTTTTGCAAAATTAGACTTTAGTTCAACTTTATGGCCCTGCCACTGAAAAGTATGGGTTGTCGTACGTTTCTCGTATATCATTTTTGACATTCGTTTTTGGTTCTAGTTGTGTCCGTGCTGTTCCAGAAATGTTCTCGCAATTAGTACAGACATTCAGTGTGGTCAAAAATTATTTTGGGCATGCATCCTTGTGCACAGACCGAACTAAAATGTTAAACTTGTTATTTGTAGAAATAATTAGGAGTGATATCTGCTTATAGCAGAGTACATTTGGTGCCCGGCACTGTAGAAACAGCAGTAAACTGAAATGCCTTGTGTCGTACAGTCTCTGTGGGTTGCTGTCGGTTCCTGTTGGTTGGCTGTATCTTAAGTCTCTGTTGGTTGCTGTAGTCTCTGTTGGTTGCTGTAGGTTCCTGTTGGTTGGCTGTATCTTAAGTCTCTGTTGGTTGCTGTAGTCTCTGTTGGTTGCTGTAGGTTCCTGTTGGTTGGCTGTATCTTAAGTCTCTGTTGGTTGCTGTAGGTTCCTGTTGGTTGGCTGTATCTTAAGTCTCTGTTGGTTGCTGTAGGTTCCTGTTGGTTGGCTGTATCTTAAGTCGCTGTTGGTTGCTGTAGGTTCCTGTTGGTTGGCTGTATCTTAAGTCTCTGTTGGTTGCTGTAGTCTCTGTTGGTTGCTGTAGGTTCCTGTTGGTTGGCTGTATCTTAAGTCTCTGTTGGTTGCTGTAGTCTCTGTTGGTTGCTGTAGGTTCCTGTTGGTTGGCTGTATCTTAAGTCTCTGTTGGTTGCTGTAGGTTCCTGTTGGTTGGCTGTATCTTAAGTCGCTGTTGGTTGCTGTAGGTTCCTGTTGGTTGGCTGTATCTTAAGTCGCTGTTGGTTCACCAACGTGAATCCATTGCTTCAATACTACCGGTTGTTTCAACTGTTATTGCAACCGTATGCCGAACACGAAGGCATAATTACTAAAGTTTACCATAGATTTAACCACAGATTTAGATATACGTCTATAAGCAGCTGCTAGATGTCACGCCAACTGAACGAACTGTCAAAGACTCGAAGTTGTTGACCCTTAACAGCGTCGCTGGAAGCTGACCGAGATATAGAATGCCGCGCGCTGAATGGCCAAGCCAAATTAACCCTTCACCTATGGCGGCTTCTAGACCATCGTGGATTTCGTTAGAATTTTAGACTTTAAAGTCACATTCTGAGTAAACCGCTGACGTTAAAAAATTGGGTATATGTGGAAATTGTTACTTTGTATAAACTCTATTACGAAGCCGTGGCCTTTTTTTGTCCTTTAAGTCTGTTGGTTGCTGTAGGTTCCTGTTGGTTGGCTGTATCTTAAGTCTCTGTGGTTGCTGTAGGTTCCTGTTGGTTGGCTGTATCTTAAGTCTCTGTGGTTGCTGTAGGTTCCTGTTGGTTGGCTGTATCTTAAGTCTCTGTTGGTTGCTGTAGTCTCTGTTGGTTGCTGTAGGTTCCTGTTGGTTGGTTGTATCTTAAGTCTCTGTTGGTTGCTGTAGTCTCTGTTGGTTGCTGTAGGTTCCTGTTGGTTGGCTGCATCTTAAGTCTCTGTTGGTTGCTGTAGTCTCTGTTGGTTGCTGTAGGTTCCTGTTGGTTGGCTGTATCTTAAGTCTCTGTTGGTTGCTGTAGTCTCTGTTGGTTGGCTGTATCTTAAGTCTCTGTGGTTGCTGTAGGTTCCTGTTGGTTGGCTGTATCTTAAGTATCTGTTGGTTGCTGTAGGTTCCTGTTGGTTGGCTGTATCTTAAGTCTCTGTTGGTTGCTGTAGGTTCCTGTTGGTTGGCTGTATCTTAAGTCTCTGTTGGTTGCTGTAGGTTCCTGTTGGTTGGCTGTATCTTAAGTCTCTGTTGGTTGCTGTAGGTTCCTGTTGGTTGGCTGTATCTTAAGTCTCTGTGGTTGCTGTAGGTTCCTGTTGGTTGGCTGTATCTTAAGTATCTGTTGGTTGCTGTAGGTTCCTGTTGGTTGGCTGTATCTTAAGTCTCTGTTGGTTGCTGTAGGTTCCTGTTGGTTGGCTGTATCTTAAGTCTCTGTTGGTTGCTGTAGGTTCCTGTTGGTTGGCTGTATCTTAAGTCTCTGTTGGTTGCTGTAGGTTCCTGTTGGTTGGCTGTATCTTAAGTCTCTGTGGTTGCTGTAGGTTCCTGTTGGTTGGCTGTATCTTAAGTATCTGTTGGTTGCTGTAGGTTCCTGTTGGTTGGCTGTATCTTAAGTCTCTGTTGGTTGCTGTAGGTTCCTGTTGGTTGGCTGTATCTTAAAGGACAAACAAAGTTAACTTTTACGAGGCATACACCTAATAGAGTTAATATAACGTAACAATTTACACATATACTCAATTTGTTTACGCCAGCGGTTTACCAGAAAAATATTTTTTAACACCCAGCCATCCAAATTCTATGCGCTACCCCATCTTAGACGAAGAATGACGTCATGACGGTGATCGAGGCGCTCTCCACGTAGATTCCCTGCATAGGGTTTGGCTGTTGTCATGAAATGGCTGCAACTCGGCAACGCGCATAACATGCTGATGATGGTAAATATATAGTTGTCTATTATCGCTGAAATCATCCCATCAACTGATGATACATGTCTACATCAAAGCATTTCTCCTCAAAATGGACCGAGCAAAGTGCCAAACAGTACGCCCGCAAATCACCAACGTGAATCCATTGCTTCAATACTACCGGTTGTTTCAACTGTTATTGCAACCGTATGCCGAACACGAAGGCATAATTACTAAAGTTTACCATAGATTTAACCACAGATTTAGATATACGTCTATAAGCAGCTGCTAGATGTCACGCCAACTGAACGAACTGTCAAAGACTCGAAGTTGTTGACCCTTAACAGCGTCGCTGGAAGCTGACCGAGATATAGAATGCCGCGCGCTGAATGGCCAAACCAAATTAACCCTTCACCTATGGCGGCTTCTAGACCATCGTGGATTTCGTTAGAATTTTAGACTTTAAAGTCACATTCTGAGTAAACCGCTGACGTTAAAAAATTGGGTATATGTGGAAATTGTTACTTTGTATAAACTCTATTACGTGTATGACACGAAGCCGTGGCCTTTTTTTGTCCTTTAAGTCTCTGTTGGTTGCTGTAGGTTCCTGTTGGTTGGCTGTATCTTAAGTCTCTGTTGGTTGCTGTATGTTCCTGTTTGTTGGCTGTATCTTAAGTCTCTGTTGGTTGCTGTATGTTCCTGTTGGTTGGCTGTATCTTAAGTCTCTGTTGGTTGCTGTAGGTTCCTGTTGGTTGGCTGTATCTTAAGTCTCTGTTGGTTGCTGTATGTTCCTGTTGGTTGGCGGTATCTTAAGTCTCTGTTGGTTGCTGTAGGTTCCTGTTGGTTGGCTGTATCTTAAGTCTCTGTTGGTTGCTGTAGGTTCCTGTTGGTTGGCTGTATCTTAAGTCTCTGTTGGTTGCTGTAGGTTCCTGTTGGTTGGCTGTATCTTAAGTCTCTGTTGGTTGCTGTAGGTTCCTGTTGGTTGGCTGTATCTTAAGTCTCTGTTGGTTGCTGTAGGTTCCTGTTGGTTGCTGTATGTTCCTGTTGGTTGGCGGTATCTTAAGTCTCTGTTGGTTGCTGTAGGTTCCTGTTGGTTGGCTGTATCTTAAGTCTCTGTTGGTTGCTGTAGGTTCCTGTTGGTTGGCTGTATCTTAAGTCTCTGTTGGTTGCTGTAGGTTCCTGTTGGTTGCTGTAGGTTCCTGTTGGTTGCTGTAGGTTCCTGTTGGTTGGTGTAGGTTCCTGTTGGTTGCTGTATGTTGCTGTTGGTTGCTGTAGGTTCCTGTTGGTTGCTGTAGGTTCCTGTTGGTTGCTGTAGGTTCCTGTTGGTTGCTGTAGGTTCCTGTTGGTTGCTGTAGGTTCCTGTTGGTTGGCTGTATGTTGCTGTTGGTTGCTGTAGGTTCCTGTTGGTTGCTGTAGGTTCCTGTTGGTTGCTGTAGGTTCCTGTTGGTTGCTGTATGTTGCTGTTGGTTGCTGTAGGTTCCTGTTGGTTGCTGTAGGTTCCTGTTGGTTGCTGTAGGTTCCTGTTGGTTGCTGTAGGTTCCTGTTGGTTGCTGTAGGTTCCTGTTGGTTGCTGTATGTTGCTGTTGGTTGCTGTAGGTTCCTGTTGGTTGCTGTAGGTTCCTGTTGGTTGCTGTAGGTTCCTGTTGGTTGCTGTAGGTTCCTGTTGGTTGCTGTAGGTTCCTGTTGGTTGCTGTAGGTTCCTGTTGGTTGGCTGTCGCATGCTGTGGCTCACAAGGCACCAGGCTGAAGACTGTCTCCACCTCTACGAGGCCGGTTCATTCTCCATGGTAACATCTCTTCTTCACTCATACGATGATATTAGTAGGTTATCAATTAAACTCAGACTAAGAGTCAAAAATACCGTTAAAGGTATTTAGTGAAAATATATGTATTGATGGAAGGGTTTTGTCTCACTTATGAAACATGGATGAACTCAATGTATCATTAGTGAATGGACTTAGATGTAAGAAAGCATCCAATCTTGCAGAGATCTACAAATGAATGAACATACGATGGTCTCACTCTGGTTGTAGTGATACGAATGTTTAAAATCAACACTAACAGATAACCCCACATGGCCATGTTTCGTGGAGATCAAATATTACATTGTTGATCAATGAGAGGCACCCTTCCCACACTGCAGTGTGGAGATTTTGTTCGAATGTCAAATTTTTGTGTGAAAACCGTCAGGCTGTATAGAGAAATGTAAGGTTCCAATGCTAATATTACTTGGCAGTTGGCCACCATGGTTTAGTCAGTGTTACTTGTAAGAGGGTTCTATTCCTTCCCCTCCCTGTAGTCTGTCTGTGTGTTCCAGGTTCCACAGCTGACGTCAGGCCCCAGTATAGTCCTGGCCCTACAGAGAGACAACGCCATTGTGTTATTTGACACACTGCTGGGGAGGTGAGATATAGCTTTGGTCTTAATTCCATGTATGTGACTGTGAAGTCACAACTGTGTTGTTACTGCATTGTGCATGTGCTGTAATGTTGCCTGTTGCACAACAATCGTGGATGATGTATTTTTCATGTTGACCACATTAAAAAAAATTAAAAGTAATGGTATGTTCTTATAATATATAGTATCCATTTTACTGCCCTGACTGACCTGTTCAATCAGACACCATCTCAACGTCTCTGGGAAGCATCCAGCCATATGCTACAATTAATGCATGAAGGCTGGTCGTATACATATCCACCACTGCCTATTGCCAGGTACTCATTTATACAGCTGAGTGAACTGGAGCAATGTAGAGTGAAAAGGTTTGCCCGAGGTTTTAACACTGCAGCACGTGATTCGAACCCGGGTTCTTTTAGTCGAGAGTCCATAGCTCTACCCCCTGTGCCACTGTACTCAAACATTCCTATCACAAGTTAGCAGTAATTCCTATCACAAATTAGCAGTAATTCCTATGACAAGTTAGCAGTAATTCCTATCACAAATTAGCAGTAATTCCTATCACAAGTTAGCAGTAATTCCTATCACAAGTTAGCAGTAATTCCTATCACAAATTAGCAGTAATTCCTATCACAAATTAGCAGTAATTCCTATGACAAGTTAGCAGTAATTCCTATCACAAATTAGCAGTAATTCCTATCACAAGTTAGCAGTAATTCCTATCACAAATTAGCAGTAATTCCTATCACAAGTTAGCAGTAATTCCTATCACAAGTTAGCAGTAATTCCTATCACAAGTTAGCAGTAATTCCTATCACAAATTAGCAGTAATTCCTATCACAAATTAGCAGTAATTCCTATGACAAGTTAGCAGTAATTCCTATCACAAATTAGCAGTAATTCCTATCACAAGTTAGCAGTAATTCCTATCACAAATTAGCAGTAATTCCTATCACAAGTTAGCAGTAATTCCTATCACAAGTTAGCAGTAATTCCTATCACAAGTTAGCAGTAATTCCTATCACAAATTAGCAGTAATTCCTATCACAAATTAGCAGTAATTCCTATGACAAGTTAGCAGTAATTCCTATCACAAATTAGCAGTAATTCCTATCACAAGTTAGCAGTAATTCCTATCACAAATTAGCAGTAATTCCTATCACAAGTTAGCAGTAATTCCTATCACAAGTTAGCAGTAATTCCTATCACAAGTTAGCAGAAATTCTTATCACAAGTTAGCAGTAATTCCTATCACAAGTTAGCAGTTTTATCATAAGTTAGCAGTAAATCTTTTGATTTGCCATATAAAGAACATGATAACTTAATAAAATCAAGCCAAATTCAAATTTAGTTATAAGTAGTCAGTATACAGAGCATGTGTTATCAGTGAGATATGCAGGTAACAAGACTAAATGAGGATGTCATATTTTTTTGTTTTGTATTAACTTGATTTAGGTGGGTTCAACGTCAGAAATGCATGTTTCTCTTATGCCATTAAATGATAATAAGTTAGTATGTTTTATTTTTTGAATGAAATTATAAAATAATTTACATTTTAAGTTATTATTCTAACAGGTATTTATTTTATTTCTAGCATCTATGATAAAGAATCTCTGTACTTCAAATACCACAGTCTCATCATGCGCTCAAAAGATACCAAACAGGTAAGTTTATTCATACCATATCTCTCATTAATTCAGATCAAAACTCAGATCTATTCATTACTTGGCAACTTCTTTTGATCACGGTTCGGAAGGGGTCAAACAGTCTAAATCCTTATTCCAAACATGAAAATATGTTTAGGTTGTTTCTAATATGTAGTCTTGCTTAGTTTTAATCAGCTATAACAATATTCTTTAAATTATGACGATTAGTGGTAAGTGTTCAGAGTTTTGGAAGTAACTAATTCTGGTATGACAGATCTGTTCTGCTTGATTGCTTTAAAAATTAAATGTAAGTTCTTATAAAACACAGTGCCCAGTAGTCAGCACTGCCCAAGACACTTCACTCCGTGGTAGACCTGTCCAGTCAAACACCATGACAACTTCGTCCAGTCACACTGCAGTTAATGCATGAAGACTGTTTAAAAAAAATATCCACCGTTGTCTGTAGCCAGGTACTCAGTCATACACCTGAATGAACAGGAACAACGTAGATTGAATAAACAAGCTCTACATTCAACATCACAGTGAAAGATTTTAACCTCTTTGTTGAGAGTCAGAAGTTCTAGTCACTGTGCTATGCTGCCATTGTGTAAGAACTTCCTTTCGTTGCCATGACAACATTGACAACATTGATGACAATGACATTAAACCTAATTTGTGTCTTGTTTCAGGCCTCGCAACAACTCTGCTTCTTCTTCGACAAACTCTCTCCCAATTCACACTCCCAGATCGTTGTTGCAGAGTGACTCAGTGCACACACGGATCGTTGTTGCAGAGTGACACTCAGTGCACACAAACAGATTGTTGTTGTTGAGTGACACTCAGTGCACACACGGATCGTTGTTGTAGAGTGACACTCAGTGCACACAAACAGATTGTTGTTGTTGAGTGACACTCAGTGCACACACACACACACACACACACACACACACACACACACACACACACACACACAAACACACATATTGTTGTTGTTGAGTGACACTCAGTACACACACACACCCACAGATTGTTGTTGCCGAATGACATTCCCAGTGCACACTCACATGTTGTTGCTGAGTGACATTCTCCCTCTCAGTGTGAACATACATATGGTTTTTGCTGTGTGACACCCACAGTGCGCACTGACATATCACTGCTGTTGGAGTGTGACATTGGAGATGACTTGCAGAGTGGCACTCCTGACATCCACACAGACTCCTGCTGCTGAGTGGCATTCTCTCCCAGAAGTTGTTGCCGAGTGGCAATATCAAGACATCCACACATACATCGTTGTTGCAAATGTACAAACATTCTTTTCATACCCTGTGCTATATATGAAATCAATATGTTTACCAGCTGTATACCTCCACATGAAGCAAACACAAAGTCACCAGTACATAACAGTTGGTTACCAATGAATCAATGCTTTATTTTGTAATTTAATATAAAATAAATTATAGATGCAAGCCATGTAGAGTACCATTAAAAGTAACATAGCACTTCATCAATATTTCTTACCTTGTTTACACAGGTGTATACTTGTGCACACAAGTGTATAGCTGAGAACATTCCACAGCATTTCTACATATGTCCTTCCATTGCACATCACAGGCAATTCATTCATGTGTTATAGTAGGGTTGCCATTGGCCAGGGTAGAAGATAGTTGCAACCAAGACATTCCCAGAAGCAGACATGGCATCTGTGATGATATCTAGTGTTAAAACATTTCCAGTCAATATCTTCATTGATATGCCATGTAGCATTAGTACAAATGTAAGGTTTTGGCAATTATTAGCTGTAAAAAATAGACAAAACACATAACTTAAATGTAGCAACGTCTGTCATGGCAATACACATCATGGTCAAAGATCATAGCATAGATCAAAAGGAACTGTAAGGGTAACTGTACTTGCCCGCACTACACAAAGTCTACTTCCAACACAGGACTATCTCTGTGTAAATAACATGACTAAATGCCTTTCAGATCTCTTACCAATACAATGTGATAAAGTGCCTTACTATAATGTAACACTATGTTATATATATATATATATATATATATATATATATATATATGTATATATATATATATAAGAAGTTGTTTTATAAATATATGTATTCCATATATAGATATGGTATTTATATAACAACTTTTTGTGTACCCATATGCAATTTGGTCGACAAGTTCCAAAGGCAAAGCTGTTTTCACCTAACAGTATTCAGTATGTCGCTTCTTATATACGATGCTTCTCCAAGACCACTGCACATGGCAAGTGCTTTGAGGCTTCATGACTGTGATATAAAGTAAACAGTATTTATTGCAAGTTAACATTGGTATGTTACTGTTTTGTCTCACATTCCAAGTGTGGTTATTTATTCTTTGTTTCCTGTGCGAGGGAATTGACCCGGGACAAGTCGGGAGTGTCTCATTGTGTGCACGTAGACTGTTGACGTATTTATCACGTGACATATTGCCTAGCAACAGCTATGGTCTGTCAAGGTTATAAAATGGCTGACGCTCAAGTTAATTTATATTGGACATTCCGTTGTGTATTTTAGCGAATTTGTCTGGCCCTAAATGTTTTCTTTGCAACAGAACATCGGGAGCATTCCTTACGCGACAGCTGCACGCGGACAAGGTTGATCAGACAGATGTTCCCTTAGTAAATGTAATGTACTTGTGTAAGCTATTGTTGATGCAAGCTGTTAGTGTACATGCGCATAATTTTACTTGTGATGTCAGTTTCTGGATCCGTCAACTATAAGCAACACTAGTGTGTGATTTATGCAGTCATTCCAGAAAAACGGGTGTTGTATGAGTTAAATAATATACATTGTTACTATATATTGCGTTCTATGCATATTTGTGGTGAAGTGTTTGTCTAACGAAAGAAGCATATACGAAAACGTTGATGGTGAATTATCGTTTTTGCTTGCAACGGTTGAATTCATCCTAGCAAAAATATAAGATAAATGCACCAATAAACAGCTGTGTAAAAAAACTTCATAAACCTATGGTGCCTAAGAATCAGAGCTACGCCATGTTTATTTCCGGTTATGTCCACCCCGATGTTGTAGCTGAGACATTGACGGCAGTAGTAAACTCAGTTGTGGCCGCTGTGGTTTTGAATCAAGTATCTGTACGAGTGGGTACACATAGGTACACGCCTGTGCATGTGAAGGCATCGCCTTCGTAGCTGGGTGCCAGCGCCCGGTAACTCAGCACGGCCGCTGTCATGCGTGCAACTGCGGCGAGGAAACAGCGTGACGACGCCGCTCAGAGGCGCGGGCCAAAGAACCGACCACACCTCGCGGGCAGCGATGAACACCGCTCCCCTGACTTGCTTGCCGAAGCTGCGAACGACAACGCGCAATTGCAGTGTTAGTTTTAGATAAAGCGAAAACTCGTCTACCTTTAACTAAATCAAGCTTAGTGCGTTTGCCTGACATGAGATTATAATGTACAGTTCCCCTTCGCAACCGGCTAGGAAAGGTGGAAATGTTTCAAAATATCGCGACTATTCATGCACCATAAAACAGAATGAGACAATGGAGCGATATATACCGGTAGTATCTTTGACACAGGAATTGCGACGGGAAGCCATTGCGTTTATTGTTTTGATTGATTTTGTGCACAAGGCGAAGTGATGGTAGTGTGAGGTGACCAGATTTTGCTCGCTGTATTTTTCTACTAAACGAAATTGCATTTTATTTACATGAAGACATCGTTGCAATTATATGAGAAAATACTAGTCGTAAAGTTATTGCATTCATTGTGACCGAATTAGCATAAGTTCTGGATGGGGTAAATCGGATTTAAATTGTTGAAGAACTTCATACATATATTGACTTGATTGATAGAAAATACCGGTGTTTAAATGTCATCAATGTTGTAACCATAACACGAAAGCAATGTACACAAGTTTATGATTTAATTAAGAACATAATAGTATATTATACTTTTAAACGGTTTGTTTCACACAAATGGCACATGTTGAGTGAGACCCAGTAGACGAGATACACGAATGTGTTGTGTGGATTACTGTATCATTCGTTTGGTGTGCATGGACGACAACGTCTATGGTATATGCCCGTTATGCATAATGATACGCCTATTTATTTTAATAGCGCGTTCACAGCTTGCCCTGTCGTAAACACCACGCAACACGTAGTGATCTACAGGTAGCTACCGGAACTCGTGAGAAAAGACAATTACTTGTTTCTCCTGATGCTTTCATTTTGATTGTGGTGAGAAGCTGTCTCAAATTGAAAGCTGTTTTGCTACGTACGACTTCACTTGCGGTTTTATTGTAGTCGTCGGCTGATGTGTAAATACGACACCTGGGTGAATGTCACGTATATGCAATGATCATAGGCGCAAATCACGTAGCTTTATCCAGTCTTTGTTGGCTTTGAACAGCTGTGTACCGATGCAGCCGTGAGCGATATCGCACGATATCGACTTCTCCTCGTCAATACCGGGTCCGTTGAGGATATGCTGCGTTGGAGTAAGTCGGCCGACGTGTGGCTGTAGGTGCGGGATCGATCGAAGCAATCAGTCGCCGTCTAGTGTTGTTACGTGACGGGAGGGTTGAGTAGGTGCGGCGTCTGTGCTTAACACTCCTCGTGGTCCTCACGGCAGTGCGATGGTTGGACGTCGTATATTATTATATTTATACATATATGTGTTACTATATATATATACATATATGTGTGTTAATATATATATATATATATATATATAATTATACATATATGCGTGTTAATATATATATATATATATTAACACACATATATGTATTGATATATATGTATATATATATATATATATATATATATATATATATATATATACAGTACTGCCAGAAAACAACAGGTACAGATACTTTGATATTCATTTGTGTACATTACTGTCTACCTATCAGGAGCCACACTCCCAATCGTCAATCAGATATAATGTTTTGCCCTCTTAAGGTACTACTAATGTATCATGCTTCTTACAAAACTTTAAATTTGATTGACAATTGGGAATGCTGTTGCCTAAGAGATAGACAATAATGCATAACAATTAATTCCAAAGTCAATGTACTAGTCACTTTTTGGAAATACTGGTATATAATTATATATATATATATATATATATATATATATATAGTTGACTTAAGTCCACAAGTGTGACGAGAAATGCGGTGTAATTCGTGTTGTTTGCTTGTGTTGTTGATCGCCTTATAGTATTCCATCTTAAAGTCGTCTGTCTACAAGTGTGTAAAATGTATACATACATCCACAATATTCCGCTGCGTTCTGTCGGAATTCCGCCGCGTAAATACAATGTGTACTCTGTGATCGGTATACGTTTACCATTCGAATTAGTGGTCGTGTCGACTATAAGGAATGTGTGCGCTAGTTTTACATTTGAAACAACGTGCATTAGAAAGACGGGTATACAATAAAGTAGGAAACATCTATTCCGTCCAGTTCATCCCCACGAAGCAACACTGAATGTAGTCAACAACACAAGGTTCGTGTGGATCGTTCAGTCATTGTTATCTGTTTGTTAATGGTATTTATTGTTATTTGTGTTCATAAAACACTGCACGCGTTGTGCATTATGTGTACGTGTTTGAGCGGTTCACATACAGATTGCACGGATTTTACTTAGAAATGTGATAAAATAAAACAAAGACAAATAAATACAAAACCGTCTTTATGTGGTGTCAGTGTCGTGTTACTCAAAGGTTACGGTGTATTGTACGTGACATCGCCTACACAAGAAAAGATACTATGACAATACTCAATACATACATACAGTTATATATGCAGTATATATATATATACATTTATATATATGTGACATATATATATACAATTATATATATATTATAGATACACACACGACTTCGTGCATTGTTACAAATAAATGCCCTCTTTGTCCGATGGTATTGCCTAACATGACAACCAAACAAATCGCGTGTTCGTTCACACGAGCGACGTGTCAAGCCACTGCGATTGTAACGTATCGATATTCCTGAATTGAGATTTGACTAATGGTACATGGAGGCCACATCCGGTTGGCCGGGACGGTTGCACACTGGTAACAACTTCAAACTGCCTTCCGATAGTTTGTTAAATTATAACAAGTTCTCATTTCAGCGACGCGATCGTTGCATCAAATATCCCTCGAGTGGTTGATTACGTTTACAATTATTATTCCATGTAACATCTTGACTGTTATAACCAGAAGCCGTTGCACTCGGGCAAATGGCGTTTATCGATGAGGTACAATTCCCAATAACATCACAGTTGGCTGCGCGTCGTTTTCGTCGTGGGAGTACAACCATAGGTCAATTGTGAAGCTGCCAAAACAATATATTAAGAATAATGGAGCTGAACAATTAATAATAAAACATACCGTCTTCGCCAGAATGCACTCTGTGGTCCGAAATCGCAAGTCTGAGACGAACTGTGCTTAATTATCGGTTATAATAAAGTGTATTTTTGTGTGGCTGCCATAGCGGTTAAAAGGTACAATAATAGATTTACAATAGAATTTTTTTTAATGCCATCACATCAAATCAATATGTGGGCTTGACATTGATCTGCTTGACTTTGCATACATGTACATAGTTTCATATATATATGCGTACTAACTTGACTTTACAATAATATACTCAGGCACCTAAATATAGTGACATATATATAGGTAGTAATTATACAACGTATCACTATGGATATATTCAGCTGATGTACAAAAATGTATAGCTTAACGTACAATATGACGGGAGGTTTATGACGGGAGGTCATTGGCCATTTCACATTCTCATGGATACTCTCGTCATAATGTTACACCCGTCTTCTGCTGATTCGTGGACGGTTCACGTACCTACGTAACTATCGTCAAACGTACGTACGTTGTACCTGACTTTCTGTAACTAAATAAACACTTTTGTAACCAGTGTTGACACGACGAAATACACGAAAACACTATCACGTGTTCAGAATCCAATAATTGCATGCTTACAAACAAAGAGTGTTGAAAACATATGTACAGTCAAACGGTCAATAATGAATTTGCTGATATGTAACAGGATTAACACGCGGTGAGTAGACCGCACACGCACGTTCTCCGGAGCGCCGCTCTCGTAGCATAGACTACATTCGCCGTGTAGTATTAGTAACGATTTCACAAGCCTGAATCTGACGCCGTATAGGAACTAGTGGCACATCGTCGGTATTGTTATAACACGTGACCCTGTTCTTTATCAGTCCATCCTCCATTGATTTATTCCATCGCGAATCAGGTTAAACTAAGCAGTGTGTATAATGACAGTATATGACTGTATGTATGTATGTATGTATGTATGTATGTATGTATGTATGTATGTACATATATAAATATATAAATATATATATATATACATATATATATATAACTGAATAATATATAATTGTGTATATATATGTATGTATAATATGTGTAACATATATATATATATATATATATATATATATATATATATATATATATATATACATAATATATACATACATACATACATACATACGTATACATACATTACAACATTACAAAATCTATCAAAGTGTGAATTAAATACATTATGCCAGACCATTGCTGACACATTTACGCCGAATATCAATCAAAATGACCCGGTAATAAAATAACGTGTTAAATATCTCCACTGGTTTTACAAACTCCATGTTGCAGTCGAATCTGGATTCGTTCAGGGTTTTTTTGCTCAGTAAATCTGAATTAAGAGGGATGAAAATACCGGATATCAGAAGTGACGTCATATACAGAAAGTGTTCGTTCTCACGAAGCTGTCGACCGTCTGGTCACTTGAGTGGGTCTTTAGTCGGCAGTTTTCCTCCGCAGTCGTTCCAGAAGTGAACGAACTCGTGGTACTGGAGGATGCCGTCGTGGTTCGAGTCGTGGTGCTTCATCAACGTCTGGATCTCGCCGTCCGAGAACTTGAAGTCTCGCAGGACGTCTCGCGCTTCCTCAAACGAGATCTCGTTGTTTCCGTCTCTGTCCATCCTCTTGAAGATGTTCTGCAGCTCGAGTTTTCTTTAAACGAAAAACAGGAATATGAAATTCGAAATTAGGGTATTGCAGCGTGTCGGTTGTACGATATAGGCCTATAACATTACTTCTAGTACCTGAGGTACTGCAATACCTCAGGGAGTTTGACGCCCCTGCCATGCAGAGTTGTAAACCACTGCCTTGTGGTATAGGTTCTTGTCAGAACCGAATGCTAAGGGAGCAAACCCTAAACAGAAAACCATGTCACTGTGGCAGTATCAAGGGCGGTTGGTGTATGGAACTCCCAACATCTCTCGACCAGCCACTGCAGGGACAAATAGTTTGCGCCTGTCTTGACATGTTTTTGCCGGTGTGAGACCTCTATTTGTTCCCCGAGAGAGTGTCGCTAGTAACTTGCAAAAGCCAGCGGTACTTCAAAAGTTTTTGCTAGCAGCTTCCATGAAATGTACAACTGCACGAAACATGATACCGGATCGGCCGTCGCCCGGGTTACCAAGGACCGCGCTGCTCGACCTCATCTTCCGTCGACAGTGGAAAATCAGCTAGGAAGAAGAAGACAAAGAAGACAACTACTGAAAATTGGACAATGGAACGTCAGGACTCTCCTCGACCGAGAAGGAGCTAACCGACCAGAAAGACGTACGGCACTAGTAGCAATGGAACTTGCCAAATACAACATCGACATCGCCGCCCTATGTGAAACAAGGTTATCAGAGTCTGGTAGTCTCGACGACTTGGAATACTCTTTCTTCTGGAGTGGCAAACCCGAAGGAGAAAGAAGGGAGG
>OZ024859.1:45547115-45582115 GCA_964017155.1 Oasisia sp. SBJ-2009 | reverse complement strand
ACGCACAAAACACAATACACTTTCAAGTCACATAGGTCTGCCCACCCACACACAACTGCTTCCCAAAGCGTCGCTTTCTAGCTTTGCGCGGTGTTTACGCATCTACCTTACGCTGATATCATCGTAAGCGAGCTTGCGTCTTCCAGAAAGCATCATGACATCGGGAACTGAATGCCCCACTACACTTCCAGATAGACACAGAAAGACTATTCGGAGGAGCACCAGCTTAGTACGAGTGTAACAACATTCGACAGCATCGCCGACATTACAGTGATTTTAGTGGAACACGTCTATGGGCAGACACCAATGAAAGTCGACCACTTGAAAGCTTACCTGCAGATGGACCATACACGCAGCTAGTTCCAGCGGACATAACGCGTGTGACGGCGTATGAGCGACTTGCCGCTAGCACTGACAGCCGGCTTCACAACACCCTGTATCATACGTCCTTCTACAATACAACGTTCACCAACGGCGGTTCAATCGATAGCGACAATCGAGTCGCAGTTGATCCATCAAACATTCATGACCACATCATCTTAATATCCACACCGAATCGCGGCAAGGCATCGTTAAGTTAAATAAATAATTATGACCACCGCGCCGTAAACAGTTGTAAATTAATTCCTTTAATTACTGCGATTCTCGCTATCTACACAGACCGGTAAATCACCGTAGACCCAACGCATCTGCTTAAATGGAGTATGTGATTTCATTGGAATGATTCTATATTTGAAGGACAATTGGACAAGACAACATATGTAAACGCTATCGTTGCGTATATGTTAAAACGTGGATATTACTAATAAAACATTATACACATAACTTATTTATCATTTCGTTTGTTCCCGTGTAGCCCGCTGCGTTGTATTGTAAATGCGTTTTGTTACTGTTTTATTTAATCTGACAAATTGGCGCAAAGTGTTCACTTGGACAACTTCGTGTCGGTTACATTGGCGCAATCACTGCACGTGATGTGCGATTAGGTCGATCGATGTCAATCAACTAATTGAATACTTTCAATCATGGCCGGTGCAATCCTTTATCATGTCATATTGCAATCAAGTGAGACAGACGAGCTCCATGATCAAACAAAATGTTGTATTGCCAATGATTTTTCAGTTGTATACCATTGAATACCACTGAATACCATTGAGTACCATTGGACCATACAATGATATTTCAGCAGGACTCAGTGGTACTCTCAACGGTAATTTAAGATACCATTCAATACCACTGAACGGTACACAGAATCCAAAGTATCATTTAAAAAAAACATTCAAATACCATTGGCCATTATACCCCGTAGTACCATTCAATAGTATTTGAATGTTTTTTTTTGGTAAGGGTAATAATAAATTATTATCAATCAAGGGGAAGTGTAGCATTCTATCTCTGTCTGTCTGTCTGTCTGTCTGTCTGTCTGTCTGTCTGTCTGTCTGTCTGTCTGTCTGTCTGTCTGTCTGTCTGTCTGTCTGTCTGTCTGTCTGTCTGTCTGTCTGTCTCTCTGTCTCTCTGTCTCTCTGTCTCTCTGTCTCTCTGTCTCTCTCTGTATGTCTGTCATTCTGTCTGTCTGTCTGTCTGTCTGTGTCTGTGTCTGTGTCTGTGTCTGTGTCTGTGTCTGTGTCTGTGTCTGTGTCTGTGTCTGTGTCTGTGTCTGTGTCTGTGTCTGTGTCTGTGTCTGTGTCTGTGTCTGTGTCTGTGTCTGTGTCTGTGTCTGTGTCTGTGTCTGTGTCTGTGTCTGTGTCTGTGTCTGTGTCTGTGTCTGTGTCTGTGTCTGTGTCTGTGTCTGTGTCTGTGTCTGTGTCTGTGTCTGTGTCTGTGTCTGTGTCTGTGTCTGTGTCTGTGTCTGTGTCTGTGTCTGTGTCTGTGTCTGTGTCTGTGTCTGTGTCTGTGTCTGTGTCTGTGTCTGTGTCTGTGTCTGTGTCTGTGTCTGTGTCTGTGTCTGTGTCTGTGTCTGTGTCTGTGTCTGTGTCTGTGTCTGTGTCTGTGTCTGTGTCTGTGTCTGTGTCTGTGTCTGTGTCTGTGTCTGTGTCTGTGTCTGTGTCTGTGTCTGTGTCTGTGTCTGTGTCTGTGTCTGTGTCTGTGTCTGTGTCTGTGTCTGTGTCTGTGTCTGTGTCTGTGTCTGTCTGTCTGTCTGTCTGTCTGTCTGTCTGTCTGTCTGTCTGTCTGTCTGTCTGTCTGTCTGTCTGTCTGTCTGTCTGTCTGTCTGTCTGTCTGTCTGTCTGTCTGTCTGTCTGTCTGTCTGTCTGTCTGTCTGTCTGTCTGTCTGTCTGTCTGTCTGTCTGTCTGTCTGTCTGTCTGTCTGTCTGTCTGTCTGTCTGTCTGTCTGTCTGTCTGTCTGTCTGTCTGTCTGTCTGTCTGTCTGTCTGTCTGTCTGTCTGTCTGTCTGTCTGTCTGTCTGTCTGTCTGTCTGTCTGTCTGTCTGTCTGTCTGTCTGTCTGTCTGTCTGTCTGTCTGTCTGTCTGTCTGTCTGTCTGTCTGTCTGTCTGTCTGTCTGTCTCCGCCCGCCCGCCCGCCCGCCCGCCCGCCCGCCCGCCCGCCGGCCCGCCCGCCCGCCCGCCCGCCCGCCCGCCCGCCCGCCCCTCATTTTGATAATAATTTTGAAACATTGATGATAATTATGATTAAAAATGCCACTATAGGCCGACGTTCCACTGTCATTTGGGGATAAACTATTCCTTTTATATATTACATAAATATATAAATAATAGTCGAATACACAGCCAGCCTAAAATGCTAGGCCTGAGCGCCACCTGTTAACTTGGTCCACATTGAAGATATTGATTTTCGACACTTGAGATACAGTAGCATTATTACAGCAACTCGCTTGAAACTGAACAAAACAATGCGTGTGACGCTCAAAATAACTTCGCCAATCGATGAAGCAAGTTCAGCGAGCCGATTCTCGCTAAACGTAATAGAAGCAGCGACAGGGCCAACAATCGGCTACATGTAGAAACACACTCAGGCAATATATATTAATAATTAAACGCGTAAACAGTTCCACAAGTTGATTTTTTCTTCCGGAAAATGTATTATTCATGGTATTTAGACGTTTCGACTTAGAAATATAACAACTGAAAAAAATTGTGGTAATAGTTACAAGCAAATGAATATCTAACATTCCTGGTATATTGCGATAACAAACAAGTTGCATGTTTTATTTTTTTGTCTTTATTGTCACCGTAATATGTCATATTATGAATACCTTATCTTAAATTTTGAACAAATATTTGTATGATGTGTCTTACCGGCCAGGTATACCGACAAGTGCATCACTATGGAACGATATTAGGGCCATAAATACATAATTCCACATTGCAACATGGTTGAAATCTGACGATTTTTGCTGTAAATGTGGTATATTATTGCAGATAATCTGCAATAATACGAAGTCAGGCATAATACGAGCAAGCATAATGCGAGCAAGCATAATGAAAACTAGCATAATGCGAGCAAGCATAATGCGAGCTAGCATAATGCGAGCAAGCATAATCAGTACTCGGTAACCTATTAGAATTTGTGCTGCCATCTAGCGAACTAAGTCGAACTGTTATTTTGTTGTTTGTAATGCGCCTATTTATCCTGTGGCACAATACAAAATATGATATGAGGCAGTAAGAAAAATCTGTTTTGGCTGAAACTTAGCATGCGCGGTTGTACATTTAAATTAGAGAGCATATTTTATTGTGAAAAAAATTTCTGTGTGGTGGATCTCCATAATTTGGAGAAGAAATACATACACAATGGCCAAGTAGGAGTAATGCGCCAGCACGAGATCTTGAGGGCATCTATAGCTAGTGTCCCTGCTCAAGAGAAAGGCTAAAATCCCGAGATTTCGAGAACATGACGTCACCCATTTATGTGTAGTTCTGTATTTGCATACTGCCCATGAATATAATCTGATAAGCGCGCCGTTAACGGGTTATGGAATGGAAACAAAGAGAAGGAAGCTATTTCTTTCCAGAAATGTGTTAGTAAATAATCGTAGTGGCACTTTCGATAGTGAGCATAGGCTATGGTGGACGATGGTAATGCCGGCCTATCGACGCTGACTTTATCTTGGGCGAATGTATGGTATTATCCAGTCCCGTCCATGCAGCCCCCAGTGGCTATATGGTGATCTCGGCCTTTCGCGATCTCGGCCTGAATTCGGCAAGTGATCTCGGCATGTGCGGCAGTGATGTCGGCCTTTAATTTTTTAGCCAGTGATCTTCGCCCATACAGGGAGTGATGCTCACCAATATAGTGAAGTGATATGATGGTACAGCATGTATCATGTTGCAGAAATATGCAATGCAATAAAAAAAAACTGTGGCGATCAGTCTTGATTTCGTTCTTATTTCTTGCGTATTGATAAATCCCAAGTGTTATCATTGAATGTATTGAACCTGCAATGTAATACAAAATTGTGATGATCCGCCGCCATCTCATTCTTATATCTTGCCTATTCATGATTCATCAAGTTTTGAGCATTGAACCTGTTTGAATGGATTATGTGTTTATAGTCTTCTTCTTCTAGGAATCCAGTTTTACGTTGTTTTTATTTTTGGAATTATAACTACGCAACAACCGAGTTATTAATGCAATACATACTACTACAAGGATACATTGCGTGGTAATGTAATTGTTTCGCAATAGTCCTTTTCTTATTTTTTATATTTGATTGGTGTCCGTTGGGAAGGTGCGAACGTAATCGACTTCTAATTGTTGCTTAGCTATATTAAGCACATGTTTTCGTTTCTCTTTGATTTACGGACTGTGTGAAAGTGTTTTGAGGCACGCCATAGTAATCGCCTGTCTACTCGTGCATTACGTTATTGAGCAGATTTCTTCTTTCATGCCTTTTCTTTGATTTGTTAAGACGCATGGAAACAACGTGGAAAGAAATGTTTGCATGGTTTGCGAATGCATTAAAAGAGAATGCACACGCATGAGCACACAGACATAAACACACACCCAACACACAACACACACCACATACACACATCACACACATATACACCACATACACACTCCACACATATACACCACATGCACACACACCACAGACGAAATAATTATTTTCTCTCGAATTTATGGACTTAGCGTTTTTCCATAGGAAAGGTTAAAAGCGCTAGTACGTTTTTATACATATAAAACATACATACATACATACATACATACATACATACATACATACATACATACATACATACATACATACATTCATACATACATACATACATGATCATGTTGTCGGTCGCGAAGCGACAAAGACTGCTTCCATCACTTGACTGTTGCTCTCCATTTGTCTCTCTGCTGTGAGAATGAGGTCCATGACTCGAACTTTATGTCTCTCATCTTCAGGTTTCTCTTCATGGTATCTTTGAACCGGAGACGAGGGCGCCCTCTTTTTCTGTGACCAGAAGACAGTTGAGAGTAGAGAACCTGCTTCGGTAGCCTGTCTGGTGACATCCTCATGAGGTGTCCAGTCCACCGGAGATTCTTTCTGATCAGAAGATCTTCCATAGATGGCAGCCCTGTTCGTTCTAGTATTTCCTTGTTTGTCACTTTGTCCATCCAGGTTATCCTCATGATCGAACGCAAATGTCGCATCATGAAGGCATGCAGCTTTTTCACCTGTCGTTTGTACACTGTCCAGGCCTCAGCTCCGTATAGGAGGGTGGACAGCACGATTGCACGGTATAACTTGCCTTTAACCCGCATGGAGACATGGTGGTTGTTCCAGAGTCTCTGGCGTAGTCGGCCGAATGATGCACTAGCCTTGGCCATCCTCCTCTGTATTTCATCGTAAATGCATCCATCACTTGATATAGTGCTTCCAAGGTAGGTGAATTCTAGAACAGAGTTCAGCTTGTTTCCATCAACCATGAGGTCCTCCTCTCGGGTTCTTGTAGAGTTGGATTGGTACAGCACCTCGGTCTTCTTGATGTTAATCTTCAGGCCGAACTTCTTTGACGCATGGGAGAAAGCATCCACTATTTTCTGCATCTCTTCAGCAGAGTGTGCAACCAGTGCACTGTCATCTGCGAATAGCAGCTCTCTCATCAGTATACGGGTAGTCTTGGTCTTTACTCTGAAGTGTGCGACGTTGAAAAGGTCAGCGCTCTGTCTGGACTGTATGTAGATGCCATCCCCCATGTCTCGGAAAGCCTCGTCGAGCATTGCTGATAGGAAGATGGAGAAGAGCGTGGGGGCCAGTACACAACTTGCTTGACCCCATTTGTGACACTGAACGATTCCGAGACTTCTCCTCCAACACTAACATTCGCCATCATTCCAGTATGTAGTGCCTCGATCATTGTTGTGAACTTCTCTGGGCAGCCATACTTCCTAAGTAGCTGTCATAGCCCTATCCTCCCAACTGTATCGAACGCCTTGCTGAAGTCGACAAATACCATGTACAGTGGTCGGTCCTGCTCAATGCACTTTTCTTGTAGTTGTCGGAGGCAAAATATCATATCCACGGTGCTCCGGTTACCTCTGAAGCCACATTGTGTCTCCGGAACTACCTCTGGTGTTATGTGGGTAGATAGTCTGTTGAGGAGGATCCTCGCGGAGATCTTGCCTGCTATGGAAAGCAGAGAGATTCCTCTATAGTTCCCACAGTCTGTTCGATCACCTTTCTTGTAGATGGTTACAATGCTGGCATCCTTCCATGCTTGTGGTACAGAACCCACCTCCCAGGCATTTCTTCTTCTTCCTAGCTGATTTTCCACTGTCGACGGAAGATGAGGTCGAGCAGCGCGGTCCTTGGTAACCCGGGCGACGGCCGATCCGGTATGAAGTTTCATGCAGTTGTACATTTCATGGAAGCTGCTAGCAAAAAGCGTTGAATTGCCGCTGGCTTTTGCAAGTTACTAGCGACACTCTCTCGGGGAACAAATAGAGGTCTCACACCGGCAAGAACATGTCAAGACAGGCGCAAACTATTTGTCCCTGGAGTGGCTGGTCGAGAGATGTTGGGAGTGCCATACACCAACCGCCCTTGATGCTGCCACAGTGACATGGTTTTCTGGTTAGGGTTTGCTCCCTTAGCCTTCGGTTCTGACAAGAACGTATACCACAAGGCAGTGGTTTACAACTCTGCATGTCAGGGGCGTCAAACTCCCTGAGTTGTTGCAGTACCTGGGGTACTGCAACACCTGCATACCTACCTGCATACCTACCATACATACATACATACATACATACATACATACATACATACATAGGCCTATATATACACATACAAGTATAGTAAACATTAATGTAAAGCATTCGATCTATTCACACGCTCTACAGATATGGTCACGAATGTTCGGGCTTCTAGCGTTTTCTCATCGTAGGAAAGGCTAAAACCCCGATTTTCCGTGACCAATAACACCCGGCAGTGAAGGTTATACGGGGTCTATATATATAATACACACACACCACATAATACACACCACACATACACGTATATTACGGATCTGGTTTGGTGAAACAGTATAGATATAGTTACAGTATCGATACGTTAACGAATAAAAAAACTTGCAGCAACATTGTGAAGCAAGCGGTATATGCATCTGACCTTGAGCTACTTATTAACAAATTGATCAGTTTTAAGCAACATTGGACGGAATTGCTTGTAATAGTTTATGCATGAAAATAGTAATATTGCAACAGTATATTGTGAGTGCGTGTGTGTGCTGGCGTGCATGCGAGCGTATGTATACATGCAGACGAAATATTTTTTTTTTCGAATGTTGGGACTTTTAGCGTTTTCCCAAAGGAAAGGCTAAAGGCACGAGTGTTTATACATACATGCATGCATGCAAGCATACATGCATACATCCATACATGCATGCATGCATACATACATACATGCATACATATATCCGTGCATAATCCTACATAAATACAAGTATAGTAAACATTAACATAAAGCATTCGATCTATAATATTAGGCTGTACACATTCTACATATATGGTCACCAATGGCCGGGCTTTTAGCGTTTTCTCCTTGTACGAAAGGCTAAAAGCTCGACTTTTTGTGACCAATAACACGCGGAAGTGAAAGTTATACGGGGCACATGTTTTTCTAGTGCTAGTTACATTGTTGTTTATAATATAGCTCATTCGATCTATCCATTCACTAGACAAATCATTTTGATTGGTCGGGTTTTCAACGTTTTCTCCAATTTTAGAAACTGTAATACATTGCATGTTGATACTTTTTTTTAACGACGCACAACATTCCCGCTGGTTGTTGGTCGGGGTCGAGGGTGTCTACAAACTATAGTGGTGGGGAAATGCGTGGGAATGAGTCTACAATGTTGTCTGACCACAACAGTCGAGATTTATACAACAGCGGGCTGTTTATGCACATGTGGTTGGAATGTGATGGAAAGAATGTCAGGTACGTTCTTGACTATCGTGTGAATCTTCAAAATATCACACCTAATGAAAGAACAAAATTGGAATGGCAGACCAATAATTATTCACGGGTTCGCCGGTATGCTCATGGTCTAATTAAGGTATTCACCACATTAAAAACAAAAGAAAATAGGACGGAATAGCTTGATAGAATAGTATTGTAGGTTTGTGCATTAGAACTCTATGTTTACCTGCCGATATCACGCATATAAATTGATCCATATGCATGCTCTACCCTATAGATAAACGTTTTATCGTTTTCTCTAATGAAAGACTAATAGCCCGAGTGTTCGTGACAAGAACGTTGTATTTCCAGCGATTTGAATGAGCGTGTTGTCTTTGATATATGTATGTATGTATGTATGTATGTATGTATGTATGTATGTATGTATGTATGTATGTATGTATGTGTGTATGTAGTGTATATATATATATACACACATATTATATTACACTGTATTATTATGGGGGATTTTAACCATGGGCATATACAGTGGACATCTCTACAGAGTACTGGTAGAGAGGATCAAGAGTTTTTTTTTATTTAGTACAAGATAGTTTCCTTTCTCAACATGTATTAGAACCAACCAGGGACAAGAACGTGTTGGACATAGTGTTGAGCTCACAGAAGGAATTTGTTGATTATGTCAAAATATATATGTGAGCCACTGGGATGTAGTGATCACAACCATATACATTTTATCATCAAAGTAAAAGGAAAACGGAAACAATTTCACAAAGGAAGATATAAGGACATGACGGAATATTTAGGAAAGATAGACTGAAATAACACACTGACGAATAAGACAGCAACAGAATGCTGGAATATCTTAAAGAGTGAAAATGACTGCATCGCTAACAAATTTGTCCACTTGAAAAAACAGGGGAAACGGTCAAAGAAGAAACACTTATCGAAGCAAGCCATTAGAAAAATCAAGTACAAGCAAATGATGTGGAAGACATGTAGACATACTGGAGATGAAGAAGACTATGCCAGTTATAAAGAAGCACGTAATCAAGCTGCAGCTGAAATTAGAAATTCAAAGAGAAGCTATGAACAAATAATAGCTTTCAATATAAAACATGACAGCAAGAGTTTTTATGCGTATGTTCGAAGTAAACAGAAAGTTCAGGATAAGGTCGGTCCACTAGAAAGTAGTGATGGAAACATAATAACGGAGGCATGGTAGAAAACCTGAATGACTACTTTAGTTTGGCATTTACCAGGGAAGATATTAGTACATTACCAGTACTAGAAACTAAGTTCGAAGGGAGAGAGTGTGACTATTTAGGACAACTAATTGTGACCCAAAAAATGGTAGCTATGAAAATAAGAGATATGAAGGATAATAAATCACCAGGAGTGGATGGGATTCCTCCCAAATTACAATTGGAAATTGTAGAACAAATCAGCATATCGCTTGCGACAGTGTTCAATTTGTCATTAGAGGAGGGAATAGTTCCGTTAGAATGGAAAGAAGCAAACATTATACCATTATTTAAAAACAGGTTCAAGAAACAAGTCAGAGAACTATAGACCAGTGAGTTTAACATCGGTGATTTGCAAACTATTAGAAAGACTAATTAAAGCTCACTTGGTTGATTTTCTTTTTAAAAATAAATTGATAAACCCATCTCAACTTGGGTTTTTAAAAGCGAGGTTATGCTTAACAAATATGTTATGTTTTTTGGAAGATGTCACAAAGTGGGTAGACGAGGGATCACCAGTAGATTTAAATAATCTACTTAGATTTAAAAAAAGCCTTTGACAAAGTGCCACAACAAAGATTACTACTTAAACTAAAGGCCCATGGCATAGGAAATGACGTGATTAACTGGATAGAAAAATGGCTTATTGATAGTAGACAAAGAGTAGTAGTTGATGGGAGGCTTCAAATTGGAAATATTTTTTGAGTGGACTACTGCAGGGATCAGTATTGGGACCTATTTTATTCTTAATATACATCAATGATTTAGATGATGACATAACAAGCAAGGTGTTGAAGTTTGCGGACTACGCGAAAGTGTTTAGGAAAATTAAAAGTGATACAGATAGACAGCATTTAGAAGATGATCTTAATAAGTTGATAAAATGGTCTGAGAAATGGCAAATGCTATTTAATTTTGGAAAGTGTAAGTGCCTCCACACAGGACATGGGAATGAAGATGCACAATATACAATGGGTGATACTGTACTAATTACTACTATAAAGGAAAAGGACTTAGGGTTAACCATTAGTGCTGACATGAAGGTATCAGAGCAGTGTGGAATTACAGCAGCGAAGGGAAACCAAATTCTTGGATTAATTAGGCGAAATATAGTGTACAAAAAAAAAAAAAACTAATAATACCGCTGTATAAAACAATAGTTAGGCCTCATTTAGAATATTGTATACAAGCATGGAGGCCATATCGCAAGAAGGATATTGATATGCTAGAAAGAGTACAAAGGAGAGCAACACAAATAATACAAAAACTCAGGAATATTAGTTACGAAATGCGTCTAAAAGAATGTGGTCTAACAACACTAGAAACCACAAGATTGAGAGGAGATCAGATTGAGGTTCTTAAAACATTGAATGGGTATGAAAATATTGACACAAATATTTTTTTCACGGTCAAGGAAGAGAGAAGGATTAGAGGACATGCAGTTACATTAGCAAAGAAGCAGTGTAGACTAGATATTAGAAATTTTTCATTTTCACAAAGAATAGTAAACGAACGGAAGAGATCATAAGCTGATTGTGTAGGTGGTAGTAGTATTGATATATTTAAAAATATAATCGACATATACCTAAGACGGGCGGGGTATACTTAGATAGATAGGTTGGACTTTCGATAAGCCAAACGGCTTCCTTGTCCACCTGCCATCTAGAGTTGATTTTCTTGGTTGCAATCTTCTTATATCTTCTTAAATTATATATATATATATATATATATATATATATATATATATATATATATATATATATATATATATATTATATATAATTGATTCTTATTGTTTAGGGTTTTGGCGAAAACTATGAACATATACGTAGTTATTAAGCTCTTATATTTCCACGGATGTGAATAACAATTGTAATTGTTAATCTTAGTACACACTGTGAAGTCATTTCTTTTAGTGCATGCAATCTATTTCACTTGTAAAATGGTCACGAAACCTCGGGCTTTTAGTGTTTCCTACTAGAAAATGCTAAAAGCCCGAGTTTTCGTGACCAGTGACTCACGGGAAACGGCCGCACAGTAAAAGATGACCACTATGTATATCGATCGTGTATAATGCAGAAGTCTTGAAATTACTTCTTGATTACTTCAATAAGCTTGTCACACAAACACACACACACACACACACACACACACACACACACACACACACACACACACACACACACACACACACACACACACACACACACACACACACACACACACACACACACACACACACACACACACACACACACACACACACACACACACACTTTCTATAATTACATGTTCACTTGAGAACTATATCTCCTGTGGGGCTACACAGCGCCATGCGAGTGCTAAATATAGCATGACGCGGTACACGTGTTTGGGGTTGACGTTATGTTCTCGAAAACTCGTGCTTTTAGACATACCCCCTGCTCAACCTGTAGCCAACATACTGAACCTCTGGGCTGCCAAAGGTAAATAAATAGCCTGATTTTAAAGCTGTCACTATGCTAGCAAGAATGTTTAAGTTATTATTGTGTTTTGTTTATATTCTACTGGTATGTTGCTATAACTAGTATGTCGCTCTGTTGCCTAATTTCGCCGAGAAGACAAACTGGTGACTTTGCCGGCTTTTGAATGTTATCCGTATGGTGCTAAGCAATGCTGCCTCCTCACGAATACGGGTTAATCCTGCCGTATTTTCTATTTTGTAAACAACTACAAATTGTTATTATTTATTTATTTTGTGTTAATATAAGTTGTTTTTAATAGTTTAATAAAACAGCATTTCTGAAATAAAGGTAACTTTATTTAATTTGTTACTTCAAATCTGGCCTGAAAAACAATCAGCGTCTCTACCCTAAGCTTCAGTAAGGCGGCCCTGTCGGTTACATCGGCAGCCCATTAATATCCCAGGCAGAGTTGAGTAGTCGCGCTTAATCGACCGTCGGTTGGCTGCGTAAGTACGCCGATAAGACAGTCTGGTGTCTTTGCCGGCATTTGCGTATTATCCGTGTGGGTCTAAACAATGCTGCCACATCACGGATACTGGTTAATTACTCCTGACGTAATTAATATATTATAAACAACTGCAATTTTTTTCGTTTTTATAGTTGATATAAATATAAGTTCAATGTTGAATACTTTTCATAGGATATAATTATTGTAAAGGTATATCGTTATTTTAATTTTATTTAATAGTTGGCCTGAGAGCCACTCAGCGTCTCTACCCTAATCTGGGGTAAGGCCGTCCTGTCGGTTAAATGGCCAGGCCGTTAATTCTCTAGCGGGGTTGAGGGGTTAAAACGTGCTGCAATCTCACGGAGTCTTGTTAATCGAAGCTACAGTTGAGGGGCTGAAAAGTGCTGCTACTTCGCGGAGTCTGTCTAATCGACGATACGCTACATAACCCTGAACCAAGGGTAAAGAAGAGGAGGTTCTTTTGTAAACAGTCGCAGCGCCCCCTGGGGCTCGACCTAGGGTTAGTCAGCGGGCAACCGTCTCGCTTCGCTGAGAGCGTGTGGTATATGAGTTGTGTGTTGACCTGATCGGGCTGTGCGGTTACACTGTATTAGAGTTTTCCTACGTACTAACGGGCCACGATGATTGTAAAGCTTGTTTGTATGTTGCTGCTTCAACTGTTCATATCAACGAGTGGTACAGGTAGGTGGTGTGCTTGTCTTCTAAAACGGTGGTTTACCCAAGTTCCGGTAGGCTAAGTCTAGCTACGCTACCCATCTGCGGTGACCCAATCTGCGTGACGCGTAGTGCTGTAATGGCTACCCTCTAGTTAACATGGCGATGGTTGATTGTCATGCTAACTAGCGGCAGCTTGTCGCAGAAACAACCAGGGCTCGTCTACAGCGTAGAATCTTTATTCTCATTGTCGTCGTCTTATATACATAGTACAGCAAATATCGAAGGAAACACATGCCAGTCCTAAACTGGCCTCCTATTTATACTACTAGCTAGGAGACCCACCCCCTAGCTGCTGTTCGTCACATACACACTTACGACAGATCGAAGTTTCCTTTGTTGCCACTGGTTTAGATTTATACTTGCACACCGTGTTATACGCAAGCTAAGTTTGGTTTCTCAGATGAAATACGATTTAGACAAATCAGACATACGGTTTGATTATCGACCAAGGTCATACTGACTGGCATATTTGAACTGGGTGTGTGGAGGATCGACCAGCGCAGGGAACATTAATCTAACTACTCAGTAGAAGTGACTCTTCTATACGAAGTGTAAGCGAAAGGAGAGCGATCTGTGTGTGGGGCATCGGCTCCACACCTTACCTTGACCGTTAACTCATTGATTACCTTATCATTTTTATAAGTATCTCTATACGCTGTAGGTATATAATATATAGTAGTACTACTAATTATGTCTAGTAATAACTAACACGGTGGCTGTACGTTACAGCGCCTCTAAAAGCCCGTGTTTTCGAGAACATAACGTCAACCCCAAACACGTGTACCGCGTCATGCTATATTTAGCACTCGCATGGCGCTGTGTAGCCCCACAGGAGATATAGTTCTCAAGTGAACATGTAATTATAGAAAGTGTGTGTGTGTGTGTGTGTGTGTGTGTGTGTGTGTGTGTGCGTGCGTGTGCGTGCATGTGTGAATGTGTGCTTGTGTGCTTGTGTGCATGTGTGCATGTGTATGTGTGCGTGTGTGTGTGCATATGTGTGCATGTGTGCATGTGTGCATGTGTGCATATGTGTGTATGTGTGCGTGTGCGTGTGCGTGTGCGTGTGCGTGTGCGTGTGCGTGTGCGTGTGCGTGTGCGTGCATGTATGCATGTGTATGTGTGCGTGTGTGCATGTGTGTGCATGTGTGCGTGTGTGCGTGTGTGTGCATGTGTGCGTGTGTGCATGTGTGTGTGCATGTGTGTGCATGTGTGCGTGTGTGCGTGTGTGTGCATGTGTGCGTGTGTGTGTGCGTGTATGTGTGTGTGCACGTGTATGTGTGTGTGCACGTGTGTGTGTGTGCGTGTGCGTGTGCGTGTGCGTGTGCGTGTGCGTGTGCGTGTGCGTGTGCGTGTGCGTGTGCGTGTGCGTGTGCGTGTGCGTGTGCATGTGCATGTGCATGTGCATGTGCCTGTGCCTGTGCGTGTGCGTGTGCGTGTGCGTGTGCGTGTGCGTGTGCGTGTGCGTGTGCGTGTGTGCGTGTGTGCGTGTTTGCGTGTGTGCGTGTGTGCGTGTGTGCGTGCGTGGGTGCGTGGGTGCGTGTGTGCGTGTGTGCGTGTGTGCATGCGTGCATGCGTGTGTGCGTGTGTATCATGTGACACAAGTTGGAGCTGAACTTGTTTAATAAAATCTGCCCAAATTAGTTGAGAGGTACTCCACCCGGTAATTAAATCTAACATCGACAACTGTGAAACTGGATCTTCTGTCCATTCAAAGAAATTGCATGTCTCGTTGAGATGTTCCCCTTGACATTTCACAAGCTGAAGACAATAATTGTCAACAGAGCATAAGGCATGTTTGATGACTACAACATCTCCGCTGTGCACAGACTTAAACTACTGGTTTGTATCAGTGATGGAAACATTCCACATGGACGAGGCCATATCAGATTTATTTGTCTAAGAGCCCAATTGTATCTTGTGACAGACTTTAACATGGCCTTCCATGGAGCACAGTATGTAGTGTGTGTGTTTATGTATGTGTGCTGAAGGGACTGGATAATACCACACATTCGCCCAAGATAAAGTCAACGTCATGACGTCACCCATTTATGTGTAGTTCTATATTTGCATACCGCGCATGAATATAATATGATAAGCGCGCCGTTGACGGGTTATGGAATGTCAACAAAGAGAAGGAAGCTATTTCTTTCGAGAAATGTGTTAGTAAATGACTAAATAATCGCAGTGTCACTTTCGATAGTGAGTATGTGCTATTTTGGACGATGGTAATTCCAGCCTAAACCCCATGTTGTTTTTGCCAACCATGACGTCAGAAAGAACTATACTGGCCCGCGTGCTTGTGTTTCAGGATGAACCGCTAAATTAAACACCCATATCCCAATTACCGTGTGAGAGTTTGATCCTAATCACCTGCCAAATTACGCTTAATGGATATTGGCTAGAGAGGCAACTCACTGACACGATAATCTGCGAAATTATGTATCAGTCTCTCAGTTACCGTGGCGGAGATGTAGTCTAATCAACTGCAAAAATACGGTTAATTGCTAAGCAATCACTAAACGCTAATCCATGAATGTATGCATACTTATCGCAAAGTCCAAACTATGACGATGTAAATTACAAAACAACCGCGATAAATGGCACAGGAAACACAGAGAGTTGACAACTTTCCCAGACAAATGGTTCACCCGCTGTAGAATAACAGTGGTGGCGAGTTGTCGATGTCTAATGATAATGTCAAACAAGGCACGTTTAAAAGCACGATCATCCAAACTTATGATGGGAAAGGGTTTCTTGAAATTACCTAAGCCAACAGTTAAACTGCGCGCGCGTCTATTATGCGGGCCAGTGTGCGTGCGAGTGTGCGTGTGCAAATATCAACGAAAACATTCACGGGAAATTACGTTTCTGTCACTTAATGCAGCATACTAAACACGACTCGGCCGGCGTTGTTTGGGAACTGCTCAATTGCAGTTGAGATAATGTCGCATCATGAAAAAGGATTGAACCAGGAGGTCGCGGAATTTATTTACTCGGAGATGGCCGAACGACTGAACCACCCTTTAGATAATGTCACCACAATAGACCAACGACCTATTTAATAAATAAAATAAACTTATATAGCGCCAAATCTAGCTTAACAACTATTCAGGGCGCTCTACATGTACATGATAACATGTTCTTAACAAAATAATTCTGCCACCCTTGCTGTCCCAATGTATTTGTTACATTACAATAAATGTATTACTTTTATATTTAATTTGCTATGGTAAATTACCTTGTTTCCAGGAAGTCATCCTTGTATTCATCATTCTATATAGATGTTTCAAAGTAATGATGCAATCTATGATGTGTTTAGTAACCACCCTATATGTGTTTTAATTTATAAATATGTGTCTAAATCTTTATGATCATTTCTCTAAACACCTCCAACTGATTTGCGAGGTCGGGACAACAATGGTGGCAGAAGGGGTGGCAGTTGCGGTCGGGACAACAAGGGTGGCAGAAGGGGTGGCAGTTGCGGTCGGGACAACAAGGGTGGCAGAAGGGGTGGCAGTTGCGGTCGGGACAACAAGGGTGGCAGAAGGGGTGGCAGTGGCGGTCGGGACAACAAGGGTGGCAGAAGGGGTGGCAGTGGCGGTCGGTAAAACAAGGGTGGCAGAAGGGGTGGCAGTGGCGGTCGGAACAACAAGGGTGGCAGAAGGGGTGGCAGTGGCGGTCGGGACAACAAGGGTGGCAGAATGGGTGGCAGTGGCGGTCGGTAAAACAAGGGTGGCGGAAGGGGTGGCAGTGGCGGTCGGGACAACAAGGGTGGCAGAAGGGGTGGCAGTGGCGGTCGGGACAACAAGGGTGGCAGAATGGGTGGCAGTGGCGGTCGGTAAAACAAGGGTGGCAGAAGGGGTGGCAGTGGCGGTCGGGACAACAAGGGTGGCAGAAGGGGTGGCAGTGTTGGTCGGTGCTGAAGCACTTTCCATCTAAAGAAGAAATTTCACAATTACATATTGAAATATTATGAAGGATGGAAAGCTAATATAACAGTTGGTCTTACATGTAATGTCACAGTAAAGATACATAACTTTTGTGTACATTTCCAGCATTCACCAATACGGGTATTCGTCGCATGATTCGGCTAATGTATTAGCCAAATTACTAGTACTATTTAGAACAAATTGCATATACTACTTAACATTTTCAACTTATCTATACCCTACATTTGCTTGCATACGGTGCTCTGTGCAGGAAGGGTAGTGGCTGGGATGTGTACACATGTCTTTGTGTTTTCACTCACCTTTGGATTTATCCAACTCTTCGACCTCTTGCTCCTCATTACTTCTCCTGTCACGTTCCAATTGTTCATGTCGTGTGCTGTCCATGGCCCCGGTCGTGTGGCACTCAGGTGGAGATTGGGCAGCATCTTGTCGAGAGTGTAGTCTTTGTCCCGGAGGCAAGGGACAAGTGTAAGCAGCCGTTCGCTTACCTCCAGGAGTGGGGTCTCTGGCGGTAGAGACAACCTCTTCGCTTTATAGAAGACGGTGCTTCCTGCAATATGTTACTGTTTGTATGAACATTCAGAATCATACTACATAATTTACATATATGTGTTTAGAAAATTAATTGTCACTGTTTTGAGACAAACACATCTGTTATTTACAGTTTTTGTGGAACATAAGCAAGGAAAACGGCTGTTGTTTGTGCGACATCATTTTCATTGTGCAATTTTAATTTGGAATTCTTTGAAAAAAGCCTCATCATTTTAACATTTACTAACATAAGTGTTAGTATATATTGCAACTATATGTCTATAATACTTGTTACTAAGTGTCTTACCTCGAAACAAACGCTGCTCTGTTCTGTTTAGTCGTGCAGCCGGTTGTGGTAGTAGTGGAAATTATAATGTAATGTTTCTTCTGTTTCGAATGGGTGTGTTGTTGAAGCGTTCCTGTGTGAAGTGTTGTAACATGGAAACGCAGTCGTTATATAAAAATGTACAAGCGATGTATATAACATAATAAGAGAAATATAAGGATGACCTAGTTATTTATCATTAATAACAATTTAGATGTTTTCCAGAAAGCAATATGTGAATACCCTCCTAGACACATTACATTATATTGTTTCTGTTTGGTTGCTTACAAACGTCACCGCGACGGCTACGATTACACATGATGTGTGCATGTTGACAGAAAAACGATCGAGTATCCCTACCGTATTTTCTGTATCGAATGTGGAAAACATAACTGCAATATTTTGTGGGATACTGCAATTTATGATAACAGGTGGCGTAGCATATCAGGATATCAGGAGAACAGGCAATATTCCGTACGATATGGATATGCCAACCGGCAAGAATATACAATGATAATGGTAATAATAACATAACATTTATTCCATCTAAATCTTTAGAAACGAAGTTCAGAGGCGAATCGCTACAAAAGGGTTGATTAATCTCACCCAGAGTCAAGAAGTATTCCGGTTGTCAACAGATGGATTGATACGCCAAGAAGGATGGGCATGTTGCAAGCCACCGGATTTGTACATCACGTGGTGGAATTTACACACAAGCTGGGCTATACTTTGGATGTTGTCGTTACCCGGGACATTAGTACCATTTGAATGGAATGCCAGAGGTCTCCAAGTCATGCCTTGGAGACACAATGGGTAACCTTTCCGGCGACCATGTAGCTGTTTGATAAAACAGCCATTGCTGGGCAGGATATAACCGTCTGAGTCAAGGCGGTAACCTCGACGACAAATCGCGCTGTGCGTTAACCGACTTCTGCCGGAAGCCGCGCGCAGACAGATCCATCACAATCCCGGATATCTGCTCAGAGTGATCTAGTACATGCAGGTCGGACCGTTCATAGTAGGCTGCTTTTCGCATTTTGCATTGCTGCACCAGTCCGTCGCGTAATTTAGGCAGACGACTTTCAGGTCACAGAAATTGGCCTCACAGCGAAGTGGCGTACACGCAGTCGCAGTCGTATCGCGTGAACACGTCACGCGAGATTAGGAACTGCGTTCGGTCGGTGAATGTCCGCAAGAACGGGAATGTGAGATACCGTTAAGTCGACATGTGACTATTTTTATGGATAAATTGGTAATTACACCTTTGAGGTATATTCACAAAACTATGCCTTGACAGCCAGCCATACATCACCCTTGATTAAAGTTAATCTACATAATACTAGCATTGCAAAGGCGTTTCGTTATAGACCGCAATACAATAGACATTGTGTATTGCCTTCTATAACCCCATACACTTATATAAAATTTAATGACATCATTTTCCTAGTTTGTCATAACACATACAAACAAAACAACAACAGTTGGATGCTGAAATGTTATTTATTTCTTGTTATTAAGACAAATATCGCTAGTTTTATTTTATTGAAATGTTACTTTATATATATTTTCAAATTTTTATTATGGATCGAAGCAGACAAAGCATCAGCCCACTCAACTTTAATTGGCAGTCAATCTGCGTAAAGAAACTAAAATTTCAGCTCGTTATAGACGACGCAAAACCTGGTATCTTAGTTGCATGTGAAACAAAGCTGAATTCCTCTGTCAACTGCAGTGAATGCATGCCATCCGGATACGACCCTCCTTTCAGGAAAGACCGAGCTTATGGCAGAGACCGAACATATGGGACATGATTGCCATCAAGATTGGACAAACCGCTGAACAGTTAATTATACCGACGCCGATGGATGCTATGAAAATCCAAACCGCAAAATCTCCTCTAATTCAGAATTGTAATTGGAAATTACAAACCTACAGATAATAATATTATTCAACTATTTTATGTGACGCCATGATCAGTATTACCTGGAAATTCCCAAACAGCCCAACACCAAAATAGTCAGTCTTTAGTTTACTCTTAAAAACGCCAACGTCGTTGCAGCTGCGCACATCTTTGGGTATTGAGTTCTACAATTGTGGTGCAGCCACTCTAAATGTCCGTTCTCCCAGAGTTTTCTTCTTAATCAGACTTTGTTCTGGGCACAACAAGTGTTAAATCATCCTGTGATCTTAATCCATAATGGATGATTCTAGGAGACAGAGACTAAGTGACTCAGAGACTAACTGAGAGAGATGGACTGTACGTTTATTATTAAGTGCACTGACAATTCTTGTTTACAGATCATCGTAAATAGACGACCAGAGGGAGTGCGCGTTTGGACGAGTAGCAACTGAACGTTCAGAACGTCAGAAGTCGTCATGCTCTCCATTGGCAGGACATTGTTCGTTTGCCTAGTCGCTCATCTGTGTTGTGGCCAGAACGCATTAGACGGTGAGTATCCCGGATCATCGTGCATAAATTGCTTCATGCCATCTGCTATTCATCGCGAATTAGTGGGATTAATATGTCCCTATTTCAGGCGGCTTTGTCGTCACGTGGCATCGGACCACGGGCAAATGACTCATTCGGAAATATGTCACGGATATTCTGTCGTGCGCCTACGATACAGGCAGAAAGCCACGAAGATGCCGACTAGAGTTTGTGACGTTCTTGGAGCTGCGTCGGTGTTGCTCTCATGTTAATAGTACTCTGCTGTTGCTGTCCTGTTAATATTGTCTCCCACGCGATGTGGATCTGCAGACGTCGTCTTTCATTCATGTTTTTTTGTCATCCAAGTCACATCTACTTAATTGGCTGTGATAACGAGCTGATAGACATATATGTGACATGTGGTTGAAAGTGTCGGGTTAATTGCGATCCCGTCTGTGGTGACGTATTATTTTACTTATATTATATTATACTAATAGAGAAACCACTCTGTCTATGTGCATTATGCATGCATCCAAGCGTGTGAGTTTGTGTGTTTATGTATACATAGACATGTGTAGGGTGCGCATCTGTGAGTATTTGCTTGTGTGTGAGTTTGTGTACAGTAGTACACGCATGCGCACACCGGCGTCATGTAAATACAAACGACACTGATCACACTCACACCATAATGTGTATTGTATACAGTTATTGTTTATGTGATATATAAAATATATTAAGAAAACTTGATGATGAATGCTAAATTTTAGTCTAATAACATTTGCATTATTGATAGATTGGTAACATTGACTGATTGTTTGTAACTTTGCAATAGTTAGACATTGACCATTTGATTGGTTAACACAGACTAACAATACACGTTGTTGCATGTTAAACCTAACAGGAATGCTAATTGTTACTCCTCATTTCTGAAGTACTCTACAGTTTAGATGGCATATTACAATACACAACCAGAACACTAAACACTTTTTGAAACAACATTTCTCTCTATTGTGTTTCAATGTTACCTGTTTCAGTACAGTTTCATCAGAGTTCTAGCTCTAAGGAAATGCCAAGCAGAGCTGGCGGATGGTTGCAATCTTAACTCATTAATAGTTTATCAAACAGCTGGTGACATTGTTAAAAATGTAGTTAATATACAAAATATATGCTGTGTTTATATGAATATATATATATATATATATATATATATATATATATATATATATATATATATATATATATATATATATATATATATATATATATATATATATATATATATATAATTTGTATGTATATATAATTTATATATATAATTTATATCAATATGTAAATATATACATATATATATATATATAGTATAATATATTACAGCATAATATATATTATACTGTTTTATATATATATATATATATATATATATATATATTATATTGTACTATTTTATTATTGTGTATGTTCTGTCTTCTTATAATAATGAAAAGAAATGTTAGCATTCAGTTTCAATGATTTGACTTGCCATTTTCCAGCAATGAGAAATGCTTTTTATGTACAGTGTAATCAAATATTTAGTTGATGGTGATGCTGCACATATAAAAGGTTGCATTGTGAAACACCCATACTCTTTCTGCTACCCACTTTTAATTGGTTAACATATATTTACAATATACATCGTTGCATGTTGTGAAATGCGCACACTCTATGTCATTCACATACTGTTTGTATGTGTGCTGAGACCAAGTGTAGTTTCTAACGTGTTCTACAATTGCTGTGTTATAGTTCGCCTGCCCCCCACACTCACTGAGGGCCCATCACAGTCGAAGAACGTGTTTCAGAGTGGCGAGAACTTTCAGTTGAAGTGTTCCGCTACCGGATCACCAAAACCAACGTACGATCTTTAAAACAAATCTTTGTAAGCTGATATACGCTCAACGTACATTGCATCAAAACATGATCGTTTTTCTGTTATCTTCCACAGGTTGTTTGCATTTTATGAACCTACCTTGGGTCTTTCATTTTTGACAGACAACCAGTAGACAAACCTGTTGGTACATGTTGCCAACTTGCCATATTCCTGATTAATTAAGCTGCCTAACTAAAAGTATGCACGATTGCTCAGTAATACACACGTTTTATTCATTTGATCTATAACAGGCTTATTTTTAGCTTCATTTAGCTTCACTTAGTCTCCGACCAAATGGTGAATTCTGCTTTTTCGAAATTGCATTCAGTTGAGAACATTGGTCAGTTTGGAAAAGTGATGAAGATATTTCTGTTTTTAAACTAATATTGCCAGAATATATATCAACCAAACATACATACAGTTGTAATACATTTTTTGTTATATTTATCTTCCCGTCATCTTAATATCTACTCAGTGTATTATTACTATACTATTCAAACTAGCATATTGTCTTATTACTTTTAGTTTACAAGTTGTGATATATTTATTGATTGTATTTAGCTCTCGTATGTGCGATTATATGTTTTAGATTGGGTTGTGCACATTTGTCATTAGCCTCATATTTTATGGTGTTTAAATTAAGTTATTATTATTAGGTCATCAATCCTGCCCACTCTAGTGTATTTGTGACAGTTACTGTTCTCACTGACAGGACTGTCCCTGTTGCAGATACGAATGGAAATTCAACGGTAAACGTCTGGATTTGAATGCGCACGAAAACGTAGATATGTCAAAAGAAGATGGCACTTTGCTTTTCACCAGTGGGACTATTATAAACAAAGGCGTGTACCAGTGTCTTCCAAAGAACGAGTATGGCAAGGCTATGTCAAACCTGGTCAATCTTACACATGCCCACATTTCCCCTTATCCTCCGAATATGCCTATTAGCAGCTACCAGGGCACGGCTGGGGAACATTTGATGATTCGTTGTCAGCCCGTGGCAAGCTACCCTGCTCCGACAATCACTTGGTCTCTGGTTAAGTCACGGGATGATAAGAATCCCATTGCGATTGCGCATGACAATCGCGTCAACATAGATGAACACGGTAAGTGAAGAAGGATAACAATATGTTCTTGTCAAAACATAATCGAAAACAATACAAAGGTAACCTTGTGCTGCACTTACATAATTATTAGCGTGCAGCCTTTTCTACTGGTTACATGTCTAGAATGAATATCACCTCGGTAGGATGACATAATTTTGAGATACTGTAGGTGATCTATTAAACATACGGAACACTGGAACAGTATTTGTGAAGCAGGCACTTTAAACATGTTCTAGTAAACTTACACCTATTTCGTCACTATTGCTTGGTTCCCAAACAACTGACTGGACATTATTTATGTGTAACAAGAGAATAAAGGAAGAGCATGCAATATGTATTTGATTTCCTGGTAATACCTAATCATGTCAGCTGTCTTGTTGCCAACCTGTTTGTTAGCTTTTCGGAAATGTATTTGATGTAGAGAATCAATTCCTGTTGCTGTTTTGCTGTCACTAAATGCGTTTATGCAGCAAGCAACTCAGATATCGCACCCAAGATATGTAATATGCTCGCGCTAGCACCAAAATCTGGTTTCCTATTCATTGCGGGTTCTTATATCATTGCATAATGTGTGTTTGCTTCTACAGGACATCTGCACTTCGCCTTCTTGAAGACAAGCGACCACCGCGATGGTAAATTTTACCGATGCAGGAGCAAAAACCCGAACCTAGGGTTCACCGTGAGTGGAAGTGACTCCACTCTCACAGTCCATGGTAAGTTTATGACTATTGGGTGTCGCAGTGGCATAGTGGCTAGAGAATCCAGAGCTGCCACTTCAAACTTTCACTAAGTGTGCTCCTCTGAGCTGTTCCGGATAACTCGGGCATACAAATGACGGGCTGGTTGTAAACAGTGGTGGATATTTGTGGTGAAGGTTATGCGGATTAATTGCCCACATGGCTGAATTATTTCTCAAGTAATCAAGGTTGTGACTGATTGAACAGTTTTGTTTTCAAGGAGTGAAGTGTGTAGCGTTTCTATATAGGATATTACGTTGTATTATGATTCCAATGGTCATTTCTTGAATATGACATTGGATTTTGACTTGTGTAGTTGTATATTTGTTTATTTATAACTGATGCATCAATATTCTTGCAGGTTGCTTGGTCCTGGTATTAGATAACTCTGTAACCTGGTAATGGTAAAAACATAATTAATCGTCCATGTTTTCTGTATCACATGTCTTTGATTTGGTATACATGTAACTTCAAAGCCTTGGTTGTCAGGGAATTACTGGAACATGAAGACTAGTACTTTTTCTCATGAAATCATTGAATTCTCCCTAGAAATTCCATGCCCATTGCAGGGTGTACTGTTATCACTGTGTGTGTCCAGCAAACATTTAAATACACCCATATTTATTACCAAACGTGATGAAATGTGTACAATAACAGTGCAGTCATTTACGAATTGCTAGAGTACAAAGGAACAGTTAGTTCTCAAATCATCAATTGCTCATTTCATCTGCAAATACTCTGTACACAAGACAAACGTTTTTGCAGTACCAGCCGTGGTTGATAAGAAGAAACCAGTACTAGTGAGTTCGTCTGATCCCGTCAAAGTGGGCTTGATTGGTGGTACCATAAGTCTGAAATGTTTGTTCTCGGGAAAGTAAGTGGATTGTACTTCAAACAATGCCCAGTTGTTAACATTGTTAAAGACCCACTCACGCTTGCAAATGTGGTCATTATCAACCCACGAGTTGTAGCATGTACCATGTAGAAAACCCTTCTGATTTGCACCAGTTCTGCAAGGCAAGATATCTATTGACACAATATCAGTACCCAAAAAAATTGTGTTGATTTACAAGAAGTGAGACACCTTTTAGTAAGGCTTGTTCAGAACTTGTATTTGGTACATCTAATTGTATCTACCTTTTAAAAAATTGTTCGCATTAATGCCGTTTTCTAGCGTCACTTATGCCGATTTTAGTTGACGCATTCTTAAAGTGTTTCCATGTTGACTGTATTAAGTAATCATGTGGTACATTACATGAGTGGTTCTATAGGGAGTTGTAGCTCTTATAGCGATTATACTATAGCTAATTTTGCTCAATGCCAAGAAAGTGTGTAATAAAAAAAAAACTAGAGCCCTACTCTTGTATGTTTTATTTCATGTGTCCATAATTTCCGTGGGACTACCGGTTGCTGAGGAGTTGTGTTGACTGCCTGTTTCTGTTATAGTCCAGCGCCCCAGGTATGAGGAGTTGTGTTGACTGCCTGTGTCTGTTACAGTCCAGCGCCCCAGGTGTGAGGAGTTGTGTTGACTGCCTGTGTCTGTTTACAGTCCAGCGCCGCAGGTGTGAGAAGTTGTGTTGACTGCCTGTGCCTGTTTACAGTCCAGCGCCCCAGGTGTGAGGAGTTGTGTTGACCGCCTGTGTCTGTTTACAGTCCAGCGCCCCAGGTGTGAGGAGTTGTGTTGACTGCCTGTGTCTGTTTACAGTCCAGCGCCCCAGGTGTCCTGGTCACGCGTGGGCGGCAGCTTGCCCGTGTCTCGCATCAGGAGGGACCAGGACGGAACATTGCTTGAGATAAGTCGTCTGGAGGCGGGTGATGAGGGAGAGTACAAATGCCAGGGGTCGAACATGCGCGGCTTCGAGGAACACACGATGAAGATCGACATTCAGTGTATGTCTGAACGCCGTTGTTTGTTTGCCATCATAAGCAGCAGGAACAAATCATGAAATAGAATACAACGATATTAGTTTATTTTCACAACAATGTTAATAATAGTAGTATTAGTAGTAACAGTTGTAATCACAGATGCTGCACAGTTGATACCCGTTTCCCCATTGTAGTCCTCCCTCCTCCCCGTTCATATCCCTCTCCCTGATCTCGCGTTGACCAGACTGATGGAACATGGCAGAAAGGTGTTGCTACATTGGTTCGCTCGTGCAGTACTATCAACAGCTAGATTTACCAACAGAATAAAACACGTGCGATAGATGAGATATGTCTTTGTAAAGTTCATCTACCATTGAAGTATCATTCCAATTATTTTACTGACTGACTGGACAATACGACTGACCAGTAATTTATGGATATTTTCAAAGATTACTGACCCATTAGTACCGGTAGTCTTTTACGCCGAATGTCAACAGACTTGTGGCATACCTTGTTGTGTGCCGTTAGCTGCCACATGGCAGAAATCTTTCAGGGTCTGTTTTTTCCTAACCTTGCATAGACACATGCAAGGGTACTGCCACTATGCAAGGGTAATGCATTATGCAAGGGTAATGCACTACGCAAGGGTACTGCACTATATTAGGGTAATGCCACTACGCAAGGGTACTGCACTATATTAGGGTAATGCCACTATGCAGGGTACTGCCACTATATAGGGGTACTGCCACTATGTAAGGGTACTGCCACTATGTAAGGGTACTGCCACTATGCAAGGCTACTGCCACTATGTTAGGGAATTTCTGCCACTATCTAAGGGTACTGCTACTATGCAAGGGTACTGCCACTATGTAAGGGTACTGCCACTATGCAAGTGTAATGCACTATGCAAGGGCAATGCACTATGCAAGAGTACTGCACTATATTAGGGTAATGCCAGTGACTGTGGAAAGGTACTGCCACTACGCAGGAGTACTGCCACTATGTAAGGGTACTGCCACTATGCAAGGGTACTGCCACTATATAGGGGTACTGCCACTATGTAAGGGTACTGCCACTATGTAAGGGTACTGCCACTATGCAAGGCTACTGCCACTATGTTAGGGAATTTCTGCCACTATCTAAGGGTACTGCTACTATGCAAGGGTACTGCCACTATGTAAGGGTACTGCCACTATGCAAGTGTAATGCACTATGCAAGGGCAATGCACTATGCAAGAGTACTGCACTATATTAGGGTAATGCCAGTGACTGTGGAAAGGTACTGCCACTACGCAGGAGTACTGCCACTATGTAAGGGTACTGCCACTGTACAAGGGTACGGCCACTATGCAATGGTACTGCCACTACTGCCTGTTTTATTCAAAAACCGGCAAACTGAAAAAACTAACCTTTGAGGCTGTGGGCCAGATGACGTTGTGTTCATGTTAAGCTCGAAATGCTGTGGGCTTTTGTTTAGAAATAAGCTTTGTACGAGACTTGTATTGTGGAACGTGCCCTTTGCTCTTCGATGTGGCGACTGAGTGAATGGCTATGAATAATTTTCAAATAAATTATGTTTAGCGTCGTATATCCATCATCTCTAGCAGCGTTGTGTGTTTTTGGCAGCTGTGCCGGCGTTTGAGGGCATGCATAAACAGCCCCACAACTACAATGCAACGGAAGGGGAAGATGTTGTCTTCATATGCGATCCTCGCGCAGAACCAGAAGCTGAGATTACTTGGTACATCAATGGTAACAAGCTGAATTGTAAGTTAACTGTTATACAAAATATGCCCCACAGGTTTTTAAAGATTTCTTTTAGTAAAATGTGCTACATACATTAAAACATATGCCCAAGAAGTGATGTTACATAATTTTAAATTAGGTATTATATGGCAGATACATTGATACATGTGTTATGTATAATGCAGACAATTAACATTATTGTATTATATGTAACAATGTTCTCTAGCATTGGCCTTATAAACGTGAAAATATGCTAAATATGTTCATTAAAACATCATGTAAAAATATGTTCTAACAACAATCTTTCAGAACGTTGGACATTTGTACATGAACATTTCTTTCGCAGTTTTGCAATTTATATATACTATGTCTAAGATGTAAAACATCTACATAGAGTGTAGTTATCTTTACAGAGATAGGTTCAGAGGAACTCTTGTTGTTGTTGTTAAGTTATTGCAGTACGTATGTGTTTTAGGTATAGTTTTTATAATAACTTATTTCATGCTTTTTTTTGTATTTGAGAAGTGAGTTGGTCCTCGCAGCAATAGAAGTATAAGTACATGAACTACAATTATGTCCATAGAATTTATGATGGTAATGATTATGTGTTCTCCAGTGAGGAGACCAGGCGCACAGAGACTGATCAGCAATGACAGGAAGAATCTTACCCTGTACAAAGTCTGCAAGGACTGCGACGTCGGCAACAGTCTCATGAACGTGCAGTGCATGGCCAGGAACAAACATGGCAGCAAGATCGCCGACAGCTACCTGAATGTCCTCAGTAAGTCTTTGTCAAAACGCCAGTCGTAAATATCGATCATAATTCCATTGGGTTTGGATATCCCGATCGAGCATTTCTGCAAAGTCTGCAAAGACTGCAGCGTCGGCAACAGTCTCATGAACGTACAGTGCATGGCGAAGAACAAACATGGCAGCGTCATTGCCGACAGCTACCTGAATGTCCTCAGTAAGTCTTCGTCAAAACGTAAATATCGATCATAATTCGATTGGGTTTGGATATCCCGATCGTAATTATTAACACGAACTTCGTATGCAATAATATCACCAGACCATACCAACGTATAATGAATTTTTATTGTTTAACCATTCCACGCCGAAACTGTGATTGTGGTGTTAAGAAATTGACAGCGTCAGTTTAATATAATTACACAGATGGATGGTGAAACCACATACCATGGCATAGTGTGTGGACATATCTGTTCACAGAACCTACTAAACATCGTCTTCAGGAAGCTGATCTATTAATGTGTGTTATTTCTAGTACCAAATGTAACATATTCATAATCGCAGGGAAGTAGATTTATTCTACATGTTTAAATTTTGAAACGGTGATCGCAGGTATTAAGAACTTGATAGTTTAATGTGTTGTCGTTGACCCATCACGATAACAGACTTCCTTTTTTCATGACAGAACCCACCGAGATCGTCGTTGTGGATGTTGAGCTCGAATACGGGAAGATGATCGCCAAGTGCAAGGCCAAGTCTGACGACAGTACGCCCGTCAGAATACGGTGGCTGAAAGACGACGTCGAAATCCCGTACAACATTAATCCTATCGCCGTTAATTCGATATATTTCTTACTGGATAACGTGAATGAGAATGGCCAAGACCAGGGCGCCAGTCACAAATACACCTGTATAGCAAGCAATGGGTACAGCGAGGCACGGGCCTCTGCTTTTTTGCGCATGCCACGTGAGTACCTGATGCTTCTTGTAACGTGGGACATTTTTATACCGCTTACTAGTCATAAATCTTAGCATGTTGCTGAATACATCGGCACATAAATACACTGGCATCACTCATTCACACTAATGAGAAGTTCGACTGCACATATCAACAATTTATTACACAGAGAAATATCAGCAAGACGATATCCAGTTCTCAATCTACGCTGGCTGAATAATACATAAACAAAATGTCTCGATGGTGGCAGCATGTAACGCAGCCGACGCTACGGAATAAAAATGCCAAAAAAACTATTGTTGATTCTCAATACCGAAACGGTGTGATTGAGCAAGACGCTTTTTGCAGGAAGCACCGTCGCCGTGGCTCAACAAATACCAACAAATAGCTCTGTTTCGCAGTATTCACTATTGTGGTATGTGATTATGTATCACACGGCGTTATGAAAATAGACCAGACATGAATGGTCCCTCTCTCTGCGTTTCCCACAACCTTACACATGTATGCACATCCCATTTACTTATACTGCAAAAATATAGCCTAAATACTGATGCCGACCTTTGATTATTTATTTTCCATGGGAGCTATTCTGTATTTATTTATTTTATGTTATTCACACACACACACACACACACACACACACACACACACACACACACACACACACACACACACACATACACACACATAACCACACACACACACAACCACACACAACCACACACGCACACACACACGCACGCACGCATGCACACACACACACACACACACAAACACACACGTCGTTGACGTTGGAAAGAAGTAATGTTGTACAAATAAAAATGTATGGTCACGGGAAACATACCGTAGGATACAACGAAACGTTGGAAAAGAAATTACATTATGCAAGCTATAAATAGCACCTTTATATAACGAGTATGTGACATTATTCATAGTGGTCAGATGTATTACCGACAACATGTAATTGCTGAGGTTCACATATTTAGAATTGTACCTTATTACCACGATAAAGCTATTTAATAAATATATATACTTCCTTTCAGGGATAACATGCATAGACGTGGAAAACGATCGCAAGTGCTTCAAACTCTACAGGTAAGCTGTTTTTCAACTACTTGGATTACTTATCTGTCGTGGGGTAACGTATGTTCTCATCGACTAATCTCTGGTTTAGGCAGATCTAATTAAGTAACATAGATGGACTACTGTTTATATAATGTTGTTTGAACTGTTGCTATGTTACAATAGTTTACCTTTACAACATATTGCCAATTAGCCATTGGTTAAAACTTTGTTGATTGTTAAATCTAAACACTTTCCACCGGATGTTACAGAATGAAAAAGAACTACGCTGACGCGAGAGCTACGTGTCGTGGCGCCCCTGGTGGCGGTGACCTAGTTACTGTCGACTCCGCTGAGATGCTACAATTTGTGACGACACAACTGGAGGGTTACGGCGACGACATTTGGCTCGGAGTAAAGGAAGGTGAGTTCTATATTTCTGGTTATTATTACGTAGCTACTTTTGAGGGGCATTATGTATTTAATTGTAAAAAAACAATGTGAAGCGCCATGTATATATATATATATATATATATATATATATATATATATATATATATATAGCTAAATATGTATAAATAAGTATCAGCTAAATATATAAGTTAAATATAATAGTTCATATAAATTAATTAAATAATAAGTTAAATGATTAGTTAATTCATTAAAATAAATAAGTTTAATACAACACTAAACAGAACTGTTATATGTACGCCACGAATACATATTGTTTGTTTCTCTTACACCACCTACTGCGATGTGTTCATTGACAGTGTGTGTGAAACTGACGGATTGTTTAGTATCACAAAAAACTTAAACATGTATTCTGTTATTAAGCATGTCGCAAGCTATGGATCCGAGTGACGGTCTGGAATGTATATATGGTCTAGGACGTCCTGCGACATAATGCGCATGCGCGCGACTGGCGATAAGCAACGTGATCTCAGGTGTCCAATCATATTTGAGTCAAGGTTTGACCCCATGCCATGATGTCGTTTTCATTGCCCAGTGTGGGTTGTGAACGGCGACTGTACACTTAATCATCTTTCATGTGCTATAGCGACGACCTACATGTCCTAGTTATAAGGAGTATACATCCGCTGTGTGTGCTATAAACAGCACTGAAGCCTGCGGCTGTGACGAAGCCATAACAAGCACAACGCCGCGGGAAAAGGACATTAAGACCGACACTTTTTTGTAAATGATTAAACGTAACGCTAATTTTTATATTTTAATTTTTAATAATAATTGCAATAATTCATTAACGCTAGCTATAATACGCATTGGTCGCGCATAATTTCGGCAGTCGCAGTTCTTCAGTTGGCAATAGTATACGTTAACGTTTGATACACTTGTAAAGAATGATGTCCAAAACAGAGGTGGGACGCCATCATGGACCGGATATAGAGCGCAGTGGCTCAGGAGTAGAGCTTCGGACTCTCGACTACGAGAACCTGGGTTCTAATCCTGGCCGCGGTGTTAAAACCATGCGCAAATTTGTTCACTCTACATTGCTCCAGTTCACTCAGCTGAATAAATGAGTAACTGACTATAGACAGTGGTGGATATGTGTACGAGCAGCCTTCGCGCATTAATTGTAGCTTATGGCTGGATGATTCCCAGAGAAGCCGAGATGGTGTCTGACTGAACAGGTCTGTCGGGGAAGTAAAGTGTAAAGCGCTTTGAACGGTCCTGAGGACTGGATACTGCGCTATATAAGAACTTGCCGTTTTATATACAGTCCAGATTGGTAAGCGTCGGACCATTGACATGTTAGCTTCATGCGCCATACGCAAATAACAATGATAAACGGAAATAAAACGACGTCCTTGACCGGTTGATAGTGCAGACTGTCAAGCCGGTGTGCAGACCAAAACAACGGTGTTCAGTTAATCTGCTATCGCTGCAAATCAGTGTCGGTTTCTGAAATAAATATATATTAAACGTAAAGTGGAGATAATGATTGTTAACCAGTTCAATTTTGACTAAAGATGATAAATGATTCGGTCGAGAGATGGTGGATAGGCGGAAGCAATGAACACTGGCGGTGACCCAGTGGTAAGTGGACCTTAAGCATTTCAAATATAAGCTGAATTTGTTGAGTTGGGCGGGTTATTTCTAAGAAGTCAATCAATAATGAAATAACGGCATCAATATAATTAAATATAAACACAGCGAACATCCAACACTTGCCAAAGAACTAGATAACTATTATTTACATTAATTTTTATATTTCCTAATACAAAATAATCGTCTGTAAAAAGTTTCCAATGTAAGTTTAATTACATTGGGCTATTTCGCTTTCAGGAAATGAAATGATATATGAAAATTGGGCTACCAGCGAACCAAATAGTGCTTCAGGCGAATGCGCGGTCATTGGCCGAAATGTCGGAAATGGATACAAGTGGGTTGTCAAAAGTTGCAACGAAGAATTTGGTTTCCTGTGCGAGACATCTACTGTTGCAAAAACAGACAAGACGATATCCATAACTGGTAAATATTCAATTGGATTTATGGTTGTGAATATCTTCTTCTCGAGAACTACCCACTAATATATGTATGACGCAGTGACCGTAAGATAGAAGACGACAACATCCATCACCCACGCAAACGTTCATGTAAAGGTAGGGGATGGTGTTAATGCAGACCTTTATAGGTGCCCCTGATAAAAGATGAAACCTTTCGTAAATATTGCCTCTACTCAGAATATTTGATGTCCACTGCTTGGTGATAACCCTGTTAAACATGAACGAGGGGTGTACAATGCAGAACAGATGATCAGGACTGCGTTTCTGCTACGATATAATCGACATTAACGTTTTGTGCGGTCAGATCTATTATCACAAAGTCAGTTTCTCAAAACGATATTTCGATGTAACACCACTTGCTGCCTAACGTTTTTTTTGCATGTACCGTTCATTCATTATTAAACCCTAGACATGATTTGACCCAATAACTAGCTTCTTGGATCCATTGTCAGAATAGATCACTACAATATATTTATCACACTCAGAGTTCCACGATCTTCTTGACAATTCCATATCATATCACTGCTCCTATGCTCTTGCCTGCTTCTCTGACATTGCCGGATTCGGGCAGGGTGTCCAAATCTAATAAATTGTGTTTATGCGACCGTTATTAAGCTAAAGGGCTGGTGCCACGTGTCTGAACCCCAAATTGCAGCAGCTGTCATCACAATTGAGAAAAAAATGGACGGAATAACTGCACGACCAACTATCTAGTTGGTCGTGCAGTTATTCCGACCATGTGTTCAGACAAGTGGCACCGGCCCTTTACCTTAACGACGGTCTCATGAAACTCTCCCGGACATGCCTGTGATCATCATCTTCATCACAGTTATCTCAGAAAAGGATTGTCTGTGTCCATTTGCAGATCACCATCCTCAGATTGCTCATTTTATTCAAACGATGCAGTTCGTTTCTGAATTTATATTTCCTTGTCTCCATCTTCACATATTTGCTAAAACAAATCTCGCTTATTAGTTTATGTTATCACCCAATCCAATAAGACAGCAAATATGAACCAACTTGACCTGCATTTGGGAATAAACCGAGGAAGTACATGGTGGTAGGTATTGTCATGTTGTGGTCATATCTCAACCTTCTCAGTTGTTTTGCTTATCTTTTCGGCACCATAATGGTTAGCAAGGTGAGTGGATTTTGAGGTGCGATTTAATGTTTCGACCAAAAATAAGACAACATCAAGCTGTTTCAAAAGCTGATTCAAATTGACGTTTCGGCAACCCACAAAGATGGAGCATAACGAGGTTTTGGATGGTCTCCACATCCGAAATTGAATGCTGCTACTTCGCCAATGAGGAAATAGCAAACACGCATTTATTCTTCTTTGTCTTTTCTGCTTTGCAGTGTGGATCTTAGTGGGTGCTTTGGTGGGAGCAATTGTCATAATAAGTGCTATAGGAGGAATCTACTGTTTCATCAAGAATTCAAGAAACAGGTAAATTGGACACATTATTATTCGTCGTGTGTGTGTGAAGGTTCATAAATACGATACGTCGCCTTTATGCTTTGGTTTCTGTTCTGATATCATTAATTGATGACATTGGAGTTGAATAAAAAAAAATAGGTGTGCTTGATAATTTTCCTTGAAACTGGAGTGCGATAAATATAATTGTGTGTGAATGTTTATTGGTGAAAATGAAATATGGTGGGCACGAGGGTGCTTGTTGTAACAAAATATCTTCCACGAACGACTGTATGTGCGTAGGCGTTGCAGGTCGCAACATACGTTATCGTAACTCACTGTGATAATGAACCAGTACTATCTCTAGCCTTTGGTTAGCATTGTGTTGTATGTGTGG
>OZ024859.1:45517115-45542115 GCA_964017155.1 Oasisia sp. SBJ-2009 | reverse complement strand
GCCACTGCTGACCAGTCTCTGTGCGCCTGGTCTCCTCACTGGGAGATACATAATCATCATAAATTTCATAGACATAATAGTGTGTCATGTACTTATACTTCTATTGCTGCGAATTCACTTCTCAAATACCAAAAAAGCATGAAATAACTATTTACGAGACTATGACGGGGCAGTCCACGCAGACTTTGTACAGGGTAAGGTTCTTCCCAACATTGCTGATCAGTCTCTGTGGACCTTGTCTCCCCACTATGGGACACATACTCATCATCATCATGAATTCCATAGGTATAATAATAGTTATTTTATTTGTTCTTCTATTGCTGCTCCGCGGAAGACCGATTCGCTTTTCAAATACAAAAAGCATGAACTAAGTTCTAACAAAGCTATGCCTAAAACCTATGCGTACTGCAATAACTTTACAAAATCAAGAAGCGTTCCTCTGAACCTATCTCTGTGAAGATAAATTCATTCTATGTAGATATTTTACATCTTAGACACAGTATCAATAAATTGCAAAACTGTCCATTCTGAAAGACTGTTGTTAGAACATATCTTTACATGATGTTTTAATCAATATATTTTGCAGATTTCCACGTTTATATGGCCAATGCTAGAAAACCTAGATACATATAATACAAAAATGTTAATTGTCTGCATAATACCTAACTCATGTATCACTTTATCTGCCATGTTTTACCCTAATTTAAAATTATGTAACATCACTTCTTGGGCATATGTTTTAATGTATTAATGTAGCACATTTTACTAAAAAAAATCTTTTAAAAACACTTTGGGACATATATTGTATAACAGCTAACTTACAATTCAGCTTTTTATTGATGCACCAAGTAATCTCAGCTTCTGGTTCTGCGCGAGGATCGCATATGAAGACAACATCTTCCCCTTCCGTTGCATTGTAGTTTTGGGGCTGTTTATTCATGCCGTCAAACGCCGGTACAGCTGCCAAAAACACACAACGCTGCTAGAGATGCTGAATATACGGCGCTAAACATAATTTGTTTGTAAATTATTCATAGCCATTCACTCAGTCGCCACATAGAAGAGCAAATGGCACGTTCCACAATACATGTCTCGTACAAAGCTTATTTCTAAACAAAAGCCCACAACAGTTCGTGTTTTACATGAACACAACGTCATCTGGCCCACAGCCTCAAAGGTTCGTTTTTCAGTTTGCCGGTTTTGAATAAAACAGGCAGTAGTGGCAGTATCTTTGCATAGTTGCCGTACCCTTGCATAGTGGCAGTACCCTTACATAGTGGCAGTACCCTGCATAATGGCAGTACCCTTGCATAGTCACTGGCAGTACCCTTACATAATGGCAGTACCCTAACACAGTGGCAGTATCCTTGCATAGTGGCATTACCCTAACATCGCGGCAGTACCTTTACATAGTGCAGTACCCTTGCATAGTGGCAGTACCCTTGCATAGTGGCAGTACCGTTGCATGTATCTATGCAAGGTTAGAAAAAACAGATCCTGAAAGGTTTCTGCAATGTGGCAGCTAACGGCAGACACCAAGTTATGCCACACGTCTGTTGACATTCGGCCTAAAAGACTACCGGTACTAATGGGTCAGTAATCTTTGAAAATATCCATAAATTACTGGTCAGTCGTATTGTCCAGTCATCCAGTAAAATAATTGGAATGATACTTCCAATGGTGGATGAACTTTACAAAGACATATCTCATCTATCGCACGTGTTTTATTCTGTTGGTAAATCTAGCTGTTGATAGTACTGCACGAGCGAACCAATAGAGCAATACTGTTCTGCCATGTTCCATCAGTCTGGTCAACGCGAGATCAGGGAGAGGGACATGAACGGGGAGGAGGGAGGACTACAATGGGGAAACGGGTATCAACTGTGCAGCATCTGTGGTTACAACTCTTACTACTACTGCTACTACCATTAACATGGTTATGAAAATAAACTAATATCGTTGTATTGTGTTTTGTGTTTTATTGCTGCTGCTAATAATGACAAACAAAAAACGGAGTTCAAACATACACTGAACGTCGATGTACATTATATGTTCCTCAATGCCGCGTATGTTCCTCCCCTGGCACTTGTACTCTCCCTCGTCACCCTGCTCCAGACGTCTTATCTCAAGCAACGCTCCGGCCTGGAGCCTTCTGGTGCGAGACACAGACAAGCTGCCGCTCACGCGTGACCAGGACATCTGGGGCGCTGGACTGTAAACAGACACAGGCAGTCAACACAACTCCTCACACCTGGGGCGCTGGACTGTCAACAGACACAGGCAGTCAACACAACTCCTCACACCTGGGGCGCTGGACTGTAAACAGACACAGGCAGTCAACACAACTCCTCACACCTGGGGCGCTGGACTGTCAACAGACAAAGGCAGTCAACACAACTCCTCACACCTGGGGCGCTGGACTCTAAACAGACACAGGCAGTCAACACAACTCCTCACACCTGGGGCGCTGGACTGTAAACAGACACAGGCATTTAACACAACTCCTCAGCAACCGGGAGTTCCATTGAAATTGTGGACACATGAAATAACACAATTGTTTTATTTCACACTTTCTTGGCGATGAGCAAAATTAGCTTGTTCCTAAGAGATTGCAAAATCGCTATACGACCTAAAACTCCCTATAGAACCACTCATGTAATGTACCACATGATTACTTATTACAGTCAACATGGAGACACTTTAAGAATGCGTCAACTAAAAACGGCATAATTGACACTCCAAAAACAGCATAAATGCGAACAATTTATTAAAAGGTAGACACAATTAGATGTACCAAATACAATACATTCTGAACAAGCCTTACTAAACGGTGTCTCACTTCTTGTAGATCAACACCATTTTGTTTGGCACTGATATGGTGTCAATAGATATATTGCCTTGCAGAAATGGTGCAAATCAGAAGGGTTTTCTACATGGTATATGCTACAACTCGTGGGTTGAGAAGGATCACCTTTGCAAACGTGAGTGGGCCTTTAACAATTTTACCAACTGGACATTGTTTGAAGTACAATCCACTTACTTTCCCGAGAACAAACATTTCAGAGTTATGTTATGACCGATCAGGCCCACTTTGACGGGATCAGACGAACTCTGTAGCCGTGGTTTCTTCTTTTCAACTACGTCTAATGCAAAAAAAACATTTGTCTTGTGTACAACACAGCGTATTTGCAGATTAAATAAGCGATTGATGCTTGTTTTAAATAAAAACGTTTATATGTTTTTTGTGCGAATGTAAATTCATTAAATTGTACAACACACGTACAGGTTCAGTGGGTGAATGGTATGATGTGTAGACAACACTTACATGTGCAGTGTGTGCAAATGGCGCCTTCCACGCCTTACATCTGAAGCGCAAAGATCTAGCATGCCAACTGTTCTCTTAACTTCCACACTGCAGCTCTTAAAATTAACAGATGTAGATAGAAGGCCTGGGATGTATATCCATATAAACATATTTTGAAAAGTAACTGTTCCTTTGTACTCTAGCAATTTGAAAATGACTGCACTGTTATTGTACACATATCAGCCATCACTTCTGGTAATAAATATGGGTGTGTTTAGATTTCCAATAATTCCCTGACAACCAAGGCTTTGAAGTTACATGTATACCAAATAAAATACATGTGATACAGAAAAACATTGACGATTAATTATGTTTTTACCATTACCATGTTACACTGTTATTTAATACCAGGACCATGACATAAACCTGCAAGAATGTTGATGCACTAGAAATAAATAAATAAATATACAACTATACAAGTCAAAATCCAATGTCATATTCAAGAAATGACCATTGGAATCATAATACAACGTAATATCTTATATAGAAACGCTACACACTTCACTGCTTGAAAACAAAACTGTTCAATCAGTCACTACCTTGATTACTTGAGAACTAATTCAGCCATGTGGGCAATTAATCCGCATAAACTTCACCACAAATATCTACCACTGTTTACAACCTGCCTGTCATTTGTATGCCCGAGTTATCCGGAACAGCTCAGAGGAGCACACTTAGTCAGAGTTTGAAGTGGCGGCTCTGGATTATCTAGCCACTATACCACTGCGACACACAATAGTCATAAACTTACCAGGATTGACTCTGAGAGTGGAGTCACTTCCACTCACTGTGATACCTAGGCTCGGGTTATGGATGTTGCATCGGTACAATTTACCATCGCGGTGGTCGCTTGTCTTCAAGAAGGCGAAGTGCAGATGTCCTGTAGAAGCAAAAACACGCTATGCAATACTTTAAGAACCCACAGTGAATAGGAAACCAAGTTTTGGTGCTAACACGAGCATATTACATATCTTGGATGCGATATCTGAGTTGCTTGCTGCATAAAGGCTTTTAGCGACAGCAAAACAGCAACAGATAATGATTATATCTATAAATACATTTCCGAAAAACTCGGAAACAGATTGGCAACAAGACATAGCTGACATTATTATGTGTTACACGGAAATCAAATGCATATGCTCAGATACATATGCTCTTCTTTTACTCTCTTGTTGCGCATAAATAATGTTCAGTCAGTTGTATGAGAACCAAACTATAGTGAAGAAATAGGTGTCAGTTTACTAGAACATGTCGTTTACTGTTCAAGTGTTCCGTGTGCTTAATAACAAATACGGTATGTCAAAATCAGTTTATCCTACCGAGGTGACATACATTCTATGCACTCGTTCATTCTACCTGACACTGTGGGTGATAATTTACCATCAAACAATTCCTAATGAACCATTCATTCGGTTTTGACTATTGGAACAATATGAAGGGTAAGAAAATCTGTTTTCCACATGCTTTCCAAATCAAAGTTGTAATAGGTTTTCACTAACTGTTATTACAGGTTCGAACATTCATGCATTCACATGAAAGAGCTGTATTCCAAAACATGTTCTAGTACTTTCTTCCACGTCCCAATAAAACCACATCCACAGAACAGGCCGTTTATGCTAATTTAATAGCAGCAATGTGAGTCCCAAATCAACCCTTACGGTTCAAATTCGGTTTTTGCCTGTATCATCAAAAGACAATTGTTGATGCAGCGAGAACCATTCTGGTATCTAGGGCCACACATTTTGAATAGACTTATTTAGATTTTATTGATTCCGTTGAATTTGTAATACATATCGTAGAGAGAGACTTAACGGAGTCTCATGACCCTATTTCCTGTTTCTACACAACAAGTGCAGCACAAAGTTACGTACTTGTATTGTTTTAAGTCGTGCTTTGACAAGAACATATTATTGTTATCATTCGTCACTTACCGTCTTCATCTATGTTGACGCGATTGTCAAGCGCAATCCCAGTGGGATTCTTATCATCCCGTGACTTAGCCAGCGACCACGTGATTGTCGGAGCACGGTAACTCATCAGAGGCTGATAAGGGATCATAATATGATACCCAACGGTGCCCTCGTAGTGCTCAATACCGACATACGAAGGGGAAGGGGTAATGGTGGCACGCGTAAGATTGACCAAGTTTGACATAGCCTTGCCATATTCGTTCTTCGGAAAACACTGGTACACGCCTTTGTTTAAATTAATCATTAAGGTGAAAAGCAAAGTGCCATCTTCTTTTGACATATCCACGTTGTCGTACCCGTTCAAATCCAGACGTTTACCGTTGAATTTCCATTCATATCTGCAACAGGGACAGTCCAGTCAGTGAAAACAATAACTGTCACAAATACACTAGAGTGGACAGGATTGATGACATAATAATAATACCTTTATTTAAACACCATAAAATACGAGGCAAATTACCATTGTGCACAACACAAATCTAAATCATAAAATCGCACATATGATAGGTAAATATAATCAATAAATATATTACAACTTGTAAACTAATAGTTAATAAAACAATAATAATAATTATATATATATATATATATATATATATATATATATATATATATATATATATATATATATATATATATCAAGTAAGGCAAGATAAAATATGCAGATCAATGTCTAGAGATGTTGTGGAATATTTTAGATGTCAGCAGTAACATGCATGATACACTGCTCATGTCTGGACATGTGCTGCATGATACGGTTCGTACGAATCGAGACTTCTGTATGACTTCAGTGCTTCTGCAGTCTACATACCCGGAGTGCTAATGAAGTATATACAGAGGGCCACTTTGACACACCATCTACCCATTCCATCCTTTCAGTGTCAGGGTCAATCCTCAAAGCGCTGTATGGGTCTGGGACATCATATCCCAATAATGACACTTTCTGCCTTTATAGCCATTCAATGACACACTGCCAAGATGGGTTTTTTGGTCAGCCAAGTGTGCCATTACCCATGCACAAAAAGAACTAATTAGTAACAGTTATAACACCCACAAAACGAACAACTAACCAACATAACACAACACACCTCGGCTAAGCGCCGCTGCTGTTTACGACTCTCTGCCCTACGGCTACGCGTCCCTGCGTATACGCGACCTACTTCGCATTGTTGCCAAAAACAGCAACCCTGAATACTACGAACTCATAACCAGATTTACGGGGTCATATGCTTATATAATTATGCGCACGTGACCGTTGATCAATCTTGCAATTCGCATAAAACAAATCATAGCATCACTGCATCGAATTGACTATAGAATAATCGACCGTACAGAATAATGATAAGCAAAAACTGCCATTCTATGTAAATTAGTCTTTGACAAATGTAGTTCACAACAGTTCGCATGATGGCGTTACTATCTGCGTTCAACCTGAGATCATTGTGGAAAAGGAAGTATTCGAGTAGGTCAGTGATTGGCGTCACAACCAGGCAATTTCCAGCTAAGTTTAGCCGCTTTAACGTGATCTCGTATATAACATCTCGAATTCTACTCGATGTATTGTGGTTATCAGATGTTATCTCACTAACGTGTGCCGGCACCTGGCTGAACTGTTGATCCGCAACTAACATAGGTCATTAATTTTTTTAGTTGCGCCATCTGGACGACAATGTATTTAACAAATCTTCGACAGGCGCGACAAAGAGTGATATTTTGTGTGTGTATACTTTAAAGTGGCATGTCACCGAAGTTTAGTATATATATATATATATATATATATATATATATATATATATATATATCATTAATTAAAAGAGACAGGAAAGAAAGGAACAGAGAAAGCGGCAGGGGGGAAAGTCAGCAACCAGGGAGATGCAAAACGGAGGAGCTACTCTGAAGCAGTGATCGAGGGTGCATTGAGAACAGAAAGGGTTTTTATGGGCGACTCAATTTTGCGAAAGACGGACAAGACGTTAAACAAAGGAGAAGATGTTGTTGTTTGTCTTCCGGGCGCTCGGATTGAGCATGTGACAGATAGGGTAGAGAACGTGTTGGGGCATGGCCAGGGAGGATCGATATTAGTACATGTAGGGACGAACAATGCAGACAGGGAGGGGACAACTAGAATAGTGCAAAGATACAGACAGTTGGTAGGGAAACTGAAGAAGACAAGAGTTGAACAGATCATTATCTCAGGAATCTTGCCAGTAATCGGAGGAAGGGGAGCAACCTATAGAAACTGTAAGAGGATGGCAATCAATGCTCTGGTGGAGCAGATGTGTGAAGGAGAAGGAGTTGGATTTGTAGATTTGTGGGGATACTTTGTTGGGAAGGAAGATATGTACGTGAGAGATGGCCTCCATCTAAGCGGAAAGGGCGCAGCAGTGTTCTCCGAGAACCTGCTACAATCTATGGACAGAGGAACAGGTTGCAATTTTTTAAACTAGTTTCGCAGGGGGGATACACAGAGAAGCCAAATACTAGAGGCATAGCTAAAGACAGCAAAAAGAAATCAGCAAAAAACAGCCTGGAAAGCCCTACGAAATTTGGTTATAAATGTGTTTGTTTAAATGCAAGGAGCATAGTAAACAAAAGAAATGAACTAAACATTATGGTAGAAGATATTGACCCTCACATAATAGGTATAACTGAATCTTGGGCCACCCCCGATATATCAGATGCCGAATTAGGAATGACAGGATATGTAATGTTTAGGAAAGATAGATTAGGAAGAAGGGGAGGCGGAGTTATTTTATATATTAAAGAATCCATCCAGGCTTATGAAATAAAATTAGAAAAAGAAGCAGAATGTGAAGCTGTATGGTGTAACATAGTTACAGGAAACTCAACATTAACTGTTGGGTTAGTTTATCGTAGTCCAAACATAAGCATAGAAGAGAATGAAAAAATGCACAACGCTATAAAAGAAGTGAGTAAACGGGACTGTATTATTATGGGGGATTTTAACCATGGGCATATAAAGTGGACATCTCTACAGAGTTCTGGGAGAGAGGATCAAGAGTTTTTAAATTTAGTACAAGATAGTTTCCTTTTTCAACATGTGTTAGAACCAACCAGGGACAAGAACGTGTTGGACATAGTTTTGAGCTCACAGAAGGAATTTGTTGATAATGTCAATATATGTGACCCACTGGGATGTAGTGATCATAACCAGATACATTTTATCATCAAAGTAAAAGGAGAACGGAACAGAAAAATACGGTACAGGACAAATTTTCACAAAGGAAGATATAAGGACATGAGGGAATATTTAGCGAAGATAGACTGGAATAACACACTGAAGAATAAGACAGCAACAGAATGCTGGAATATCTTAAAGAGGGAAATTGACTGCGTCGTTGACAAATTTGTCCCCTTGAAAAAACAAGGGAAAAGGTCAAAGAAGAAACACTTATCGAAGGAAGCCATTAGAAAAATCAAGTACAAGCAAATGATGTGGAAGACATATAGACATACTGGAAGTGAAGAAGACTATGCCATTTATAAAGAAGCACTTAATCAAGCTACAGCTGAAATTAGAAATTCGAAGAGAAGCTATGAACAAAAAATAGCTTTCAACATAAAACATGACAGCAAGAGTTTTTATGCGTATGTTCGAAGTAAACAGAAAGTTCAAGATAAGGTCGGGCCACTAGAAGGTAGTGATGGAAACATAATAACGGAGGGATTCTTAATGGCAGAAAACCTAAATGAATACTTTAGTTCGGTGTTTACCAGGGAAGATATTAGTACATTACCAGTACTAGAGACTAAGTTCGAAAGGAGAGAGTGTGACTATTTAGGACAACTAACTGTAACCCCAAAAATGGTAGCTATGAAAATAAGAGATATGAAGGATAATAAATCACCAGGAGTGGATGGGATTCCTCCCAAATTACTACTGGAAATTGTAGAACAAATTAGCATACCACTTGCAACAGTGTTCAATTTGGCATTAGAGGAAGGAGTGGTTCCGGTAGAATGGAAAGAAGCAAACATCATACCATTATTTAAAAAAGGATCAAGAAGCAAGTCAGAGAACTATAGACCAGTGAGTTTAACATCGGTGATTTGTAAACTATTAGAAAGACTAATTAAAGATCACTTGGTTGATTTTCTTGTTAAAAATAAATTGATAAACACATCTCAACATGGGTTTTTAAAAGCGAGGTCATGCTTAACAAATATGTTATGTTTTTTGGAAGATGTCACAAAGTGGGTAGATGAGGGATCACCAGTAGATATAATCTACTTAGATTTTAAAAAAGCCTTTGACAAAGTGCCACACCAAAGATTACTACTTAAACTAAAGGCCCATGGCATAGGAAATAGTATGATTAACTGGATAGAAAAATGGCTTATTGATAGAAGACAAAGAGTAGTAGTTGATGGGGAGGTTTCAAATTGGAAATCTGTTTTGAGTGGAGTACCGCAAGGATCAGTATTGGGACCTATTTTATTCTTAATATATATCAATGATTTGGATGATGACGTAACAAGCAAGGTGTTGAAGTTTGCGGACGACACAAAAGTGTTTAGGAAAATAAAAAGTGATGCAGATAGACAGCATTTACAAGATGATCTAAATAAGTTGATAGAATGGTCTGAGAAATGGCAAATGCTGTTTAACTTTGGAAAGTGTAAGTGCCTCCACACAGGACATGGGAATGAAAATGCACAATATACAATGGGTGGTACTGTACTAAATACTACTGTAAAGGAAAAGGACTTAGGTTTAACCATTAGTGCTGACATGAAGGTATCAGAGCAGTGTGGAATTGCAGCAGCGAAGGCAAACCAAATTCTTGGATTAATTAGGCGAAATATAGTATACAAAGAAAAAGAACTAATAATACCGCTTTATAAAACAATAGTTAGGCCTCATTTAGAATATTGTATACAAGCATGGAGGCCATATCGCAAGAAGGATATTGATATGCTAGAAAGAGTACAAAGGAGAGCAACAAAAATGATACAAAAACTCAGGAATATTAGTTATGAAATGCGTCTAAAGGAATGTGGTCTAACAACACTAGAAACCAGAAGATTGAGAGGAGATCAGATTGAGGTTTTTAAAATATTGAATGGGTATGAAAATATTGACAGAAATATTTTTTTCACGGTCAAGGAAGAGAGAAGGACTAGAGGACATGGAGTTGCATTAGCAAAGAAGCAGTGTAGACTAGATATTAGAAAATTTTCATTTTCCCAAAGAATAGTAAACGAATGGAACAAATTATCAGCTGATTGTGTAGGTGCTAGAAGTGTTAATATGTTTAAAAATAAAATTGACATATACCTAAGACGGGCAGGGTATACTTAGATAGATAGGTTGGACTCTCGATAAGCCAAACGGCTTCCTTGTCCACCTGCCATCTAGAGTTGATTCTCTAGGTGGCAATCTTGTTAAATCTTGTTAAATCTTGTTAAATCTTGTTAATTAGATGTAATACATATAGGTAATTATATAGAACTACATAATATTATATAAATGTATAATGTACCTATACATACATATAATTGTATATACATACATACGTGCATACATACGTACATGTATAATAAATAACATATGAGAATGTTATATACATTCATATATATATATATATATATATATATATTTAAATATATATATATATATATTTAAATATATATATATATATATATATATATATATATATATATATATATATATATATATATGATTTGCAGGGGGCCACCCGACAACCAACCTTACTCTGGGTATGTATGTGTACATATGAAACATTATTAAAATATATACCCTTGCTCTGGGCTCATCAAATCATATATTCATATATATATATATATATATATATATATATATATATATATATATATATATATATATATATATGTATATATATATATATATATATAATATAGTATATATATATATATATAAATATCTACAAGTCATGTAAATATATATATATATATATATATATATATATATATATATATATATATATACACACACACACACACACACACACACACACACACACACACACACACACATACACATGATTTGATGAGTACAGCACCAGGGTATATATATTTTTAATTATTCAAACTTGGATATGTTTGACCACCGGGCGCCGCCATATGAGGCTGGCATGACTATCTCCTATCTCCTCAAATAATGTTTCAAATCATGCCCGAAGACGACGCATTTGTTTACGACCCCACTGTCTTTACTCAGATACTCATTATTGTAGCTTAGTGAATTAAAGCTAAATTGAGTGAATTATATTGCCTAAGCTTCTAAGAATTTTAAGTAACTTCGATTTTCTTCTGATGCCGAGGTTCCAACTTCTATACCACTGCACCACTCTGATAAACCAGTGTCGAAGTCTTACTCGTGAAATGTTGTCTCTGTCTATCGTAGCAAGCAGCAAACTATCTCAAAATGGACGTCAGCGAAACCCGTGAGCGAGGTACCGCCTCGGAAGAGGTAGTCGTCATCGAACCTCTGGAGAACCGGAAGCGAGCACTGGACGGAGGCTGGGGCTGGATGTGTGTGTTTGGATGCACGCTCGTGCACTTTCTAATCGGCTTTTACACCCGGTCATATGGAGTAATCTACCTGCAACTTCGTAAGCACTTCAACAGCAGCGCCGCCCTGACGGCGTGGGTGGGAGGCGGATCCGTGGCTCTGTGTCTGTGTTTCAGTAAGTGAATTTAATATTTATATTCTTATTGTTACTTTACGTTTGTGTGCTTCCACCTGTTTTATACTGCATTTTCTCACAGTGCTTTTTATCCTCTTAACTTGTGAAAGATACGTAGGCGGTTTGAATAACGACTCGATCCATTTAAATTTGAATCCTAATTTCCATGATTAGTGCTATGGCAGACAATTTGCCTATATCATTGTCGTAAACGTGTATAAGCCTATCTAACATTTCACTCACCTTTACGTTGTGCATGTTATGTCAAGAAACTGCAGCAAATGGAAACATTTGAGTCATTCTGTGTACAGTTATTGTCTACCAGATTGACATCTCATCATAATTCAATTACTAAATGTTACATGCGAAACATTTTATTTGACGTTTGTAATATTCATAACATATAATCAGTCGGCATATATAACAAAATCAATATTGTCATACTTTGGGTATAATCTTGGCAAATGGTTTTAATGTAATTAAATAATATTTAGAAGTTCAAAACCCATGTTGCCATGTTTTGTATTTGATCCCGTAGTGATCTAGCGTCCATTAAAAACATGGCCGATAAATAACAATGGGACCAAATAGAACAAATGGCAACATGGGTTTCTAAGTTCTAAATACTACTTAGATGACATTAAAGTTTATTTTAATTTCCCCTTACATTACTCACTATATCAACTATAGCAATAATTATGATATGTAGATATATGTTTTACGGGACAAAAATACAAATATTCAAATTTTTGAATTCTCCAACTTTCACCTCCACCATTTTAAAGACAGCGATCGTCAACATCAGTGTCACAATATCGCAAAAAGTATGTCACATTAAGCAGTAAAGTTGATGATATTGGAGATTAGTGGATAGCGATATACATCAATTGACACTTGACCTTCACTGACATTCATATGCCGGCATTGTTTTAAATGCCTTCCGGCTAAACTATTTATCCATAACTTAATAACTACGTAATATAGAGCCACGCGATCGATGCCAACATGTAGGTTTTTATATATGCATATTAAAATTGTATAACTTTTAACCTTTATTGACTTTCAAATATCCGCCATTTTGTGATATCCACCGTTTCAAGAATGGCGCCTGACAAAATCTATGATTATGCATTGTGAAGCACATGTTGGGGGTTGCGTACACTGACATTGTCTTCTGCATAATTGTACCTGTTTTCGGCAAACTGTCATCAAACATGTTTCACTTGATGAGCATATCATAGGCATCGAGATGACAAAGGACAAAGGAAATCTTGCTGTCTTGACGTGTATCCGCAAAAGAGATCGAACAGAAAGATTGCTCCGAAATTGTGATATTGAAGGCAACATCACTACTCTTTCCCATATTTCACTTGAAAGCAATGATTGGCACTCAAGAGTTTGCATACACAAACCGGAAGTTGATGGATCCAGACGTGTCAAGTCATCCAACAACTGACAAAAAGAACAGTTGGTGGAGAATCTACTGCAGGCCAAAAGTGGCTCAACCCAATAAGCTACTAATCAAAACCCATCTAAGAGAGATGCTGCCTCATAGTCTACGGAATGGCAATCTTGCAATCAAGACCTTGGCAAATCATATGTTAAGCTCATCCACTCAAAAGCTCGAGGGATTTATCAAATGAAGGCTATATTTGACAACTAAACGAAAGTATTTTCACTGAAGTAGGCAACACAGTGCAGAGGCAAATTCAAAGAATGCATTCTAACGTATGGGATTCAACGTGCATCAGACCTCTGTATCTGGCCCAAAATATCATCGACAGGAGAATTGCTTAGAACCTAGTGACCATGACACGCAATGGTGTCAAGTCAAACTCCGACTGAGTCAACGTACTGTGGAAGTTGCAGAAACAGATTCATATTCTACCTATACCCCCATGATACTGGTGTCCTGCTCTTGGTTCTTCGCTGGATGCCACAACCGTGTACCAGCTTCCCAACATGTCTTCCATCAAGGCTTCAAGCCGAACTGTACTTATTGCACAGGCGGGACTTGCAGAAGGCGCAGAACCGTTCGCTGAAGTGGTCAAGGGCTGTGAACAGTAATTGTCTACACCATTATGTCCTAGATGGTTCTACATGACCCATGTCAATGATCTCTGGTGGCACATGTTCAAACTACTGAACCATGAACAAAGATAAGACAAACGTCCACGTACCCTTGGTACTTGGTTGGAGCACGTGAATATAAGAGAGTTTGATGGGCGCCATCTTTACAAATGGCAGATATTTGAAAGTCGTTGAAATACAAACGTGATACAACATATAGATCAACGCTTTAAAAAAATATAATTTGATATCAATTTACGCTCTGAAAATAATGAATTTTGATCGGGAGCCATCTTTTAATATTGTGGATATTACAAAATGGCGAATGTCTTAAAGTCAGTAAAGGTCAAAGGTAACACAATTTAAATAATCATCCATTTTGGCATCGATCGCGTGGCTCTAGATAACTTCCTTCTTAAGATATGAATAAATAGCATGGCTTAGCTGGAAGCCATCTTTAAAAATGGGGAATACATGAAAGTCACCTAAAGTCAAGTGTAAATTGGTGTATATCGCTATCCACCTATCTGTCCAATAACATCAACATTACAGCTCAACGTGACTTAGTTTTGGTGATATTGTAACATTTGTAGTGACGACCTCCATCTTTAAAGGTGGTGGAGATGAAAGTCGGATAATTCCAAAAATAGAATATTTGAAATCCTACTCTCCTAAAACATATCCACACACCAAAATTATTGCTCTAGATGAAATAGTTATAAGTGTAAAGGGTAATTAAATTTGGCGGCCATTTTTAAAATGGCTATTAAATCACAATAGGGCCAAATGTTTGTCCCCTAAAATATATCCACACACCACAATTATTGCTCTAGATGAAACAGTTATTAGCCGAAGCGAAAATAAAATTTGGCGGTAATTTTTTAAATGGCCGCTAAATGACCTAGGACCAAATAGAAAAAAAAATGGAAATATTATTTAGATAACTTAGATACCAATTTGCCAAGTTTATACCCAAAAATATACTTCTTCTACATTTGATGACATACTAACAGGTATGTAACTTATTTGTATGCAGTATCCAGTCAGCAAGATCTCAATAAACCGTATCACTCAATATAGTTTAAATATATATAATAACTGGAAATACACAAATAAATGACATGGCGATAATACCCAGATAATGCAAGCTAAACGTTGTTAAATAATTATTTAAGTATGCACAGTCGACAGTGCATATTCCGTCAGCGTGTTTATGTCTTACTTGTAATATATCAACTCAACGACATTCCCTGTTCTAGGTCCGCTGGCAAATGCTCTTAGTCGTCGTTTCTCGGCTCGAGTTGTTGTCTTCGTTGGGGGTCTAATGGTCGGAACAGGCTGTGTTCTAAACGCATTCGCAACAAGCACGGAATACTTGATCGTCACGTATACTCTCATGTCGGGTAACATTTCATTTACATTCCTTTGTACAACAACTGTTTCTGATCATTCTCAGAGTCGATCAATACTATACTCCGGCTGTCAGCGGATGGTTTCATACGCCAAGGAGCAATGGTAGATAGGCAAGGTTATAAAGGTACGTTTTTAAATAACTGCGGTAATTGGCAGTACCGTCAACTGATTTAACACTAGAAGAAAGTACATTCCTAAGAATAGGTGCAGCTACATAACCTGCTTACAGTCAAATGTTATGAATTGGGGAAAGGGGAATTGCGTAAGTACAGTCTGCTAGTAACTAGCGCAGTTGCAATCGTGTTTGTAACAGAAAGAGGCAAACACCGACAAGTTGGTCGCAAATCGTGAAAATGGTAATAACAGGCTCGACGAATCTAATAAAACTCTACAACATTGAAGTTGTCATCAATCCCATTTTGGGTAATTGTATCTCTAAATAGCCTGAGATCACATCAAGAAGAGATGTTAATGAATTGGGTTTAAGCAGAGATGGAGCAGCCTGCTTATTTAAAATTGTATTTATTCAACTCCAAAGTTTATGTGGATATTTAGGGTTAGTTACTAGTATATGTTGTGGATAATAGTGTTAATACGTTAAGCATTTTGTTATTTATGATGAACATATTAATCCTAGACCCGCTCGAGATGTGTCGTCTTTTTGAATGCTTTATTTCAGTCACCCAAAGAGAAGAAACATTGTGTGTGTGTGTGTGTATGTGTGTGTGTGTGTGTGTGTGCGTGTGTGCGTGCGTGCGTGCGTGTGTGCGTATGGGTGTGGGTGTGCGTGCGCGCGCGTGTGCTTATGTGTTGATATGTTTATGTTTATCTGTGTGTATGTATGTTTGTGTGGTTCTATACCTTTACCACACCCCGTTTTCGTCTTGTAGGTGTCGGTAGCAGTCTCGTCTTCAATCCATCGCTGGTGGTCATCTGCGAGTACTTCGAGAAGAGACGTGGTGTCGCCGTCGGCATAGCAACAGCCGGTGGCGCTGTCGGCGCTATCTTGGGTCCACCGCTTATGACCTACCTCTTCGAACGCTACGGCTTCTTCAGCGGACTGCTGGTCGTCGGCGCCATCATGTACAACTTCTGCATAAGTGGCGCCCTCTATCGTCCTCTGGTAGATAACTTCCCAGACCACGTGACGTCACACAGGCTTATCCTGTCGCCGGAGTGCGGAGAAGAGACGGGCGGCCGTGATGGTCGAGGAGATACAAAGATCTCCATTGAAAACCATCGGGATGGGACAGAGAAGGACGATGTTTCACTGAACGGTCCGAAATCTGGCATCAGTTCCAGGAACGAGGCGGGACAACGCATACGAAACAGGTTTTCGTGGTTGAACCGGGCGGTGGGAGCGGTCAGGGCTTTCGGTCTAACGCTCGATGTCTCCCTGTGGTCAAATTTGCGCTTTTCGCTATTCACGTTGTCGCAGGCGATAACCGCTATGTCCTTTAATACCGTCTCCATGTTTGCACCGGCCGTCGGTCAAAACAACGGCCTGTCGGAGAATCAAGCCGCCGTCGTGCTGTCTGCGTTGTCCTTCGGCGACTTAGTCGGTCGTCTTGTCTCCGGCTTCTTATTCGACCTTCCGCTGGTGCGGAGACAACAACACCGCTTGTATAGTGCCTCACTGCTCATCGCGGCCTTTGCTGTACTCGCGTGGCCATTCATTACATCCTTCACTGCCGCTATGTGCAACGTGACCTTGTTCGGCTTCTTTACGGGTGTAGTGTTTTGCCAAAAGACCAACATGCTTTGCGAACTTCTCGGAGCAGACCGCATCTCCAGCAGTCTTGGCATGCTCGTGTTCGGGCAGGGGGTCGCTGTCTTAGTCGGTCCCGTTCTTGCTGGTGAGTATACAACATCATGCATGTTGTTATGTAGACCGGTCATTACGACGATCGGAATGCATTATTCTATGTTTAGTGTTATTGATTTACTCTATCTACTCTCACGTAGTTTAATGTATTCTATTTAATTTAACATATGTTGTTTTATTACCATTTTTAATATTCTAAGTTACTTTGTAGACCAAAGTGTGTGTACTTGGCATGTGCGTGTTTAACATTCTTTTATTAATCTAATATATGTGTTTCATGAATAAGATAATGTAAAAACGCCATGAACACCACTACGTGGCGGATACCGGCGCTATGAAAAATTATTATTATTATACAATATGTTTTTATAAATTGCGTGTACATTTATTTACCCCTGGCAGTACGGTCAAGACGAATACCATTGCTATTTCTCTGTTACTAATTCAGCCATGTTGTCATTAATAGGATAAGGTAAGTTCATTGTTACCCCTGAATAAGCGAAAAACTAATCGGGATAAACATTTAAATGTGTATTTATTTGTAATTTTACCTAAATTAGACAGATTATTAATGTTAACCTTTCCACTGGGTCGTTTGTAGAAATCATTTAGAGTGTTTGACTAAACTTGACGTTTCATTGTAGGTTGGTTTCGCGATTACTTCGGCAGCTACAAAGTCTCGTTCATACTCCTCGGCTTATGTCTGACTTGTGGTAGCGTGTTGTCATACGTCGCTGGCGCGCTGGCTGGACACAAACGGACAATTGTAGCCACATAATACGTAAAGAAAGTGTGTCAGGTCTACTGTCCAGGATTGGCCGAGCAATAATTTGTTTCGGGAAGTCTGCTGTTAAACATCACAATGTATTGGGTTAACTTTGCTCGCCTCTAAATGTTTGCCAATCAATTTTTTTTCGAAACTGTATGCTTTGTTGACCATTTGAGTCTGTTGCGGGTGGAATCTTTCACATTTCAAACATTGTTCCGACATTAATAAGGTAAGTATATATATATATATATATATATATATATATATATATATATATATATATATATATATATATATATATATATTAGCAGGCCGTAAACCTTCACTGGGTATGTTGTAGTCATAGAAACGTAAGATTAAAGGAGCTGGCACCTTCGCTTTATAGCTACTGCCTAGATACTTCTCTAGCCCGTCAAGACGCATGTCGATAGTACTTACAATGGTCAACCATGGTCAACGACTGACAACTGGGAGGGTGGACGGATAGACGGATGGACGGGTGGACGAATGGACCGATGGACGGATAGACGATTGCCAATCCCGAACAAAACACTGCTTATGAGTATGACATGGCTGTAACAGGCGAAATGACAATGTTGCTATCCGCAGCGCCAGACAATGTCGTGGCTGGCTTACGTACGTACGGGCGACCCAGACAGTTTCACCGATGACGATGTTGTCTGAAAATGTCACCTAGCTGTCGACCGCCCGATCAGTGTCAACCTAGTCGCCGACCGCCACTAGATTATTGACAACGTTTCCGCCGACTACAGGATAATCACGGCTTTGTCGCCAGTTTACGGATCAATGTCAATCTTGTCCTTTGCCGCTGGACTGTCACCAACCTTGCCACTGGTCGCTGTGTCAACAACAGGGTTGCCACCGAATGTTGAATGTCTTCGACAACTTTGCCGTCAACCGCCGAGTCATCGACATTTTCGCCAGCCAAACGATTGTCCATAACCTTGCTTTCGACTTCCAGGTCGTCAACAACTTTGTCACTTATTGTCGGATCATTCTGAGGTACACCGGTTAAACATGTCAATAATATACTTACATACATACACATATTCGACTCATCTTAACAAAAGCGGTCGGATGTCGGTAAATCAGATTTTCCGTAAATGCCGATTTTGTGAAAAAATCGAGCATTCGTCAATTTTGAGATTTTCCCTGAAAATTATTCTTTTGTATTCGTTTTATCGATTGCCACACTTGTTATCATCTCATTAACTCTGTTTCATATATTTTAATGACATTTGCGTAGAGCTGTGCTAAGTGTTCCGCTCCATTTCCATAAAACAACGCCGAAAATGACAGTAATTGCGCGCATTCTTTGCCGCTAATTTTGGGACGATCCCTATCATAACGGGTATCACCGCGTAGCTTTACTCGTCATCTGTCCACATATGGTCATATCTATGCTAATGCATGCATTGTCCGGCCTCCAGAACGCTTGGAATAGACCCCCTATTCGTTCAACTGTGGTAAACAAACCAGGGTCACATGGTAGCAACAGCTCCGGCAACCGTTCTCATTGGTCCAGCGTGGAACATTTGCATAACCGCATGCGCGCACCGTGTATTTACGTCGCGTCACTGCTGACCTAGTTAGTGAGTGAAGACGAAGCGAAAAATGGCGTGGCGTAGTTGTTAAACTCTGATGGAAGTGATCGGGCACAAATAGATAGTTTGATTGAGGCGACCGGAGTACTTTTTGGAGGAAGTGACTGATGAAAGCGTGGCGGACGATGACGAGGATGACAATTATGCGAACTACATCACTGACGAAGACGATGATTTAATTCGACTTTCGTGAGAATGATTACGACACGGCACGGCTACGCAAGTCGCGCTGACCGATCCGTAGAGACGATGTCAGATTCTCCGAATGAGGAATTGGGAAAAGCAAATGCAATATCATGAGAATGATACTATCTTTGAGTTGTCCAAATTTCAGCCAGATATGTCCATCCTAACCAAGGCATAGCAGCAGCAGAGTTTGTTCGCTTTTCTTAACAACGGAGGTAATTGTATAAAATATTAATTAATCTGCAACATTTTGTGTTCATATTAACATGGTATCTTAAGAATGACATTATCTTCCAACTTGCCAAGTTTCAAAAAGATCGGTCCATGGTAACTAAGGTACATTCCATGAAACTTAACAAATATTTTGCATCAACTTTGAAGGCAATTTTCTTACTTTGAAGGTTTCTACCCCACACATGTTTGTCAAGCTATAACTTCGGCTAGAATCGAGATATCTTCTTGCGTGATATACCATATGAAAGCAGATATTATGCTCTTTCCAGTGGTACTAATAACTCAATTTTGAAAATTACCGACATCCGACCGATTTTGTTAAGATGAGTCACACACACACACACACACACACACACACACACACACACACACACACACACACACACACACACACACACACACACACACACACACACACACACACACACACACACACACACACACACAGACACACACACACACACACATATATATACACATATATATAGTGTATATATATATATATATATATATATATATATATAGTGTATATATATATATATATATTATAGATTCAAAATGGACGAAGTCTTCATCTGGTGCAGGCACGCTGAAGGCTGATGAAGCCTATCCGAGATAGGCAAATCCTTCCACGACGGTGGCACGTTACGGTCTGCTATGTGTTGAAGTCAAAAGGGTCCCTGTTTTTTTCCGATTCCTCCCTATGTCTTCCACGTTGGCCATTCGTGTGGTTTCAAAGGAAGTGGTGGCCTGGTAGACGATGTGTCGCCAGTTCTAGCGATTACTTGCTTGTGTTGTCCACTGACGGTAATCGATGTTACAAGTGGGGAAAGACCTTTTCAACGTGTCTTCCTATCTTTTCCGAAGTGTCCCTTTGTCACGATGGCCAGTGGACAATTCTCCATAGAGTACGATCTTTGGTAGGCGATGGTCTTCCATCCTGGAGACATGTCCTGCACAGAGAAACTGTGTTTTCAGGAGCATGGCCTCGATGCTGGTAAATTAGCCATTCCAAGGTCCTCAATGTTGGTGACGAAATCACTTCAATGGATGTTTAGGATGGTATGTAGGCAGGGCTGATGGTAATGCTCGATGATGCGTAGATGGCGACGATAGATGATCAATGACTCAGCACTATGCAGGAGAGTAGTCAGCACAACAGCTTTGTAGACATTGATTTTCATGTCTTTCTTTAGATTGTTGTTGTTCCATACCCATTTGTTTGTGTACCGAAGGCGCTGCTTGCCTTGGCTAGCCTATCGTCCACGTTTTTGTATATTGGTGAACTGCTTAATTGGTCTGAATTGGTGGATTGCTTTCAGTTCAAACTGTTCAATGAAGATGCTGGGTGGATGGTACTCTTCTTGTGGCGCGGGCTGATGGAGAACTTCAGTCTTCATTATACTTACTTGAAGCCCGAATAGCTGAGCTGCTTCTGCGAAGCAAGATGTGATTAGCTGCATGGTCGAATAAGAACGGACAACAAGGGCAGCATCTCCAGCGAACAATAGTTTCCTGGTCAGTTTCTCTTTGGTCTATGTGTGGGCATGCAAACGTCTTAGGTTGAACGGACAGCCATCCATGCAAAAACGAATGTAAACGACATCCTTGTCATTAAGGTCCTCATATGCTAAAGAAAAGTGTGAAAGGCGTTGGAGCAAGAACGCAGCCCTGTTTCCCGCCATCTGTGATTTCGAAGGGCCGTGAGATAATGTTGCTGTGTTTCACTTGGCCTAGTTGATCATCATGTAGTTGAATGACTATTGCTAGGAATTTTGATGGACAGCCTAACTTTCCAAGAATTTGACAAAGTCCTTACGGTGTCAAAACAATTTGTTAGGTCTACAAAGGTGATTAACAATCCTTTATTTTGCTCTCGGCACTTTTATTGAATCTGTCTCAGGATAAACACCATGTCAGTAGTTCACCGATTGGCCAAGAAACCACATTGGCTCTCCGGGAGATGTTCTTCTGCAATAGTGGATACAAGTCTGTTTAGCAAAACTCTTGCCAACGTTTTGCCGGTGATGGAGAGAAGGATTATCCAATGATAGTTGGAGCAGTCGGACGTACCTTTGTTCTTGTACGGGTGGTGATGTCTGCGTTACGGATATAATAATAAATAAACTTATATAGCGCCAAATCTAGCTAAAAACTATTCAGGGCGCTTTACATGTACATGTCCTTAAAAAGAAATTACCCGTCTTGAGTGAGTTTTCCTGCTCCCAGCAGCAGATGAAGAATACGAACGTATATACATATACAAACATACATACAAATATAAGTGCGTGCGTATCTACGTACGTACGTACGTACGTACGTACGTACATTATGTACATAAGTGCGTACATAAATACGTAGGGCATATATATATATATATATATATATATATATATATATATATATAATGGCCTATGATTGTTCCTTGGATGGGGCAAAACGCCCACCAAAAAGGGCAGTTCGCCCACGGTGGATATTTTACCTACACAAAAGTCGTGTTGACATACCATTTGTTATGTTCGCCATATGCCTCTGTATTAGTGCGGATATCATGGTCTAATTGATATAATTAAATGATTTAATTATATCATTTAATTGATATAAATTAATTAATTATGCATAGTGGAAGTGGTTTCGCTTTTGTCAAACCAATATTCTTTTCCTATTTAGTCAATGGACCAAGACCTGCAAATTCACTTACTAGTACCAGATAGGGTAGCATTGTGTAATTATGATTTATTAAATAATCTATGTCTCAGGCACATAGTTTCTGTGATGACCATTGTTGTGGTGCAGCTGACTGACTTGACGGCCATCTTTAAAATGGAAACTAAATCCAAGTTTCCCCTACTTTAGTAAACTCTGTCATATTTAAAAATAATAGATGTGTGCAATATTATGTTATATGGGACAAGGATTTCAAATGTGGTTTTCGTTTCCTTATCCGTTTTAACAATCGCCATGTTAAAAGATGGTAGTCGTCAATATAAAGTTCACAATTGCTTTTAAAATTACGTCATATAGAGCTCTTTTGATTATGGCAGTACACTGCTTTGTTGATAGCGATTTCGAACAATTTAATGTTGATCTTTGCAAATGAGAACACAATAAGAAAATCGATATAATAAAGAAGACATATATTCTTGCTATCCTACTGTCCGCAGTATTTATTATAACATGTAGTCACGTTTGCCGAATCACCTGTAAAACGCCTACGTAAGCGTTTCTCGTCCAGTAACCGTGCTTGTGCACCCAAAATTAATGTTGCTAATATGTTTACACGTGAATTATGATTATACATGTTTAGCTGGAGGCGATTTCCATATACACATTAAAGCAAATATTTTACTTAAAACGTGTTTTTACCGGTTTCTGTTTTAGTCAGTGTATTCAGTAGGTGGCAGCACTGTATTTCACTATCAAGTGGTAGTCTATAAAATCTACGAGTACACACAATCAACACACGATTAAACGATTTGTACATCCAACAAATAGCACAACTTAGTGACATCCACGGGCGTCGATCGGTGAGGGACGGGGGGGGGGGACGCGCCCCCCCCCACTTTTCAGGGTGGGGGGACAGCATAGGAATTGTTCCCCCCACGTTTCAGTTCAGAAAAATTGCGAGACATATATATAGCCTGACTCAACATTCCTCTCTCATAAAAGCCGCAACATAGGACTAGCTAGACAATAAACTCGTGATATGAAATTCCGACCACTGTTTAAAAAATCGACTAGATAAATTGCTTGGCTGGCCACAGCGCGCAACTTGATTTTACTTCAGTAAATAATCATCATGCCGGGCTGTGGTGTAGCGCTTACATTTTTCCGGCGTTATAAACGTTCCGATTGACGTTTCTGCGCATGCGCGATAAATGTAAAATCATCAATGTGCAGCGAAACGAAAAAGCCTTTATAGTATATTTACTACGTGCTGCTCGTTATGATGTATATAACCTCTCAGCAAAGTTATTTATCGCAAATTAACACGAGGCAAACAAGTTTTGAGGCATGTTTTGCTGTTAGTGCGCCATAATCCGTGATAGTGATCTAAACAAACGTAATATTGTAATGTATTGAACGACATTTTAGACAACTCTTCACAGTTATCATCACAGGAGAGTTAGCCCGTGGCATTTATACCAGAAATGCTTTGTTATTTCGCTGCACATTGACGATACATTTAAAATCATCAATCGGAAAGTTTATAACTACCGGAAAAATGTAAGCCGCTGCCGGGTTCTATCAGTTTGCAACCTTGTGTTGATATTATTAATAGGCTCTAGTCATAAAGCACATTTTAAATGATGAAATTTGTGTTGCACTTTCAACCCTCGCCTACTTGATGCTAATCGCATACGGCAGAAGCGGCGGTTTCTTGCATTTTGTGTAACTTAGTCCCATTTGAGTGATGACAAATGTCTTTGCCAAAATGTTGGATTGGGAAATTCTACACAGGCACAGCCTGGACGTCGATCAGTGGTGGACGAGGGGACGCGTCCCCCCTCCTTTCGGCCTGAGGGGGTCAGCACAGGAAATGTCTTCATACTTGTTCAGTTCATAAAACAAATTTATAGGCATAAATAGCAAGACTGACAACTCCCCTCTCTTAAAAACCCTAGATCGGTCTAGTAGTAAAATTGTGTAAAATTAATAATAAGACATAAACTTCCGACTACCTAGTGGAAAATCACTAGATAAATTGCCGAAGCCCGCAACTTGACCTTAGTCCAGTAAATATTCATCTTGCTGGGCTCTGTAATTGTGCACCCTTGTGTTAATATATTAATAGCCATTAGTCATCAAGCACACTATAAATGTTTTTTTTGGTTTTGCCACTCCTTGGATT
>OZ024859.1:45459615-45512115 GCA_964017155.1 Oasisia sp. SBJ-2009 | reverse complement strand
CTGGCGGTTTGGTTTGACAAGGCGTTACTGAGGACATTCAGGTAGCCGTCGGCGACGACGCTGCCATGTTTGTTCTTCGCCATGCACTGTACGTTCATGAGACTGTTGCCGCCAGAGCAGTCCTTGCAGACTTTGTACAGGGTCAGTTTCTTCCTGTCACTGCTGACCAGTCTCTGTGCGCCTGGTCTCCTCACTGGGAGATACATAATCATCATAAATTTCATAGACATAATAGTATGTCAATTACTTATACTTCTATTGCTGCGAATTCACTTCTCAAATACCAAAAAAGCATGAAATAACTATTTACGAGACTATGACGGGGCAGTCCACGCAGACTTTGTACAGGGTAAGGTTCTTCCCAACATTGCTGATCAGTCTCTGTGGACCTTGTCTCCCCACTATGGGACACATACTCATCATCATCATGAATTCCATAGGTATAATAATAGTTATTTTATTTGTTCTTCTATTGCTGCTCCGCGGAAGACCGATTCGCTTTTCAAATACAAAAAGCATGAACTAAGTTCTAACAAAGCTATGCCTAAAACCTATGCGTACTGCAATAACTTTACAAAATCAAGAAGCGTTCCTCTGAACCTATCTCTGTGAAGATAAATTCATTCTATGTAGATATTTTACATCTTAGACATAGTATCAATAAATTGCAAAACTCCGAAAGAAATGTCCGTTCTGAAAGATTGCTGTTAGAACATATCTTTACATGATGTTTTAATCAATATATTTTGCAAGATTTCCACGTATATATGGCCAATGCTACAAAAACCTAGATACATATAATACAATAAGGTAAATTGTCTGCATAATACCTAACTCGTGTATCACTGTATCTCCCATGTTTTACCATAATTAAAAATAACGTAACATCGCTTCTTGGGCATATGTTTTAATGTATTAATGTAGCACATTTTACTAAAACAAATCTTTTAAAAACACTTTGGGACATATTTTGTATAACAGCTAACTTACAATTCAGCTTGTTACCATTGATGTACCAAGTAATCTCAGCTTCTGGTTCTGCGTGAGGATCGCATATGAAGTCAACATCTTCCCCTTCCGTTGCATTGTAGTTGTGGGGCTGTTTATTCATGCCGTCAAACGCCGGTACAGCTGCCAAAAACATACAAGCCTGCTAGAGATGATGGATATACGGCGCTAGACATAATTTGTTTGTAAATTATTCATAGCCATTCACTCAGTCGCCACATAGAAGAGCAAATGGCACGTTCCACAATACAAGTCTCGTACGAAGCTTGTTTCTAAACAAAAGCCCACAACAGTTCGTGTTTTACATGAACACTACGTCATCTGGCCCACAGCCCCAAAGGTTAGTTTTTCAGTTTGCCGGTTTTGAATAAAACAGGCAGTAGTGGCAGTACCTTTGCATAGTGGCCGTACCCTTGCATAGTGGCAGTACGATTACATAGTGGCAGTACCCCTGCATAATGGCAGTACCCTTGCATAGTGGCAGTACCCTTACATAATGGCAGTACCCTAACAGAGTGGCAGTACCCTTGCATAGTGGCAGTACCCTAACAGAGTGGCAGTACCCTTGCATAGTCGCATTACCCTTGCATAGTGGCAGTACCCTTGCATAGTGGCAGTACCCTTGCATGTATCTATGCAAGGTTAGAAACAACAGATCCTGAAAGGTTTCTGCAATGTGGCAGCTAACGACAGACACCAAGTTATGCCACACGTCTGTTGACATTCGGCCTAAAAGACTACCGGGACTAATGTGTCAGTAATCTTTGAGAGTATCCATAGATTTCTGTTCAGTCGTATTGTCCAGTCATCCAGTAAAATTGTTGGAATGATACTTCCAATGGTGGATGAACTTTACAAAGACATATCTCATCTATCACACGTGTTTTATTCTGTTGGTAAATCTAGCTGTTGATAGTACTGCACGAGCGAACCAATGTAGCAACACTTTTTTGCCATGTTCCATCAGGCTGGTCAACGCGAGATCAGGGAGAGGGACATGAACGGGGAGGAGGGAGGGCTACAATGGGGAAACGAGTATCAACTGTGCAGCATCTGTGATTACAACTGTTACTACTACTGCTACTACCATTAACATTGTTATGTAAATAAACTAATATCGTTGTATTGTGTTTTGTGTTTTATTGCTGCTGCTAATAATGACAAACAAAAAAAGGAGTTCAAACATACACTGAATGTCGATGTACATCATATGTTCCTCGATGCCGCACATGTTCCTCCCCTGGCATCTGTACACTCCCTCGTCACCCTGCTCCAGACGACTTATCTCAAGCAACGTTCCGGCCTGGAGCCTTCTGGTGCGAGACACAGACAAGCTGTCGCCCGCGAGTGACCAGGATATCTGGGGCGCTGGACTGTAAACAGACACAGGCGGTCAACACAACTCCTCACACCTGGGGCGCTGGACTGTAAACAGACACAGGCAACCTCAGCAACCGGGAGTTCCATGGAAATTGTGGACACATGAAATAAAACAATTTTAAATTTCAGACTTTCTTGGCGGTGAGCAAAATTACCTTGTTCCTCAGAGATTGCAAAATCGCTATAAGACCTAAAACTCCTTATAGAACCACTCATGTAAAGTACCACATTATTACTTATTACAGTCAACATTGAGATACTTTAAGAATGCGTCAACTAAAAACGGCCTGATTGACACTCCTAAACAGCATAAATGCGAACAATTTAAATAAAAGGTAGATACAATTAGATGTACCAAATACAAGTTCTGAACAAGCCTTATTAAAAGGAATCTCACTTCTTGTAGATCAACACAATTTTGTTTGGCACTGATATGGTGTCAATAGACATCTTGCCTTGCAGAAATAGTGCAAATCAGAAAAGTTTTCTACATGGTATATGCTACAACTCGTGGGTTGAGAAGGATCACCTTTGCAAACGTGAGTGGGCCTTTAATAATGTTACCAACTGGACATTGTTTGAAGTACAATCCACTTACTTTCCCGAGAACAAACATTTCAGAGTTATGTTATGACCGATCAGGCCCACTTTGACGGGATCAGACGAACTCTGTAGCCGTGGTTTCTTCTTTTCAACTACGTCTAATGCAAAAAACCATTTGTCTTATTACAACACAGCGTATTTGCAGATTAAATAAGCAATTGATGATTTTTTTAAATAAAAACGTTTATATGTTTATTGTGCGAATGATATATATTCATTAAATTTTACAATACACGTACAGGTTCAGGGGGTGAATGGTATGTTTTGTAGACAACACTTACATGTGCAGTGTGTGCATATGGCGTCTTCCACAGTTTATGTGTATATTAATTACACTAGGTCTAGTTTTACTTTACATCTGAAGCGCAAAGATCTAGCATGCCAACTGTTCTCTTAACTTCCACACTGCAGCTCTTAAAATTAACAGATGTAGATAGAAGTCCTGGGATGTATATCCATATAAAAATATTTTGAAAAGTAACTGTTCCTTTGTACTCTAGCAATTCGAAAATGACTGCGCTGTTATTGTACACATATCAACCATCATTTCGGGTAATAAATATGGGTGTGTTTAGAATTTTGCTGGACGCACACAGTGATAACAGTATATCCTGCAATGGGCATGGAATTTATAGGGAGAATTCAATGATTTCATGAAAAAAAGTACTAGTCTTCTTGTTCCAGTAATTCCCTGACAACCAAGTCTTTGAAGTTACATGTATACCAAATAAAATACATGTGATACAGAAAAACATTGACGATTAATTATGTTTTTACCATTACCATGTTACACTGTTATTTAATACCAGGACCATGACATAAACCTGCAAGAATGTTGATGCACTAGAAATAAATAAATAAATATACAACTATACAAGTCAAAATCCAATGTCATATTCAAGAAATGACCATTGGAATCAGAATACAACGTAATATCTTATATAGAAACGCTACACACTTCACTCCTTGAAAACAAAACTGTTCAATCAGTCACTACCTTGATTACTTGAGAAATAATTCAGCCATGTGGGCTATTAATCCGCATACACTTCACCACAAATATCCACCACTGTTTACAACCAGCCTGTCATTTGTATGCCCGAGTTATCCGGAACAGCTCAGAGGAGCACACTTAGTCAGAGTTTGAAGTGGCAGCTCTGGATTCTCTAGCCACTTTGCCACTGCGACACCCAATAGTTATAAACTTACCAGGATTGACTCTGAGAGTGGAGTCACTTCCACTCACTGTGATACCTAGGCTCGGGTTATGGATGTTGCATCGGTACAATTTACCATCGCGGTGGTCGCTTGTCTTCAAGAAGGCGAAGTGCAGATGTCCTGTAGAAGCAATCACACGCTTTGCAATACTTTAAGAGCCCACAGTGAATAGGAAACCAGGTTTTGGTGCTAACAGGAGCATATTACATATCTTGGGTGCGATATCTGAGTTGCTTGCTGCATAAACGCTTTTAGCGACAGCAAAACAGCAACAGGAAATGATTATCTCTATAAATACATTTCCGAAAAGTCGGAAACAGATTAGCAACAAGACATAGCTGACATTATTATGTGTTACAAGGAAATCAAATACATATGCTCAGATACATATGCTCTTCTTTTACTCTCTTGTTGCACATAAATAATGTTAAGTCAGTTGTATGAGAACCAAACTATAGTGAAGAAATAGGTGTAAATTTACTAGAACATGTCGTTTACTGTTCAAGTGTTCCGTGTGCTTAATATAACAAATACAGTATGTCAAAATCAGTTCATCCTACCGAGGTGACATATATTCTATGTATTCGTTCATTCTACCTGACACTGTAGGTGATAATTTACCATAAAATAATTCCTAATGAACCATACATTCGGTTTTGACTATTGGAATAATATGAAGGGTAAGAAAATCTGTTTTCCACATGCTTTCCAAATCAAAGTTGTAATAGGTTTTCACTAACTGTAATTAAAGGTTCGAACATTCATGCATTCACATGAAAGAGCTGTATTCCAAAACATATTCTAATACATTCTTCCAGGTCCCAATAAAATCCCATCCACAGAACAGGCCGTTTATGCTAATTTAATAGCAGCAATGTGAGTCCCAAATCAACCCTTACGGTTCAAATTGCCTGTATCATCGAAAGACAATTGTTGATGCAGCGAGAACCATTCTGGTATCTAGGGCCACACATTTCGCATAGACTTATTTCGATTTTATTCATTCCGTTGAATTTGTAATACAGATCGTAGAGAGAGACTTAGAGGAGTCTCATGGCCCTATTTCCTGTTTCTACTCAACAAATGCAGCACAAGGTTACGTACTTGTATTGTTTCAAGTCGTGCTTTGACAAGAACATATTGTTATCATTCGTCACTTACCGTCTTCATCGATGTTGACGCGATTGTCAAACGCAATCCCAGTGGGATTCTTATCATCCCGTGACTTAACCAGAGACCAATTGATTGTCGGAGCAGGGTTAAATTGCCACGGGCTGACAACTGATCATCATATGATCCCCAGCCGTGCCCTGGTAGCTGCTAATAGGCATATTCGGAGGATAAGTGGAAATGTGGGCATGTGTAAGATTGACCAGGTTTGACATAGCCTTGCCATACTCGTTCTTTGGAAGACACTGGTACACGCCTTTGTTTATAACAGTTCCACTGGTGAAAAGCAAAGTGCCATCTTCTTTTGACATGTCTACGTTTTCGTACGCATTCAAATCCAGACGTTTACCGTTGAATTTCCATTCATATCTGCAACAGGGACAGTCCAGTCAGTGAGAACAATAACTGTCACAAATATACTAGAGTGGGGAGGATTAGTGACATAATAATAATACCTTTATTTAAACACCCTAAAATACTAGGCATATTACCATTGTGCACAACACAAATCTAAAACATAAATTCGCACATATGATAGGTAAATACAATCAGTAAATAATAAACGAAAACGAAACGTTAATAAGACAAGATGCTAGTTTGAATAGTATCGTAATACTATACTGAGTAGATATTAAGATAAAGGGAAGATAAATATAAAAAAAAATGTATTGCAACTGTATGTATGGTTGGGTGATATATATTCTGGCAGTATTAGTTTAAAAACAGAAATATCTTCATCACTTTTCCAAACTGACCAATGTTTTCAACTGAACGCAATTTGGAAAAAAGCATAAATCATCATTTGGTCAGAGACTAAGTGAAGCTAAATTAAACAACACATAAGCCTGTGATAGACAAAATGAATAAAATGTGTGCGTCACTGAGCAATCGTGCTTACTTTTATTCAGGCAGCTTAATTAATCAGCCATATGGCAAGTTGGCAACAAGTTTATATATCGGTTGTCTGTAAAAAATGTAAGACCCAACGTAAAGTCATGAAATGAAACCAATCCGTGGCAGAGAACTGGAAAACGATCATGTTTTGATACAGGATACACTGTACCTTGAGCGTATATCAGCTTACAAAGATTTGTTTTAAAGAACGTACGTTGGTTTTGGTGATCCGGTAGCGGAACACTTCAACTGAAAGTTCTCGCCACTCTGAAACACGTTCTTCGTTTGTGATGGGTCCTCAGTGAGTGTGGGGGGCAGGCGAACTATAACACAGCAATTGTAGAACACATTAGAAACTACACTTGATCTCAGCACACACACAACAGTATGTGAATGATATATAGAGTATGCGCATTTCACAACATAACATGCGACGATGTATATTGTAAATCAGTGTTAACCAATCAAATGTGAGTGACAGACAGTGTGTGGGTGTTTGGAATGCAACCTTTTATATGTGCACCGCCACCATCCACTAAATATGTTATTATACTGTACAGCGAAAGCATTTCTTGTTGTTGGAAAATGGCAAGTCAAATCATTGAAATTAAATACTAGTATTTCTTTTCATTGTTATATGTGTAAGAAAACAGAAATATACAATAATAAAAATAGTATTATATATTATATATATACACTATAATATAATATACATATATGTATATTTATTATATTGTAATATATATATATTATACTATTCAATACATATATGTATATATATGTATACTATACTGTAATATATATTATACTATATAATTATATATATATATATATATATATATATATATATATATATATATATATATATATATATATATGAATATATATGAATATATATGAATATACATAGCATACATTTGTTATGTTGACTACATTTTTAACAATGTTGCCAGCTGTTTTTAAAATTATTAATGTGCTAAGATTTAACACATCCGCCAGCTTTGCCTGGTGTTTCCTGTGAGCTAGAACTCAGACGAAGCTGTATCGAAACAGGTAACATTGAAACACAATTGAGAGAAGGGGTATCTAAAAATATGTTTATTGATCTGGTTGTGTATTGTGTCCATAACTATCATGCCACATAAACTGCAGAGTACTAACTATTAACATGAGAGCAACACCGACGAAGCTCCGAGAACGTCAAAAACTCTAGTCGGCATCTTCGTGGCTTTCTGCCTATATCGTAGGCGCACGACAGAATATCCGTGACATATTTCTGAATGAGTCATTTGCCCGTGGTCCGATGCCACGTGACGACAAAGCCGCCTGAAATAGGGACATAATTATCACAATAGTTGAATAACAGCTGGCATGAAGCAATTTTATTCACGATGATCCTGGATACTCACCGGCTAATGCGTTCTGGCCGCAACACAATTGAGCGACCAGGCAAACGAACAATGTCCTGCCAATGGAGAGCATGATGACTTCTGACGTTCTGAACTTTCAGTTTCTACTCGTCCAAACGCGCACTCCCTCTGGTCGTCTATTTACGATGATCTATAAACAAGAATTGTCAATGCACTTAATAATAAACGTACAGTCCATCTCTGTCAGTTAATCTCTGTCTCCTAGAACCATCCATTATGGATTAAGATCACAGGATGGTTTAACACTTGTTGTGCCCAGAACAAAGACTGATTAAGAGGAACACTCTGGGAGAGCGGACATTTAGAGTGGTTACACCACAATTGTAGAACTCAGATGTGCGCAGCTGCAACGACGTTGGCGTATTAAAGAGTAAACTAAAGACTGACTATTTTGGTGTTGGGCTGTTTGGGAATTTCCAGGTAATACTGATCATGACGTCACACATAATAGTTGAATAATATTATTATATGTAGGTCTGTCATTTTTAATTACAAGTAGAGGAGATTTTGCCGTTTGGATTTTACAGCATCCATCGGCGTCGGTATAATTAACTGTTCAGCGGTTTGTCCAATCTTGATGGCAATCATGTCCCATATGCTCGGTCTTTGCCATATGCTCGGTCTTTTCTGAAAGGAGGGTCGTATCCTGATGGCATGCATTCATTGCAGTTGACAGAGGAATTCAGCTTTTTTTCACATGCAACTAAGATGCCAGGTTTTACGTCGCCTATAACGAGCTAACATCGATGTTTCTGTAAGCAGATTGACTGCCTATTAAAGTTGAGTGAGCTGGTGCTTTGACTGCTTCGATCCATAGTAAATATTTTGAAAATATGTATATGAAATAACATTACAATAAAATAAAACTAGCGATATTTGTCTTTAAAAACATGAAATAAATAACATTTCAACATCCAACTGTTGTTGTTTTGTTTGTATGTGTTATGACAAGCTAGGAAAGTGATGGCATTAATATAAATGTATGGGGCTATTGAAGGCAATAAACAATGTCCTGAAACATTATGCGGTCTGTAACGATCGGCATTTGCAATGCTACTATATGTGGATTAACTTGAATCAAGGGTGATGTATGGCTGGTTGTCAATGCATAGTTTTGGGAAAATATCTCAAAAGTGTAATTGCCAATTCATCCATGAAAATAGTCACATGTCGACTTTATGGTATCTCACATTCCCGTTCTTGCGGTCATTCACCGACCGAACGCAGCTCCTAATCTCGCGTGACGTGTTCACGCGATACGACTGCGAGTGCGTGTACGCCACTCCGCTGTGAGGCCAATTTGTGTGACCTGAAAGTCGTCTGCCAAAATTACGCAACGGACTAGTGCAGCAATGCAAAATGCGAAAAGCAGCCTACTATGAACGGCCCGACCTGCACGGACTAGATCACTCTGAGCAGATATCCGGGATTGTGATGGATCTGTTTGCACGCGGCTTCCGCCAGAATTCGGTTAACGCACTGAGCGATTTGTCGTCGAGGTTACCGCCTTGACTCAGACGGTTGTATCCTGTCCAGCAGTGACTGTTTTATCAAACAGCTCCATGGTCGCCGGAAAGGTTACCCATTGTGTCTCCAAGGCATGACTAGGAGACCTCTGGCATTCCATTCAAATGGTACTAATGTCCCGGGTGACGACAACATCCAAAGTATAGCCCAGCTTGTGTGTAAATTCCACCACGTGATGTACAAATCCGGTGGCTTCCAACATGCCCATCCTCCTTGGCGTATCAATCCAACTATTGACATCCGGAATACGTCTTGACTCTGGATGAGATTAATCAACCCTTAAAGTTAAAATGGTGAGGCTTTTTTCAAAAATAATTCTTAACAAATTAAAATTGCACAATGAAAATGATGTCGCACAAACAACAGCCATTTTCCTTGTTTATGTTCCACAAAAACTGTAAATAAAAGATGTGTTTGTCTCAAAACAGTGACAATTAATTTTCTAAACACAAATATGTAAATTATACCAACAGTAACATATTGCAGGAAGCACCGTCTTCTATAAAGCGAAGAGGTTGTCTCTACCGCCAGAGACCCCACTCCTGGAGGTAAGCGAACGGCTGCTTACACTTGTCCCTTGCCTCCGGGACAAAGACTACACTCTCGACAAGATGCTGCCCAATCTCCACCTCAGTGCCACACGACCGGAGCCATGGACAGCACACGACATGAACAATTGGAACGTGACAGGAGAATTAATGAGGAGCAAGAGGTCGAAGAGTTGGATAAATCCAAAGGTGAGTGAAAACACAAAGCCAACATGTGTACACATCCCAGCCACTACCCTTCCTGCACAGAGCACCGTATGCAAGCAAATGTAGGGTATAGATACGTTGAAAATGTTAAGTATTATATGCAATTTGTTCTAAATAGTACTAGTAATTTGGCTAATTTGAATACATTAGCAGAATCATGCGACGAATACCCGTATTGGTGAACGCTGGAAATGTACACGAAAGTTACGTATCTTTACACAGGGGTAGAACTTCAGCATTTATTTTACTATGCAGCGGGACTAGTAAAGTCAAACGTTTACTAGTCCATCAAAAGGTTTACTAGTCCAACAAAATATAAAAACAGTCCAAATATAAGTCGTTCCAATTTGTTTTAAAACTAAAACAATTAGATACGTTGCAATCCCAGTTAAATAACAGTGCACTTTTCATAAAGGTGACAAAGAAATAAGACAAAAATAATTAATAAAAAGTGATGATAATGATTTGTATTATATAAAATGCGCAATTGAAAAAGAACACCCATTGCGCTCATTAACCGGTAGTACCACCCTACCATTATTAATTTTCTGTAATCATTCTGGAAATTTACCTCACTTTGCAATGCCCTACTGGACTGTATTAATGGAAAATAAAAATATTACACTAGAAAATTATAGACATCAAAGAACAGTTAATCTTATAAATAGTGCCTAGGCAAGTTCATTGCTGGGGGCTATGCCATCATTTATGAGTAAATGCAGCTTCTGTTGCCAGTTGCTCACTGGCAACAACATATAACCGGATTAATGGCTTGGGATTTATTTACATTCTCCCAGGCTGTGGTTGGGTTAGGGTTAGGGTCACTGTGGCAACAAAGACTTGATTGATTGGTTGATTGATTGATTGATTGATTGATTGATTGATTGATTGATTGATTGATTGATTGATTGCTTAATTGATGTAGGGTGGAGTTGATGACACATTGACCTTTATTAGACAACCGGACTAGTTATTAGGCAGGTTTACTAGTCCGCCCTTATCTTTACTAGTGTACGGGCTAGCGGACTTGTGTGTAGTTCTACCCTTGTTTACATGTAAGACCAACTGTTATGCTTGTCATCCTTCAAAATAGTTCAATATGTCATTGTGACATTTCTTCTTCATATGGAAATTGCTTCAGCACCGACCAACACTGCCACTCCTTCTGCCACCCTTGTTGTTCCTACATATGAAAAAGAACAGTATCGTATTCACCTACTGATAAAAAATGATCAGAACACACTCTGACATTGCTGAGGTTTTTGCCAGTGAAATCCTGGTTTAGGTTTGACAACCACTGTCTCCGCCGTCGAGTTGATAATTTCTTTCTTTAATAACTTCGCCTTGGTTGCGAATTATGGCGGGTATCCTAAAGAAAGAACGATCGACTTATCTGCTTCCTATATTGCTAAAACCGTAGACATTAATTCACAATCGCGCTCAATTTTTTTAATATCGGTTCAGTAAACACGGACAACAGGCACTGCTGGCGGGTTGTTTATGTGGTTGGCATCGCCACAATGGCCGCGCATCCGGTTTGTGACGTTACGTCACCAACCTGACACTTTATCGAAAGACCCTCAAACCTCATGGCTAGAGCACAACCATGGTCTTCTTACAAGCACCACAACACGGTAAAGATTTGAATGGGTATAACACCACAGGGTGCAATTTCTTTCATTTCAAAGGGTTAGGGTGGTCGAGTGACTGATAAACATATAACAGAGCACTGTGGGTTTCTAAATTACATTCTCCCAGGTGATGTAGTCTTAGGCGACAGAGGCTTTGATATTCAAGATAGTGTCGGTAGCCAATGTGCAGAAGTTAAAATTCCAGCATTCACCAGGGGGAAGGATCAAGTATCCCCTCTTGAAACAGAAATGACACGAAAGATTACTAACTGCCGCATCCATGTTGAGCGTGTCATAGGGTGTGTTCGACAGAAATATACTGTACTTGGTAGCACCTTACCAATTGACTATTTATTAACTAAAGATGAAACCGACATGACAATGGTTGATAAAAATGTGCCATGTTTGTTGTGCTCTAACAAACTGCTGCGAACCAATAGTCTCGTTTGACTGAGAATCATCTCATTTGACTGATATTTTTCCTTGGTGAGTGCATACACACCATTTTTTAAAGAGCACTCTTACTTTGATATTCTATACAAATATCACAAATGAAAGTTAAATATTTACTATAATTTCAATGTTTCCGTTTTTACAAATAGGCAGTCAATTGTTTGTATAATTGTAAAACCTGACGTTTTAACAGGAATACCTGTTCTTTCTACATGTTCTTCTGTATAAGCAGCCAATTGTTTGTGAAGTTATAAAACATGGCATGGCATGTTTACCTATCTTTTACATCACATGAATATATATAAAATGTTCATTTTATTTTCTGGTAAATAAATGTGTGCAATACTGACTGTAGCAACAAGAGTTTTCACTTTGCAGTTGTTTTCTTACTTTGCTTGAATTGTGGAAGCTTCTTACAATCTGGACAATATCATATTTGACATATTTTATTTTATTATGTATAGCATTATTAAATTTATCTAGATGTAGAAAATGAATAGTTAACTCATATTTGTTCAGTGAAATATCATGATTTATTAATGTTTTTGTTACTAAAATCTATTTGCACACAATCATGACATTTACAATGTGAAATTTTTATTAAAGACCTGAAGTGAGTTTTACATCTTAGATTTTACATGACAGTTTTAGCCAACCCTGGATCACAAGCAGCCAACTTAATCAGTTAATTAGTTATAATTACATCCAAAGAAACAAATAATATCATGTAGGATTTACATCACACTGCTACAAACAATTACTTACACACACAAATCATAGACATAGTTTAATTTTAAACACTCCGGCTGTCACAACACAGTAGTCTTCTTTCAGGCACAGCTGTTTCTCCCTGACCCTGACCCATCGGCAAACAAACTGATTGTATGGGTGTAAAGTCTAGCTTTGTATGCTCGTAAATCCTTCATTGTATATGGACTCGGTAAAAACACGAGGTAGTTCATGATGTCGATGTACGTGGTCGACGGCAGAAGTGACACATCGTCAGGCCAGTTACTGTTCGAATGCGGATCCCGGTTTCCTATCAGACTTAATTTCGCATCGTATCGGACCCTGTCTGAACAATCCAACGTATCACGATATCTAGACGCCATAATACTCTCTCTGTTAGCTTCCATGTCACGAAAATGGTATAATTTAACTGCTGTACAAGAAAATGATCGGACGACAGGCGCCTAATGCAGCTTGTTATTGCAGTTGCTATCGCCAACATGGCCGCACATCCGGGAGTAGGCGCTTTTCGTTACGTCAGTGCATACCCTCTATAGAAGACAGAGAACAGACATAATCCAGACATTCAAAACTATCAAAAGAATAGACTCAGTCAACCAGGACTACAGATGTCACAGTGCCCATCAAAGCTGATGTTCAAAAAAGCCAGTGGTACAACAAGAGGGCACAGCGAAAAACTACACACACACAGAGTAACTGGCTACAGGCACCACTTCTTCGCGACCAGAGTGGTTAACATGTGGAACTCCCTTTCAGACGCCACAGTTCAGGTCACCACAGTGAATGAACTGAAGTCACGCCTCCGAAGAGATTGGAGAGGTCACCCAGACTTGTACAATTATAATTTTACAAATTAACCAGCCTTGACAAACCGGATAAAAACATATTAAACAAAATACATCAATAGAGAACTACAACAGCAGAAAACAATCTCTTGAGACAGTCGCAATGCTCAGTTTTTGGGCAATTACTGACCGGTCTTGAAAAGAGATCTTGAGGTAAGAATACATCTCCGCCACGGTAATTCAGACACTGGTACATAATTTCGCAAATTATCGTGTCAGTGAGTTGCCTAGCTAGCCAATATCCAATAAGCGTAATTTGGCAGGTGATTAGGATCAAGCACTCACACAGTAATTGGGATATGGGTGTTTAAATTAGCGGTTCACCTTGAAATACAAACATGCAAGCCAATATCTAGTTCTTTCTGACGTCATGGCTGGTTTGGGTGTGTTCTGGGAGTTTGCATTGTTAGGAAGCGATTGTCTGTATACTTGCACATGTTTACTATGTATGGTGATTATTTGAACATGTTGTAACGTACAGCCACCGTGTAGTTTAATTAATGTAGTTTAATTAGTGTGTTTTGGTTAGTATATAAAACATAGAGCGTGGGGGTGGGGTGATTAATAGTCTGCGTGGGGAGGCCGCTGCCTGTTGTTCGCTTCACAGATAAACCAACTGCACCCAATATTTACATCCTGTTTTTAACCCTATTGTATTTCCTGGTAGTATTTTCACATCCCAATTCCTAGTACCTGTTTTGAACATCATAATCAACTGTCCCCCACACATCATGTGCCAGTCATATCCTCCTTGCAAGGTATATATAGAGAAGGAGAATTGTTCTTGCATGCTACTATATATCCATCCACTTGCCACATTTCACGATGACAGCCGCCTTCACACCTGTACCGGTCCTATTTGACGCAATCCCGGAATGTTTGGATGAGGACCCGCTGTTTCAAACATCCGTCTCGTGGCTGGACTGCCGAAGGAAACGTCAACCCCGACAACGAGAAATGCTGCAGCCGCCTGAAGAGCTGAGCTGATGTGTCACACCAGCTGCCAGCCAGCCCGACCCTGTCGCCGACCGCGAAGCATTGTCTCAGACATTACTCTTAGTACTTGCAATGGACAATTGATTTGGTATATTTGTTTTTAATGTCCGCCGGTTGGTAAGTTAGAGTTTGTTATTTTATTTGCTATGTGATGGTATGTTATTGCTATGTAAGTAACTCGCATATATGTATATATGCCATTTTATCCACGGTTTCGTTGTGAGGGTCTCAGTGTTCTGGTTGCGGGTTGAGGTGATTGCGCAGGCACCGACCTGTTATATGCAAGACCACAACTTAGGAGTTATGTTTTCATTCTCCGTAGTGAACGAGGCGTGGCAATTACAATTGACACCGTTGATTTTCTGGGCGTAGTTCTTGGTACTTCAATTGAAGGATTATTTTGGTCTGATTGCAGAGGAAAGGAAAAAAAACTTCTTTTGACTTACAGTTTCCTCACGTTCAATTGCTTTGTCTTCCAAATTCAAATAGTACGTTTAAGTGCGTTAACTGTTAAAATGGTTACGCTGGAGGCTCTGACAAACGATGTTACTGTATTACGGGTGTTACTGTAGAAGACTGTATGACTCGTCCAGCGCGTACTAGCTGACAGCGGGGATATAGCTTTGTTTGAATTGTAGCTATGCTTAAATGTGACTAGCAGAAGACTACCGGAATGTAGTCTGAGTAATATCCTAGGAACAATGGGATATACTTGAAAATTATACAGGGGTTTAGTGTATACCTGAAATGGAAATGATACACGGGTTTAGTGTATACGAGAACTGAGAATTATACACGGGTTTAGTGTATACGAGAACTGAGAATTATACACGGGTTTAGTGTATACGAAAATTGAAAATGATACACGGGTTTAGTGTATACGGAACTGAAATTTATACACGGGTTTTGTGTATACGTGTATGTCTAGAATTTCCAAATAGACAGTGTTTATTGGCTGGGCGATTGTGTAGTTTAACTAATGTAGTTTAATTAGTGTGTTTGGTTAGTATATAAAACATACAGCGTGGGGGTGGGGTGATTAATGGTCTGCGTGGGGAGGCCGCTGCCTGTTGTTCCCGTCACAGATAAGCCACTGCACCCGCGAGTTGCATCCTGTTATTAGCCCTGCACCCAATTCCTGGTAATAGTCTCATACTGGTTTCCCATAACACTTCCTAGTATTGAACATCATAATCCACTGTCCCCCACACTTCCTGTGCCAGTCATATCCTCTTTCTATAGGGTATATACAGAAGGAGAATTGTTCTTGCATGTTACTTTCGATGCTAGCTATAAGCTATGCCACTGTACACGATGACAATAAAATACTACTCTACCCATTAAAACATGTCCTGGAAAAGGGCCATTCTACAATGAATTCACCCAAAAGAATGTCCCAGCACCAAAAGGATTCAGAGTTACCTCAGTCAAAACTTTGTGGTCAAAGCACATCAAAGTGTGCCAGGTCTCTGACTGGTCAGTTCTTACTTAACAGAGACTCACCACAGAACACTTTCTGTCACACAAACCTTTCTGTCACACAAACCACCAGCAGCGGACACAGCAAAGGAATGTGAACCGGCCTGACGGCCTGACGGCCTGACGGCCTGACGGCCTGACGCAACATGTCAGTGACAGGGACACCAACTAACCCAACCAGTAACGTCTCGCTTACATGTAGCCTACTGAGTAAAACTTGTGACTGTGATGCTCCAGTGATGAGACATCCCATCCAATAAAGTTGACACATCACCAAGAATCAGCTGAGTTTATCATGACAGCATCTTTCTTACATTTTCACACAGATATCTAACTTCTATGACAGAAATCCTCAAAGTTGATTAACTGTCCGAAGATTCAGTGGAATACTCAATAAACTGCCAGCCAAAGCACAGCCAGTCTAGCCACAGTGTCAAAGGAATAAAACGTGTTACCGTACCGCTTCAACCCCTCGCTGTGTATTCCGTGTGTGCCCTGCTGCCCTGCTCTAGTCGCCTCAAGTGTACCAGTGGGTAAGTCTACCAGTGAATGCTGCTGCTCCGGGTTACAACGTCCTTATGTGTGCAGTTTCTTATGTTGACTGCCGACAAATCGTCTGTCACGCACCTATTCAGGTGAAACTAGTCACCCATAACAGAATATCCTTCATTCGCTGCCTGTTGTTGTTTAGACATCCTGCGTACCGGTCAACATAAACAACTATTGAGAAGTGTAGTTTTTCTGTTGTTGCCGTGGGCGCCCCTGACAGATGAGCCCATGTGATAGTCGTGTTTGTGCTAGACGCCAGTGTTGGCCGGGCGGCGGTATATCAATCAGATTGCAACGGTTGTTAGGGTCAATGCTTAGTAAGGGATTTCTCAGAATGCGGCCTACTCAGCTTTTTATACGGCCAGTTCGAAGAGTACACAACTACCGGCAGACCTGATGTCAGTGGTTCAATAGTTAAGCAATTGTGTTAGTGGGCTACTTTTCACTTGTCCAGTTTATATGTTACGCAATTGGTTTTCGTGACACTGTCTGATAACTGTAAACATATCAGTAATGATTTACTGTTTGTATACGTTTGATTACTGCCACCGATTATGTGTGATACTCCCACTTAAGAAATTATAAAAAATATTATTACAACTTACCATGGATTATGCATACATGCATACAAATATATGTATTATGAAAATCAGTAGGAGTGTGTAAAATTTGGTATAATATTAGTTTTTTTAATGACATTTTGGACATAAAATTGAATATATATATATATATATATATATATATATATATATATATATATATATATATATATATATATATATGATCAAGTTTTGAGATATTGCTTTTGAAATAAATTCTTGTATGCATCCCTAACTTTTACACATAAGAACATGTTAGGTGGTCGGTCCTATACAATCTCAACCTGATGAAATAGACCTACCAGTAGGAATTTTTTATAATTTGTACTACAATTTATAACACTGGTAGCTAATACTAGCTATATGAAATGTGTCAAAGTTGAGGCAAATTACCACAAACTCCATGGTTTACATTTTCAGACATTGTTCAAGCCCATCTTAATTCATTGTAGGAACATACAGCCTTTAATACATTACTATGGACCCAGTGGATCTAAATAGTGTTCTGATTTTGCAAATACATGTATCCTAAATATACTTCAAAAGACTCATCATGTCATTTTATCTGTTTTAGAATGATTTAACAACAAAGTGTTAAGACATTATTTCGTCTTTACACTGTATGGTATGTGTAGTATTTGTGTACGTAGTGTACCTTTACCTATATCTACAAGATAACAGGCCAGTGTACACATGTGTACCTCCAAACCACGTCACAATCAGTTGTAATGTCAGTGTCCTTCAGACACTATTCACTGGGGACACAGAGGCCAGTCTTGACCCGACAGATAACATCAGAGCTCGCATAACGTACTTCAGTTGACACCAAAGCACTGTAATGCCACTAGTGCGGTGTTTTTGTCTAACAGATGTTGACTTGTGAGAGCGGCCTGGCCTTCACACCTGTGTGAGCATGGAGTGGGGGCGGACACCGCCGCACCGCGTCACAGCGCCGCGTGGCGCTTACACAACACCGTACCAATTCACTGGCCTGCACTTAAGTTACAGGAAGGTGGAAAACATCTATTGACCTGAGGCGTTTTTTTTGTTGTTTACCGGAGTGGATGACCACCACACAATGGTGTTTTGGCCGGAGTTGAGTTGTCGCTTCTTGGAAGCGAACGTCCTGCGGTAAATAAACTGATGAGGCGTCCACAAACCAGTCAGTGACTGGTTGGGGCAGTGAATCATGCATGCATGCGGACCGCGTGCAGCCCACACGTGCTCTCCGTGAACAGGATGCGTGATGGAATGTACTCTGTGACATCGTGAATAAGCACAATTAATGTGACTGAAACTTACCATCCTGTAAAGCCTGGCGGTACCTTGGGGTCCCCCCATTACACACTGCTAGTACTAAGCCACTGTCCGGAATAAACTGGAACCAGCCAAGTGGACATATTCTTTTTATACCTTCTTTGCAGGACCTACTCACAGCTTTGTCTAGAAAACCAACCACTCAACCACCCGTCATTTAACCTGTCTGCCTGCTTGTATCTGTCTGTCTGTCTGTCTGTCTGTCTGTCTGTCTGTATGTCTGTCTGTCTGTCTGTCTGTCTGTCTGTCTGTCTGTCTGCCTGCCTGTCTCTCTGTCTGTCTGTCTGTCTGTCTGTCTGTCTGTCTGTCTGTCTGTCTGTCTGTCTGTCTGTCTGTCTGTCTGTCTGTCTGTCTGTCTGTCTGTCTGTCTGTCTGTCTGTCTGTCTGTCTGTCTGTCTGTCTGTCTGTCTGTCTGTCTGTCTGTCTGTCTGTCTGTCTGTCTGTCTGTCTGTCTGCCTATAGATCACTTATCTTGGCATTGGGGTGACATACTTCCCAGCCTTAATCACAATCAAACTGAAATTACATTATGAAAGCAGCTCATGCATCCCCAGCCACACAACAATGATAATGATAATCTACTGAGTATTGGTGAATTGGTGTTACTGTCTGTACATGTACTCACTGGTCATGTTATTCAAGGTCACTCACTAAACATTTCAAGGAACTTAAAAAAAAACTGCCCACATTCCCCACCGTACTTGTGTCTACTGCCACCCACCCACAAGGTGCCACCCCACCTCGTGGTGCCACCCCACCTCGTGGTGCCACCCCACCTCGTGGTGCCACCCCACCTCGTGGTGCCACCCCACCTCGTGGTGCCACCCCACCTCGTGGTGCCACCCCACCCATGCACAGCTGGGACTGCAAACTAACAAACACCCTGTGGTATTAATCATTCAGATGTAACTACCCCAGTTCTAGTTGGTAACAATGACTGTCACTCTGCCATCCCCACTTCCACATAAACCAGCTCTGAGAACACCTCTCAGAATGAATCATCATCAGGCATCCTGGGTCGATGTTTGATTAGTTTGTAGTATCATCAGTCAGGTCTGACCTTTATCAACCCTGACCTTTATCAACCCTGACCTTTATCAACCCTGACCTTTATCAATGCCTGACCTTTGTAAATGTAAGCACTAGTACTGGTCACATGGTACACACAAAAACAAATCTGACCACTAAAACTTAACACATCTTGCAATGTTGGTGTTTTCTTACAGCTGTTTGCACAAGATGGAAAATTCTCTGCATCTCAAAAACCTGTATGGAGTTGTTGATTACCGCCTGACCAATCAGCTCTGGTATATTAGTGAGACGTCACCAACCACAAATGTACTGAGTCTTCAATTCATAGCTTCATCTAAAGACCTGTCTTCTGGATGGGTAAAATGTGTTTGGGACAGGTATACATTTTACTGGATGGATAAAATAGCAACTTCACCCAACAGTGCCTATTACTGACGAAGACACTTAACAGCAGGTGTTCCCATGGCCCTGGCAATGACCACAACCTTTGCTTGTGCAGAGCCAGAGGATGGATTAGCACCTGACTGTGACCATAGGTCAATATCCCCTTTGTTCTTCAGTCAGGCTCCAAGCTGGTACCAGGCTATTCCGGTTTCCTGGCTGACTTTGAAGTTGAGCTGTCACACTTCCCCACAAGATCCTAGCAGTCATTAGCATTATCTCTTATGAGGGCAACATAGGCATTGTATTATGGATCTCCTGGTTTAACATAACAAACAACATATTTTGGCCTTTACCTCTGTGGACAGTGTTGTTTTAGTCAGTTGTCACTGTGATGTAGTTAGCAATAACAACACTCCCTAGCACTGGTCTGCCTATAAATAAATTTATAAACTAGATGTCTCAATACATGAGTTGCTTTTCTTTTACCTCCTCCTTTAATTTTAACCTCCTGATAATACATCCTGAAAATTAAAAGTATTTGAACAAATATTTGAAATACTTTCAAATATATTTGTATTTAAATACATTTGTATTTAAAAGTATTTGAGTCACTCAAGAGTATTTGTATTTAAATACATTTCAATGTATTAGACCCGATGTCTGGTCACAGTACCCTAAGATAAATTTACTGGTGTGCAAAATTATTATAAAAAAAGATCCTGAAGAGTTTCTGAGATATGGCAGCTAATGGTGCATGGCAGATGCAGAGTGGTGCTGTAAGTCCATTAGACCTTAAGCCCAAAGGACTAATGAACTGTTTGAACAATCAGTTACCCCAGCCCGCATATGATATCATGATTATTTAGTTTAAATAGTGTACTTACGACCGATTTGAAATATTTTTATGAGCACATTGGCTCAGGGGCACAGCTTAGGACTCTCGACTACGAGAACCCGGGTTCGAATCCTGTGCTGCGGTGTTAAAACCTTAGGCAAGTTTGTTCACTCTCCATTGCTCCAGTTCAGTCAGCTGTATAAATGAATACCTGGCTATAGACAGTGGTGGATATGTGTACGAGTAGCCTTCACGCAATAGTTGTAGCATATGGCTGGATGCTTCCCAGAGAAGCCAAAATGGTGTCTGAGTGAACAGGTCTGTCAGGGAACTTGAGGGAAGTAAAGTGTAAAGTGCTTTGAACAGTCCTGAGGACTGGATACTGCGGTATATACGAACTTCCCTTTTTTATTTGGAAGTGTAATTTTAATCAAGGTATACAGTAATTATAAAACTGATTTTATTTGTGTAGTTTAACTTCAACATGTTTGCTCAGGTTCACTAATCAGTAATCAGTAGCTTTTATTTTCTATTTAATATTATGTTCTTACATCACTACAACATACATGTGGAGAGTTTACTCCCTGCAAATAAGGATGGGACGAATCTGGAATTTCATTTGAATTGAATATCAAATCAAATATCCTCAAAATGTTAAATACAAATCAAATATTGAATCAAACACGAATATTCAGTGGCTTCAAATTCAATTAGAATACTGAACTGTCTCAAGATGTCTTGACTTCATCCCATGGCCATGGGCACAAGTCAGTGCTGGAGTCGTCGGCACCATGGCCATACGCATCGATCAATTTTTGTTTACTTTCTGACTTAACCACAAAGACAACTTTTTCTCACATATCTTATCTACATATACACACACACTGGGTTACAAAATAAAATCCTTTACATTCATGTAAAGAATAAAATAAATAAAATAAACTCATGCAAAACTTGATGGCTAGTCCGGCTATGTGGAGCTCAGCGCTTACCGTAACACCGGTAACTGATCGCAGGCGTCGCTAAATAAATTACCATCACAAATTCCGGTTTTATATGAACCCTAAGCTAGCTTTAAAGGACAAAAAAACGCAACTGTTTCGTGGCATACACCTAATAGAGTTAATATAAAGAAACAATTTCTACATATACTCAATTTTATAACGCCAGCGGTTTACCAGAAAAATATTTTTGAACACCCAGCCATCAAAATACTGTGAGCAACACCATCTTAGACGAAGAATGACGTCACGACGGCGAGACCCTCTCCACGCAGATTCCCTGCATGGGGTTTGGCTGTTGTCATGAAATGGCTGCAACTCGGCAACGCGCGTAACATGCCGATGACGGTAAATATAAAGTTGTCTATTATTGTTATCGCTGAAATCATCCTATCAACTGATGATACATGTCTACATGTCTACTTCAAAGCATTTCTCCTCAAAATGGACCAAGCAAAGTGAACTGTACTTGGACTGGAGGGATTCCAAACAGTACGCCCGCAAACGTGAATCCATTGCTTCAATACTACCGGTTGTTTCAACTATTATTGCATGCAACCGTATGCTGTAAGGCATAATTACTAAAGTTTACCATAGATTTAACCACAGATTTAGATATACGTCTATAAGCAGCTGCTAGATATCACGCCAACTGAACGAACTGTCGAAGACTCGAAGTTGTTGACCCTTAACAACGTCGCAGGAAGTGGCAGAGACATAGAATGCCGCGCGCTGATTGGCCAAGCCAAGTTAACCCTTCACTGATGGCGGCGTCTAGACCATCGTGGATTTCGTTAGAATTTTATACTTTAAAGTCACATTCTAAGTAAACCGCTGACGTTAAAAAATTGAGTATATGTGGAAATTGTTACTTTGTATAAACTCTATTAGGTATATAACGTGAAACCGTTGCGTTTTTTTGTCCTTTAACTAATCCTAAACTCACTTAAAACCCTAACCTTAAATGTTAACCCAGCACAGCTAACAAAAGACCCCTTGACACAATACCGATATTACGGTAAGGTATGCTTAGCCGCCTGCGAAGACACTGCGTTGCTGGCAAGTTTTACACAAGTTTGTTTTGTGAAGTTTATTTGTTAGTTAATGTTAGTAATTTGGAGTCTTTTTCATAGTTAAGTAAGAAAATAAAAGATCGCCAGGGACCGATTCTGTGGTGAAGGACATTCAGAAAAATATTCGAGCGGTATTCTTTTATATAGCTGCAAATTTTCGAATTCCGAATAGCGGGGAAAATTCCAAATATTCAAAATTTTGAATATAAATCGAATATTCATCCCATCCTAACCTGCCATCTGTTACCGGCTACTTTAATAACCTTGGAACAATGTTCGCAATTTAAAAAGATTCCACAAGCAACAAATGGTAAAGAAACCATCGAGTTTCTAAACAAATTATTGTCAATAATGCTGAGGTCAGCAGAGTTAACTGCAGAACCCTTTGATGTGTAATGTTCCTATTTCCCACGTTCTTATAATCTAGACACCAGACTTCCTTATACTCTAGACACAAGACTTCCTTATAATCTAGACACCAGACTTCCTTATAATCTAGACACCAGACTTCCTGTTACAAATTACTGCTCGGCCAAATTAATAAGTCACAGAACTTTTGTTCAGTCTTAAATAAAGGTCTCACACTAACTGAACTCACATGACCCATTGTTAGGTCGATGTTATGGCTGTACATGCACGCATTAACTAAACTACACGGTGGCTGTACGTAATGTAGTGTAATTAGTGTGTTTGGGGGTGGGGTGATTAATAGTCTGCGTGGGGAGGCCGCTGCCTGTTGTTCGCTTCACAGATAAGCCAACTGCACCCAAGAGTTACATCCGGTTTTTAACCCTATTGTATTTCCTGGTAGTATTTTCACATCCCAATTCCTAGTACCTGTTTTGAACATCATAATCCACTGTCCCCCACACATCCTGTGCCAGTCATATCCTCCTTGCATGGTATATATAGAGAAGGAGAATTGTTCTTGCATGTTACTCATGTTACTTTCTATGTTAGCTATAAGCTATGCCACTGTACACGATGACAATGAAATACTACTCTACGCTGTAGAGCGGACTTGGAGTTCTTCTGCGGGGCTGCCCTTGTTTAGCATACTAATTAGAGGGTAGCCATTACAATGTGGTTATTGTATAACATTAAAACAATGCAGATCTACAAGTTCACCCACAACCCTGTCTTACTCTTATTTGTTCACGAACCTGATCGAGTGTCAGGGCAGTTTATTGCTAACAGACTGATTAATGTGAGAATTAAAATATTTTTAATTATGCATTAATCACTGGTGATGGAAACGTGGTTTCTTTTGCATTACTATGTACTTTGTTATTCACCAGGCTACTCAGATTACGGCCCAGACCTGCAAAGCTAGGGTCATGATTCACCAGTCAATGTCTATAGGCACGGCTCTGTTTACACGGTGGTTTCCTGTTTTGGTGTTTCACAATCTGGTTGTGTGTTTCACAAGGCCTGGTTTGGTGTTTCGCAATAGACCCACGGTCCTATTCAAACTGGTGTTTGGAGGCAAATCGGCTTCACCTGCTTCAGCAGCCGCTCTACTCAGTTAATCGATATTCATCGACACAGTTGGACACAGTTGGTATTATTTTCCCGGTAATTTTAAGCTCCCACCCACCCTCCCTTATTGACTGTTTTACTTATGTGTGTAGTTCGATTATTGTATAATTTTACCTATGTTTATTTCGGTTATTATAAAATGATCGGGGCATCTCTAAACAATCCCCTTGTACATTTAATTAATTAATAGTGACAATTATAATGTGACAATGCAACATAACATGGTATTTATACCAACGTTTGCTAGTAATGTGGAATATAAATATTTATTATCACACTTCTGTTCAAGTGTTACCATTTTGTTCGTATATCACAGATATCACAGAGAGTGTCGTTGCAAGTCATCAGACCACAGTAACCAAAGTCACGACCAAAATACCGAAGTTATGCATCTTGTGCCAACATGTTTAGTTAAATTGAGGTACTTGGGACAGACTGGGCTAGTAATGCCTATGAGAATAATACCAATCCCTCATGGAAAATACGCAAACACCTTGCAGCTATCCTAGGGAGATACATACAGTAGTACACTTTACATACTACCAGGGTTTTGGTATGTTCTGGGAGTTAGCATTGTTATGTGGCGATTGTCTGTATACTTGCACATGTTTACTATGTATGGTGATTGTTTGAACATGTGGTTATTGTATAAGATTAAAACAACGCAGACCTACAAGTTCACCCACAACCCTGTCTTACTCTTATTATATTTTGTTCACGAACCTGATCGAGTGTCAGTGCGGTTTATTGCTAACAGACTGATTAATGTTGCCTGCGCTGGTCGATCCTCCACACACCCAGTTCAAATATGCCAGTCATTTCGACCTTGGTCGATAATCCAACCGTATGTCTGATTTGTCTAAATCGTATTTCATCTGAGAAACCAAACTTAGCTTGCGCATAACACGGTGTGCAAGTATAAATCTAAACCAGTGGCACCAAAGGAAATCTCTGTCGTAAGTGTGTATGTGACGAACAGCAGCTAGGGGGTGGGTCTCCTAGCTAGTAGTATAAATAGGAGGCCAGTTTAGGACTGGCATGTGTTTCCTTCGATACTTGCTGTACTGTGTATGTAAGACGATGATTGTGAGAATAAAGATTCTACGCTGAAGACGAGCCCTGGTTTTTTCTGCATGCGATAAGCTGCCGCTAGTCAGCGTGGCAATCAACCATCGCCATGTTAACTGGAGGGTAGCCATTACAGCACTTCGAGTCACGCAAATTGGCTCACCGCAGACGGGTAGCGTAGCTAGACTTATCCTTCCCGAACTTCGCTAAACCACCGTTTTGGAAGGCAAGCACACCACATACCTGCACCACTCGTTGATATAAACAGTTGAAGTAGCAACATACAAACAAACTTTTACAATAATCGTGGTCCGTTAGTGTTAGTACGTAGGAAAACTCCAATACAGTTGCCCGCTGGCACGTTTTGACTCACCACATAGGTTAAGGCTACAGGGCCTTTTTCGACCAATGAGTAACAAGCATATGTCCACGTGGGCAGCCTCTGTTTACACGGTACACGTGATAATGTTTTCACGTGCTTCTGCTATTGTTTACATTGTAACTATTTTGCTAAGCCAGAGTTTCAGGACACAGTCATCAAGGCAAGTCTATATACGCATAAACTCAATTGTGAATAACTAAACTAGTTTATGGGAAAGTTGCTGAGTCAGAGAGATGACGTGACGTGCAGCAATGTAATGTAGACCAACAACTAATGTTCTAAAATGAGCTTTGTCCATATTCCCCATGTTAACATATAGATAGGCACATCAACAAAAATGTCAAAATCAGCCTAGAGTGTTGGAAATAGGCTTAACTGAAACGTAATAAGTTACAGATCACACAACCGTTAATTTTATTATGATACTTTTATTAGATCCAATGGTACTGCAATTTAAAGACGGGAAAATGGCGCAAAAATTGTGTATCTCTTATAATGGTAAAATGGGCAAATGTTTGTGTTTTCTGTTGATAAATATTTGAATAAGTGACTTTAAAATGGCATAACTTGGTTATTTGTATAACTATTAAAATATTGTTTGCACTATTTTGAAATACATTGAATGGAGTAAGAAATTTTCAATATTGATGTTTTTATACTAATTAATTCAGTTAATTAGCTAATCTTAGTTAAGTAGTGCACCACGTTAATAGACAAAAACATTCTAATTAAGAACAGCAAAGTCCATAAATATGAAGATATTTGTACATATTATGCAGTGTGCATAACCACTTTGATTTTGAGAATATATATATATATATATATATATATATATATATATATATATATATATATATATATATATATTAACTAGTCATGTAATAATTAATTAAGTGATAATTAGCAGGCAACCTCGACAGACAAATACTTTACAATGAAGCACAGTTGTCATACTTCACTTGTTTATGGGTAACCGTGTGGATACAGGTTGGACAAATGCTGTAGGCTCAGTAGAGGCCTGTAATACATTTTTACCGTTTCATAATATTCTGCATTTCAACATGAATTTGATGAAGTAATGTTTATAAATGTTCACAGTGTTTCATCATCGACTCCAACATCTCTTGTGCCAAATGCAAGACTGCTTTCTGCGATACACTCCACAGGGATAAAGTGGAAGCTGAAGAAGTTGCTCACATTACTCCACCTCGCAATACTGTCTTTTTGCAATATTCACGACATTCTGCAAGATGCAGAGGATGATCACACTTTACAGACTGTAAACACGGATTTCGGAGAAAAAACTACGTCTATGTTTAGCTAGTTACGTGTACAATGTAAACACAAGTAGAACCACATGGAAACATTGTCACGTGTACCGTGTAAATAGAGGCTGCCCACGTGGACACATGCTCGTTACTCGTTGGTCGAAAAAGGCCCTGTAGCCTTAACCTATGTGGTGAGTCAAAACGTGGTGCCCGCTGATTAACACTAGGTCGCGCCCCAGGAGCCGCTGCGGCTGTTTACATGAGAATCTCTTCTTCTTTACCCTTAATTGGTTCAGGGTTAATTATGTAGCGTATCGTCGATTAGCCAGACTCCGTGAAGTAGCAGCACTTTCCAGCCCCTCAGCTGTAGCCTCGATTAACAAGTCTCCGTGAGATTGCAGCACGTTTTGGCCCCGCAACTCCGCTAGAGAATTAACGGCCTGGCCATTTAACCGCCAGGACAGCCTTAGCCCAGATTAGGGTAGAGTCGCTGAGTGGCTCTCAGGCCAACTATGAAATAAAAATTAAAAAAACGATATACCTTTACAATATAATGATATCCTATGAAAACTAGGCCTATTCAACATTGAACTTATATTTATATTAACTATAAAAACGTACAAATTTGCAGTTGTATATAACATATTAATTACATCGGGATTAACCAGTATCCGTGAGGTGGCAGCATTGTCCATTGCCCCACACGGATAATACGCAAATGCCGGAAAAGACACCAGACTGTCTTATCGGCGTACTTACGCAACCAACCGACGGTCGGTTAAGCGCGACTACCCAACTCTACCTAGGATATTAATGGGCTGCCGATATAACCGACAGGGCGGCCTTACCGAAGATTAGCCTGATTAGGGTAGAGACGCTGATTGTTTTTCAGGCCAAATTTGAAGTAACAAATTAAATAAAGATACCTTTATATGAGAAATGCTGTATTATTAAACTATTAAAAAACTTATATTAATAAAAATAAAATAAAATATTACAATTTGTAGTTGCCTACAAAATATAAAATACGGCAGGATTAACACGTATTCGTGAGGTATCAGCACTGCTTAGCACCATACGGATAACATTCAAAAGTCGGCAAAGTCACCAGTTTGTCTTCTCGGCGAAATTAGGCAGCCGGGCGACATAGGCCCTACTACTTACAACAACATATTTACCTTTGGCAGCCCTGAAATGCAGTATGTTGGCTATAGGTTGAGCAGGGGGGGGGGTGTCTAAAAGCCCGAGTTTTCGAGAACACGACGTCAACCGCAAGCATGTGTACCGCGTCATGCTACATTTAGCACTCGCATGGCGCTGTGTAGCCCCTGATGGGATATAGTTCTCAAGTGAACATGTAATTATAGAAAGCATATATATATATACTACATACATACACACATACATACATACATACATACATACATACATACATACATACATACATACATACATACATACATACATACATACATATAAATACATACATACATAAATACATACATACATACGTACATACGTACATATATCATAGATAACACATTCATTCAACTCGGTGGAAATACAACAGTCTTATCACGAACACTCGGGCTATTAGTCTTTCATTAGAGAAAACGCTAAGACGTTTATCTATAGGGTAGAGCGTGCATATGGATCAATTTAAATGCGTGATATCGGCAGGTAAACATAGAGTTCTAATGCACAGGCCTACAATACTATTCTATCAAGCTACTCCGTTCTATTTTCTTTTGTTTTTAATGTGGTGAATTCTTTAATTAGACCCTGAGCATACCGGCGAACCCATGAATAATTATTGGTCTGCCATTCCAATTTTGTTGTGTCATTAGGTGTGATATTTTGAAAATTCACAGGATAGTCAAGAACAGACCTGTCATTCTTTCCATCACTCGACTGAGTTCGGCATTCATGACTACCACATGTGCATAAACAGCCAGCTGTTGTATAAATCTCGACTGTTGTGGTCAGGCAACATTGTAGACTCATTCCCACGCATTTTCCCACCACTATAGTTTGTAGACACCCTCTACCCCGACCAACAACCAGCGGGAATATTGTGCGTCGTTAAAAAAGTATCAACATGCAATGTAGTACATTTTCTGAAATTGGAGAAAACGTTGAAAGCCCGACCAATCAAGATGATTTGTCTAATGAATGGATAGATCGAATGAGTTATATTATAAACAACAATGTAACTAGCACTAGCATAACATATGCCCCGTATAACCTTCACTACCGGGTGTTATTGGTCACGGAAAATCGGGCTTTTAGGCTTTCCTACGATGAGAAAACGCTAGAAGCCCGAACATTCGTGACCATAACTGAAGAGCGTGTGAATGCTTTATATTAATGTTTACTATAATTGTATGTATGTATATATATATATATATATATATATATATATATATATATATATATATATATATTTACATACATACATACATACATACATAGGCATATATATATATATATATATATATATATATATATATATATATATATATATATATATATATGCCTATGTATGTATGTATGTATGTATGTATGTATGTATGTATGTATGTATAAACACGTACTAGTGTTTTAGCCTTTCCTTTGAAAAGAAAAGTCCCCAAATTCGAGAAAAAAAAAGTATTTCGTCTGTGGTGTGTGTGTGCATGTGGTGTATATGTGTGGAGTGTGTATGTGGTGTATATGTGTGGTGTGTGTATGTGGTGTGTGTGGTGTGGGTGTTTATGTGTGTGTGCTCATGCGTGTGCATTCTCTTTTAATGCATTCGCAAACCATGCAAACATTTCTTTCCACATTGTTTCCATGCGCCTTAACAAATCAAATAAAAGGCATGACAGAAGGAATCTGCTCAATAATGTAATGCACGAGTAGACAGGCGATTACTATGGCGTGTCTCAAACACGCTCACACGTAAATCAAAGAGAAACGAAACGATGTGCTTAAAGTTGCATTCTGACTTCCGCCATGTTTAAAATACAATTTCCCAGTAAACCAGCATTCCCCATACACTATATATTGTTTTCCTCAACTACCTATCAACTTATTTTCACATAATATGCCATTGTAAGATAAAAAGCAGCAAAATACGAAATTTTTTCCGGTGAGCCTCACCAGTTAGAATTCTCTGATTGGTGAAAAGCGCTGTCGGGAAACCACACTAGGGCCACACTAAAAGGCGGATCACAATTGGCAGACCTCACGGAAACGACATACCACATTCACAAAGATGCCACCGCTCGATACGCTCCATATTTACGGCATGTCCAGTTGCCCACATACAAACTATCGCTGGCTACGCGCCTGTACGGGCAATGGCTAATTGAGGATGATTTAAATAACTAGGGTATTGTTGCCTAGTGGCGCCTCTAGCGACTAACGTGGATATGTGGAACCGCCTTTTAGTTTGCCCCATCGTTTACTTACGTTGACCGGAGAGTTCCGATGGTAAAAATAGATCGACTTTTTGGAAACTCCAGAGTTGTTTGTTGCAAACTTATATTTGATCAAATAACGCATAAAACCACAAAGTGAGACATGTGGTAGGAAGTATACTAATAAGCAAATATCGGTCTTGGTGTACATTGACTTTTCTAAAATGCGTTAAAAAGGGTAAATTATGTCAGAAAGCAACTTTAAAGGACAAACAAAGTTAACTTTTACGTGGCATACACCTAATAGAGTTAATATAAAGTAACAATTTCCACATATACTCAATTTTTTAACGCCAGCGGTTTACCAGAAAAATATTTTTTAACACCCAGCTATCCAAATTCTATGCGCTACCCCATCTTAGACGAAGAATGACGTCACGACGGTGATCGAGGCGCTCTCCACGTAGATTCCCTGCATAGGGTTTGGCTGTTGTCATGAAATGGCTGCAACTGGGCAACGCGCGTAACAAGCTGATGACGGTAAATATAAAGTTGTCTATTATTGTTATCGCTGAAATCATCCCATCAACTGATGATACATGTCTACATCAAAGCATTTCTCCTCAAAATGGACCGAGCAAAGTGACAAAGAGTACGCCCGCAAATCACCAACGTGAATCCATTGCTTCAATACTACCGGTTGTTTCAACTATTATTGCAACCGTATGCCGAACACGAAGGCATAATTACTAAAGTTTACCATAGATTTAACCACAGATTTAGATATACGTCTATAAGCAGCTGCTAGATGTCACGCCAACTGAACGAACTGTCGAAGACTCGAAGTTGTTGACCCTTAACGACGTCGCCGGAAGCTGACCGAGATATAGAATGCCGCGCGCTGAATGGCCAAGCCAAATTAATCCTTCACCTATGGCGACGTCTAGACCATCGTGGATTTCGTTAGAATTTTAGACTTTAAAGTCACATTCTGAGTAAACCGCTGACGTTAAAAAATTGAGTATATGTGGAAATTGTTACTTTGTATAAACTCTATTAGGTGTATGACACGAAGCCGTAGCCTTTTTTTGTCCTTTAATGTAGCTATAAGCAACAATTAAAAGTCGATTACGTTCGCACCTTCCCAACGGACACCAATCAAATATAAACAATAAGAAAAGGACTATTGCGAAACAATTATAATTGCAAAAATAAAACAACGTAAAACTGGATTCCTAGAAGAAGACTATAAAAACATAATCCATTCAAACAGGTGCAATGCTCAAAACTTGATGAATCATGAATAGGCAAGATATTAGAATGAGATGGCGGCGGATCATCACACATTTTTATTGCATTGCAGATTTAAAGTTGCATTCTGACATAATTTCCCCCTTTTAACGCATTATAGAAAAGTCAATGTATATTTGCTTATTAGTATACTTCCTACTACATGTCTCACTTTGTGGTTTTATACGTTATTTGATCAAATATAAGTTTGCAACAAACAACGGTTCTGGAGTTTCTCAAAAGTCGATCTATTTTTACCATCGGAACTCTCCGGTCAACGTAAATAAACGATGGGGCAAACTAAAAGGCGGTTCCACATATCCACGTTAGTCGCTAGAGGCGCCACTAGGCAACAATGCGCAACTAGACCCTAGTTGTGTATCAGCGCCTCCAGCGACTAACGTGGATTTGTTTGCATGTTATGCTGAACGCTTGTTTAAAAAATAATCATCCGCAATCAGCTATTGACCGTGCAGGCGCGTAGCCAGCGACAGTTTGTGTGTGATCAATAGACAGAACAGCATGCCGTGTGTTCAATAGATAGAACAGCGTGCCAATGTGTGGTCGATAGACAGAACAGCCAAAACAACGCCATTTTGGCACTGAATTCAATCGAACGTCCCAAGACGTTTCATCGACTGTAAATGTACAGTAATGTAGACATTATGCTTTCATATTGACGGACATATTATCCGAAATGGAATATTTAACTATATGTGAAGACGTAGCAGTCTCGGTGAACTATAGATGATTTTAAACATCCTTTCCCGCATCAAGCCAGCAAACCTGTCGTCTGGCCACCAGTCGACGTTCCATCTGCTGTAAAGGTACATTAATGTACATATTATGCCTTCATATTGACGGACATATCAGACTATATCCATATTTTGCTATGTGTGAGGCTTCGGAGTCATGCCAATTCAACAGTTGATTGTAGGATGATTTAAACAAGCGTTCAGCAAAATCTTCCCCAACACGGTGCCGCATTTTACATACGTCAAGAATACGTAAAAAAACGGCACTCAGACCCTAGTTGCGTCAGAGCGCCTTCTGTCGGATTAGTTATTGTGGTACCTCATTGTGATCCGTCTTTTAGTGTGGCCCTAGTGTGGTTTCCTGACAGCACTTTTCACTGGAATTCCCTTCTTCGAGGTCTAAACCAATCAGTGAATTTTAACTGGTGAGGCTCACCAGGACAATTTTTCGTCTTTTGCTCCTTTCTATCTTAAAATGGCATATTATGTGAAAATAAGTTTATAGGTAGTTGAGGAAAACAATATAATATATATATAGTGTATGGAGAATGCTGGTTTACTGGAAAATTGTATTTTAAACATGGCGGAAGTCAGAATGCAACTTTAATACATTCAATGATAACGCTTGGGGATTTATCAGTACGCAAGAAATAAGAACGAAATCAAGACTGATCGCCATAGTTTTTTTTATTGCATTGCATATTTCTGCAACATGATACGTGCTGTACCATCATATCACTTCACTATATTGGTGAGCATCACTCCCTGTACGGGTGAAGATCACTGGCTATACAATTAAAGGCCGACATCACTGCCGCACAGCCCGAGATCACTTCCCGAATTCAGGCCGAGATCGCGAAAGGCCGAGATCACCATGTAGCCACTGGAGGCTGGACGGGACTTGATAATACCATGCATTCGCCCAAGATAAAGTCAACGTCGATAGGCCGGGATTACCATCGTCCACAATAGCCCATACACACTATCGAAAGTGCCACTACGAGTATTTTTTCATTTACTAACACGTACATTTCTGGAAAGAAATAGCTTCCTTCTCTTTGTTAACCATAACCCGTTAACGGTCCTTCTCTTTGTTAAATATAACCCGTTAACGGCGCGCTTATCAGATTATATTCAAGCGCGGCATGCAAATGTAGAACTACACATAAATGGGTGACGTCATGTTCTCGAAAATTCGGGCTTTTATAGCCTTTCTCTTGAGCAGGGACACTAGATATAGCTGCCCTCAATACCTCGCTATCAAATGGAAACCCCTGTACGAATTAGACTAAGGCCACATATCCAACACGTACTCTCCTTAAACATTAACTTTGGTGTCAGATATTCAACCAAGAAGATACTCTTCTGACAAGTGTTCACAGGTTTGCATGAAAGGTACACAGGTACCTGCTTCGGGTACCGAACACCATGGATGCAAACGATCGTGGTCCGACACAACCCGGGTACAAACGTGTTAGGTTACAGAACCGCATCGGTACGGACACATTGCTTATGAAATGATTGGCGGATGTCATCCAGAGTAAAATTGTGGTTTACATTAAAATACATCGATACCTTCAAATAATGTAATATGTAAGTCGCATTGTAAATCGCTGTAATAGTACACACGTATGCGTTTATATGTCAATTGTCGTTGGTTAAACATACAGTAAAATGCCGACCGAAATACAGATTCGGGGGGCGATAATAGAGGTTGACAGCGGCCGTCAGATTGTTGTTGCAGTTTTGTTGACATTTATTTTCTGGCAGGTATTAGCAATTTGACTTTGTATTTATTGCATGTCAAAGGACAATTGTTGACGCAGCTGTTGATATTTTCAAGAATGAAGTTCCACTTCGACATTCCAGCCACGTTTGTTTATTCAAGCAAATGACGAAATGCGTTCATTCCAATTTACGCGGCATCAATTCTCAACTTGCCATACGCGTCATAGGGTAAGTCACGTGGCCTAACAACAGGAAATCCGCCATTGCTCGGTGAAAGCTCGGTGAATGGCCTCGGTGAATGTGTTGTGCGCTCGCGTTGTATATCCATACCTAGTCTTGTTTTACTTTGTTATTTACCGTTAATTTTGGTTAGTTATATTATTTGTAGTAATTGTCGAAGTTAGTATAGTTAGATCATTATGTCATACGGATATTTGGACGATCTGAGTCATTTAGACGGAGCGCGCTACGCCTGCTACAGCATACATGTCAAAACTGACAGCGCTGTCTGCGGGAACCTGCCGGTAAAAGATCCCGTAGACGATGCCACGAAATGACCGGGGATCGAATGGCCCGATGTAGCATACTACCTGATCGAGACACCGGGTGTGTTTACGAGAGAAAGCATGCGAAATCGACGGATTCTCGAGGCACACACCCAGTTTGAGTCTGGCTGGGTCAAAACAGTGCTTGACTTCAAGGCCACTGACTCACTACATTCTGAAGGCTGATGTCATTCCATCCCAGCGGGTTAACGACACCGCACCACCCCTGGGTTGATTTGCACGAAAATGACACTGTGATTGCACGGCTGGGTAAGAACTCGCACTAAATCTAACAAATAATTCTGACAATGAAATCTGTCAAAAAAGTCAAAATTTTGAGAAACAGAATGACCCATCAACATGAGCTTGTATTAAAATCATACATGTGTCAGATTGTTGGTGACATTGTGATTGTATGTCCAGTTACATTCATATTTTCATCATTATTATTATAGCGTGATTAAAATGTATCATTGTATTTAATTATTCAGAGTTATTCTTGGGCAATGTTTACTTCTGCATGCCCACATACATTTGCATTATTTCAAATATTGTTCTATTGTGATAAATATAAAATTGTTGTTATATCACAACAGACATATAATTTATTTTGGTAATCAAAATTAAATTGTTTTCTTTATGTTTATTTATCATGTTGTTCTGTTTCAGACTCTGTGAATCATGTTCACACATAGCAGCACTGCTGTTCAAGGTGGAAGCTGCGATACGTCTCGGGTGACTTAGTGAAGAAGGTGAAACCAGCTCCAGTGCACGGCAACCAGGTCTTTCCAAAAATCTGCCACCAAGACGGTTATTCAGCGGACCAGATATGCCACCCCAAGCAACGCAACTGACCAAGAGCAAAAGCAGTTGCTGGATAGTCTCGCCAGCTGCTCACGACAGCCAGTTGGCCTCAGCCTTTTCGAGGAACGGTGCCATCCATATTGCTGGAAGGCAACAGCAGAACTGGAGCCATTCCCAAATAGTTTACCTTACCAAAAAAACATGCAAATAAAATATAATAACAGTACTGGCAAATTAAACTCACAAATCAGTCTTTTCGTTATAATACTGTAGCACCACACAACAATTAAGACATGTATCAATGTGACTATACTAGGTTGACTACAACAGTGGGATCAACTGCTATACAAATGACATTATGTAGATTAAATGACTAATATAAACATATAGGTCATAACAATGGCACAATGCATGAATTAAGGAATATTTCATCAAATAAGGTCACACATAGAGCTGCAAATGAGAACATACAACTAACTAACTAATGATAATAACATATTCATGATTTTTTATTGAAATTTTTAAGGTGCTTTACTTGGTGTTTTTCTTTGACAAGAGCTGCAAAACCATGGAGTATTTATGTTATATGGAAATACACAACACCTGTGATGGTACACAAGCCATCATGTCTCCAAACACTTCTGGAAGGCCACAAGGGCATAAAAGCTCTATTGCAAATATGTCCTTGTCAATTATTTAATATTGCAGAGACACTAATGAGCCTCAGTACTGGTAATAACTAGACCTACAATTAACGTACACTTGTGAAGAGATAATGTCCATCAACATTCAGATGTCCTCACCAAAGGCCGGCACCCAATAATGAGTGAATAATGTCCTATGAAAACGTACCGGCGTTAGGCGACTTAATTGTTACATCAAAAGACAGCCAGCCTCAGACACAATGTCAATGTCCATGATCTCAGTGAAGAACATTCTATTAAATAACCCTCAATAACACAAACTACTCACCCACCCACTACTAACAAATGTGCAACCAGCAGTGCAATCCGAGATCAATCCACATATGCCTTTTCACAGTAGATCAAAGAACATCAAAAGACGACTGGAGCCTCAGATTTCATCACCATTTCTATAAGATCGGTATTCAATAACGGGAATTAGTGCCCTGTGAACACATGTACTGTTAGGCGAGTCATTACATCAGACGATTTAAATAAACTGACAGTAGTTAAGACGCTGCCGTGTATGTGGGACTTCTGTTTTTGACTGATCGAATACTCGAGTTAATTAGTAAGGCCTAACATTTTAATTTATTTCGTTAAGATTTTATAAATACAAGTAACACCATTCGATATTACATTTAAAATTGTTAGTACAACACAATAGTAACTAGTAAGTCTCCAATGTTACAATCGCACGCGCAAACAACACAACTTGTAAACATGGAGCAGATCGATCGGTTGCGTTTTTGTGAACAAAAATCTAAATGTGGTCTGCCGTATCCGTCTTTTTTCTGGGAACACCGTGGAAATAAGCGCTTGTACCTTTTTGTGTCATCCTTTTTATTTACTGTATGTCTGTACAATGTTTTACATTTTATATTAAATATAAATCCATCAATTCAATCCGTCTGCCAATTCAATTGTGGCCCGCCTTTTAGTGTGCGCCTCCCAGTTGCTGCTGTCAATATTCTGTTGCTTCACAGCCTGGACCCACCGTTATTTACGGTCTGCATCGCGCGGGAATACATGGTATGACATTTTCTTTCCGGGTTTTAAATTGTGGTTAGTATAACCAAACGCAACGCAGCATTTCGGCACGATCTTTCGCTCTGGCTGATGCCGCTAGCCGGGGACTCAGACCTAGCATTCACCGAGCTCTTGTTGCTACGATGATTGCGCATGCGCGCGCATTGCACACTGGGAAAATGGCAAGTCGAGAATTCATGCACACAGTTTACACACTCACGTATCAAAGTTAAAACAGTATTACTAGTGCAACATTTGGGGTTTATTACATGTTTTACGGTGAAATAACAGTGCTTTGCAAAAGTTTTGTAACACATTTAAAATTAAATTAAAGTCTGAACAAAACAAATGTATAGCTGAAGTGAAGTTATAGTTACACAGTTTTTAATTAAAAATGGGCCTTTTAAAAAGCAAGAACAAGCTGTAGAACAGAGTGCTGTTATAGCACCATATCGCATCACATATCATCACCTGATGCACTCAGTGAAGGTGTTTACTGAATGTTCCAAACCATCCAGTTCTCATTCTGGAAAATATAACATGAATGCAATTAATGCTATATAGTATATTGACTATGGTATATTAATAAATAATATGTATCTGACTGAGTACAGGATGTGACACACTGTGTATATGCTGTATGTGCACAGGAGCAATCCCTGTGTGTTAATAAATGTCATTGCCCGTAACCAACTTGCACAATAGTTGTGATCTCTCGGTGCAAACAGAAATAACTACAGGGATATATTTGTAGCACATATTCTCTGGCGCAGGGGAACTGAGCATAAATCAATTATGAATAAGATTCAGTATTCAAACACAATTTCCAAATCACATATATAACTTGTGTTAACCCATTACCACTCAGCCGATTTTAATGTGGCGCCTGTGCCTCCTCAAATATTTGACCTAGATGTTTAAAAATATTGCTTGCGCCATTGTCTTTGCTCTAGCGCCTTTATTATTCAATTATCACAATTGCATGTTGTAGACAAAGCAAGAACCTACAAAAACTCTTGTTATATCTTAAAAATATGTTGACCATTACTAAGACATTTTGAAACTTTTTGTAAAATAAATATTTGTTGTGGTGTAACTTTTTTATGCTTGGATTTATACTGCTACAAGTTGGGTTTATTTAAAAGAACATTAAATTATCTACACACTGATATATAACTTGTTATAATATGTTACACATTTTAGCTGTATACGTGGCCAACTCCTGGCTGGAGGAAATTTTTAAATGTCCAAAAACAAAGCCCATTGTTGTTATGTTTCGAAAATGCACTAAATATTTTTGATAACGGAAGTGTCCAAAGTAACCACAATTTAATGTTATATGTCTCGATAGGTGTCGCATTGCATCTCTTAATCACTAGATGCAACCACGTAAACCGAATTCAAATGGTGCGATGTATTCGCTGGCCGACCTGAGGAGATTCGGGGTGACCGTCAATGCCCGACTTGAGTGCTAATCGGTTAATTTATTACAAAAGTCAGCAAAAATTGCACTCTACTTGCCTTTTGGTTTTACTGCCTTTTCTGCTTTTTCCATTTATATCAGTCCTGTGGGTGAGAGACCATTACTTGATGACTCAGTTACCATTGTATCACCTGAATGACTCTTGTCGCTGTCTGTCAGTAGGCCAGTGATTGGATGAAGTCAGTAGGCCAGTGATTGGATGAAGTCAGTAGGCCAGTGATTGGATGAAGTCAGTAGGCCAGTGATTGGATGAAGTCAGTAGGCCAGTGATTGGATGAAGTCAGTAGGCCAGTGATTGGATGAAGTCAGTAGGCCAGTGATTGGATGAAGTCAGTAGGCCAGTGATTGGATGAAGTCAGTAGGCCAGTGATTGGATGAAGTCAGTAGGCCAGTGATTGGATGAAGTGGCGGGTTCCAAGATGGCGGCGATGGTGGCAGAGTTGGACTACTCGTACGACGGGTCAGACGAGTCATCTGAGAACGAACTCCTGGACCGCAGTCTGAGCGTGTGGAAGGGAGGATGTCTGGAGAACGAGAACTTCCTTCCCATTCCTCTCGACCTGCACACGGCGGCCAGCATTGGGCAGTACGACTGGGTGCACACACTCATCACGAGGTAAGGTCTTTTACGCAAGGCATCAACACAACACCAGGTGGAATGAATATGGCCATGATTTATTTCTGACATTTGAACTATGAAGTACATGCAATAGTTACAACAAATGTGGGCCAATAGAGGGCTTCAGACATTGCCTCGTCTACATAGACATAATACAAAAGAAGGTCCACATTATGGGTGTGAAACAACATATATACATTATACAATGATCCACCAAACATGTGATACCATAATATAGTTATTTTAACTAACCAGTTTTAGCTAATCCCCAGAGAGGTGGGGCCATTCCGCCCTTATGCTATACAAATTATACCGCTAAAATTAAAGCAAGACAAGGCAGGTGGGGAGGGATGGAGGTGGGGAGGGAGGTGGGGAGGGAGGTGGGGAGGCAGGTGGGGAGGGAGGTGGGGAGGCAGGTGGGGAGGGAGGTGGGGAGGGAGGTGGGGAGGGAGGTGGGGAGGCAGGTGGGGAGGCAGGTGGGGAGGCAGGTGGGGAGGCAGGTGGGGAGGCAGGTGGGGAGGCAGGTGGGGAGGCAGGTGGGGAGGCAGGTGGGGAGGGAGGTGGGGAGGGAGGTGGGGAGGCAGGTGGGGAGGGAGGTGGGGAGGCAGGTGGGGAGGCAGGTGGGGAGGGAGGTGGGGAGGGAGGTGGGGAGGGAGGTGGGGAGGCAGGTGGGGAGGCAGGTGGGGAGGGAGGTGGGGAGGCAGGTGGGGAGGCAGGTGGGGAGGCAGGTGGGGAGGCAGGTGGGGAGGCAGGTGGGGAGGCAGGTGGGAAGGCAGGTGGGGAGGCAGGTGGGGAGGCAGGTGGGGAGGGAGGTGGACTCCAGCGAAAATAAACCAGATGATAATTGACAATGACGGAATGTTAATTAAACGTCCGATTTCTTAAACATGTGATTTCTCTGTATGCTGCAGAAGTTCACGCACATGTCTGCGCTCCACTGATTAGTTATTCATCTCCGATGCCTTATGAACATATGGACCTTGAACTAGTTAAAGTGCATCTTCCTACTAGAGGGCGACCTGTATCAGTAGTGCTGCCACCTCATGTAAAGATCAGTATGAAATCTAATCTCATACCTAAATGTTTGTGTGTGATAGTACAACTACAATGATACAACATTGGAGCACAAGGTTTGTAGAGACTGTAGTTATAAACAGGTGCCGACAGTAAGAACAAGTGGACAGTCCTTTGTAAGGTATTGAGTTAGAACAATGGAAGAATAAAGTCATCACGTGTTGTGTTACCTGTGTGTCTGAAATTTATAAATGCATAATAGTTTAATACTCTACTCTAAGTGTTTCTTTGTTCTTTGTCTAACTGTAAGAACCTGCTTACAATTACAGTCTCTACATATTCCATTTCATTATAAACAGTATCCACTGCACTATTTGAACAAATGCTGTTTTCACAACAGTACATGTTAGATTTAGCATAAATTAAAAAAAAACAAGATATGTATAAAACAAAAAGTGCACATTGAAACAGAAAATGAAAGGTAATTATATAACATTAACCCCTTAATTGTTGGTGAGAAAATACTTACTGAGAAGAACCAGTGTGCAGCGATAATATTACTCTTTGATTGCTGCTGTGACATGGCAGAAGAAGCGCTATTGTCTTACATTAACCCTTTGCTTGCAAATGAAATATAGTAGTGAACCAGAAGATCCAAAGTTATTGAAACAGTACAGAAAGGGTTACTAAATAGCATTAACCCTTTGACTGTAGGGATAATGTATAGTACGTAATTAGAAGAACAGAACTTACTGCATAATATTAAGCCTTTCATTGAAAGGGAAACATGACATTAAAGATCAAGGGTTACTCTATAACATTAACCCTTTGCCTGCAGGGGTGACGTGGCCATGAACGAGAAGAACAAGGGAGGTTGGACGGCGCTGATGTATGCGAGCTACATCGGACACGAGAACATTGTCACTCTGTTGCTGAAGGCTGGGGTCAGTGTGAACGTCAAGAGCAGCAAGGGTCAGACCCCCCTCATGCTGGCCGCCAGCTGTGGCAACGAGGGTGTCGCCTATTTCCTCCTGCAGGTACCTCACTGTCAGTCCATCACCATTCTTGTTTACTTCCTCCTGCAGGTACCTCACTGTCAGTCCACCACCATTCCCTGTTTACTTCCTCCTGCAGGTACCTCACTGTCAGTCCATCACCATTCCCTGTTTACTTCCTCCTGTAGGTACCTCACTGTCAGTCCACCACCATTCCTGTTTACTTCCTCCTGCAGGTACCTCACTGTCAGTCCATCACCATTCCTGTTTACTTCCTCCTGTAGGTACCTCACTGTCAGTCCATCACCATTCCTGTTTACTTCCTCCTGTAGGTACCTCACTGTCAGTCCACCACCATTCCTGTTTACTTCCTCCTGCAGGTACCTCACTGTCAGTCCATCACCATTCCTGTTTACTTCCTCCTAGAGGTACCGCACTGTCAGTCCATCACCATTCCCTGTTTACTTCCTCCTGCAGGTACCTCACTGTCAGTCCATCACCATTCCTGTTTACTTCCTCCTGTAGGTACCTCACTGTCAGTCCACCACCATTCCTGTTTACTTCCTCCTGCAGGTACCTCACTGTCAGTCCATCACCATTCCTGTTTACTTCCTCCTGTAGGTACCTCACTGTCAGTCCATCACCATTCCCTGTTTACTTCCTCCTGCAGGTAGCTCACTGTCAGTCCATCACCATCCCTGTTTACTTCCTCCTGTAGGTACCTCACTGTCAGTCCATCACCATTCCTGTTTACTTCCTCCTGTAGGTACCTCACTGTCAGTCCATCACCATCCCTGTTTACTTCCTCCTGTAGGTACCTCACTGTCAGTCCATCACCATTCCTGTTTACTTCCTCCTGTAGGTACCTCACTGTCAGTCCATCACCATTCCTGTTTACTTCCTCCTGTAGGTACCTCACTGTCAGTCCATCACCATTCCCTGTTTACTTCCTCCTGTAGGTACCTCACTGTCAGTCCATCACCATTCCCTGTTTACTTCCTCCTGTAGGTACCTCACTGTCAGTCCATCACCATTCCTGTTTACTTCCTCCTGTAGGTACCTCACTGTCAGTCCATCACCATTCCTGTTTACTTCCTCCTGTAGGTACCTCACTGTCAGTCCATCACCATCCCTGTTTACTTCCTCCTGTAGGTACCTCACTGTCAGTCCATCACCATTCCTGTTTACTTCCTCCTGCAGGTACCTCACTGTCAGTCCATCACCATTCCTGTTTACTTCCTCCTGTAGGTACCTCACTGTCAGTCCATCACCATTCCTGTTTACTTCCTCCTGTAGGTACCTCACTGTCAGTCCATCACCATCCCTGTTTACTTCCTCCTGTAGGTACCTCACTGTCAGTCCATCACCATCCCTGTTTACTTCCTCCTGTAGGTACCTCACTGTCAGTCCATCACCATTCCTGTTTACTTCCTCCTGTAGGTACCTCACTGTCAGTCCATCACCATTCCCTGTTTACTTCCTCCTGTAGGTACCTCACTGTCAGTCCATCACCATTCCTGTTTACTTCCTCCTGTAGGTACCTCACTGTCAGTCCATCACCATCCCTGTTTACTTCCTCCTGTAGGTACCTCACTGTCAGTCCATCACCATTCCTGTTTACTTCCTCCTGCAGGTACCTCACTGTCAGTCCATCACCATTCCTGTTTACTTCCTCCTGTAGGTACCTCACTGTCAGTCCATCACCATTCCTGTTTACTTCCTCCTGCAGGTACCTCACTGTCAGTCCATCACCATCCCTGTTTACTTCCTCCTGCAGGTATCTCACTGTCAGTCCATCACCATCCCTGTTTACTTCCTCCTGTAGGTACCTCACTGTCAGTCCATCACCATTCCTGTTTACTTCCTCCTGTAGGTACCTCACTGTCAGTCCATCACCATTCCTGTTTACTTCCTCCTGTAGGTACCTCACTGTCAGTCCATCACCATTCCTGTTTACTTCCTCCTGTAGGTACCTCACTGTCAGTCCATCACCATCCCTGTTTACTTCCTCCTGTAGGTACCTCACTGTCAGTCCATCACCATCCCTGTTTACTTCCTCCTGTAGGTACCTCACTGTCAGTCCATCACCATTCCTGTTTACTTCCTCCTGTAGGTACCTCACTGTCAGTCCATCACCATTCCCTGTTTACTTCCTCCTGTAGGTACCTCACTGTCAGTCCATCACCATTCCTGTTTACTTCCTCCTGTAGGTACCTCACTGTCAGTCCATCACCATCCCTGTTTACTTCCTCCTGTAGGTACCTCACTGTCAGTCCATCACCATTCCTGTTTACTTCCTCCTGCAGGTACCTCACTGTCAGTCCATCACCATTCCTGTTTACTTCCTCCTGTAGGTACCTCACTGTCAGTCCATCACCATTCCTGTTTACTTCCTCCTGCAGGTACCTCACTGTCAGTCCATCACCATCCCTGTTTACTTCCTCCTGCAGGTATCTCACTGTCAGTCCATCACCATCCCTGTTTACTTCCTCCTGTAGGTACCTCACTGTCAGTCCATCACCATTCCTGTTTACTTCCTCCTGTAGGTACCTCACTGTCAGTCCATCACCATTCCTGTTTACTTCCTCCTGTAGGTACCTCACTGTCAGTCCATCACCATTCCCTGTTTACTTCCTCCTGTAGGTACCTCACTGTCAGTCCATCACCATTCCTGTTTACTTCCTCCTGTAGGTACCTCACTGTCAGTCCATCACCATTCCTGTTTACTTCCTCCTGCAGGTAGCTCACTGTCAGTCCATCACCATTCCTGTTTACTTCCTCCTGCAGGTACCTCACTGTCAGTCCATCACCATTCTCTGTTTACTTCCTCCTGCAGGTACCTCACTGTCAGTCCATCACCATTCCTGTTTACTTCCTCCTGCAGGTACCTCACTGTCAGTCCATCACCATTCCCTGTTTACTTCCTCCTGCAGGTACCTCACTGTCAGTCCACCACCATTCCCTGTTTACTTCCTCCTGCAGGTACCTCACTGTCAGTCCATCACCATTCCTGTTTACTTCCTCCTGCAGGTACCTCACTGTCAGTCCATCACCATTCCTGTTTACTTCCTCCTGCAGGTAGCTCACTGTCAGTCCACCACCATTCCTGTTTACTTCCTCCTGCAGGTACCTCACTGTCAGTCCATCACCATTCCTGTTTACTTCCTCCTGTAGGTACCTCACTGTCAGTCCATCACCATTCCCTGTTTACTTCCTCCTGTAGGTACCTCACTGTCAGTCCATCACCATTCCCTGTTTACTTCCTCCTGTAGGTACCTCACTGTCAGTCCATCACCATTCCTGTTTACTTCCTCCTGTAGGTACCTCACTGTCAGTCCATCACCATTCCCTGTTTACTTCCTCCTGTAGGTACCTCACTGTCAGTCCATCACCATTCCTGTTTACTTCCTCCTGTAGGTACCTCACTGTCAGTCCATCACCATTCCTGTTTACTTCCTCCTGTAGGTACCTCACTGTCAGTCCATCACCATTCCCTGTTTACTTCCTCCTGTAGGTACCTCACTGTCAGTCCATCACCATTCTCTGTTTACTTCCTCCTGTAGGTACCTCACTGTCAGTCCATCACCATTCCCTGTTTACTTCCTCCTGCAGGTACCTCACTGTCAGTCCATCACCATTCCTGTTTACTTCCTCCTGTAGGTACCTCACTGTCAGTCCATCACCATTCCTGTTTACTTCCTCCTGCAGGTACCTCACTGTCAGTCCATCACCATTCCTGTTTACTTCCTCCTGTAGGTACCTCACTGTCAGTCCATCACCATTCCTGTTTACTTCCTCCTGTAGGTACCTCACTGTCAGTCCATCACCATTCCCTGTTTACTTCCTCCTGTAGGTACCTCACTGTCAGTCCACCACCATTCCCTGTTTACTTCCTCCTGTAGGTACCTCACTGTCAGTCCATCACCATTCCTGTTTACTTCCTCCTGTAGGTACCTCACTGTCAGTCCATCACCATTCCCTGTTTACTTCCTCCTGTAGGTACCTCACTGTCAGTCCATCACCATTCCCTGTTTACTTCCTCCTGTAGGTACCTCACTGTCAGTCCATGACCATTCCCTGTTTACTTCCTCCTGTAGGTACCTCACTGTCAGTCCATCACCATTCCCTGTTTACTTCCTCCTGTAGGTACCTCACTGTCAGTCCATCACCATTCCTGTTTACTTCCTCCTGCAGGTACCTCACTGTCAGTCCATCACCATTCCCTGTTTACTTCCTCCTGCAGGTACCTCACTGTCAGTCCATCACCATTCCCTGTTTACTTCCTCCTGTAGGTACCTCACTGTCAGTCCATCACCATTCCTGTTTACTTCCTCCTGTAGGTACCTCACTGTCAGTCCATCACCATTCCCTGTTTACTTCCTCCTGTAGGTACCTCACTGTCAGTCCATCACCATTCCTGTTTACTTCCTCCTGCAGGTACCTCACTGTCAGTCCATCACCATTCCTGTTTACTTCCTCCTGTAGGTACCTCACTGTCAGTCCATCACCATTCCTGTTTACTTCCTCCTGTAGGTACCTCACTGTCAGTCCATCACCATTCCTGTTTACTTCCTCCTGCAGGTACCTCACTGTCAGTCCATCACCATTCCTGTTTACTTCCTCCTGCAGGTACCTCACTGTCAGTCCATCACCATTCCTGTTTACTTCCTCCTGTAGGTACCTCACTGTCAGTCCATCACCATTCCTGTTTACTTCCTCCTGCAGGTACCTCACTGTCAGTCCATCACCATTCCTGTTTACTTCCTCCTGTAGGTACCTCACTGTCAGTCCATCACCATTCCTGTTTACTTCCTCCTGTAGTTACCTCACTGTCAGTCCATCACCATTCCTGTTTACTTCCTCCTGCAGGTACCTCACTGTCAGTCCATCACCATTCCTGTTTACTTCCTCCTGTAGGTACCTCACTGTCAGTCCATCACCATTCCTGTTTACTTCCTCCTGTAGGTACCTCACTGTCAGTCCATCACCATCCCTGTTTACTTCCTCCTGTAGGTACCTCACTGTCAGTCCATCACCATCCCTGTTTACTTCCTCCTGTAGGTACCTCACTGTCAGTCCATCACCATTCCTGTTTACTTCCTCCTGTAGGTACCTCACTGTCAGTCCATCACCATTCCCTGTTTACTTCCTCCTGTAGGTACCTCACTGTCAGTCCATCACCATTCCTGTTTACTTCCTCCTGTAGGTACCTCACTGTCAGTCCATCACCATCCCTGTTTACTTCCTCCTGTAGGTACCTCACTGTCAGTCCATCACCATTCCTGTTTACTTCCTCCTGCAGGTACCTCACTGTCAGTCCATCACCATTCCTGTTTACTTCCTCCTGTAGGTACCTCACTGTCAGTCCATCACCATTCCTGTTTACTTCCTCCTGCAGGTACCTCACTGTCAGTCCATCACCATCCCTGTTTACTTCCTCCTGCAGGTACCTCACTGTCAGTCCATCACCATCCCTGTTTACTTCCTCCTGTAGGTACCTCACTGTCAGTCCATCACCATTCCTGTTTACTTCCTCCTGTAGGTACCTCACTGTCAGTCCATCACCATTCCTGTTTACTTCCTCCTGTAGGTACCTCACTGTCAGTCCATCACCATTCCCTGTTTACTTCCTCCTGTAGGTACCTCACTGTCAGTCCATCACCATTCCTGTTTACTTCCTCCTGTAGGTACCTCACTGTCAGTCCATCACCATTCCTGTTTACTTCCTCCTGCAGGTAGCTCACTGTCAGTCCATCACCATTCCTGTTTACTTCCTCCTGCAGGTACCTCACTGTCAGTCCATCACCATTCTCTGTTTACTTCCTCCTGCAGGTACCTCACTGTCAGTCCATCACCATTCCTGTTTACTTCCTCCTGCAGGTACCTCACTGTCAGTCCATCACCATTCCCTGTTTACTTCCTCCTGCAGGTACCTCACTGTCAGTCCACCACCATTCCCTGTTTACTTCCTCCTGCAGGTACCTCACTGTCAGTCCATCACCATTCCTGTTTACTTCCTCCTGCAGGTACCTCACTGTCAGTCCATCACCATTCCTGTTTACTTCCTCCTGCAGGTAGCTCACTGTCAGTCCACCACCATTCCTGTTTACTTCCTCCTGCAGGTACCTCACTGTCAGTCCATCACCATTCCTGTTTACTTCCTCCTGTAGGTACCTCACTGTCAGTCCATCACCATTCCCTGTTTACTTCCTCCTGTAGGTACCTCACTGTCAGTCCATCACCATTCCCTGTTTACTTCCTCCTGTAGGTACCTCACTGTCAGTCCATCACCATTCCTGTTTACTTCCTCCTGTAGGTACCTCACTGTCAGTCCATCACCATTCCCTGTTTACTTCCTCCTGTAGGTACCTCACTGTCAGTCCATCACCATTCCTGTTTACTTCCTCCTGTAGGTACCTCACTGTCAGTCCATCACCATTCCTGTTTACTTCCTCCTGTAGGTACCTCACTGTCAGTCCATCACCATTCCCTGTTTACTTCCTCCTGTAGGTACCTCACTGTCAGTCCATCACCATTCTCTGTTTACTTCCTCCTGTAGGTACCTCACTGTCAGTCCATCACCATTCCCTGTTTACTTCCTCCTGCAGGTACCTCACTGTCAGTCCATCACCATTCCTGTTTACTTCCTCCTGTAGGTACCTCACTGTCAGTCCATCACCATTCCTGTTTACTTCCTCCTGCAGGTACCTCACTGTCAGTCCATCACCATTCCTGTTTACTTCCTCCTGTAGGTACCTCACTGTCAGTCCATCACCATTCCTGTTTACTTCCTCCTGTAGGTACCTCACTGTCAGTCCATCACCATTCCCTGTTTACTTCCTCCTGTAGGTACCTCACTGTCAGTCCACCACCATTCCCTGTTTACTTCCTCCTGTAGGTACCTCACTGTCAGTCCATCACCATTCCTGTTTACTTCCTCCTGTAGGTACCTCACTGTCAGTCCATCACCATTCCCTGTTTACTTCCTCCTGTAGGTACCTCACTGTCAGTCCATCACCATTCCCTGTTTACTTCCTCCTGTAGGTACCTCACTGTCAGTCCATCACCATTCCCTGTTTACTTCCTCCTGTAGGTACCTCACTGTCAGTCCATCACCATTCCCTGTTTACTTCCTCCTGTAGGTACCTCACTGTCAGTCCATCACCATTCCTGTTTACTTCCTCCTGCAGGTACCTCACTGTCAGTCCATCACCATTCCCTGTTTACTTCCTCCTGCAGGTACCTCACTGTCAGTCCATCACCATTCCCTGTTTACTTCCTCCTGTAGGTACCTCACTGTCAGTCCATCACCATTCCTGTTTACTTCCTCCTGTAGGTACCTCACTGTCAGTCCATCACCATTCCCTGTTTACTTCCTCCTGTAGGTACCTCACTGTCAGTCCATCACCATTCCTGTTTACTTCCTCCTGCAGGTACCTCACTGTCAGTCCATCACCATTCCTGTTTACTTCCTCCTGTAGGTACCTCACTGTCAGTCCATCACCATTCCTGTTTACTTCCTCCTGTAGGTACCTCACTGTCAGTCCATCACCATTCCTGTTTACTTCCTCCTGCAGGTACCTCACTGTCAGTCCATCACCATTCCCTGTTTACTTCCTCCTGCAGGTACCTCACTGTCAGTCCACCACCATTCCCTGTTTACTTCCTCCTGCAGGTACCTCACTGTCAGTCCATCACCATTCCTGTTTACTTCCTCCTGCAGGTACCTCACTGTCAGTCCATCACCATTCCTGTTTACTTCCTCCTGCAGGTAGCTCACTGTCAGTCCACCACCATTCCTGTTTACTTCCTCCTGCAGGTACCTCACTGTCAGTCCATCACCATTCCTGTTTACTTCCTCCTGTAGGTACCTCACTGTCAGTCCATCACCATTCCCTGTTTACTTCCTCCTGTAGGTACCTCACTGTCAGTCCATCACCATTCCCTGTTTACTTCCTCCTGTAGGTACCTCACTGTCAGTCCATCACCATTCCTGTTTACTTCCTCCTGTAGGTACCTCACTGTCAGTCCATCACCATTCCCTGTTTACTTCCTCCTGTAGGTACCTCACTGTCAGTCCATCACCATTCCTGTTTACTTCCTCCTGTAGGTACCTCACTGTCAGTCCATCACCATTCCTGTTTACTTCCTCCTGTAGGTACCTCACTGTCAGTCCATCACCATTCCCTGTTTACTTCCTCCTGTAGGTACCTCACTGTCAGTCCATCACCATTCTCTGTTTACTTCCTCCTGTAGGTACCTCACTGTCAGTCCATCACCATTCCCTGTTTACTTCCTCCTGCAGGTACCTCACTCTCAGTCCATCACCATTCCTGTTTACTTCCTCCTGTAGGTACCTCACTGTCAGTCCATCACCATTCCTGTTTACTTCCTCCTGCAGGTACCTCACTGTCAGTCCATCACCATTCCTGTTTACTTCCTCCTGTAGGTACCTCACTGTCAGTCCATCACCATTCCTGTTTACTTCCTCCTGTAGGTACCTCACTGTCAGTCCATCACCATTCCCTGTTTACTTCCTCCTGTAGGTACCTCACTGTCAGTCCACCACCATTCCCTGTTTACTTCCTCCTGTAGGTACCTCACTGTCAGTCTATCACCATTCCTGTTTACTTCCTCCTGTAGGTACCTCACTGTCAGTCCATCACCATTCCCTGTTTACTTCCTCCTGTAGGTACCTCACTGTCAGTCCATCACCATTCCCTGTTTACTTCCTCCTGTAGGTACCTCACTGTCAGTCCATCACCATTCCCTGTTTACTTCCTCCTGTAGGTACCTCACTGTCAGTCCATCACCATTCCCTGTTTACTTCCTCCTGTAGGTACCTCACTGTCAGTCCATCACCATTCCTGTTTACTTCCTCCTGCAGGTACCTCACTGTCAGTCCATCACCATTCCCTGTTTACTTCCTCCTGCAGGTACCTCACTGTCAGTCCATCACCATTCCCTGTTTACTTCCTCCTGTAGGTACCTCACTGTCAGTCCATCACCATTCCTGTTTACTTCCTCCTGTAGGTACCTCACTGTCAGTCCATCACCATTCCCTGTTTACTTCCTCCTGTAGGTACCTCACTGTCAGTCCATCACCATTCCTGTTTACTTCCTCCTGCAGGTACCTCACTGTCAGTCCATCACCATTCCTGTTTACTTCCTCCTGTAGGTACCTCACTGTCAGTCCATCACCATTCCCTGTTTACTTCCTCCTGTAGGTACCTCACTGTCAGTCCATCACCATTCCTGTTTACTTCCTCCTGTAGGTACCTCACTGTCAGTCCATCACCATTCCTGTTTACTTCCTCCTGTAGGTACCTCACTGTCAGTCCATCACCATTCCTGTTTACTTCCTCCTGCAGGTACCTCACTGTCAGTCCATCACCATTCCTGTTTACTTCCTCCTGCAGGTACCTCACTGTCAGTCCATCACCATTCCTGTTTACTTCCTCCTGTAGGTACCTCACTGTCAGTCCATCACCATTCCTGTTTACTTCCTCCTGCAGGTACCTCACTGTCAGTCCATCACCATTCCTGTTTACTTCCTCCTGTAGGTACCTCACTGTCAGTCCATCACCATTCCTGTTTACTTCCTCCTGTAGTTACCTCACTGTCAGTCCATCACCATTCCTGTTTACTTCCTCCTGCAGGTACCTCACTGTCAGTCCATCACCATTCCCTGCTTCCAAGCACCTGGTATATAATAAGTTTGCAAGTTTGTAAATCCTTGCAATCTGTCCAACACTACACATCACAACATTTCCCTACCATACCATACACTGCACTGCACTGCACTGCACTGCGCTGCACTGCACTGCACTGCACTGCACTGCACTGCACTGCACTGCACTGCACTGCACTGCACTGCACTGCACTGCACTGCACTGCCCTGCACTGCACTGCACAGCACAACACAACACTGCATTACAGTACAGTACACTGCACTGCATTACACTGCACCGCACCGCACCGCACCGCACCGCACCGCACCGCACCACACCACACCACACCACACTTCACAACACAATAACCATTAATGGTCCCGCATGGGAAATTTATGTGTCATAAATTCACATTAACGCTAGACAGCAATATTAGTTTCTTTATATAACAATGTTTATAGCAGTAGTCATAATTACAGGTGCTGCACAGTTCATACTTGTTTCCCACTGTAGACCCCCCTCGAAGGGGTCACAGGTTTATGTAGAAGGATAAAATCAGGTGTCAAAGTAACTTTCTAAATAAAAGGCTAAAGTTGAAACCTATATTAGGATAGTGGGTTATATTCATAATGATTATACAATTTCGATGAATGTTAATATAATCATCTTTGCAATTGATAAATTATTGTATGTTCTGTGCATCTAATGATGTTGACCCTGGTCCTGGTCACTGCAGGCAGATGCTGACCTTGAGGCAAGGGACAAACAAGGCTGGACGGCGTTGTTCCATGCGACATCCTCCGGTCACCAGAACATGGTCAAGTTCCTGCTGGACAATGAGGCTAACACAGAGGCTGCGTGGGTTTTAACACTTAATGTTAAAGGTTTCTCTTACATCCTAGCTACTATTGATGATGTGAATGGACAGTGTGATGGCATTGCATTGCCATCTTTACTGTTTCTACTGCCAGGTTTACATAAATGACAACAACATACGGCTCTTTGCTGATGACAGCATCATAATTATATCATACAATCACATCCTCCAATCTGACCTGATCAAACTACTAACATGGTCCAATAAATGGCAAATGGAGTTTAGCATCTCCAAATGTGTGCACCTCCCAATAACACACCAAACCAAATCCAGACTAGATTCTTATTCCCTTTTTGTTGTGCCAATCTCCACAGTCTCCAGCCACCCATATCTTGGAGTAAAATTATATACTTAATTAACCTGGGTGAATCATATTACTGACATCGTTCCCAAATCTTCAAACGTTTTAGGCATGATCAA
>OZ024859.1:45404615-45454615 GCA_964017155.1 Oasisia sp. SBJ-2009 | reverse complement strand
ATCTACCTCCCTCCTACCCTATCTACCTCCCTCCTACCCTATCTACCTCCCTCCTACCCTATCTTCCTCCCTCCTACCTTATCTACCTCCCTCCTACCCTATCTACCTCCCTCCTACCTTATCTACCTCCCTCCTACCCTATCTTCCTCCCTCCTACCTTATCTACCTCCCTCCTACCCTATCTTCCTCCCTCCTACCCTATCTACCTCCCTCCTACCCTATCTACCTCCCTCCTACCCTATCTACCTCCCTCCTACCCTATCTACCTCCCTCCTACCCTATCTTCCTCCCTCCTACCCTATCTACCTCCCTCCTTGCCTCCCACTAAATGATGTCTACTGAGATATAAAACTGTGTAATGCTTGGACTGTCAATTGACCCAAACAATTTAAAACAAAGGTGGTACTTTGTCAGCCCAGTAAAATATGACAACTTCCTGACAGCTTACAAAATTCACCTGGTCTGCATGGTAGGGTTAATGTTGTGGCCTGATTCATTAGCATAAACAGGTTTTTCTTAAAGCGACACGGTCTGTTCGTGACTTTTTAGTTTTATTGCAAAATCATGTTAATCAGTGTAAATTATAACTATTGTTGCGTCCTGACCTTCACTAAATGTTTTATCGAAACAGAACTGACTTCGTAATGTTAAACGTCGAATGTTTCTACACGCTGTCACTCAAATCGCCGCGAGTGACACCCACGCTATAATAGGTATAATTCATATCATACAACATGATTTTGCAATAAAAAGCCATAAACGGACCATGTCGCTTTAACACATGTCTCATTGTCCAGACTGACTGGACACTGTCTTTGTCTGTCCACACAGACTTTTTGGGCCTCGCCGCAAGATGACCAATGCCATAGCTCGTTGGCATAGCAATGCACGGCACAGCGGCAGTGTCTTGGAGCAGGCGTACGCAGACAGGATGGAGGCAGAGATGCAGGAGATGGCCATACAGCTGCACAAGGTGGGTCCTGCTCCTCTCATCTACACGCTTATAATAATAATAATAATACAGTTTTTATATTGCACTACCCCTGGTAATTCCCGCAAGGCAGATCAGTGCGCTGCACAAGAAATATACTGAAATTAATGTATATTAATAAACAGAAATGTAAATTATATAAATTAATATAAATCATACTAATATTTGATTTTGAGATGCACTTGCAAACCTTTGTATGTAAATGATATAAATCAATTAAAATTAAATTAAATTAAACACTGCTTTTAAGATGTATAGTACTAAAACATGGTATACAAATTATATAAATTAATATAAAATTAAAACCTTTTCTAAAACTCTGTACGTAAATATATATATAAATATATAAATTAATCTAAAACATAAACACTAATTAAAATATTATTACACTAAAAAGAAATTATAAAACAATGTCCGTCATTTCAAAACAATTTAAATTAATTGAAATGGCTAATAAAAAGATATGTCTTTAAATAATTTTTAAACATAGGCAATGTCCCGGATGCACGAAATTCACAGGTAAGTTATTCCACAGTCGACGTGCTGCTGCTCCAAATGCCGAATCACCAATACATGCTTAAAGTTTCATGTTTCCTTGGCTCAATTCACATTCACCTCTGTTATCTCTAAGCAACAAGTTGGATGGTTCCTTAGCTTCATTCGGGGTTCGTACACGAAGAAATTACCTGCCATTTCTGTTCTTTTTCCAGGATATTACAAAACCACGCTAAGTCAACTACTACTGAGCATGACAGTTACATGTAACATATATTTCAAAATAACACACCTATGTCATAATGACACACCTATTTCATAATAACACACCTGTGTCATAATAACACACCTATTTCATAATAACACAACGGAACTCACCTACACCCACTGAACAAATCAAAGGCAGCAATTTTAAATAACTATTACAATATTTTGATCTTTCAAACCCCCCTGGAGGGGAGTGGTTCCCCACTCACAGTTTCCACCGGCAAAGAACAAAATGCCCATCATCTTATTTCTCCAAACAGAATTCTAACCTTTTCTTATGCCATTTAGATAACTCCAGGCTTTTTAAAGTCTTCCGTTTTGACCATTTGAATTCCATGCCGTTCAAGGATTTAAGTAATAGGCCCCGATTTATGTAATTCTTACTAAAAAAAAGAGTCAACATTACTAAAACTTAAAGTAAAGGTAACTTCCTTTGTAGCACAATGTTCACTTATCAGGACTGCTCAAAACGTTGTACATTATAAAAGACACATACATAAAAACTGAAGCACAAAAAACCTTTGGGTTTTGCTGAGGATGCTAGGATCAACAGGATGAACTTCATTGAGACTCAAAATGGATTTTCAGATAGTCACTGTATGAAAAAGGAGCCGAGATTTGACATACAACATTTAGAGTTTCTCTCAGTTAATTTCATGATGCCTGTGAAATTGTATATGGAGTGGCAGTGGTTTCTCTGTTTCTGCATTTACCGTACTCTCTCCATCAACCCTGGGTGTGTTTGTACTGTGTTTGTAATGTGTTTGTACTGTGTTTGTACTGTGTTTGTACTGTGTTTGTACTGTGTTTGTGCTGTGTTTGTACTGTGTTTGTACTGTGTTTGTACTGTGTTTGTACTGTGTTTGTACTGTGTTTGTACTGTGTTTGTACTGTGTTTGTACTGTGTTTGTACTGTGTTTGTACTGTGTTTGTACTGTGTTTGTACTGTGTTTGTACTGTAGGCTGTCCCTGACTAGAGGGAATCAAAGTGTTGGGGACATTCACTAAAAGAGAACATCGTTGAAATCCCCATGTAGAAGTTTGAACATTCAAAACACATCTACCACATAGATTAGGATCAACATGTGGACTTGTCATGTCTGTATGAATCTTTGCAGGAAATATACACAACATGAGTTTACAACACCAAACCATCATTTTATGTTATACTTCAAAAAGGAGGGCACGTGCTCATAGGTTGTAGTTGTTTTATTTAATAAATCCTCATGTCTGTAACACATGTTGATGGTATACTGCATGTCAACTTGTGGTTTGTTACATCATTAAACTTGTAACAAATAATATGAACATTTCGACTGCATATCAAAGGGTAAACAAAATGTCTACTTTCAACACAGCCTATTGGCAATAATGGTGACATGAGTCAAGCTAGCCACAGTATTCCATGACGGTAAATGATCCCATGGTGTAGACAACTTATTATGCTGTATAATTCTGAAAACACAAACAGACTTGATCCATTTAGTGTGAACTACAACACCTCAGGCTTCTGTGACGACATCACTCAGTGGACACAGAACACCTCAGGCTTCTGTGACGACATCACTCAGTGGACAGAGAACACCTCAGGCTTCTGTGACGACATCACTCAGTGGACACAGAACACCTCAGGCTTCTGTGACGACATCACTCAGTGGACACAGAACACCTCAGGCTTCTGTGACGACATCACTCAGTGGACACAGAACACCTCAGGCTTCTGTGACGACATCACTCAGTGGACACAGAACACCTCAGGCTTCAGTGAGGTCATCACTCAGTGGACACAGAATAGCTCAGGCTTCAGTGAGGTCATCACTCAGTGGACACAGAACACCTTAGGCTTTAGTGACGTCATCACTCATTGGACACAGAACACCTCAGGCTTCAGTGACGTCATCACTCAGTGGACACAGAACACCTCAGGCTTCAGTGACGTCATCACTCAGTGGACACAGAACACCTCAGGCTTCAGTGACGTCATCACTCAGTGGACACAGAACACCACAGGCTTCAGTGACGTCATCACTCAGTGGACACAGAACACCTCAGTGACGTCATCACTCAGTCGACACAGAACACTTCAGTGACGTCATCACTCAGTCGACACAGAACACCTCAGTGACGTCATCACTCAGTCGACACAGAACTACTTGCGAAGTGCAATCTTCCGATACGGCATCTTCCCCCCTCTGTGAACCGTCACAACGTCGCTAGAGTCCCCCGGGGCATCCGACAGAACCCCCTGTAACAGACCCACCAGCCCCCCCAGCTGGTAATACTCTGCCTCGGTCAGTAGTTCGTTGAGGACACTGTGGTCAGTGGGCAGTGTGCCAGCCTTGAAGCCTCCGTCCCTCAGGTAGTTGAGGATGTAGCGGAAGTGAGTCCCGTCGCGGTCCACGAAGTAGCTGCCGTCCTCCTCCCTCTTCACACTGTGGCGCCCACTGAACATGGCCGCCAGCATCGACTGGGGGTCTCTGGTGAGGGTCAGGGTCGAGGTCGTGTACACGTGTCCACCGATGTCCAGTTTGACCCGCGTCTCGTGGATCTTGTTGACCTCTGACATGCGCTGGAGCTCCCGCTGTAGAGTGCTCCGTTCCTCCTCCAGTTTCTGCCGCTCCAGCTCCAGCTGCTTAGCCTCTGACTGGGAAGAGTGAAATAAATAAAAACAATAGTAACTTGTTAGTGTAGTAACGCAGCAGGGGGTGGCCAGAGCGTTGGACTCTCGACTAAGTTCGAACCATGTGCTGCTGTGTCAATCCTTGGGTACATTTTTCACTCTACATTGCTCCAGGTCACTCAGCTGTATGAGTGAGTACCTGGCTATAGACAGTGGTGGATATTTGTGTACGAATAGTCTTCCCGCATTAATTTCAGTGTGGCTGGATGTTTTTGAGAGAAGTCGAGATGCTGTCTGAGTGAACAGGTCTGCCAGGGAGTAAAGTGTAAAGGGCTTTGAGCAGTCCTGAGGACTGGATACTGTTGTATATAAGAATTTACCTTTTTTAAACTGTACTTGTATTTCTGTTGTATAACAATGTTTTAATATAATGATCTTACCAGCACAAAAAGGATGCACCTGTACAGTTGTCATATTAAACAAGATGAAAAAATTATTAGTATTACAATATTATATATAAATAAACAAAAAAATTAAATAATTGTATAAATTAAACATTAATTTTAAACATAGTCCATGTCACTGTAAGTGATATAAAACATTTCTGTTGAGATGCTTAAGTAAAATGTAATTAGGAAAACTACAAATAACTAAACCATATAAATTTGTCTGATATGAAGACTCATGTACCTTTGCACAGAGCAGGTGTAATAAATATTAATTCCCTGACAAATTGATCATGGTTACCAATACTATCAATCTGGTGAATTGCTGACCAACCAATTTCAGCATCGATAAAAGTAAACAGCTCTAAATAATTGTGATGCTTTTTAAATCATCTATTGGTAGATCAGATGCCAAAAATACAACAATGTGAATGGATATTGAAAGTGATGACAATGATCCATTGAAAGTGATGACAATGATCCATGGAAAGTGATGACAATGATCCATTGAAAGTGACAACAATGATCCATTGAAAGTGAAAGTTATGACAATGATCCATTGAAAGTGATGCCAATGATCCATTGAAAGTGAGGACAATGATCCATTGAAAGTGAAAGTGATGACAATGATCCATTGAAAGTGATGACAATGATCCATTGAAAGTGAAAGTAATGACAATGATCCATTGAAAGTGAAAGTGGTGACAATGATCCATTGAAAGTGATGACAATGATCCATTGAAAGTGAAAGTGACATCAACACTTGGGAGGAGATTCACATACCTTGAGGTGTTGTTCCTCCTGGAAGACGACTCGCACCTTCTCGTCCAGCCCCTTCTGGATCCTATTCACCTGTTTGATCTTCGCGTCAAACTTCTCCCTGGTCCTGCGCGTGTCCCTCTCCTTGTGGACACTCACACACTTCATGGTCTTCACCACGCCATCCACCGTCTCCCGCAACTCACTACTGATGCCCTCAAACACACCCGTGACGGCCGAGGCGAGCTCCTCCTCCCAGTACTCACAGCAGCGAGGGCCTTCCGTGAGGGCGAGGTACTTGTCAAAGTCACCCTTGGGTTCGCCCGGGACATAGGTCGGCCAGGAGCCGCCTGGTAGCGCCACCTCCAGGGCAAGGATGTAGTGACGGGTGTGGTCAATGGCGTCCTGCAGACACAGTGACCGCTGGTTGTTAGACTGCACAGATTCGTCACAGTGGTCATTCGGTTTCACATCACACTGTTTTGTCATTATTTCACACCGTCCACTGTTATTTTCGTCATTATTTGAAGATGTGTCTTTAACTGCACGCAAGTCTTTCAGAACAATGTCTGTTTCAGTTATAGTATTTTCACATTTTTACTCTAGGTAAGCGAGATTTTTTTCATGTTTTTGGTTAAAAAGATGCCCTAATTTAACCTTCATTTTTATTTCTAGTTTTTGTTTGCGGAGCCTTCTGTTTTTCTTTTGATTTATACTGAATCACAAATAAATAAATAAAATCAGGTACAATGGAGAGAAATGATGTATGTATATATATAAATGTATGTATAACAAATAAGATGGTTCATCTCACCAGCAACCAGTCAGCATTGTTGTGCTCCATGGAAGGTCATGTTAAAAGTCTGTCACCAGATATGATTGGGCTTTTAGAAAAATAAATCCGATATGGCCTCGCCTGGAATGTTTCTATCACTGATGCAAACCAGTAGTTTAAGCCTGTGCACAGTGGAGATGTTGTAGTCATCAATCATGCCTTATGCTCTGTTGACAAGTATTGTCTTCAGCTTGTGTAAAGTCATAGAAGGGGAACATCTCAAAGCAACATGCACTTTCTTTGATGGACAGAAGATCCAGTTTCACAGTTGTCAATGTTAGATTTAATTACCAGGGGGGGGGGCCTATCAACTAATTTGGACAGATTTTATTAAACAAGTTCAGCTCCAACTTGTGTCACATGATACATGCATGCATGTACGCACACATGCACGCACACATACACATGCACACACGCATACACACACACGCATACACACACACAGACACACATACACACATACACAGACACACACACACAGACACACACACATACAGACCCACACACCCATGCACACACACACACACACACACACACACACACACACACACACACACACACACACACACACACACACACACACACAGACACACATGCACCAGAGACACACACACACACATGCACCAGACACACACACACACACACACACACACACACACACACACAGACACACATGCACCAGAGACACACACACAATGCACGTGCACACACACACACACACACACACACACACACACACACTCACACACAGACTTGACTTGACTTGACTACCCCACACACACACAACACACATACAGACACACACATACACCACACACACAGACACACACCCCACACACACACAGACGCACGTACGCACGCACACACACACACACCACACACACATACACACACCACACACACACACACATACACACACCACACATACACACACCACACACACACACCACACACACACCACACACCACACACACACACACCACATACACACAGACGCATGCATGCATGCACGCATGCACGCACACACGCACACACACACACACACACACACACACACACATCGTTTGTTTGGGTGAATATGACTGTGCATGTAATTGACATATACAGACCACAAAAAGAGGTAATTATATACAACAACATTCAATTTATTCATCCGCCTAAAACCAGAAGTGAAACTGAACCAATTCCTACCTGGAAGCAGATTTCCTTGGTCCTGTCGAACACCAGTTGAAAGCGCTGGTCAGCCGCCCTCTCACACGCCCACAGCCTCGACTTGACACTCGCTGTCACGCGGAATATCTTCCGCAACTGTAGCTCTATGTACCCCGACTCCTCCGAGATGTCAAACGTCTTTTTTGGGTTCTCCACGATGTTGCTATACGGACTCAGTCTACAGATCTCAAAATCTTTCTCGTCACTTGCCCAGTTCCGCCGGTCAAGCTCGTGCTGGTCAGCGACTCCATACCACTGGACCCACTTCCGCCAGATCTTCTCGTCCACCAACATATTGCGAGTGTCATCCCCTCGATGCATGGTCAAGCTGCCTGGACAGCTGGACTTGACCGCGGTCTGAGAGTCGGTCATTCCGACGTAGTTCTGCCATTTCTTGTACCAGTCCTTAGCGATGCAGTACACGTGTAGGCTTTCCTCCTCCTGCTCTAGAGAGGCGATCGTCTGGCGTTGTTCGTCTGCACTCGGTGTGGAGTCACATGACATGTCTTCTGTTCTGTGATTGGTTGATGGATGTGCTGGTTTCAGCAGATGATTAAATACTGACCTGAGAAAGTGAACAGATATATTGTGAGCTATTTTAAGATATTAGTCATATTGTGAGCTATTATAAGATATTAGTCATATTGTGAGCTATTTTAAGATATTAGTCATATTGTGAGCTATTATAAGATATTAGTCATATTGTGAGCTATTTTAAGATATTAGTCATATTGTGAGCTATTTTAAGATATTAGTCATATTGTGAGCTATTTTAAGATATTAGTCATATTGTGAGCTATTTTAAGATATTAGTCATATTGTGAGCTATTTTAAGATATTAGTCATATTGTGAGCTATTTTAAGATATTAGTCATATTGTGAGCTATTTTAAGATATTAGTCATATTGTGAGCTATTTTAAGATATTAGTCATATTGTGAGCTATTTTAAGATATTAGTCATATTGTGAGCTATTTTAAGATATTAGTCATATTGTGAGCTATTTTAAGATATTAGTCATATTGTGAGCTATTTTAAGATATTAGTCATATTGTGAGCTATTTTAAGATATTAGTCATATTGTGAGCTATTTTAAGATATTAGTCATATTGTGAGCTATTTTAAGATATTAGTCATATTGTGAGCTATTTTAAGATATTAGTCATATTGTGAGCTATTTTAAGATATTAGTCATATTGTGAGCTATTTTAAGATATTAGTCATATTGTGAGCTATTTTAAGATATTAGTCATATTGTGAGCTATTTTAAGATATTAGTCATATTGTGAGCTATTTTAAGATATTAGTCATATTGTGAGCTATTTTAAGATATTAGTCATATTGTGAGCTATTTTAAGATATTAGTCATATTGTGAGCTATTTTAAGATATTAGTCATATTGTGAGCTATTTTAAGATATTAGTCATATTGTGAGCTATTTCAAGATATTAGTCATATTGTGAGCTATTTTAAGATATTAGTCATATTGTTAGCTATTTTAAGATATTATGTATAGTCAATGACCCGCGAGTCGAACACGCCCGCGAGTCGAACACTTAAACGATATCGCTTATAATTACCGCCAGATGTAACACACAATGCGCAAAACATGTACAGTTGGAATCTATACAAACAATCTGATTGACAAAGATGAAACATGATGTTTGTGAACATACATTTTCAAAATAAACAACTTATATTACACGAAGTACTTACTCATCGGCCCCCGTTGCGTAATGGTCCCTGTGGGGAGTGTGGCGTATTTAAAAAAAACATCTACAAATAACTCAATACGGCGGAATATACAAAATAATATGAGTTGGATTCTCAATATGCCGAAGGCTTCCTTGTTGACTTGCCATCTGGAGTTCAATCTCGGATGCCGAATGTGGTTAAATTTGAGTAAATCTTGTAATTATTACCATCACCGCGTTACCATTTCGACTCGCGGCATGGAAATTTGTACGCGCGACTTCGTCTCTCTGTGTATATTTTGTAAATATTTCGCCAAAATACAATGTTTTTACAATTCATTTGCACAAGTGGAATAAAATAAGTATTCTAGATTTTGAATTTCGGTCTACTTTGCAAGTATTTATTCAGATATTTGTAAAAATCTGCAAGTTTTGATTAGGGTGTTCGACTCGCGGGCCGGCCAGTATAGTCATATTGTGAGCTATTTTACGATATCAGTTTAAATGCATAATTATTATTATTTATAAATGTTTGGAATATGAGTCATTGTTAAAGATATTTATATCAAGATACTACCTCAAGTAAATAATATTGATGGCCCACTGATATGACATTATTTCATGGCATAGTATATTACTAGTGGCCAGTTTTATGTTAAACCAACCACTTATTTGTCATGGTGTATTTTTAACCTCCATATACATTAATCTTCTCAATTATCACTCAGCGACACAACAATATGAGCAGAATAAACATACACAAAATACCTTTGGAACGTGTTGTCAGCTTACAAACAGCATCTCACTTTTCACTGATGATTTTATATTTATACAAAATAGTGTCATTGTATAGATACCTATATTCAAGTTAAATTCATGCTATCCACCTACCTTTTGATGTCTCTTTAACAAATCCAGTGTGTTCTACTGAGTATTGCTCTACTGGTATGTTATTCTCTTGTGTCATTGTTTAGTGGGGGGACATGTGTGGTATTTTATGGGCTGGTTTTATTAAATAAAATAGGCTGGCTTTATTAAATAAAATGGGCTGGCTTTATTAAATAAAATAGATGTTGTATTGTAATACTATAATTACCTTGGTGGTAATTTTTATTCTCAACAAATTAACTAATTAGATTTAACAGTTTAGTATGATTTCTCTGTAGTACTAATTAATGAACATTTACAATGAGTATGTTGTATTTGATTATGTTGTTGTCCAATGTTTTGCCGGTCTATTTACGTTCTACCATAATTGGTTGAATTTTATCACAAACAATTATAGTTCAGCTAGTTCGTTAACTGAACAAAATTATAGTAATTGTGAGATAGCATATGTTGTGCTATTTCAATTGAGTTTGCATTATAGTTATCATTTTAACAGTCATATTTATGTTAAGACATTAATTAAATATACAGTTGGTTCTAAACTTTACACCACATACCCACTCACCACCTGTATACATGGATGTGAGCATTCAGTCCATTGAGCCAAGGAGCATCAAGTTTTCATAGTTTTATGACATTCTGCCCACCCGTCTCACTCACTATATGTCTCCCCACCAAGACAGGATCACACTGTCAGTGGCTGCCTTACTGTGTAGACTGTAGACTGTAGAGACTAAGTTGGAAGCACAAGTAGAGACCTGCTGGTTGTCCCCGGCAACATGTCAACAACTCAACCTGAGCTGGTGAGAACTTTACCTGGAGTTTATCCTTGGCCTAATGTTGCTGAACTCTCACTGTGTACAGGGAGAATCCAATTGGCAACCAGTCCATAACTCTATCCAGCTAGAAAAACTTTAAATCCCTGTTCTGGTCTAAGGACTCATGCATGTATAAGTAACATTAGATGGAATAGTTTAACCAAGTCTCAACATGTTTGGTAGCAGGGACCCACTGTATACTGTACTTGCTTTCCAACTACAGCTATGAATAGTGTAGATTGGTAATGACCTGGATTACCAGTAGTAATTCTTATTTAACTTACAGACCAGTTATTACTTTTTATTTCTAAGTTATTACATCTGTTTAACGTAAATACATACATAACTGTATCAAATTAACATTGGTGTTTACAACAATTGGGTTATTTATTTGATTGATTTATTTAGCTTATCTAATCAGTTTATTTAACTGATTAATTTAATTGATTTAATTAACTTGTTGATTTACTTTAATGTTTTCTATGTGTCAAACACACGTATATATGAACTTTTTAAATAAAAAATAGTTATTTAATTTAACTCGGATAAATCATGTATACTTAAACACAAAGTAATATTAAAATATATACAAAATTATATATATGTGTGTGTGTAATGTATACATATATAGTTAATATATTTATTGTTAATTATTCCACATTGAAATGGGAAATGAAAAGGTTAAAATGTATCAACTTTTTAACTTTCCCAGTGTAGCATGGTGTCATGATGTCTGTGTGGCTGTATGTGCATGCAGATGAATGTTTACCTCCATTTGTGGTCTTTGTGTAAGAACCTTGATGTTTCAGTAGTAAGGTTGTACACAACAGTCAGGTCACAGAGGCTAATCACAACTTAGCCATGTTCTTGGGTCAGAGGTGACTACTGCAGTGTGTTGTATGTAGACTGATCCACATAATTCCCAGTGCCTGGTAGGCGTGGTGTCAGGCCAACTAACTGTGGTAGGCAGAGTCAGTACTTACACTATAACATGTCTGGAGTGAACTGTTTAGGGGGAAGTGGGCGATTTCATAGATTGTTGTCATGTTTTGTATTTGACAGACATGTGACGTGTATCCATGTGTTGTATTGAGGACTGAGACACAGACAGAGGTGTACCTGTAGGACTGTTGGTTGAGTTCATTCACTGGACTCACAGAGAGGCCAGTTTAATATGATGTGTCAACTGTCTGTCTGACCATTGCTTCCTTTCACGCTTCTTGCCTCCCAACCCCTTCACTGCCCCCTTCATCACTGCCCCCTTTGTCACTGCCCCCTTCGTCACTGCCCCTTCACCTCTGCCCCCTTCATTACTGCCCCCTTCGTCACTGTCCCTTTCATCACTGCCCCCTTCGTCACTGCCCCCTTCACCTCTGCCCCCTTCGTCACTGCCCCCTTCATCAATGCCCCTTCATCACTGCCCCCTTCGTCACTGCCCCTTCACCTCTGCCCCCTTCGTCACTGCCCCCTTTGTCACTGCTCCCTTCATCACTGCCCTCTTCGTCACTGCCCCCTTCATCACTGCCCCTTTACCACAGCCCCCTTCACCATTACCCTTTCACCACTGCCCCTTCAGGCTTCACCACAGCCCCTTCATTGCTGCCCCCTTCACCAATACCCCCTTATCACTGCCCCTTCACCATTGCTGTCTTCATCACTGCCCCTTCACTTCTGCCCTGTTCATAGCTGCCCCCTGGAGTGTTGCCCTCCAGTACTCCTTTCACTACCCCTTCAGTATCACTTCCTGTGTCCCATCTGGTGCCCCTCCAATATTCCCACCAGTACCCTCCAGTGCTTCCTGCAGTACCCCTTCAATATCCCTCCAGTATGCTGATGCCCCTCCTGTTACATTTCCAGTGCCCTTCCAGTGCCCTCTCCAATAGCTGGTGGTCTGATGCCTGCATTTATTACCCCTGTTGCAGACTTTGTATTAACAGTGTAAACTCAGTGTAAACAGTCGAAAACATAGACTATGTGTGCTTGTGTTAGTAGCTGTCTGTACCCAGTGCACCAGAGCACACATGTGAGAGGTAGAGAAAACAGTTTTATTGGTTGAATATATGTGCTAAATAAATAAATAACAAGGGTTCATCATTACACAAATAGTTGTCTTTGACCTTCACTTGGTCAGGTTAGCGGCCACTAACTCGTCCAGGTACTCAGCCAGCTCGGTCAGTTGGTAGTATTTCGCCTCCCTCAACAGTTCCTTCAGTGCGACCGAGTCGTTGGGCAGTGTCCCGGCGTCGATGTAGCCATCTCGCAGGAAGTTGAGGATGTAGCGGAAGTAGGTGCCGTCCCTGTCGATGAAGTAGCTCCCGTCAGCCTCCTGGTGCAACTCGTGCTTCCCGGAGAACATCGCCGCGATCATCGAGTTCGGATCTCGACTGAGTGTCTGCAAGGACGTGGTGTACACGTGTCCACCAATGTCCAGTTTGATCCGCGTCTGCTGGATCTTGTGGAGCGACTTCATCCGCTGGACTTCCTCCTCGAAGCGCTGGACGTCGGCGTCAAACTCCTCCTTCTTGCGAGTCAAGTCTTCTGTCTGTCGTGCGAGGTCCTCCCTGTCGACCGTCAGCTCCTCTTGTTGCTGCTTCAGCTCCGATTCCTGCTTCAGAGTCTCGTCGAGTTTGCTCTCGTACGACCTCAGAGTCTGCGCGAGGTTTGCCTCACGTTCCTGCAGAGCTGCTCGTCCGTTCTCGAGGAACGTCTCGACGGTTGACCTCACCCGGTCACTCACACTCTCCGTGAGGACATCCAGTGAGGTCAAGATCTCTTCGCTCCAACAGGTGTCGGAGGTCGCGCCCCAGATGAGGTCGCTGTATTTCGCGAGGTCGCCCTTGCTCTCGCCTGGTTCGCCCGTTGGCCACAGGTTGCCGGCGAGCTCCTCCTCAAGTGCCAGGATGTAGACCTTGTCGCGGTGGATGCAGTCGTTGAGCATGCGGGCTCGGAGCAGGAGCTGGCGGAAGCGTGGGACCTGAGCCTTCTCACTGATCCACAGGCGCGACTTCTTGTGTGCTGCCACCTGGGGGATGTAAGAGAAACTGATCAATGTTCAGCATCCCAAACAAAGTGCCATCAAGACATCAAGCTTTGAAGTGTTCCTAAGTAGAATGTTGAAAGTCACTGCCTATTTAAAATTACATCTGATGGCACCAAAACATCAACCATGACCATTTAGTAATTATAGTATGGTGTTTTTCCAACACTGCTATAGTTGCAACCCAGGTGACACCATGACACCCATAGCAGTAAACCTCACTGACAACACCAACCAAGGACACCATGTGTGGTGTGATGAATTATGAAGCACCAAACCTATAGAGCTGCTCAAAACTAGTAGATCTCTGGGGCCAGACCGACAGAAGACACAACATCATGGTTAGACAAGTAGTGCTGGCTGGGAAAACAGTAACTTATGATACTGTGTGGTTATGATACTGTGTGGTACACACGCTGCTGGGACTGGGCTCAGCTTTCCCATGTTTTGTACAAGAGCGAGATGAACAGACATAGATGACAGTCTATCAGCTGTGTAGAGCACAACCAACTGAACCAAACATTGTGAGAGTTAAATGTCATAGGCAAGAGACATGACATGTTTGACACACACTACCAAAGATGACTGACAAATACCCTGACAGACGTACTTCATGACGACACCCATTCACTGAAGAGGACAGTAAAGTAGAATTGATAATACAATCAGTCAATGCAGCAGACGACAGGATGTCCAAGACTAGAGCAGAACTATACTGTGGTTCATTTGTACCTTCAGCAACCAGCATTTTTAAAGGAGAAGAAGAGTGGGAATAACAAATAATGAAAACGTGTGTGTGGTTTCTAATCTGTATTTTATGGGTTTTAACGTTTGCTTTTGCGTTCTACTTTTGTGGGATTTTTAATGTGGCATTTACCCTTGCATATTCATATATATATATATAAATATTATATATATATATATATATATATATATATATATATATATATATTATCCATGAAAATGTTCATCAAGTTGGCAGTATATTATACCAAACAAATTTCATAATTACACAACTAGCAATGTTCTACGTTCTAGTTCTACTTACTTCTGAACACTGAACATTCAGTTCCTGAAGAAGGCCGCCAATGGTGGTTGAAACGTAGTTGTAAGTAGAACATTGCTAGTTGTGTAATTATGAAATTTGTTTGGAATAATATAAATATATATATATATATATATATATACATATATATATATATATATAATTTTAGGAGTAATAAAGTATTCTTTATCAGAAGTACGTGATTGAGTGAAGTTAGTGACCCACCTGGAAGATTCGCCTCATCTGACACTCAATGTATCCGATCTCCTCAAACCTGTTGAACCGTTTCACTGCGTGCTCCACAATGCCACTGAAGGGACTCAGCGTGCAGATGTCAAACGCTTTCTCATCCTTGAAGTAGACGTGCTTGCGGTCCAACTGGTGCATCGGGGCAATGCCGTACCACTTTAGTAGTCGCTTCCACTCCTCCTCACTCACGTAGTCGTTGTTCGCGTCGTTGTGCGTGTCCATCTCTATTGGCCCCGGGGGGTCGGAGAGGCCGGGAATGAACCCCTTTAGGTGGCCCACGTACTCTTCCCACTTGCGGTACCAGGTCTTGGAGACGGCGTAGGTGCATGTCCCCTCCGTGTCGAGGTGGGAAATGATCTCCCGCTGCCGCTCCGGCTCCGGAACCCCCTTCCCTTCGTCCTCCACTGGGATCGGCTCCACGGTGTCTTCCCCCTTCGGTTTGATCACGTGGGCTACAACAGGGTTTGGAAGAGGGTGGAAACCAGGTTCATGCAGGACCCATCCACCTGTCATTTGGAGGGGTACAACCCAGTGTGGACAGGTAGAAATATCACAGGACGGGTAGAAAGTTATGGAGCAAAGAAAGGTATTCAAAAGTCATAGGTGTTATCAGGTGTGTCTTGTAAATGGGTGTCACACGGGTGTTTGTGGTTTAATTCATGTCATACATCACATCTTGTGTGTGTGCGAGATAACATTGATGTGTGCATCAAGAAAATGTGTGATTGGCAACAGTTTTATCCTGCATAAAGCTCTGGAAAGCATGGACTGTCACCAGTGTCACTTAATATGGAAGAACCACTTTGCAAACTGATCAGCACACTGACACACATGATCCATGGACTGAACATTGATTCTTAGGAAACAAACTATGAGATGAATGACCTTACAAATGTTGTAAGTGTAACATTTTGTACAAATGTTTGTAGCAGTTGTTTTGAGAAGCTGGCTAGTAGACCATACGAAACATTTATTAGCATTAATATTGTTTCCATCCATGGGGGCGCCATCAATATACAAACTGGTGCAGATCGCAGTGAATCAGCTCTGTGACTCGGTTGCTCTTGCTAAAAGCAATGCCTTGAAAACTGGACTTTACAGATGGTACACAAATGTATGAAACTGTTCTAAGTGTACAGAGATAAGAAGGTTGAGTCCCACAATGTTGGAATCTCTAAGAGGCTTTGTTGCTGTCTGGGATGTTTCCTCTGAGTAACAAACGTTCTTTATAACGAGCGTGACATATCTCTGTCTCAGTACCATGCACCTAATGCTGTCTGCCTGTGCTGCTCCATTGGGGTAGAAATACTCACCCTTCATTGGTCCGCGGGGTGACACAGGGTCGTGATTGGGCCAGGAGTTACGGGCGTGGAGTGGGGGGTGTTTGGGTTCGCTGTCAGTTGACTCATCGCTCAATGACCGCACCAGTTCACCTTTATCTGACATCCTTCTTGGTGCTCGGGTCTGTGGTGGCTGAAATCTGATGTTAGGATGTATTGAATTAGATGTATACTATACACAGTATTACTATGATTATAATTACAGTAAGTATTTAAATGTTATATTGTTGGACATCTAAAATAATTAGAAGTATTTGTATGTATTATGAGAATAGAAATACCCATTATATTCATGTGTGTGAAAGTATACACTATGTGGCGACTATGTTTTTGAACACCAAGTATAATTACTTTTGTGCATTGTGTGTTTTAGCCAACTAAGATTATGTAATTATTTATTGGTGTCAGAATACATGCATTCGTTATGGTAGATAAATTATCAGTGGTTACACCTGTATATACTTGCTTGTTTGCATAAACATGACTGTGACATCACAAACAAATTTCCATTTATTCAATATATCAGCATAACATATCTCTCTAAATATTCAGCCAAAACGATTGCCTAGTTGTGTCCACATTCCACCAGATACCTGTTAGTGTAAGTAACTGGAAGTGGACATACAAACAGTGACCACTAGTAGTGACCACTAGTAGTGACCACTAGTAGTGACCACTAGTAGTGACCACTAGTAGTGACCACTAGTAGTGACCACTAGTAGTGACCACTAGCAGTGACCACTAGCAGTGACCACTAGCAGTGACCAGTAGTAGTGACAACTAGTAGTGACCACTAGTAGTGACCACTAGTAGTGACCACAAGTAGTGACCACTAGTAGTGACCACTAGCAGTGACCACTAGTAGTGACCACTAGTAGTGACCACAAAGTAGTGACCACTAGTAGTGACCACTAGTAGTGACCACTAGTAGTGACCACTAGTAGTGACCACTAGTAGTGACCACTAGTAGTGACCACTAGTAGTGACCACTAGCAGTGACCACTAGCAGTGACCACTAGCAGTGACCAGTAGTAGTGACAACTAGTAGTGACCACTAGTAGTGACCACTAGTAGTGACCACTAGTAGTGACCACTAGTAGTGACCACTAGTATTGACCACTAGTAGCGACCACTGGTGGTGGCTGCAACTTGTGGTATTTACCAAGCATTAAGCTATGTTATGTTGACCGACTACAGGAGATCTCAGTGTGTGTTTGTTCTACTGCCCTATGATCACTCGTGAGAGGATTGTTGGTGTGAGTTGCACTGATCGTTTTGGAGTGGGCACACTGGACATAGATCATGTCGACACAATGAGTGTCGTAGCATGCACGCACACATGTGCCTGTCACCATTTGCAATGTGTGTCAAACAATAATTTTCTTGTCACACTAGCTTTCTATATCATACGACTTGTCTTCAGTCACAAACTTTGCAATACGTGTCACACACATTGATTTCTCTGTCACACACTTTTCATTCTCTGTCACACGCACATACATGTACACACATACACACACACACACACACACACACACACACACACACACACACACACACACACACACACACACACACTTTGCATTCTCTTTCACACACTTTGCACATTCTCTGTCATGCCCTTTGCATTATGTGTGAAATATTTTGCTTTCTCTCTGTCACATATACACTCTATATTTCATACACCATGCATTCTCTCTCACATACGCTGCATTATCTGTTATACACATTTCTCTCTCTGTCAGACACTTTGCAATCTCTGTCACAGAATCTGTTATATCTGTCACACAATTTCTATTTTATGTCACAAATTCTATGTAACCCATATTCATCTTCATACATTTTCATAGACTCAAGTCTCAGGTGGTTTTCTCAAAACAGCCCAAACTTGGGCTAACGCAGGAGTTGTCCTTCTCTAGAATTCGTGAGTCCACTACAGGTTACACATTTACCCCCTCTGTGGGATCTTTTACTTCCCTTGGCATATACACCAGATAGAAGGGACCACCGGCTTTTAGTGTCTCTTCCGAAAGACACAGGCAAATGTGGGGTGAACGAAATTGTCTAAGTTTTGAAACGTGTAGGTAGGTGTGATTGAACCACCGTCCCCTCGATTGACAGTCCGGCGCGACCACCGCTCCCACTTTGTAATTGTCACATTTGTACTGCATCCCCGCCATCCCCGCCATCCCTGGCATGCCACAAGACACATTGTCTGTAGTCTTGTGTCCACAAGCACTACACCCTGTCCTGCCTGTGTACACAGTACTTCTGCTGTGAGACCTACTTCAAGCCACCGGCCCACACACCGAGTGTTAACACCTGACACTGACACAGCTGCACATACCTGGAAGTGTTAAGTTCTGTCGGGTGCACCTTCATTCCTTTCCCAGGCACCCTCTCCCTCCTTCCCTCCCTCAACACAAACCCTGCATTGTCGCCGCCAACCAACAACACAAAACACAGCAGTCAAGTCATGTATACCTGAGACACTCACCCACTGTAGCACTGAATGCTCCCTCAGTGGCTATAGTGTGTTGCTGAAATGTCTGTCAGACACAATTGCGTGGTCAGGCACTTGTTGCTGGAAGTTTATTCAACAGATGTACAAGTGTTTAGTACAGTGTTGTTAAAGGATACAGATTTAGTTGTGTGACTTAGTTGTTTAGTACTGTATGATCCAAGGATACAGATGTAGTTGTGTTACTTAGTTGTTTAGTACAGTGTGATCCAAGGATACAGATCTAGTTGTGACTTAGTTGTTTAGTACAGTGTGCTCGAAGGATACAGATGTAGTTGTGTGACTTAGTTGTTTAGTACAGAGTGACCAAAGGATACATATGTAGTTGTGTGACTTAGTTGTTTAGTATAGTGTGATCCAAGGATACAGATCTAGTTGTGACTTAGTTGTTTAGTACAGTGTGCTCGAAGGATACAGATGTAGTTGTGTGACTTAGTTGTTTAGTACAGAGTGACCAAAGGATACATATGTAGTTGTGTGACTTAGTTGTTTAGTATAGTGTGATCCAAGGATACAGATCTAGTTGTGACTTAGTTGTTTAGTACAGTGTGCTCGAAGGATACAGATCTAGTTGTGATTTAGTTGTTTAGTACAGTGTGCTCGAAGGATACAGATGTAGTTGTGTGACTTAGTTGTTTAGTACAGAGTGACCAAAGGATACATATGTAGTTGTGTGACTTAGTTGTTTAGTACAGTGTGACAAAAGGATACATATGTAGTTGTGTGACTTAGTTGTTTAGTACAGTGTGACAAAAGGATACATATGTAGTTGTGTGACTTAGTTGTTTAGTACAATGTAACAAAAGGATACAGATGTAGTTGTGTGACTTAGTTGTTTAGTACAATGTAACAAAAGGATACAGATGTAGTTGTGTGACTTAGTTGTTTAGTACAGTGTGACAAAAGGATACATATGTAGTTGTGTGACTTAGTTGTTTAGTACAGTGTAACAAAAGGATACAGATGTAGTTGTGTGACTTAGTTGTTTAGTACAGTGTGACCAAAGGATACATATGTAGTTGTGTGACTTAGTTGTTTAGTACAGTGTAACAAAAGGATACAGATGTAGTTGTGTGACTTAGTTGTTTAGTACAGAGTGACCAAAGGATACATATGTAATTGTGTGACTTAGTTGTTTAGTACAGAGTGACCAAAGGATACAGATGTAGTTGTGTGACTTAGTTGTTTAGTACAATGTGACAAAAGGATACATATGTAGTTGTGTGACTTAGTTGTTTAGTACAGTGTGACCAAAGGATACATATGTAATTGTGTGACTTAGTTGTTTAGTACAGAGTGACCAAAGGATACAGATGTAGTTGTGTGACTTAGTTGTTTAGTACAATGTGACAAAAGGATACATATGTAGTTGTGTGACTTAGTTGTTTAGTACAGAGTGACCAAAGGATACATATGTAATTGTGTGACTTAGTTGTTTAGTACAGAGTGACCAAAGGATACAGATGTAGTTGTGTGACTTAGTTGTTTAGTACAATGTGACAAAAGGATACATATGTAGTTGTGTGACTTAGTTGTTTAGTACAGTGTGACAAAAGGATACATATGTAATTGTGTGACTTAGTTGTTTAGTACAGTGTGATCAAAGGATACATATGTAGTTGTGTGACTTAGTTGTTTAGTACAGTGTGACAAAAGGATACATATGTAGTTGTGTGACTTAGTTGTTTAATATAGTGTATTCAAAGGATACATATGTAGTTGTGTGACTTAGTTGTTTAGTACAGTGTGACAAAAGGATACATATGTAGTTGTGTGACTTAGTTGTTTAGTACAGTGTGACAAAAGGATACATATGTAATTGTGTGACTTAGTTGTTTAGTACAGTGTGATCAAAGGATACATATGTAGTTGTGTGACTTAGTTGTTTAGTACAGTGTGACAAAAGGATACATATGTAGTTGTGTGACTTAGTTGTTTAATATAGTGTATTCAAAGGATACATATGTAGTTGTGTGACTTAGTTGTTTAGTATGAGACACAAGGCAATGGCATTGTTTACAGTTACAAGATTGCTTAATCCCTCGGTTTTGTCGCACCACTAAGCTTGATCTTTGAGGATATTGGTGCATAAGAAGTCATTATTATATGGATATGACTGCAAAAGATTCATTGTTCAACTTGTTATCATGTCTTTATTTAAATAATTCAGCTAGACAAATAATTTAAGTATTATGCAATGGGTAACTTCTAGCTAATATTTTCCATGAAATATTGTTTGTGGTGCTACCCCAGTCAACTATTGATAATAATATTTGTTTGCCCGGAAGTACGTTCTCCTCTCAGACAAGTGTATACAGTGTTATAATTAGTTAAGCTGTCTATCACATAAACGCCATACAACTAGTTAACACATGTAAAATATTTTATTTCAGTACAGACATATGCTCATATGTGCTACATGATTTAATGACACATCATTATTTGTTTATAACAAACTCATGGTATTATCAATATATATATATATAATCTGATATTTCTTCAGCCCAAATTATACATTCATGCACAGTTTTCTGATACTTATAATCAGTTACAATATTAATAATATCTTACAAGTAAGGCTTTGTGTTTGCTTTGTCCATATGTAAACAGCAATGTAGCAGTGACAGGTCTCTGAGCAACGGGGTGTAGACATTACATTGGCCAGCCTTGGTCAAGCACAGACTTGTTCTGACATGGTAGGATCCTGTCAACAAATTGCCTGTACACAGTACTACACACATAGCCATGTAGGCACTACGGTCATGCTTGAGTGACTATGGCCTCACTTGAGTGAGCATTCAATGCGAGGGACTTACAAGTCACTCTTAGTAATACTATTATTGCCATGACTTATAAGGAAAGGTCTTTAAAAATGAGAGTCCTATCTCACTGGACTGCCCTATAATTATTATCACCATTTTAGCACACTATTAATCGGGTTATTTCAGTCATATTTTCTATTGACAATCACTTATTATAAACAGCTATTTTAGCCTCAAAATAAAAAATCTATTAACTGTTGTGTCAATAATATCAATATTGTTACTGGATCCAAGTGGTCTGTGAACACGTGGTCTGTGAGCCTGTGTTGTGCTGGGTGGGCTTGCAGTATGTAGGGGCTTGTGGTGTGGGATTACACATGGTCTCATGTCTGGATGGGCATATGGTCTGTGTGGGTTTGTGTGGTCATGTGGTATGTGTGGGTGTGTGGGCATGTGGTATGTGTGGGTGTGTGGGCATGGGGTATGAATAGGCATGTGATATAGGGTGGCTTGTGGTCTGTGTGAGCATGATCACTCTGTTGTGTTGTACAGTACTTGGTGCTTACACACACACACGCACGCACACACGCACGCACGCACGCACGCACGCACGCACGCATGAACGCACACATGCAGCCGTGCAGGCACACACACACATATGTGTGTGTGTGTATATATATATATATATATATATATATATATATATATTATTTCAATAGTATTGGTAAAATAATGTTATCCTATTGAGTCTATTCTGACCAAGGGATCACTAAGTACCAGTATTTCCCAATGTAATCCAGTCAGTCACAGGTGTCCATTCTTCAGTAGCTTCTGAATTTGAACAAAATATGTTTCTTTGTAAATCATCACATTCCATGTCACCCCTTGTTGCTTACTGACTTGTTTCACCGGTGGACACCAACTTCACATTGTGTACAAGTTACTGTTTCATGGAGGTAAGACTGTATTGGCTGACCATCTCTTTCTCTGTCTTCCCTGCCTTCCTTTCCCTGCCCTGTTCCTTGTGGTATTGTTTTAGTGAGCCTGCTTACATGACAACTTCTGTTTCTTGGCTGTGGTCAGCAGACCTTCTTAATGATCCTGTCAAGGTTTATTTCACCATATCATCCAAAAGACACAAAAATTCACGAATCATTCATATGGCATGTTGAAGATGCACAGTGTCGCCCCCTGGTGTTGTAGGCGTACGACCAGATGGAGGTCCTCAACCAGCAAGTGCTCCAGGAGAGGGAGCTGAGGTCAGTGACCGAGGGCTGGCTCATGGACGACCGCGTCTCCTGGCAGGAGGTGGCTGGCCTGGCCGCAGACACCCACGCCACCGGCTGCAACATGACCGCCCTACTGGACACTGTCAGGTGAGTACAGACTGTCACATGACCTCTCTACTGGACACTGTCAGGTGAGTACAGAGTGTCACATGACCTCTCTACTGGACACTGTCAGGTGAGTACAGAGTGTCACATGACCTCTCTACTGGACACTGTCAGGTGGGTACAGACTGTTACATGACCTCTCTACTGGACACTGTCAGGTGAGTACAGAGTGTCACGTGACCTCTCTACTGGACACTGTCAGGTGGGTACAGAGTGTCACATGACCTCTCTACTGGACACTGTCAGGTGAGTACAGAGTGTCACATGACCTCTCTACTGGACACTGTCAGGTGAGTACAGAGTGTCATGTGACCTCTCTACTGGACACTGTCAGGTGGGTACAGAGTGTCACATGACCTCTCTACTGGACACTGTCAGGTGGGTACAGAGTGTCACGTGACCTCTCTACTGGACACTGTCAGGTGGGTACAGAGTGTCACATGACCTCTCTACTGGACACTGTCAGGTGGGTACAGAGTGTCACGTGACCTCTCTACTGGACACTGTCAGGTGAGTACAGTGTCACGTGACCTCTCTACTGGACACTGTCAGGTGGGTACAGAGTGTCACATGACCTCTCTACTGGACACTGTCAGGTGAGTACAGAGTGTCACATGACCTCTCTACTGGACACTGTCAGGTGAGTACAGAGTGTCATGTGACCTCTCTACTGGACACTGTCAGGTGGGTACAGAGTGTCACATGACCTCTCTACTGGACACTGTCAGGTGGGTACAGAGTGTCATGTGACCTCTCTACTGGACACTGTCAGGTGGGTACAGAGTGTCACATGACCTCTCTACTGGACACTGTCAGGTGGGTACAGAGTGTCACGTGACCTCTCTACTGGACACTGTCAGGTGAGTACAGTGTCACGTGACCTCTCTACTGGACACTGTCAGGTGGGTACAGAGTGTCACATGACCTCTCTACTGGACACTGTCAGGTGAGTACAGAGTGTCACATGACCTCTCTACTGGACACTGTCAGGTGAGTACAGAGTGTCATGTGACCTCTCTACTGGACACTGTCAGGTGGGTACAGAGTGTCACATGACCTCTCTACTGGACACTGTCAGGTGGGTACAGAGTGTCACGTGACCTCTCTACTGGACACTGTCAGGTGGGTACAGAGTGTCACATGACCTCTCTACTGGACACTGTCAGGTGGGTACAGAGTGTCACATGACCTCTCTACTGGACACTGTCAGGTGAGTACAGTGTCACGTGACCTCTCTACTGGACACTGTCAGGTGGGTACAGAGTGTCACATGACCTCTCTACTGGACACTGTCAGGTGAGTACAGAGTGTCATGTGACCTCTCTACTGGACACTGTCAGGTGGGTACAGAGGGTCACATGACCTCTTTACTGGACACTGTCAGGTGAGTACAGAATGTCACATGACCTCTCTACTGGACACTGTCAGGTGGGTACAGAGGGTCACATGACCTCTTTACTGGACACTGTCAGGTGAGTACAGAATGTCACATGACCTCTCTACTGGACACTGTCAGGTGGGTACAGAGGGTCACATGACCTCTTTACTGGACACTGTCAGGTGAGTACAGAATGTCACATGACCTCTCTAGTGGGCAAAGTCACAGTTAGCAGGGACCGTGACAGGAGGGAGAACAATACTGAATCTACTGTCAACATTTCAAGAACACGTTATAGTTTTACTTCTGAGGAAATGCTGCTAAAGTATTTACATCTGTTATGACATGATCTTGTATTTTATTAAATTTTCTGATTTAATCATTTTATGGAACTGTCTAAGAAAAACCTTTAAGAAAAACAGTCTGGAGGGATGTGGTTATTTTGTAGTAATCTTATACACTGTGTTGTTGATTGCAGACAATTTGAGCAAGAGATGGCCGTGCGACTTGGCACATTGCCAGCCACCGCGACGGCGCACGGAGGTGGAAATGACAGTCTCGCAGCCGCACTCAAAGAAGGCCTCTCATTGGACGAAAATCCACAGCCGGCCCCCGGGATACGGGCGCAGTCGACAGAGGCGATTGTGGACTGTCTGGAGAAGTACCACAGCGAACTGAACGGGGCAGTCTTCAGGACTGTCCTCAATGCTGACAAAATACTGAACAGGACAGAACATACTGGGGCCATGGGGGCCTTCGCTTCCTGACGTCACACGTCCTGTGTCATAGTGTGTCTCTGCATCGTGTTTAGTGTCAATGTCACTTCTATGTCGGCGTTATCGTCATTAGCTGACATGACCACCGGATGTCGGAGTGTGACAGCATTCTTTGCTAACTGCAGTGTAGCTTCAGTTACGTTATATTGCTCTGGTTACGCTGATCGCCATTTTGTTCCATCTAAGTCAACCTTATGTCATGATGTATGGAAAGTAACAGAGACTGTTTCCCTTTAGATGTGTCCGGGCGGTTCAGATCATCTGTCTGACAATGTCCTGTTCCATTTATCAAGACTGGATTTTCCCATGGAATGTGCGGTTGACAATTCTTTGTTCACGGGGAAGCTGCCCCTTCTTCATGTGTAAGGCGTGTTCTGGAATACTCTAAATAGCTCTACAACTTTTTTAGCACAGCTTCACCTGATGATTACATTTTATGTATCACTTGGCAAAAACAAGTCTTACCTCTATGATGCAAACCCGTCACATAAAACAGTTTATTCATAGCGCTTGTATGGAATCCAGTACCAACCAGCATTGGTCTGTATATGGCAAGACTGACTAACTCACATTGTTTACTTTTTGGGTTAATCAGAAGATCAGCTTGTTCAAGATCTCTACAAAGATTGTCAATGTTTATGTTATTTATTGGTCGGAATGTTATACATTGTTTTGATGGTTCTGACACGAATGTGAACCACAAATCAATAATCATATTATCATGATCAGATAATCCATTAGCAACAAATACATATGTATTGATTTAATATTATTGCAATTTAATCTAGTAATAAACAAATCAAGCCAATTTCTATGAATGTTAGTAAGGAATGAAACGTGCTGTTGTAAATCAAATGTTTGAAGAGCATCCATGAATAACCTAATAGTGGCGTTATCAACATGTATATTAAAATCTCCAAGAATGTATGTTTCGTTGTGTGACTGTAATCTTGTTTCTAGAAATAATTTAATTCCTCAAGAAATATAGTTGTACTTCCGTGAGGATGGTATATATATATATATATATATATATATATATATATATATATATATATATATATATATATATATACATACATACAACATTAGCAGATATACTTATATATGAATGTTTAACAAGAATGCATAATGCCTCAAAGCTCCGATACTGGGGTGATTTAAACACTTCTACAGAGAACATATCGGAAATCATAAATACCAATCCACCACCCCTAACAGATGTTCGTGGATTATCGTGTAGCGAAAAACCAAGAGGAGTACAAGGTGTCGGCAAGACAGGAACACGTGTGCTAGGACCATCAGCGTATAATATAATAAAATAAAGCTTTATTGCCATATTCAACGTGCATTACATGATGAATTGGAATGTAGTCTGGCGTTGACTCATATAGTGCCTATATATACAATAAAATGAAATATGGCAAATAAATATAAGATATAGATATAAGATATACATTGTACATAATTTTTTCTTTAAAATAAAAAACTATATATAATAAATAAATAAAGACAAAATTAAAATAATAAATTATCTATTTAACAATAATTGTGGTGTAAAGTAGTTAATAAATAAATAAATATAAAATGTCTTTTAAAATTGTTTAATATATATATAACTTCTCTGCTAAAAATATAATTTAGAATGTTATTTTTTGTTCCAACATCCGCTATCGTTAGAGACCTTGGCTTAGCTATAGATGTTGACCTATCGATGTTGGAGTGCACACTACGGTTACTACCACCCGCACCGAGTATACGAGACACCCTAACAACCGCAACAGCCACGTGTCTTGTACATGCTCTTACTACTTCAAGCATAGACTACGGGAACGCTATTCTGGATGGCATATCAGAGTAACTCCACTGCCTTGAAATGGTACAACACTGCGGCCAGAGTCATGTTACGAATAAGGCGGTATGATCTTAGCCTATTTTTTATTTATCTTTGTTTATTATCTTACTTACTTATTTATCTTAGCTTACTTATTTTATTTTACCTCATGTATTTAATTAATCTATATTTTAAATTTACCTTTGATTTAGATCTGTCTAATTAATCGATATTTTAGACTTAGTTAATATGTCAAATTTATGTGTTCTTATTATTTTTTTATCCTAGGTTATTTACTTATTTATCTTTGCTTAATTATTGTTCTTACCTTATATACTTAACTAATTTGTATTTTAGAGTTAGTCAACACGTCATATTCATGAGAAGCACTTTGATCGACATATAGTTACTTAAAAAGCGTTATGTTATGAAAGGGAATTATTGTTATGACGGCATCACAGACTCAGCATTTGCATGACAGCAGACATACATCACTGGACTTTACCACAGTCGCTGTGGGCATAAGTTGGATGTGTTGTGAAATATGGCGTGCCACAAGGGTATGTACTTTGGCCAATTCTGTACTACATACACGTGAGACCCATTGGTGTCATCATTTTGTGACATGGCCTGCAGTACCACTGTCATGCAGATGACTCAGATATTTATATGACGGTGAAGCAGAACTAACCAATCACAGAAACAGTAACAAATCTCGAATAATAGGTGAATAACTAGTATGGAACAATCCGAGAAGTCAGAAACAATCATCAATCTCACATCAAAACAACGCATGCTATACGTAAGTGACACACTTGACAGCGCACTTAGTACGGAACCACAGTTTGCACCAGATACGCAGCATTGCACAAATTCGGCCTATCATAATTGATTATGCATGCAAAACCCTGGTGCACTCGCTCGATACTGAACATATCGACAATGCAAATTTCTTACTACGCAGTTTTCCGCAAACAACGCGGCCGCGTTTGTAACGCGTGCAAAACTGCGCAGTCATGGTCGTCTGGCAAGAGAAAGTACGATGACATCACTCCAGTACACAGTATACGCTAGCTTTGACAGCACCACTAGTAGCAACACTCGAAGCGGCGTCTCGTGACTCCCGGTCGCTATTTTAAGTTGGCCAAGCATAACCACGCTCACTTTCGTTATAGCTAGGCCCCAGGGATTCCCCAAAAAAAGTCCCCAACCATGCTTGCAAACCAAGCATGACCGGAGATCAAAAGGAAACGACCAGTCTAGCCAATCACAAAGTATAACAACGGTCAACTGACATACATGGCTGTTATAATTACCGCATGCGTATATATTTAGAGAAAACAACACGTTTTTAATTAGTGTCATTAATCCGTAAGTAGGGGTGGCTGGCGGTCGATTGAAGTCAACTTTGAATTGGATACAGAAATATCACATAGGCGCAGGTAGGGTAGCATTTTAGGTTCTAGCAATTCGCATGCAGTGATGCGAAATATATATATATATATATATACACACACACACACACACACACACACACAGACACACACAGACACAGACACAGACACACACACACACACACACACACACACACACACACACACACACACACACACACACACACACACACACACACACACACACACACACACACACACACACACTAACTGGGCGCGCCTTGCTGGCTGCACTGAGGGAGGGAGGGAGAGAGGGACGGGTTGTTGGGCAGGCGTGAATGGGCGGAAGGAATGAGAGAGGAGGTGGAGGAGGAAGAGAGTGAGGGGAATTAGAAGTGAGAGATATATGTGGAAAAGAATAAATAAGAAGAAGGGACTGAGAATGAAGGCGTGAGAGTGAAGGGCGCTGATGGAGTGGGAGGTAGACGCGTGGTGAATGGAGTGGGGCGTGGTATGGAAACAAACTAAAATATTGGTTACACATTATCCTAAGGGAATGTTTAATATGATGTGCTTTTGCACGGCACATAAATAGACTATTTTGTGAATGATAATAAAACGAGTGACTGCGTGAATGTTTTCTATGTGTAACCATTTAATGGTTATCCTTGCTAATTAAATGCATTGTCTTGGGCAGATCTATCGAAAATGAACCTTGCTCTTGTGGTCGGCGGGTCGACAGTGGGGATTATAGCTTGCATAATATGGCTCGTGGATAATTTGAAGGACGACACACCTCTCGTCGCGTGCTGCCACCACATTTTCTGTTGCAAAGCGAACAACAACCAGGGCTCGACCCAGATGAGTATGTTTGATATCTTATCATTATGATGCAAGTTATTGAAAACAACGTTTATAAATAACGATCTAAATTATTAATATTACACACACATGTATGCATGTATATATATATATATATATATATATATATATATATATATATATATATATATATATATATATATATATATATATATATATATATATATATATATATATATATATATATATATATATTCCAGATTCAATAATTTTGAAGACTGGATGGAGGTACAATGTCTATGATCTTTTCGACGAAAACAGACCGACGTCGCTGATTGTTTAGTTATAACTTTGAACAAGTCCATCTTAATCATGGTTATACATGTCCGGTATACGATTATAACCACAAGTTGTGGTTTTCCCGTGTGGCATGACTTCCGCTATCAGTGACCACAGTTGTCTGAGTCAAACACTTATCTACAATTCTCAAGTTATGATATTTTAACAAAACTAATATAAGCCTAAGGCTACTCTAACAAAATGTGTTATTAGAACCCATATTACCGCTGTCGAGACTTAACGTTAAAGACAATATATATATATATATATATATATATATATATATATATATATATATATATATATATGTATATATTGTCTTTAACGTTAAGACTCGACAGCGGTAATATGGGTTCTTATAAGTGGTTATAATCGTATACCGGAAGTGTATGAACATAATTACGATGGAAATATTCAAAGTTATAACTAAACAATCAGCGACGTCGGCCTGTTTTCGTCGAAAAGATCATAGACATTGTACCTCTTCAAAATTATTGAATCTGGAAGTTTAGTATGATTGTAGTCGTTCTTTTGAACAACGAATTGTTATGAGGATGTAGTAAGGTGACAATCATTTCAATTTGAGCAATGTAGATTCATTTACCAACACACCACCTGCTTTAGTAGTTTGTCTTCGCAACTGGAAAGAATGGATTGTATGCTACGTTATTTACCGCCTAAGATACAAGCAGAAGTAATTATGTCGGAGCAGGAATGTAACTATGGGGTGATCCTATTGATAGGAGGTGCCAAAGACGTCGATTAGGAACTCGCCGCCATGCAACAGCCTGTGTCACATTATGTAGATCATGTGATACATATGCTGATGAAGGCCGCGAGTTACTCCGAATTAATGTCCTCGTCGCGCAAGATATTTTAAATAAAACAGTACTGTGTAGACCATCGGTAAGTCGAACAATAGTTACCAACGCCATCATTTGTGGTTGTACGATAGGTGGCAAAAAGAAGCGACTAGTTCCCTGCCACACGAACCAATGGGTCTCCTTCGCGCCTAGAGCCGTAATTGCCCTTCCATCGAAGTAACACTTATATTAATGTGATACACTGTCAGTATTATATGTGACACGTGTTTTTCCCATTTACTCATTAGATGGCATGACTGCTCAACACACCAGACAAGACAACGACGGACGGCCGCCCTGTGCTGGATGTGAGTTACCCGCTTGTAGCAACTGGTAATAGGCCTATAGGGGCTAATTCTCGACCGTTAATGTAATAATCGACTGGCAATGTAATAAGTGAAACGGTAATATAATAAACGACTGTTATTATCAACCGACGACTAATGTAATATAAATGACTAAGTTGATTATGGTGATGATAACAGTTGATGGCGAGTCATTAGAAGAAGTGATAGTTGAGTCTAGGCACCACAGGCACAGAGCCTTGTACTTGGCCCACTTTTTTTCTGTTCTATGTCAATGACACAGGAGAAGGCGTCAACTCTGACATCCGGCTTTTTGCCGACGTTTGTATTCTGAAAGCAGATGTTTTATATATTAACACGTTCTCAGTCATGCATATCGTTAATAAGGGAAAGATCAACCAATCTCATTATACCATCAATGGAGTCACGTGACACATCTACACCTCCACCCGTAACTAGCTGTTTAGATCTCTGATGATGATGACCTCAGTTGGAACATTCAGATATACCACCTGTCTGCCAAATGAAGTCATGTTTAGGGTTTGTCAAGATAAATCGTATAAATGTTCAGTTAAAACTGAACAATTTGCTGACTTTAAACTAGTTCTTTCTGACCGTGAATACGCGACCACTGCTTGTGACCAATACACCAAGCAACTATTTATTAACTTGCAAACATATAAATACGAGCAAAAAGATTTGTAATGGATTAAAAACAGTCCTGAAAGCAGCGTAACATTCATGATGACTAGGTTGATTATGACGATGACAATACAATAATAATATTTTTATATTTATAACGCGCCGTATATCCAGAATATACTTTCGCTCAGAGGCGAATAAAATAAACTTTGCCAAACATGAATGTCTAAAATGTACGTAATAAATTAATCTGATACTGTAAAGACAATAATTTGTTAATTGATCAAAATAAATATATAGATAAATAAATAAAGCTTCTAAATTAATAATGTATACACTAAGCCTATCACAAATAAATGAATTGATAATATAAAATAATAATGAATAATAAAATATATTTATACGCTAATAATTAATAATAAAGTAAGATTCTAAAATATGTTTTGAAACTATAATTATTGGTAAAATAAATACATTATATTATAAACTAAAATGCAAATGTGGCCTTGAAAACATGCGTTTCTAAACTAGACTTGAAATGCTAGTGGGCATCGATACGAGTATGTGTATATGTATGTATGTGTGTGTGTGTGTGTGTGTGTGTGTGTGTGTGTGTGTGTGTGTGTGTGTGTGTGTGTGTGTGTGTGTGTGTGTGTGTGTGTGTGTGTGTGTGTGTGTGTGTGTGTGTGTGTGTGTGTGTGTGTGTGTGTGTGTGTGTGTGTGTGTGTGTGTGTGTGTGTGTGTGTGTGTGTGTGTGTGTGTGTGTGTGTGTGTGTGTGTGTGTGTGTGTGTGTGTGTGTGTGTGTGTGTGTGTGTATGTATGTATCAGAGCTGTAACAAGTACATTTATTTTGTACTTGAGTAAAAGTAGAAGTAACTCTAGAAAAAGCTACTCAAGTAAAAGTAAAAGTACTTCTAGAAATATGTACTTGAAGTACAAGTAAAAAGTAAACAAATGTACTTGAAGTAAACACAAAAGTACTTTTCACGTGTAATAAAAAAAAGCTCGATGCAGCTAACTGTTGTGAATAAAAAAAATATTCATAATATAATTTAGTGTATATATCACGCAGATATAATTTGTTTAGTAATATTTATTCTCTGCATAATAAATAAATGTTTTAACAGAGTGAAATATCAGTATTAAAGTCAAATAACATTGCATACAACCTGTAAATAGCCTCCATCATGTTTGATTACTAACAGGGCTACTACAACAACCATCATATTCATAAGGAGAAGAAGATATACACGTTATTATAGAGTTCTTAATTTTTGTCCAACTTGGACGGATGAAGAATATTATTGTCATTTCTAATACTTGACGAAGGAGTTCTAGACCAGTGGTTATACAACATTCCTTTCATAATAATTATGCGTTCATGTATAATTGCAACATTTATTTTAAACAGACTTTAATGTAAATATATATGGAAACTGATTTCACTCAGTTACACACACTGATCTATATTACTGACAAATAGGCCTACTGATAATACAGATTGGCAGGTTTGCGGTGGGCGATAATGGGGAACCCTCGATATCGAGCATGTGCCATTCACAACGATCATCTAAAGTTAACAAACTGTGTCAACAGCAGGCAAGACACAAGAAGATAGTAAGGCAGCTGTGTGTTCTTGTCTGGTCAAAGCAAGGATTTAAATAACTCTTGGCCATTGTTATCGAGCGGCCCAGTCGCAGCCGGGGGCAGCCGGCTGTGATCCTACTGACACCTAATTCAGGCTCAGCGCCAGACCCCATATTGCAATTATCTCACTGGCTTCATCAAGTAACAAAAGAAATCCGGTCAGTCCTGGACATTTAACATGCCTCTCTCTTCTTATCTGTTATTTCTATTTATTGTTTCCTGTGACATTTGTAAATAAATCTGTGCTAACTGCAAACATTGCCGCACGTGCTTTTGACACAGATCAATCGCGGAACGTTTTCGGAGCTTCGCAAATTTAACAAAGAAATTATAAGTACTTCGTTACATTTGGAAAAAGTACACACATGTGTACTTCGTTACAAGTAAAAGTACTTCCCCAAAAATGTACTTCGTTACTCAAGAAAAGTAAACTGTTCTACTTAAGTAAAGTAACGAAGTAAAAGTACTTCGTTACATTAGGGCTCTGGTATGTATGTATGTATGTATGTATGTATGTATGTATGTATGTATGTATGTATGTATGTATGTATGTATGTATGTATGTATGTATGTATGTATGTATGTATGTATGTATATATGTGTGTGACGCTGTGTGTGCATATGCACATGTGTACGTGTGCACGTATGCATCTATGCACGCATGCATGCAAGTATGTATGTGTGTATGCATGTGTATGTATGCATATGTACATTACACATAAATATGTATATATGTTATATGTATGTGTATAATATGTATGTATATATATATATATATATATATATATATATATATATATATATTTGCATATATATATATATGCATATATATATATATATATATATATATATATATATATATATATATATGCATATATACATATATGCAAATATATATATACATACATATTATAAACATACATATTTATGTATAATGTACATATGTATACATACACATGCATACGCAAATCCATATTATATATATATATATATATATATATATATATAATATTATATTATAATTATAATTATACAACGTTAAATATAACATTTGAAAATAAGTTGGACATTAAATGGCATTTCTATTTTTACAAATTCATGATGGTTTTTTTAATGTAATAATGTTTTCAAATTAATCAGTTGTGGTAATATGTTATTCCAGGCGCGAGTGCACAACCTTGCACAGCTGTTGACATTGGAGACGGTGTAAAACGCCAGCTGTGTCCAACCATCATCGGAGGTCAAGAGTGGCTAGTCATGGTCACCGGACCGGCCTCCCCGCCTTCTCACCCAGTACTGCATATATAGGTTTAGAATAGTATATTCATTAGATATGTTTCTAATTAATGATTTATTAATTTATTTGCATTTGTACAGTTTAATATACTGCACGCGACGTTGTAGGCCTACTGTCGGTAAAACAGAATGTTAGTGATCGTTGCGTCTGTAGTGAGCGTATGGTTTTATTTGGATTGTTAGAACTGTGAAATGACACATATATGTATTATGGTTTCCTTTATCTTATGTTCCTAATGTTGATTGTTCGCCAGGAGACAGTACCGATGTGGTTAAAGCTGTGTGCTCCTAATGAGTGGTACTCTATGATTATTTTGATTGAGACATAACACACTAACAAACACGTATTATCGTTATAATCCATGTTCAGACTTCAATATGTTTGGTCATTCTTGGTGTGCATGAAACGATGGAAGTTTGAGGCAACCACTCTGATATCGTAACTTCGGAGAAAAAACAATGCAGTCTGACTATAACGTTAGTGTGTATGAATATCGTAACATCGGAAATTTTGTGTGTTTTTACGTCTGTGATTTATCGATCCAATGTTGTGACTTAATAGCCTCGAGGTTCATTTTTACACCAGCTGTAAGACACATATTCTGCATACAGAATAATTAACTATACGTAATCGCAATATAGAAATGTGTTCTAGCAACACGATTTTGCACCAAGCATGGTTCAAAGCGATTCTTTGTTCAGGATGTAACGGGCCGGAGACTATATAGGCCCTACTCTAATTTTAGGCTTTACAGTTGCCTTACACCCATTCACAGGACAGCCGTGTAGCCCTTTCACACCGCACCACACCACACTGAATATATGTATAACCTCTTTCACCTGGCAGGTGGGTGAAATTAAAGATACCATCTGTTTAGTTTTCTAAACACATGCTTCCGGTTTTGATATCAGATTGGCACGGCTCCATTTAACATACTGTTCTTGTTGGGATTGCCATGTTATATAAGTACTCCAACAGGTACTGATAGCGGCCTTCATTCATGGTTTTGTGCCCGCGAGTTATTTGAGTGCAGTCTGCTTGTTTTCTCAGAAGAACATTGTCAGACTGTAACGTTAGTACATGTATGTATATGCTTTACCGACTATAATAAAACTCACAACTGGCATTTATTTGGGTCCTTATTCTAATGAACTTTGGGTTTATTGACAGAGCAAGTGCATGAGAGCAGGTCAGAGACTGTGGGTGGATACGTGAGTTAAATATGAATGAATAAATGAGAGACAGTGGATGCTGAGAGGGAGAGAGGTGGGCGGGCGGGCGGGCGGGCGGGCGGGCGGGCAGGCACAACAGTGACACATAGAGACAAAACATAGAGTGGCAGGCAGGGAAGGAGGGAATGGTGGAGAGAGCGAGGGAGGGAGAGAGGGAGGGAGGCACGGAGGGAGGGAGGGAGGGAGGGAAGGAGAGGAGGGGGAGGGACGGGTTGTTGGGCAGACATGAATGGGCGAAAGGAATGACAGAGGGGGTGGAGGAGGAAGAGAGTGAGGGGAATTAGAAGTCAGAGAGGTATGTGGAAAAGGATAAACGAGAAGAAGGGACTGAGGAGCGCGAGAGAGTGAAGGGCGCTGATGGTGTGGTGAATGGAGTGGGGCGTGGTAGGGAAACAAATTAAGATATAGGGCGTGTAAGTCTCGCGCGTGAAAACGAGGCTGGGGGCAGTTAGGGGCAGGAGGTCCATATACTCCAAGTTAACATATAGGACTTCGTTTTGTTTTTGGTCGTAATAATCGAACTGTTCCCAAATAGCGTATTTCAGTTATATTGTCCGATGAATTATTACAAGCAGAATCAGTAGAACACTTTGCCGGTGACAATGCTCACGGAAATCATGAATTTTGATCGATTATTATGGTAGTTGCCATAGCATCGCCGGCTTTTACTTGTGTTTGGCGATCTTGACTAATAATGAAGAGTGACCGTTTTCGCACAGTACAACCTGTTTGGGGCAAATGTATACATGTGTTATATATGATTATGTGCATTTAGACAACTTGTCAGATATAAGTGCTTATCGAAACCACAACGTACAACAATGTAAAATGTAAATCCCGTAAAAGACACATACGGCCTAACATTGTGTCTATTATCTGCACTACGTAAATCGCTATGTGTCTATGATAATGTGATAAACTCAATATTAAATCAGACATTTAAGATACGAAAGGTATAACACAAGATATTTATGACCTGATTTTCCTAGTATTCATCAGTTGGAAGCTACAACTGTCATCCATCGTTAGAATATTATTCTTATTACCAGTCCCCAATTAGTCTCGCTTAGTCCCCAATAAGCTCCAGTCGCGCGGAGTCACGCCATGTAGCGTGACCCACTTACAGGCCCTATTGGTTAGATAAGCTTTCTTAATTTAGACTTCAGCCATTTTTTATGTAAAGCTCCTGGTTCCTCAGAAAATTAGGTCAGATTTCGAAAAATTACAGGGGTGTCCGTTTTGGGGGCATAGGTCTTTTCTTATTGAATTTCCATCATTGCCAGTTAACATTATTTTAAAGGACATATAATTATTTTCACATTGGATGTAGATATGCTTTATCATTATTAAAAAAGTTGACCATAATGCAACAGATGTGCCAGTATATCAATATTTTACTGTAATGTGGCATATTACGTGACGTAACTTTTTAAAGCTTCATTTCTTACTGCTAAAAGTTCTATGTATTTGTAGAAAGTCTAATTACCAACACATTGATACCAATATTATTATTATACCTTAGATATTAATGTCGCATATACTCGAATACAATGGAAGCATACTCGACAACATGAGAAGCTAGTGCCCAGTCGTAGTACAGCGGCCAAGTGTTTCCGCTACCACCCCGGGCAGCCTCGGTCGAAACACCAGCAAGTAAACAACAGAATAGTCCCGCAAGTTACACCACTTACAGATACCACAATAATTATAATACAATTACGCCAATCATTGTAGTATGTCCTAGTTGAGCATACTGCTTTGTGCAAGAATGGCCGGGGGACACGGAGTAAGGGACTCGTCTCGTATACGTAGTGTGTTTACAAAATGAGCTCAACTGACCAACTTCCCCGACAACAACAACGATCTTCGACATGAAACATCGACTACTGTCACATATTCGATGCGTGAAACGGCTTGAATAGCGAACATTTTGCAGTCAAATTATTCGGACCAGCCGACTCCATTTTGCTAACACAAAAAGGGCTTCTTTGAAAAAATGCATCAAACTCCCTGAACTTGATTATCACCGGTGTTGCGGTCCAGAACGTCGAAGGTTGGCGGTTCATGTCAAAGGTTAGCGGTTCACGTCTCGGCATCGGGGTCGTTGTGCAAAGATAAGGCAAGAACACGCGAGCGCTGGAAACTGTAGTGTGCAACGTAGGGGTCAAAAAGTAGGTCGTCGCTAGAGCGCGCAGAAATGATTGATTATATAAGACAATCGCCGCGGGGGTTATGAACTCAGTCTCGACATTCTGACACGGGGTCAAAGTTGATCGGCCACCATGTCATTCCTGGTATTAATTAATAAAACAGAAGGCCATCATTCATTGGGAATTAATGTCCTCGTCGCGTAAGATATTCTAAATAAAACAATACTGATTATACTATCGGTAAGACGAACAACAGTTACCAACGCCATAATTGCTGGTTGTCCGAAAGGTGGCAATAAGGAAGCGAGTAGTTAGTTCCCTGTTACACGAACCAGTAGGTCTCCTTCGCGCATCGTGTCCTAATTGCCCTTCCATCGAAGTAAAAAAGTCTGTACTTGGACCAAATCTGCACTGCATACACACGAGACCCATCGGTGTCATCGCTTTGTGACATGGCCTGCAGTACCACTGTCATGCGGATGACACGGACATTTATATGACAGTGAAGCAGAACTAACCAATCACAGAAACAGTAACAAAGATCGAATAATATCTGGCGAAGGTGATTGACTAGTATGAAACAAGCCAACTTAATTTGAACACCGAGAAGTCAAAGAGAGTCATCATTCTCACACCAAAACAACGAAACGAGTTGCTCTACGATATGTCCATGAGCTGTGCCGAAGCTATCCATAAATGTATGCATGCTACGCAGGAGACACACTTGACAGCGGACTTACTACAGAAGCACAGTTTGCACAGCTAATGGAGTCGTGCTACCACCAGATACGCAACATTGGACACATTCGGCCAATCATCACTGATGAAGCATACAAACCCTGGTGCACTCGCTCGTTACTGAACATTTCGACAATGCAAATTCCTTACTACGCAATCTTCCGCAAACAACTCGGCCGCGTTTGTAACGGGTGCAAAACTGCGCAGTCATGGTCGTCTGGCAAAAGAGAAAGTACGATGACATCACTCCAGTATACAGTATACACGGATACACCAGCTTTGGCAGCACCACTAGCAGTAACACTCGAACCGGCGTCACGTGACTCCCGGTCGCTATTTTAAGTTGGCCTAGCATAATCACGCTCACGTTCGTCATAGCTAGGGGATTCCCCAAAAAAGTCCCTAACCATGCATGCAAATCAAGCGTGACCAGAGGTCAAAAGGAAACGACCAGTCTAGCCAATCACAAAGTATAACAACGATCACCTGACATGAATGACTGTTATGATTACCGCATTCCTATATATTTAGAGAAAACACACTTTTTTAATTAGTGTCATTAATCCGTAAGAAGGGGTGGCTGGCGGTCGATTGAAGTCAACTTTGACTTGGATTCAGAAATATCACATAGGCGCAGGTAGGGTAGCATTTCAGATTCTAGCAATTCGCATGCACTGACGCGAAATATATATACATACACACACACACACACACACACACACACACACACACACACACACACACACACACACACACACACACACACACATACACACACACACACACACACACCACACACACACCACACGCACGCACGCACGCACGCTCACACACACACACACACACACACAAACACACACACACACACACACACACACACCACACACACACCACACGCACGCACGCACGCACGCACGCTCACACACACACACACACACACACACACACACACACACACACACACACACTAACTGGGCGCGCCTTGCTGGCTGCACTGAGGGAGGGAGAGAGGGACGGGTTGTTGGGCAGGCATGACTGGGCGGAAGGAATGAGAGAGGAGGTGGAGGAGGAAGAGAGTGAGGGGAATTAGAAGTCAGAGAGGTGTGTGGAAAAGAATAAATGAGAAGAAGGTACTGAGGAGGGCGTGAGAGTGAAGGGCGCTGGTGGAGTGGGAGGTAGACATGTGGTGAATGGAGTGGGGCGTGGTAGGGAAACGAACTAAAATATTGGGAAGACAAGGGAATGTTTAATATGATGTAATTTTGCATGGCACATAAATAGTTTATTTAGTGAATGATAATAAAACGAGTGACTGCGTGAATGTTTTCTATGTGTAACCATTTAATGGTTACACTTGCTAATTAAATGCATTGTATTATGCAGATCTATCGAAAAATGAACATTGCCCTTCTAATCGGCGGATCGACAGTGGGGATTATACTAGCTTGCATAATATGGCTCGTGGATAATTTGAAGGACGACACACCTCTCGTCGCGTGCTGCCACCACATTTTCTGTTGCAAAGCGAACAACAACCAGGGCTCGACCCAGATGAGTATGTTTGATATCTTATCATTATGATGCAAGTTATAGAAAACAACGTTTATAAATAACGATCTAAACTATTAATGTTACACACACATGTATTCATGTATATATATATATATATATATATATATATATATATATTCCAGATCCAATAATTTTGAAACTGGATGGAGGTGCAGTGTATGTGATCTTTTTGACAAAAACAGGCTGACGTCGCTGATTGTTTAGTTATAACTTTGAACATGTCCATCTTAATTATGGTTATACACGTCCGGTATACGATTATAACCACAAGTTGTGGTTTTCCCGTGTGGCATGACTTCCGGTATCAATTATCACAGTTGTCTGAGTCACACACTTATCTACACTTCTCAAGTCATGATATTTTAACAAAACTAATCTAAGCCTAAGGCTACTCTAACAAAATGTGTTATAAGAACCCATATTACCGCTGTCGAGTCTTAACGTTAAAGACAATATATATATATATATATATACCTATATATATATATATATATATATATATATATATATATATATAAAGATATATATCTATATATATATTATATATATATATATATTTATATATATTGTCTTTAACGTTAAAGACAATATATACATACATACATATATATATAATATATATATATATATATATATATATATATATATATATATATATATATATATATATATAGGTATGTGGTCATTGATAGCGGAAGTCATGCCACACGGGAAAACCACAACTTGTGGTTATAATCGTATGCTGGACGTGTATAACCATAATTAAAATGGACATGTCCAAAGTTATAACTAAACAATCAGCGAAATCAGCCTTTTTTCTTCGAAAAGATCATAGACACTGTGCACCTCCATCCAGTCTTCAAAATTATTGGATCTGGAAGTTTAGTACGATTATATTCGTTCTTTTGTACAACGAATTGTTATGAGGATATGGTAATGTGACAATCATTTGTATGAGCAACGTAGATTCATTTACCATAACACCAACTGCTTCAGGAGTTTGTGTACGCAACTGGAAAGTAATGGCGTGTATGCTATGTCATTTACCTACAAGCAGAAGTAATTATGTCGGAGCAGGAATGTGACTATGGGGTGATCCTATTGACAAGAGGTGCCTGTCTTTAAACAAAGACATCGATTAGGAACTCTCACCGTCATGCCGCAGTTTGTGTCACATGATATAGATCATGTGATACAACCATCAACTCGGTTCGCTGAAGAAGGCCAAGAGATAGTCCGCTAATATAAGTATGTCGCTCTTGGCATTAACTAATAAAACAGAAGGCCATCATTCACTGGGAATTAATGTCCTCGTCGCGCAAGATATTCTAAATAACACAGTACTGAGTAGACCATCGGTAAGTCGAACTACAGTTACCAACGCCATAATTGGTGGTTGTCCGGCGATAGGTGGCAATAAGTTAGCGAGTAGTTCCGGGGCCTGCTACACGACCCAGTGGGTCTCCGCATCGAGCCCTAATTGCCCGTCCATCGAAGTAACAGTGTGTTACACTATCAGTTTTATATGTGACACGTGTGTTTCCCATGTACTCATTAGATGGCACGACTACTCAACACACCAGACAAGACAACAACGGACGGCCGCCCTGTGCCAGTGGATGTGAGTTACCCGCTTGTTGCAACCCGTAATGTACGGGCTAATTCTCGACCGTTAATGTAATAATCGCCTGGTAATGTAATAATTTTAATAAAAGACTGGTAGTATTATCAAACGACGACTAATGTAATAGACATGACTAAGATGATTATGGTGATGATAACAGTACATGGCTAAATAGTCATTAGAAGAAGTGATAGTTGAGTCTAGGGCACCACAGGTCCTTGTGTCTGGCCCACTTTTATTTTCTGTTATCAATGACACAGGAGAAGGCGACACCTCTGACATCCGGCCTTTTGCCAAAGATTATATTCTGAATTGAAGTCATAGATGCATTTTATTATAACACGTTCTCAGTCATGCATAATACTGTTAATAAGAGAAACTTGAAACAGTCTCCTTATGCCATCAATGGAGTCACGTCACACACACACACACACACACACACACACACACACACACACACACACACACACACACACACACACACACACACACACACACACACACACACACACACACACACACACACACACACACACACACACACACACACACACACACACACACACACACACACACGTAACTAGGTTTTAATTTTAGATATCTGATGACCTCAGTTGGAACATTCAGATATACCACCTGTCTGCCAAATCAAGTCATATTTAAGGTTTATCAAGATAAATCGTACAAATGCTCAGTTAAAACTGAACAATCTGGTGACTTTACACTAGTTCGTGACCGTGAATACGCGACCACAGATTGGAGTCACTACACCAAGCAAATATTGATTAACTCGCGAACATATAAATACGAGCAAACAGAGTTGTAATGGGTAATAACAGTCGTGAAATATTGTTATTCCAGGCCGGAGTGCAAAACCTTGCACACGTGTTGAGCTTGGAGACGGCGTAGAACGCCACCTGTGCGAAACCACCATCGGAGGTCAAGTGCAGAAAGTGTTGGTCACCGAAACGCACAACCCGCCTCCTAACCAAGCGAATAAATATTGAAGATGTAGTATTGCGTAATTAACAACGCAACCATGTGGTGAACGGTTGGTAAAGACGAGCATGTGTTTGCCTTAATATGTGAAGAGGAATATGCATTAGATATCGATATAATATTAATTATGTTTTAAGGTACTGTAAATATTGGTTCATATTAACCTAATACTAATTGATGTGTACTGTATATGTAGGGTTAGATATAGTATATTCACTAGATATGTTTCTAATTAATGATTTATTAATTTAGTTTGCATTTGTACAGTTTAATATACTACACGCGACGCTGTAGCCCTACTGTCGGTAAAACAGAATGTCAGTGGTGGTTGCGTCTGGAGTGAGCGTATGGTTTTATTTAGATTTATAGAACTGTTAAAAGGACACATTATATGTATTATGTTTGGCTTAATGGCTTTATCTTATGTTCCTAATGTTGACTGTTCGCTAGGAGACAGTACCGCTGTGGTTAAAGATGTGTGCTCATAATGAGTGGTACTCTATGATTATGTTGATTGAGACATAACACACTAACAACAAAGTATTATCGTTATAATCCATGTTCAGACTTCACTATGTTTGGTCATTCTTGGTGTGCATGAAACGAAGGAAATTTGAGGCAACCACTTTGATATCATAACCCTGGAGAGAAAACAATGCAGTCTGACTATAATGTTAGTATGTATATGAATATTGCAACATCGGAAAAAAGTTGTGTATTTTTATATCTGTGATTATCGATTCTTTGTTTTGCCTTAATAGCGTCGAGGTTCATATATATATATATATATATATATATATATATATATATATATATATATATATATATATATATATATATATATATATTCGGTGTAAGGCAACTGTTCAGCCTAAAATTACAGTAGGGCTTACATAGTTTCCGGCCTGTTACAAAGAACCGCTTTGTCCCATGCCTGGAGCAAGTTCGTGTTTCAAGAATATATATATATATATATATATATATATATATATATATATATATATATATACTACTATATACTTTGAGTGTGACATAACAGACTAACAACAAAGTATTATCGTTATAATCCATGTTCAGATTTCACTATGTTTAGTCATCCTTGGTGTGCAAGCACACCACACCACACCACACCACACCACACCACACCACACCACACCACACCACACCACACCACACCACACCACACCACACCACACCACACCACACCACACCACACCACACCACACCACACCACACCACACCACACCACACCACACCACACCACACCACACCACACCACACCACACCACACCACACCACACCACACCACACCACACCACACCACACCACACCACACCACACCACACCACACCACACCACACCACACCACACCACACCACACCACACCACACCACACCACACCACACCACACCACACCACACCACACCACACCACACCACACCACACCACACCACACCACACCACACCACACCACACCACACCACACCACACCACACCACACCACACCACACCACACCACACCACACCACACCACACCACACCACACCACACCACACCACACCACACCACACCACACCACACCACACCACACCACACCACACCACACCACACCACACCACACCACACCACACCACACCACACCACACCACACCACACCACACCACACCACACCACACCACACCACACTGAAAATAAAAATTATGTATAACCTCTTTCACCTAGCAGGGAGGTGAAATTAAATATACCATCTGTTTACCTTTCTAAAACATGCTTTCGGTTTTGATAACAGATTGGCACGGCTCCATTTATGATACTGTTCTTGTTTGGATTGCCATATTATTGAAGCACTCCAACAGGTACTGATAGCAGCCTTCATACATGGTTTTGTGCCCGCGAGTTACTTGACTGCAGTCTGCTTGTTTTCTAACAAGAACATTATAAGACTGTAACGTTATTGTGTGTATGAATATGTTTTACCGACTATAATAAAAATCACAACTGGCATTTATTTATGTACTTGTTTTGATGAAGTGATACTTTGGGTTTATTGACAGAGCAAATACACGAGAGCAGGTCTGAGACTGTGGGTGGATACGGTAGTTATCTATGAATGAATACATGAGACAGGGGATGCGAGGAGGGAGGGAGGAAGGGAGGCGGGCGGGCGGGCGGGCGGGCGGACGTGCGGGCGGGCAGGTAGGCAGAACAGTGATATATAGAGACAACACATAGGGTGGCAGGCAAGGAAGGAGGGAATGGTGGAGAGAGAGCGAGGGAGGGAGGGAGAGAACAGGGAGGGCGGGAGTTAGCGAGGACGGGAGGAAAGGTGAGCGAGAGAGAGGAGGGAGGGAGGGAGGGAAGGACGGGTTGTTGGGCAGGCATGAATGGGCAAAAGGAATGAGAGAGGGGGTGGAGGAGGAAGAGAGTGGGGGGAATTAGAAGTGAGAGAGGGGTGTGGAAAATAATAAATGAGAAGGAGGTACTGAGGAGGGCGAGAGAGTGAAGGGTGCTGATGGAATGGTGAATGCGGGGGAGGGAGGGAGGGAAACAAACAAAAATATAGAGCGTGTAAGTCTCGCGCGCGAAAACGAGGCTGGGGGCAATTGGGGGCAGGAGGTCCATATACTCCAAGTTAACATATAGGACTTCGTTTTGTGCTTATCGAAACCACAACGTACATAAATGTAATATGCAAATCCCGTAAAAGACACGTCGACCTAACATCGTGTCTATTATCTGCACTACATAAATCGCCATGTGTCTATGATAATGTGATCAACTCAATGTTAAATCGGACATTTAAGATAAGATATTTGTAACCTGATTTTCATACTATTCATCAGTCGGAAGCTACAACTGTCATCCATCGTTAGAATATTATTCTTGTGTCCAGTCCCCAATTAGTCTTGCTTAGTCCACAATAAGCTCCTCTCGCGCGGAGTCACGCCATATATGGTGACCCACTTACAGGCCCTATTGGTTAGACAAGCTTTCTTAATTTAGACCTCAGTCATTTTTGTGTGTAAAACTCCTGGTTCCTCAGAAAAGTAGGTCAGATTTCAAAAAATGACAGGGTGTCCGTTTTGGGGGCTTAGGTCGTTTCTTATTGAATTTCCGTCATTGCCAGGTAACATTATTTTTAAGGGCATATAATTATTTTCACAGTGGATGCAGATATATCATTAATTAAAAAAGTTGACCGTAATGCAACAGATGTGCCAGTATATCAATATTTTACTATAACATGCCATACTACGTGACGTAACATTTTTAAGCTTCATTTCTTACTGCTACAAGTTGTATGTATTTAAAAGACAGTGTACTTACCTACACATTGGCACCAATATTATTATTATATCTTAGATATTAATGTCGCATATACTCGAATACAGTGGAAGCATACTCGACTACATGAGAAGCTTGTACCCAGTCATAGACATAGTACATCGGCAAATGTTGCCGCTACCACCCCGGTCGAAACACCAGCACATAAACAACAGAATATAATACAATTACGCCTATCATTGTATTATGTCCTAGTTGAGCATACTGACTTTGTGCAAGAATAGGGGACACCGAGTATGGGACTCGTCTGATATAGACGTAGTGCGTTTACACATGAGCTCGATCGACCTACTTCCCCGACAACAACAACGATCTTCAAAATTAAACATCGACTAAAGTCACATATTCGATGCATGAAACGGCTTGAATAGCGAACACTTTGGCAGACTTCTTCTGCAGTCAAATGATTCGGACATGCCGACGCCATTTCGCTAACACAAAAAGGGGCACTTTGAAAAATTGCATCAAACTTCGTAAACTTGAATAGGACACAGATTTTCCCATTGGCCATGTTAACGTGTTGTCAGTTTATAAGGAAACTGGACTTGTGAAAACATTTGAATTTTAACACAATCACTGCAGTCGTGTCACTGATATGCTGATCAAATTTCGTCAAAATAGGTCCTGCATTAAGGTATTACATTCGAATGGGTTAGACCAGGAAGTCAAACTGTGCTCTGGCCCCAGTAGTTCCGGTAGCCATAAATAACCACAATGCATAGCAGATATGTTAACCCTGCAAGTTAAATGTGTTTCAAAAGTATCCTCTAGAGAGAGCCTCTGGAATAGATCAAATCAGGGCGCTAATATATATATACGGCCGGTGTGGCGGTTCAGAACGTCGTGCGGTCCAGAACGCCGTTCTGCATGTCAAGGGTTAGCGGTTCATGTCTTACATGATTTCGATGGAGTACTGAAAGCTTACATTCTAAAGTAACAGTACTCGAGTACACTCTAAAGTAATCATACTCACACTCAAACTCAAATACAGCAGGCTGGCGTTGTTTGTTTTCGTCAGGCGTTGCTGTATGATTTCATAAATCAGTGAAAGTAATCACATTGTTATTAAATGCAACGGTACTAAACAAAGAGCTTCTTTTGTTGTGAATGATATTGTTTGCATGTTGTTTATCAATACTATTGAACTGTTATATGACACATACGTATACCAGCTGACATAATAGTAAAATTATGTAAGTCTTGAATGCATGACTCATTTCCCAAAATATATTAATACATCATTAATGAGTTGTGTTGGTAAAAACAACTGTTTGGATATGGTAGCATCTAGATTCCCACTGATCTTGTAGCACCTCAATGGGATTTACATATTCCAATGTTAAGCCCATATTTGCAAAACTGGTGGACGAAAGAGCCTTTTTGAATAAAAAATATATAATGCTACAAAACATTCCAATAGGACCACTATAAAAAATGTGTTCCATACATACAAAATAGACGCAAATATATGCCATTATAAAAGTGTGATCCACACCCACCCCTGACCAATTTATTATACACACTTCCCCTATGGGCTCTCTACATCACATACACAATTTAAACCGTATTTGCCGTACAACATCTCGGGGTGATACTCAAACTCAAAATATGTTCTAATATTATACCTAGCGACTACTGACTTGACTACCTCGTAATAATAACGTTGAACTATCCAAGGATGTTCAATGATAACAAAACGTGTAATTTTATACTGTTTTGTTACAATCCAGGTTATATTACTATATATATATATATATATATATATATATATATATATATATATATATATATATATATAACTATTATATATATTTCGGTTAAGGAAGAGAGAATGACTTATGGACATGAATTATTTAGCAAAGCAGCAATGTAGGCTAGATATGAAAACATTCTACCTGTTATCTTTGCAAAACACTCTGTGATTTTCATAATCAGCTCTTTGGAATTACGGTGTCAATCAGACCAACGCTTGTATGTTGTGCTAATGCGGTGACTCTTTCAGCAGGCGAGTAACATCTGCATGGGGAAGCCGTTGTAACGTTTACATTTTGCCGTCGTTATAAACGTTCCGATTGACGTTTCTACGTATGCGCGATATAATTATGTAAAATCATCAATGTGCAGCGAAAAGACAAGCATTTGTGGTATAACTACTATGTGTTGTTCGTTAGGATGTATATAACCTGTCAGCAAATTTACTTGTCGCAAATTAACACGAGGCAAACAAGTTTTGAGGCACATTTTGATAGCAAGCGTAAATCACGTGACAGCAGATTTAAAAAAAAACGAAATATTTTGTTGCATTGAACGACATTCTAAGAAATTATCCACAGTAATAATCACAGGAAATTAATGAACAGCTCCTGGCATTTATACCGAAAATGCTTTGTTGTTTCGCTGGACATTGATGAGTTTACATTTATTGCGCATGCGCCGAAACGTCAATTGGAACGTTTTTAGCGACCGAAAAAATGTAAGCGCGACACCGTCACTAGACGAAGACGTCGAATAGGAACTCTCGCCGTCATGCATCAACATGTGTCACATGATGTAGATCATGTGACCCAACCGTAAACTCGGTGCGCCGAAGAAGGCCAAGAGATACTCCACTAATACAAATACGTCACTCTTGGCATTAATACAAAAAACCAGAAGGGAATTATATATTGCAGGTGATGTTCTATTGTGTGTAAAATAGAATGTTAGTGGCCGTTGCATCATGCGTGAGCGCATGGTTTTATTTGGATTGATAGAACTGTGAAAGGACCCATTATGTATTATGTCTTGCGTTATCTTATGTATATTATTATTACCAATATCCTAAATTTTAATGTAATGGATACTTTAGTATTTTCAAGTTGGCGTGGTTCGCTAGGTGGCAGCACAAGCTCTAAGAGGTCAGCGAGTGCATATTATATCAGATTTCGTATTATGCCTGACTTCCTGATTTGAGCAAATTATCTGCAATTATATAACATGATGAATTATGGTCCTGATATCGTTCCATGCATACTATACTACATAAGATCTTTCGCCACGAAAAGCACTGCATGGGCTGATGTTGCAAATGCAAGCCAAACAATATTAGTGTTCAACATTGCAAACATTTAAGTGGAGAAGTTGTGACAAATGCCCCAAATATTTGCTTAATTCAAAAGTGCACACATTAAACGCTATGGGACCATTGGCAACAAATACACAGAACCAGGAAGTGCATTGTTAAAAGCTTTATTTGTAAATACTATAAGTAGAAAAAACTATGTAGAATTAGAAACACAAAACACATAATAACTCAACTATACTGTATGTATATTTCTAATATACTATGCATTAAATAGCGTAAATTGTAGATTTCTCTCGCATATGTTCTAATGTAATTTCACAGCAATAGGCAAAGAAATGTAATGACATCTTTACATAAGCTTTGCTCGCAGACAAGTTACCGGAATAAAACACGTTATATTCAACACGTAGACGTTTAAAAAATATATAATAAACATTCAATTTTATTCTAATTCATTCTTTCTATTAATATTACTAAGTGCTTGACAACGGAAACGGAGCACATTGTTCTAAAACGTTTCAATGGAGACGTCAGCCGTAATAAAATTGGCGTTTATAAAAGTATATAACAAACATTCAATTGCATTATAATTCAGTTACTCTATTAATA
>OZ024859.1:45387115-45399615 GCA_964017155.1 Oasisia sp. SBJ-2009 | reverse complement strand
GTCTTTCCTACCTCTGTCCCGTCTCGTCCCGTCCCGTCCCGTCCCGTCCCGTCCCGTCCCGTCCCGTCCCGTCCCGTCCCGTCCCGTCCCGTCCCGTCCCGTCCCGTCCCGTCCCGTCCCGTCCCGTCCCGTCCCGTCCCGTCCCGTCCCGTCCCGTCCCGTCCCGTCCCGTCCCGTCCCGTCCCGTCCCGTCCCGTCCCGTCCCGTCCCGTCCCGTCCCGTCCCGTCCCGTCCCGTCCCGTCCCGTCCCGTCCCGTCCCGTCCCGTCCCGTCCCGTCCCGTCCCGTCCCGTCCCGTCCCGTCCCGTCCCGTCCCGTCCCGTCCCGTCCCGTCCCGTCCCGTCCCGTCCCGTCCCGTCCCGTCCCGTCCCGTCCCGTCCCGTCCCGTCCCGTCCCGTCCCGTCCCGTCCCGTCCCGTCCCGTCCCGTCCCGTCCCGTCCCGTCCCGTCCCGTCCCGTCCCGTCCCGTCCCGTCCCGTCCCGTCCCGTCCCGTCCCGTCCCGTCCCGTCCCGTCCCGTCCCGTCCCGTCCCGTCCCGTCCCGTCCCGTCCCGTCCCGTCCCGTCCCGTCCCGTCCCGTCCCGTCCCGTCCCGTCCCGTCCCTCTTTCCAGCCTGCCTCCCTCCCTCTTATTCACCGGATACCTCGAAACGGCGTCTCGTGACTCCCGATCGCTATTTTAGGATATTCCACGCAGACGGCCAACATAACCACGATCACTATGGTATTGGTGACATAAGTCATAGGGGATTCCCCAAAACAGTCCCCCCTCATAACCATGCATGATCATTAAACAATAATAAACAGTCAAAAGGGAGCGACCAGTCTAGCCAATCACAAAGAATAACAACGATCACCTGACATATATGAATGTTATAATTACCTCATGCGCATATATTGAGACAAAACAGCACTTAGTATCATTAAACCGTAAGAAGTCAGAAGGGCTGGCTGGTGGTCGATTGAAGTCAACAGAAATATCATCAAGGCTCAGGTATGGTCGCATTTCAGATGCTATCAACTCGCAATATGTATATTGAAGAGTTCTAACGAAATGGGTCCCCTTTGGAAAGGATATTTGTTAGGCTTTTGAAATGTGTAAAAGCGACCTAGGTCATACACGATGTTGGACACTGAACATGTACGTTGCAGAAAGCTTCAAAATCATATTTGAAGTTCGTGGTCGTAAGCACACGATCAATTGTGTTGTTTCGGCTGTTTTGCATCTATTAATTGTTGTGTGTGTATATATATATATATATATATATATATATATATATATATATATATATATATATATATATATATATCCAAAACACTCTCCTAAATTAAGCCCCTTGTCATAAATATGCGATTATCGTAACATAATCCGGGTATTTCGCAATCGCAATGTTTCGTAGCGACAACTCAATCGGTCCCATGTTGCTTACAGATAGCGAATGCGCACTGCCCTGCGCTCGCAGCTTTAAGCCAATCAAGGACCGCTGTTGACGGATATATGTATGTGTGTGTATGTGTGTGTATGTGTGTGTGTGTGTGTGTATGTGTGTCCGTGTGTGTATGTGAGTGTGTGTGTGTGTGTGTGTGTGTGTGTGTGTGTGTGTGTGTGTGTGTGTGTGTGTGCGCTTCGTTTACAAGGTTTCCTATAGACCAACATTTGTCATAGTTCTCTGTTATATTCATCAACTAGCTGGTTGATATCCGTGACATTCAATAGCGCACTTGTGATATCCTTCTTGTCAGCACTTAAAGCACTGTTATTGATTTTTTTTTATTGTATTAAATCTAGTGTGTATCAGTTTTGACAGTGTAATGTGTTAAGTCGTGTATAATAAATACATGACACATTCTAATTGTATCATCGTCTGTATCAGTGTCCATATGAATATTTAAATCACCGTCTATAGGAAGTAAATGAGTGTTTTGAACAGAATTTTACATAATACGTATTTTATGCATGAAATTCCTTAAATAATATAGCAGTTATACTATGATGTTTTGTATTACAAATCGAGTGGTTGGTGTATCACATGCACGTCAATATTCGGTTTGCTTAGACAAAGTAACAAATAATTAGCATACTGAAAAAGTCGAGTTCCGTAGACAACCAGACTTTACACAGAATACCACTCTTGAAAACAATGAAAAGGTGCTACGTACGTACGTTTAACCACACCATTAGATGTTAGCAAAATCTCTGTCTTCGGTACAATGTCATTGCCATTACTGACGACATACTCACTTATGTCCGCTGTCTTGTTCGGCACAAACCATGTATTAACAAGGACGAGTTGGATCTTGTTCGGTGTGAAGACGTGTTCAGTTGGTCAAATAAATTGTCCAGATTAACGCCAGTTCGATGTATGTCTCGCCTGGCATCGCGCCAGTCACATACACCGACGCCATACTGCATACCAATGACTGTGTTGACGTGTGCCTGCTTGACTATCAAACACAGTGTCGTTCTCAGCTGCTGCCTTTGTTGCTGTTGTCTTTGTTGCTGCTGTCTTTGTTGCTGCTGTCGTTGCAGTCGCCACTATCACTGTAGCTGACGTAAGCCGTTGTCATTGTTGTGTGTCTCTTTCTCCTGCACTGATTCACGTCTCGTTTACTGCCACAATACCGAATTTGGCAATATAGTGGGTGACACTGTGGAGTGAGCATGTCTCATTGTTTACTGAACGTGTGTCTTAGCTCACATTGGCATGTGCAAGGTTAGATGCGGGATAGTCCATATCCAGCCACTAGTCCAATGTGGAATGAGCGAATCTCTATGTTTGATGAACGTGTGTCTTAGATCACACTGGCATGTGCAAGGTTGGCCGCGGGATGGTCCATGTCCAGCCGCTAGTCCAACCGCGCGTTGTTCCCAAGTGCCGCCTTGGTTGCCACGTCTCGTGGGCGACCGGCCGCCAATACCGATACTGCCTGGGGCTCTCCATACATTAGCATTCAGGCATGTGCTTCGTAACGCCTGACCGACCACATAATTACTACGTGAACTGATATGGCATTGTATTGGTATGAGCGGGTGCACATTTGTTGTTGTGTATAGTCAAAATAAACCAATTGCCTACTGGTAATTGTTTTGTTCTACCTGTCACAACTATGAGCGCCCGCATAGATATTAAGATATTAATGAATAAGTTTAGGTTCGGTAAGCGTGTGCGTGTGTGTGTGCGTGTGTGTGTGTGGCTGTGTGCGTGCGTGCGTGTGTGTATGTGTGTGTGTTTGTGTGTTTGTGTGTGTCTGTCTCTCTCCCACACAGACACTCACACTCACTCACTCACTCACTCACTCACACTAACACACACACACACACACACACACACACACACACACACACACACACACACACACACACACACACACACACACACACACACACAAATATTGGTGCAATCTATACAATTTCATGATGTTCTAGATCTTCAACGACGTTCTGACATGATGGGGCTGGTTTTCACCGTAACTGCGCTAGCTCTTCTGTGTACTGTCGTGGTGGCGGTCATTAGGTTGGTACTTTAGGCTTTCATGATGTTCCTTCCATTTGAGTATAGTCTCTGTTTACGCCCACGCATACACATATGCATCAAGTACACACACTCACATGCACGCGGACAAACAGTCACATTTAACCGGGTACATATTTCGCATTACATACTCCGAATCCTATTATTTGAAATTTAAACACGGAGTTTACGCCACCTCTAAATCATTCCCATGTAGACAGTTGTTGTGGAAGAGCGTTGAACTTGTTGTGTTATAAAAAGTGTATACCTTTCCTTTTGAGAAAAGAGAAAAGCCAGATTTGTGTTAAGTAAAATATATATAATTATAAAACAGAAACCGCTAGCATGCATAAAATAATTCAAGCGTTTTGCAGTACAATCATATATCGTATATTTCAAGCAAACGCCTTTGCTGTCATTAATGCACTTGTATTACTTGTTAATACAAGATAATACAAGTGCATTAATGACAGCAAAGGTGTTGCTGTCATTAACGCATTAATTACAGCACATTTGTAACATGAGTATAAATGTTGACAAGCATACCCACTTCAAAGTAATATTTTTGTAAGATTTATTATTCACAGACACGGCGCCATAGCATGTAATTTGGCTATGTTTATTATCACTGTAGCACGGAGATGACCCCGAGCACGAAGTTAGATCTTACCCAACCTGCGGCGGAATTTGAAACTTCTCGTGACGAAATTCCTCTCTCAAGTAAGTTTCCCTATCAACAGCCTTCTCCGTAACGTTACGTTGTTACGCGTTTATTATTATTACTTAAAACGCCCTGTATACGCCACCTACGTAGATTGACCCTCGCCCCACCACCCTCTGTGTCATAATGTATTCTGTCTTCTTCATCACCACCAAGACACACGCTCATGAAGGCTGACTTAAAGGTATTGCTTCCTTTGAGCTTAAATTAATTGCATTTTCCACCACTCTTTTCATTATTCCATCAACTCTAAGGTATTCTATAATTATCGAGGAGCAGTTCCTGCAGAAAACGTGAAGATTGTTGTTGTTCTTATTCTAGTTGAGTCAACCTTTTCTAATGTAACATGCTCCAAAATATTATGTATTAATAATTGTTGTCACATTAAGACTATGCAATATTATAGTTCACACTGATGAACCTATATTCGGTTAGACTTGGCTAACGTCTTTCTGTTTTGATGAACAGGCATGACTTAGTTGAGTGTTGTGTGCGTTCTATATCGGGACATTTCTCATGCACAAATGGTTCGTATACAGATGACACCTGGTTGCATGAACATCCACTCGCTTGGTTTCATGCATACGATGATGTTAAATCTGAGTATCTAACCTATTCCTTCTCTGTTTCAAGAGTCGACTGTCGGGGCATCGAAGAATACTCAACGCGAAACGACAACACGCAAAGAAACGGAATATACAGGTACGCTAATGAAGGAATTCTGCCCCAATTGTTATAATTGAATGAAAGACAGTTATGAATAAACTATACCGCAGAGTAAATTATGCAGACGGGATTGCGAAGCAATGGGTGACAATTCCAAAAGAATTACACGATAACTGCTAAGTGTCCCGTCATTTATAAAAGCAATGGTTTTCCAGTTAGAATATGAAATAATTGTTTAACATAAATGCATTCCATCGTATGCAACAACACGTTTTGTTCACCTACTTTGGAAAACATTTATACACCAGCTATAGGGTATATACTCTGCGTACTGACTAGTCAAAGAGAAATTACTGCAAGTTTGAAATGTGTTCTAGTAACACGATCTTGCTCCACGCATGGGAAAAAGCGGTTCTTTGTTCAGGTTATAACGGGCCGGAGACTATATAGGCCCTACTCTAGTTTTAGGCTTAACAGTTGCCTTACACCCATTCACAGGACTGTCGTGTAGCCCTTTCATACCGCAACACATCACACTAACAATATGTATAACCTCTTTCACCTGGCAGGTGGGTGTAATTATAGATACCATCTGTTTACCTTTCTAAAACAGGCTTTCGGTTTTGATACCAGGTTGGCACGGCTCCATTTAAGATACTGTTCTTGTTTGGCTTGCCATGTTATCTAAGTTCTCCAACAGGTACTGTTAGTGGCCTTCATACATGGCGTTGTGCTGTGTGTGTTGTCACAGTACTAACACTATACAGTATTATATTTCACACTGATGCACCTTATTTCGGTTAGACTTGACTAACGTCTTTCTATTTCGATGAACAGGCAGGATCTAGTTGAGTGTTGTTTGCGTTCTATATCAGGACATTTCTCGTGCACTAATGATTCGTATACCGATGACACTCGGTTGCATGAACACCCACTCGCTTGGTTTCATGCATACGATGATGTTAAGTCTGAGTGTCTAATCTACTCCTTCTTTGTTTGAAGCGTCGACTGTCCGGGTGTCAAAAGGTGATCAGCGTGAAACGACAACACGCAAAGAAACGGAATCTACAGGTATGCTGATAAAGGAATTCGGATTCAATTGTTATAATTGAATGACAGTTTTGAATAATCTATTCCGCCGAGTAAACTGTGCCGACAAGATTGCGAAGGACTGGGCGACAGTTCTAAAACCAATATACGACAACCATCAGGTGACCCGTCATCGTATAAAAGCAATGGTTTTCCGGTTAGAATATGAACTTATTTTAAACTTAAATGCGCCCCTTCAAATGTAATAACACATTTTGTTCACCTACTTTGGACAAATGGTTTCACTGGCTAATTAAATGCATTGTCTTGTGCAGGACAATCGAAAACTACCATTGCCTATGAGATCGGTGGCCTGACAGCGGGAATTGTGGGAATTGCGCTACTTGCAGGAGTGATTTGGAAATTCTGGGACAGCGTCAATAATTGGATGGGCAACGGCGATTGCTGTTCGTGTCAATGTTACTGTTGTAATACGCGTAAGTTTGATATTTTGTCATTATGATGCAAGTGATTGAAAACAACGTTTATAAATAACGATATAAACTATATATATATATATATATATATATATATATATATATATATATATATATATATATATATATATATATATTACAATAATGGGCAGGATGTTTATTACATTAGCGGCTGAGTTTATAACAACACCGGGTACTTAATATTTATTACACCAACAGGGGTAGTTATTTCGATATCGGACACTTATTACATTAGCAGTCGATTACTATATACGTTGTAGCAGCCAGGTCGTTCAAACTGATGTTGCTGGGCGATGCGTTGAGCGGTCTCGTTAGTCATGAAAACTTGCCATTAAATCGACGCGTAGCATGTGGTCATTACGGTGATGTTTGACGTCAGTTTTTTTTCTTGTTCTGTTGAACTACGCCAGCAGGCAGATGTATGCTCTCACTGTTGATTGGGTTCAGGCGATGCGTTATGGTAGGCAACAGTCCCGTAGGACAAGGTTGAGGTTGTTTGTATGTTGATCTCGCCCTCACAGACATACGTAATCGGCAGTGGAATTCTTCTTCTTCTTCTTGTTATTATTATACACGCTTCAACTATCCACAGGCTGTGATGGGCCCAACTCCTATACTGACAGCTTGAGGCTCGTAAACAGGCCTCGTTGGTGGTTTTGAAGGCCTGAGGGAACTGGCAGATAGAGTTGTTTCAGGGATGTGGTTCACCAAACACATTGCAGATGCGAAGAAGGAACGAATGTGGAAGTCAGTGCAGGAGTGGAGGACCTGGAGCGTAATGAGATATCCTCCTCTTCGGTTCTTGTAGAGTTGGGTTAATGAAGCACCTCCGTCTTCTTGATGTTATTCTTCAGGCCAAATTTCTTCGACGCATCGGAGAAAGCTTCCACTATTTTCTGCATCTCTTCAGCAGAGTGGGAATCCAGTGCACTGTCATCTGCGAATAGAAGCTCTCTCGCCAGTATCCGAGTTGGCTTGGTCTTCGCTCTTAAGTGTGCGACGTTGAATAGATCAGCGCTCTGTCTGGACTATATATATATATATATATATATATATATATATATATATATATATATATATATATAATATATATATATATATATATATATATATATATATATATATATATATATATATAAACATATAAACGCCATCCCCCATGTCTCGGAAAGCCTCGTTGAGCATTGCTACCAGAAAGGTGGAGAAGAGCGTGGGGGATCAATACACAACCTTGCTCGACCCCATTTGTAACACTGAACGATTCCGAAACCTCCCCTCCCACACAAACATTCGCCATCATTCCGGTATGTAGAGCTTCAATCATAGTTGTGAACTTCTCTGGGCATCCATACTTTCTCAGTAGATGCCATAGCACGATCCTCCCAAATGTATCAAACGCCTTACTGAAGTCGACACATACCATGTACAGTGGTCGGTCCTGTTAAATTCTTGTAGCTGTCAAAGACAACATATCATATTCACGGTGCTCGGGTTTCCTTTGAAGCCACATTGTGTCTCCGGAACTATCTCTGGTGTCATATGGTTAGATAATCTGTTGAGAAGGATCCTGGCGAAGATGTTGCCTACTATGAAAAGAAGACAGTTTCCTATATAGTTCTTGCAGTCTGTTCGGCCACCTTTCTTGTAGGTGGTTACAATGCTAGCATCCTTCCCTGCTTATGGTATAGAACCCATCTCCCAGATATTGGTGATTAGTTGGTGCAGTCTGCTGAACAGATTGTCTCCTCCGTGCTTTCATACTACAAAAGGAATGCCATCTGAATGCCACCAGTCTGCAGGCATCTTTGTATGCTGCAGGGGTAGATCTAGTGCTCCTGGTTTGCAACACTCTGGTGGGCTTGGTCTTTTCTGCTCACAGGAATCGTTGGGGTCGAACCAGTCCTGGTGTTTTCTGTCTGGCTTGCCAAGATATGTTTTTTCCGTCTCCATCGGATCTGTCTACATTGGGCAGTATCCAGAGAAATGTTCATTAAGCCAGGTGTTTAGCGCGTTGATCTTGGCTTGGCCTGTGGATGTGTGTTCATTAAGCCAGGTGTTTAGCGCATTGATCTTGGCTTGGCCTGTGGATGTGTGTTCATTAAGCCAGGTGTTTAGCGCGTTGATCTTGGCTTGGCCTGTGGATGCGTGTTCATTAAGCCAGGTGTCTAGCCCATTGAACTTGGCTTGGCCTGTGGATGTGAGGTCATGTCGCAATTGCTGAGGGCGTGCATGCCATGTTACTGCACACACTGTGGCCCTTGGTTGGTGCAGCTGGCGTTGATAAATGTCACTGTCTCGTCCCACCGCTCCATCTGCACCTTGCATGCCATCTCCTCCCGATACACCCAACAAACCAGCAAGACAAACACGTCTGTGTTATCGCTAGGTACACTGATAACGTTTTTGCCACCAGTGTTGGCCGTATCAATGACATAGACTATATTGGTGATGTCCGCCTCATTACCAAAATGCTCCATCGTCACGAGTCTCCATTGTCAAGTTTTCTCCTGCATTGAACGTAGACACACATGCGCCAGGTTATTGCTCTTTATGATAGACATGTTGTGTGGATTTTTCTCTTATTACAAATGTTCTGCCCGGAAGTTTCAAGTTCTCATCATGTAATGCAATAAATCTGTTTCACATAAAAGGTAACTCTAATTAGGGGTGATAGGTTACATAAATAATTTGAATAAAATAGGAAGCAATTTTTTAAAGACACGTGACTATAAATTAAATGTTGAATATATGACCAATGGCCATCTTGGATTTAAGCAAAACGTTGTGCAAAGTTGCTGTTTGTGCAGCCAAACTGAATGTGGACTAGAACCAAATATGAGTCCTATTCAACAAAAAGTTAATAGGATAGAACATTTCTAGATTCGCTTTTGAACTGTCAAATGGACTAATACTTGTCATCACTCTAATGCTAGTTTACAAAACCTTTGTTAACGTTGAGAGGTCTGTTTATCCAAATGGATTTTTATGAAATGCCACCATAGTTGTTGTCTAACCCAACCTCAACCTTTAAGCCGCCAGTATGCGTCGTTAATTTCAAAAATATTTACTCACCATGTAAAATGTTGCCACTGTTAATATGTCATGTGTGTGTGTGTGTGTGTGTGTGTGTGTGTGTGTGTGTGTGTGTGTGTGTGTGTGTGTGTGTGTGTATATATATATATATATATATATATATATATATATATGTATATATATATATATTATATATATATACATATATATATATATATAATATATATATATATATATATATATATATATATATATATATATGAATATATATATATATATATATATATATATATATATATATATATATATATATATATATATATATATATATATTGCCGATCTAATAATGCAAGTTATTTAATACATTACAAATACATTAAATATTGGCAAATAAACGACATTAGTAGCTTTGATATGGTTGTGTGTACATCACAGCATATACTTTGTAGAATAACGGCACCCTGCATGAGACACTAGGGGGCACCACTCTGTTGCAAACCCAAGTTGCACAACGCTGACTGATTTACTATATGGTGAATACATTTTATATTGGTCGGCACAATGTTCAGCATCAGAATGTGTGTAAAGTCTTCAAGATTGGCTGCAGTGGTTTTCATGGTTGTGTGCCTACTTTTCGAGTCCTCATCGTCAATACAAGTATCGCCAAGCCTTCAGTCAAGGCGCCGCCATTGCAACGCTTCAGTATAGCCGTGAATACCTGCTGAATTTACAATATGAACATAATACATTGACTCCGAACCTCGAATTTGACATTCCTAAATTTACTAGCAATAAGAAGAAACGTGACACGAGATGGGGAGTGAGGAATCGCCTCAAGAAGTCTGGTTACAGACCGCCACTTCCCGCAATGACGAACGAACTGTCGACCGTAATTATGCACGGTTCGGACTACCGACGAAGCATCCTACTATGCTTTACCGAAACCTGGCTGTCAGAACAAACCACAGATGTTGGACTTGATGGTTACACCACGATATGTTTTGATAGAAATATGAAATATTGACAGTCTCGTTCCGACCCCACTACCTCCCACGTGAACTCGGCCAAAAGGTAGTTGTTCTTGTATACATTCCTGGCCCGAACATTATATGAGCAGCCGAGCGTGTCGCCGAGTGTTACAACAGAACGATCAGCCAATTGTGTTTATTCTTGGTCACTTCAACAGTTGCGACATCACGAGTGTCCTGTCTGATCTATACCAGAGCGTAACGTGTCCGACGCGTCTCAACAAGACGATCGATCTATGCTACAGCAACATCCCTGACGCATTCCGGGCACTGTGTAGGCCTGCTCTCGGAAGGTCGGACCATAATGTCATCCTCCTAGTGCCCAAATGCAGGCAGCTGGTGAAGCGTGAAAAACCCAAGACTCTCAGTGTACGAATCTGGGACCACGACAACTCAGAGACATTAAGGGGTGCTTTGATTGTACTGATTGACAGGTGTTTTATGATGGCTGTTCAGATAATGTTGATGAAATTGCTGACACTGTCACATCCGGTATTCAGTTTAGTGAACACAATTTAATACAAACGAAAACTTTTAGGATATTTGTTCAAATAATAAGCCATGGATCAACAAAGAAAGGTATTCTAAATGAGAAAAACATGCGTTTTAGATATGAGATTGTACACCAGTTAGAGGATTAAACTGGAAAGATCTCAACAGGATGATGGGTAGAACTCGTAAAGAACAACCTTTGGTATCTGACAATCCAGGACACTTTGCAAATGATTTATACAGGTGTTATGCCAGATATGACAGTATCGAGTATTGAAATGAATATGATATATAATGTCACGCAATAAGCTCCAGCCCTGTAACACTGGTTGAAAGTGATGTTGTTAGATGGTTCTCATGTATTAACCCAAACAAAGCACCTGGGCCTGATGGTTTGCCGAGCCGTGTTATGAAAGTATGCGAGGTTCAGCTCGGTCCTTTTTTCACAAGTTATTTTCCAATTGCTTGTAATTCAAAAGTACACACGCTAAACGTAATGGGAGCATTGACAACTAATACACAGAACCAGGAGGTGTACCATTAATAGCTTTATTTGTAGATACTATAAGTGGAAAAAACGATGTACAATTAGAAACCCAAAACATATAATAACTCAAATATACTGTACGTATATTTCTAATATACAAATGCATTAAATAGCGTAAATTGACATCTTTACACAAGCTTTGCTTGCAGACTTGGAATAAAACTGTGATAAAAAAGTGTGTTTCTATATTCAACACGTAGACATTTAAAACATATATATAATAAACATTCAGTGTTATTCTAATTCATTCTTTCTATTACTATTACTAAGTGCTCGACAACGGGAACAGAGCACTTTCTTCTAAAACATTTCAATGGAGACGTCAGCAGTAATTAAATTGTCATTTATAAAAGTATATAAAATAAACATTCAATTCCATTCTAATTCAATTATTCTGTTAATATTAATAAGTGCTTGACAACGGGAACATAGCACATTCTTCTAAAACATTTCAATCGAGACGTCAGCAGTAATTAAATTGTCGTTTTGATATGCTAGGAGTAGTTTTTTAATAACTATTACCACACCGATCAATTAAAAATATAATAATTTCACACTATTCAAACAAAATAACTCTTCTTTTCTACAACTAGATTTACAACATCAACACAACACGCGCTGAGTAGAAAATACAGTACAATGTAAATGCATGGTGTAATATGTTAGCGATGTTTGCAAAATGCATGATATTACGACTCTGATCAATTAACAACATAGCTATAGTATTTTTGTACAACAACAGGACAATTAATTTTTTCTTCAAATATATCAACAAAATAACATATACTCCGTAGGAAATATCGTAAAGTCTAAATGTTTCTCGGAAGACATTGCCACCTCGCTATCATGATTAATAATGTACAACTTCACAGCACGAATACGTAATTCACAAGACACGTAAGACTGACACGTGTTGTTTTGGATGTTTCGCCTTGGAATTGTCTGAAGCCTACTGCTA
>OZ024859.1:45359615-45374615 GCA_964017155.1 Oasisia sp. SBJ-2009 | reverse complement strand
CCCGCTGTGGTAGACCCGCCCCCAGCTGACGAACAGGAAGTCACCTCACCTCCACGATGTCCTTGTCGGAGTCTCGAATTTCTGCACCGATTTCCGTTGTCCACAGCGCCTGATGGTTGACCAGCTTGATCCTGGCTACGAGTGCGGTGACGTCATAAGTGACCTCCTCCCAAGACGGTTGCAGCGCTGGCGAGTCTCCGAACTCTTGCGGGAGCCTTAGCAACGGACCCACGCTTTGGTCAGGGCTGGATGGACATTATCTACGTTATCAGTCCTACGGTCAGTGCTTACATACATTCCTGTTACATTGTCACTTCAGTTCATCAGAAACGTGGAATTAATAGTCACAATACCTGTTGCATTGTCACTTCAGTCCAACAGACACGTGGAACTAAAGAGTTACAAGAACTGTCACATTGTCACTTCAGTCCACCAGACACGTGGAACTAAAGAGTTACAAGACCTGGCACATTGTCATTTCAGTCCACCAGACACGTGGAACTAAAGAGTTACATGACCTGACACTTTGTCACTTCAGTCCACCAGACACGTGGAACTAAAGAGTTACAAGAACTGTCACATTGTCACTTCAGTCCACCAGACACGAGGAACTAAAGACTTACAAGAACTGTCACATTGTCACTTCAGTCCACCAGACACGTGGAACTAAAGAGTTACAAGAACTGTCACATTGTCACTTCAGTCCACCAGACACGTGGAACTAAACAGTTACAAGACCTGGCACATTGTCACTTCAGTCCACCAGACACGTGGAACTAAAGAGTTACAAGAACTGGCACATTGTCACTTCAGTCCACCAGACATGTGGAACTAAAGAGTTACAAGACCTGGCACATTGTCATTTCAGTCCATCAGACACATGGAACTAAAGAGTTACATGACCTGACACTTTGTCACTTCAGTCCACCAGACACGTGGAACTAAAGAGTTACAAGAACTGTCACATTGTCACTTCAGTCCACCAGACACGTGGAACTAAAGAGTTACAAGACCTGGCACATTGTCATTTCAGTCCACCAGACACGTGGAACTAAAGAGTTACATGACCTGACACTTTGTCACTTCAGTCCACCAGACACGTGGAACTAAAGAGTTACAAGAACTGTCACATTGTCACTTCAGTCCACCAGACACGTGGAACTAAAGAGTTACAAGAACTGTCACATTGTCACTTCAGTCCACCAGACACGTGGAACTAAAGAGTTACAAGAACTGTCACATTGTCACTTCAGTCCACCAGACACGTGGAACTAAACAGTTACAAGACCTGGCACATTGTCACTTCAGTCCACCAGACACGTGGAACTAAAGAGTTACAAGAACTGGCACATTGTCACTTCAGTCCACCAGACATGTGGAACTAAAGAGTTACAAGACCTGGCACATTGTCATTTCAGTCCATCAGACACGTGGAACTAAAGAGTTACATGACCTGACACTTTGTCACTTCAGTCCACCAGACACGTGGAACTAAAGAGTTACAAGAACTGTCACATTGTCACTTCAGTCCACCAGACACGTGGAACTAAAGAGTTACAAGAACTGTCACATTGTCACTTCAGTCCACCAGACACGTGGAACTAAAGAGTTACAAGAACTGTCACATTGTCACTTCAGTCCACCAGACACGTGGAACTAAACAGTTACAAGACCTGGCACATTGTCACTTCAGTCCACCAGACACGTGGAACTAAAGAGTTACAAGAACTGGCACATTGTCACTTCAGTCCACCAGACATGTGGAACTAAAGAGTTACAAGACCTGGCACATTGTCACTTCAGTCCACCAGACACGTGGAACTAAAGAGTTACAAGACCTGGCACATTGTCACTTCAGTCCACCAGACACATGGAACTAAAGAGTTACAAGACCTGAAACATTGTCACTTCAGTCCACCAAACACGTGGAACTACAGAGTTACAAGACCTGAAACATTGTCACTTCAGTCCACCAGACACGTGGAACTAAAGAGTTACAAGAACTGTCACATTGTCACTTCAGTCCACCAGACACGTGGAACTAAACAGTTACAAGACCTGGCACATTGTCACTTCAGTCCATCAGACACGTGGAACTAAAGAGTTACATGACCTGACACTTTGTCACTTCAGTCCACCAGACACGTGGAACTAAAGAGTTACATGAACTGGCACATTGTCACTTCAGTCCACCAGACATGTGGAACTAAAGAGTTACAAGACCTGGCACATTGTCACTTCAGTCCATCAGACACGTGGAACTAAAGAGTTACAAGACCTGGCACATTGTCACTTCAGTCCACCAGACACATGGAACTAAAGAGTTACAAGACCTGAAACATTATCACTTCAGTCCACCAAACACGTGGAACTACAGAGTTACAAGACCTGGCACATTGTCACTTCAGTCCACCAAACACGTGGAACTACAGAGTTACAAGACCTGAAACATTGTCACTTCAGTCCACCAGACACGTGGAACTACAGAGTTACAAGACCTGGCACATTGTCACTTCAGTCCACCAAACACGTGGAACTACAGAGTTACAAGACCTGAAACATTGTCACTTCAGTCCACCAGACACGTGGAACTAAAGAGTTACATGAACTGACACATTGCCACTTCAGTCCACCAGACACGTGGAACTAAAGAGTTACAAGAACTGGCACATTGTCACTTCAGTCCACCAGACATGTGGAACTAAAGAGTTACAAGACCTGGCACATTGTCACTTCAGTCCATCAGACACGTGGAACTAAAGAGTTACAAGACCTGGCACATTGTCACTTCAGTCCATCAGACACGTGGAACTAAAGAGTTACAAGACCTGGCACATTGTCACTTCAGTCCACCAGACACATGGAACTAAAGAGTTACAAGACCTGAAACATTGTCACTTCAGTCCACCAAACACGTGGAACTACAGAGTTACAAGACCTGGCACATTGTCACTTCAGTCCACCAGACACATGGAACTACAGAGTTACAAGACCTGGCACATTGTCACTTCAGTCCACCAAACACGTGGAACTACAGAGTTACAAGACCTGAAACATTGTCACTTACTTCAGTCCACCAAACACGTGGAACTACAGAGTTACAAGACCTGGCACATTGTCACTTCAGTCCACCAAACACGTGGAACTACAGAGTTACAAGACCTGAAACATTGTCACTTCAGTCCACCAGACACGTGGAACTACAGAGTTACAAGACCTGGCACATTGTCACTTCAGTCCACCAAACACGGGGAACTACAGAGTTACAAGACCTGAAACATTGTCACTTCAGTCCACCAGACACGTGGAACTAAAGAGTTACATGAACTGACACATTGCCACTTCAGTCCACCAGACACGTGTAACTAAAGAGTTACATGACCTGACACATTGTCACTTCAGTCCACCAAACACGTGGAACTAAAGAGTTACAAGAACTGGCACATTGTCACTTCAGTCCACCAAACACGTGGAACTAAAGAGTTACAAGACCTGTCACATTGTCACTTCAGTCCACCAGACCCGTGGAACTAAAGAGTTACAAGAAATAGCACATTGTCACTTCAGTCCACCAGAAACGTGGAACTAAAGAGTTACAAGACCTGTCACATTGTCACTTCAGTCCACCAGACATGTGGAACTAAAGAGTTACAAGACCTAGCACATTGTCACTTCAGTCCACCAGACACGTGGAACTAAATAGTTACAATACCTGGCACATTGTCACTTCAGTCCACCAGACACGTGGAACTAAAGAGTTACAAGACCTGGCACATTTTCACTTCAGTCCACCAGACACGTGGAACTAGGAACTAAAGAGTTACAAGACCTGAAACATTGTCACTTCAGTCCACCAGACCCGTGGAACTAAAGACATGTGGAAGTAAATAGGTCCGAAGTGCGTTAAAATCGTGTTATCTTTGTACGTTACTAAGACTATTCCGCCCCGCATCCCACCAGAGCCTGTAACGTACGTACTCTTCGTCGCCAACCAGAGCTGTTTGTTAAGGAAATAAATTAGCCGTGGTTGGACTCCTATACTAAGTATCAGTTGAGACTAACTAGCAATTATATTCATCAGTCGCGATTTCGTCAGCCGTGAGATCAGCGCAAACATACACTTCTATTTGATAACGGATAAACATTTTCTGGTAATTAAAGTGTAATGACCCGTTCGCCCGGCAGAACGAGCATGTTTTTTGTATTTAAATATTTGTTTCTAAAAGTCAAAAGTTACAGCTGCTGAAATCATCCAATATGATCACATGACCGGAAGCCTATCACACTCCTGGTTGGCGATTTCATTTGCTGAGTATTGCAAATGGATCAGCAATGTTCTGACGAAATATACAGCATCGACCGCAGGATGGTCACATTGAAACTGAACGCTTCTTTAACAGTACTTGTGAATACAATATATCGGACGGACAAGATACAAGGCCAGGCACGTTTTCACCTCAGTCCACCAGACACGTGGAAGTAAATAGTTACAAGATCTAACACATTGTTACTTCAGTTCACCAGACACGTGGAACACGCACAACACACGCACTCCACACGCACACCACACACACACCACCCGCACACCACAAGCATACCACACCACACCACACCACACGCACACCACACGCCACACGCCACACGCCACACGCCACACGCCACACGCCACACGCCACACGCCACACGCCACACGCCACACGCCACACGCCACACGCCACACGCCACACGCCACACGCCACACGCCACACGCCACACGCCACACGCCACACGCCACACGCCACACGCCACACGCCACGCACCACACACAACACACCACACACCACACACCACACACCACACACCACACACCACACACCACACACCACACACCACACACCACACACCACACACCACACACCACACACCACACACCACACACGACACACCACACACGACACACCACACACGACACACGACACACGACACACACCACACACAACACAAAACACAAAACACACAACACACAACACTCACACCATACACACCACACACACCACACAAACCACACAAACCACACACACCACACACACCACACACACCACACACACCACACACCACACACACCACACACAACACACACACCACACACCACACACCACACACCACACACCACACACCACACACCACACACCACACACCACACACCACACACCACACACCACACACCACACACCACACACCACACACCACACACCACACACCACACACCACACACCACACACCACACACCACACACCACACACCACACACCACACACCACACACCACACACCACACACAACACACAACACACAACACACACCACACACCACACACCACACACCACACACCACACACCACACACCACACACCACACACCATACACCACAGACCACACACCACACACCACACACCACACACCACACACCACACACCACCCACCACCCACCACCCACCACCCACCACACACCACACACCACACACCACACACAACACACAACACACAACACACAACACACAACACACAACACACAACACACAACACACAAAACACAAAACACAAAACACAACACTCACACCATACACACCACACACACCACACACCACACAAACCACACACACCAGACACACCACACACACCACACACCACACACCACACACAACACACAACACAAAACACACAACACACAACACACAACACACAACACACAAAACACAACACTCACACCATACACACCACACACACTACACACACCACACAAACCACACACACCATACACACCACACACCACACACACCACACACCACACACACCACACACCACACACACCACACACCACACACCACACATCACACATCACACACCACACACCACACACCACACAACACAAACCACACGCACCAGACACACCACACACCACACACACCACACACCACACCCACCACACACCACACACCACACACCACACAACACACAACACACAACACACAACACACACCGCACACCGCACACCGCACACCACACACCACACACCACACACCACACACCACACACCACACACCACACACAACACACAACACACAACACACAACACACAACACAACACAACACATAACACACAACACACAACACCCAACACACAACACACACACCATACACACCACAAACATCACACACACCACACAAACCACACACACCACACACACCACTCACACCACACACCACACACACCACACACCACACACCACACACTACACACCACACACCACACACCACACATCACACACACCACACACCACACACCACACACCACGCACCACACACCACCCACCACACACCACACACCACACACCACACACCACACAGCACACACCTACCACGCACCACGCACCACGCACCACGCACCACGCACCACGCACCACGCACCACGCACCACGCACCACGCACCACGCACCACGCACCACACACAACACACAACACACAACACACACCACACAACACACAACACACAACACACAACACACACCACACACCACACACCACACACCACACACCACACACAACACACAACACACAACACACAACAAACAACACACAACACACAACACACAACACACACCACACACCACACCACACACACACACACACACACACACACACACACACACACACGCACACACACACCACACGCTCACATAGATCAACAAGTCGAATCTTCAAGGCCTTAGGGTTACGCGAGTCACCCGTGTAGACCAAGCTAAGGCGGCCAAACGTGTAATCTGTGAATTATGAATGCTTTTTCCATAATATAATAACATCTTATATCACAGAATTACAAATATAACTTTGGTACATTAACGTAATGTAGGCAGTTTGAATTGAATTTACATGTCCAAAATATTCAGAATTGTTTGATTATTCGTTGGTCCCACCAGTGATTCTCCGTTGTATAACCGAATGACATTTCCATAATTCACTTTCATATGATCAACATGCATAACGAAGTATTGAAACATTGAATACACCTACAATAGTAGAAAGACAAAGCAGTAGCCACTGCTGAGACACAGGAGACACGCTTGCTCAGTATAATTCTTAAAATTGGTACAAGTAGCAATCTTCCTACGATTCATGTATCGTAAAAAGAATTATTACATGGAAAAATAGTGCTATCGTGAATTAAATACAATTAATCATGCACAAATGCTGGTTTAAATATGTATGTATGGTAGGTATAATTGTGTACTTTCTACGGAAAAATATAAAATATACTAGCTAAAAAATTGAAACATTTCCTATATACTAATATGAATTACTCACACAACCGTTACCTAAATGTATTGTAGATGATCACCAAATCGATTAGTGTGTTCCGTTGTCGTTAGAAATATGATACATTAGGACACCGACGTTTCTCCTGAATATTTCATCACTGTGTTGCTGCGATTGTCAATTACTTAGACACGGGTGCAACATCGACGTCCTGTCACTGGTGTGTGTTACGCGACAGAGCAACACACGTGTCCGCAGTCGTCACTCGTCAACCTATCCAGTAGCCGCTGCAACAATGATCCAGAACGGTGAGACGAGAATGTCACGTAAGACGATCCTGACGATGCTACTCTTGGTCCTGAGCAGCGGATCGACAGGTGAGTTGGTGCATTAAAATCGAATTCACGCGGAACGGTCGGGTCATGCTAACTCACACTGATGCTGCTGGTTAGCCGATCGCTTCTAATCTGTCTAACTATATTTGCGTTAAAGTATTTTGTTTGTAAGGAAAATATCCGTTTGTTTCCGACAAGACACTTTCATGGAGTTCTCTATGACCCTATATAAAATAATTTTTTTTCGCAATAAAAAACCATTATATGAAAAGATTATCACTTTTATGATGCAAACCACTGTTTGTAGAATAAAACGTAATGTGTGCATACAATGTTAAATATATTTTATAGAACATTTATTGTTTGCACGCTAATATACATTCAAAAGTCATTGTTTCAAAACGAGAGCACGCAAATATTTTCCCATAAGGGATTTATTTACCGCTTATTTGTGGTGTTCTATAGGTGTATCGTCCGTATATGTATAGTTCTTTCATGTGTAACAGAAAAGCGGAAACTGGTATTTATTGTTATGATATAAACCATGTTCCCTGTGAATGATTAATTATCTTACCATGACTAATTATCATTCCATTTCATTGATTGTACCGATTATTCATGAGCAATGCACGCAGCAGAGAACGCGTACGGGTTGATAATATATCGATATATTGTTCGAAGAATATCGTTAATTGAAGTTACTAACCTGAACTAACTGAGCAGTCGTGTAAAGCATAAGAGTTAAACATTCTCAAAGAACTGCTTTAGCAATCGGTGGAACCATGCGCATGCGCATGCGCCGAAATACTACTGGAACAACCGAGCATCGTGTCAAGGATTAGTTTGCGTGGAATACTGTGAAGTAGACGCTGACGGCATAATATATCCTAACGCATAGCGAAATGAAAATTCAACGGGATTTTGATTCAGGCCTATCGGTCTGTCCGTCCTTTGAGATTTTGACCATACAACTGCCTCAGATGCGTGGCGCAGTTGTCGATGTTTGAGCGATCGCGTGATGGTGCTTATGCAACGATGCTGTGTGTTACCTAACATTCATTAAGTATGTACTTAGAGCGCAATGGCTCAGGGGTAGAGCTTCGGACTCTCGACTACGCGAACCCAGGTTCGAATCTTGGCTGCTGTGTTAACACTTTTTTCACTCAATATTGATCCAGTTCACTCAACTGAAAAAATGAGTACCTGGCTATAGGCAGTAGTGGATATGTGTACGAGCAACCTTCGCGCATTAATTGTAGCATATGGATGGATGCTTCCCAGATAAGCCGAGATGGTGTCTGAGTGAACAGGTCTGTCAGGGAAGTACTGTGTTAAGCGCTTTGAACGGTCCTGAGGACTGGATACAGCGCTATATAAGAAGTTGCCCTTTTTACCATCATGGCTATGATTTGTTAACTACCAAGCTATTCCTCCGGGGACGGGTGGGCTTACTATTTAGAACAATGTCAACCTGTTGGACATGTCGACGCAAATTGCGTGTACATATTAGACTGCCTATACTTCCAACTGCACGACATCGCCAAGATACGCCACTGCCTAACCACCGATGCGTGCAAAACAATCGACCACGGTCTAGTGACATCGAAGCTGGACTACGGAAATGTGACATCAATAAACGAAAATTCGGCGGCGCGTGTAATTATGCAGCAGCGGCGCCGAGACCACCTCCACATCAGTGTTGCTACCGCTACACTTGCTGCCCCATGACGCATAACATACAAGATACTGGTTTTGACCTTCCGAGCGATGCACGACCTAGTGCCCGAATACATCGCTGACATGATTACGGAATATACGCCGGGTCGCCAGCGTCGCTCCTCCGGAAGCCGTCTCCTGAGAGTACCACGCCACGATTTAGACCGCTATGGTCGGCGTGGCTTTTCAGTGACGGCTCCTCGCCTGTGGAACGTTCGACCGGACAATCTGCGCCTAATAGTCTCACTTGAACTGTTTAAGTGTAATTTTAAAACATATCTTTTTAAGGCCACATTTGTAAACTACTTGTAGAGTATTTTGTAATAAATTTATTTTAACTGTAATTATAGTTTTGCAATTTTTTACTTACTTTATTATTAAGTTATTAATATATTTTATTATTTATATATATTATTTTATTGTATCTATTTATTGCTGATAAGTTTGAACTAGGATTTTTAGAAGCATAACTTAATTATATGTTTATTATCATTTAACATATCGTTTTTACGTGCAAGTTTAAACTGAATATGAATATTTTAAATATGTATGTGTTACAATGAATTTTTTGCGCCTCTGAGCGGAAATGTTTCCGGATATACGGCGCTTTACAAAAAACATATTATTATCATGTCGACACTGTTCCGTGGTGATGTGCCGTGTTTTCCTGCTGTATTTGTGTATGTATCATGTCTTGTAGGCTCTACGATGCTCTGATTTGGAATTATTTCAACACAAAACTTAACATTATTACGTATTCACTAGTGAATTACAGATAAGTATAGAGAATATAACATCATAGGATCCACACTGCGTAAACATATACAAATATTAGAAAGAACTCAAAGGCAAACTGCCAGATTATTCTAGAGAGACAGGAACGGTGACACAACCAAACACGAAGAGACGCCAAAAGACTTACCATAATATACAAGATGGAACAGACAATATTGATTCCATTAGATCAATATATCAAACGCAACATTAGATGGTCACGTAAACATGAAAATCGGTTCGTACAAATCACTCGACAAATATGTTGTGAAAGAGCCCCTTCTACCTCTACAATCAAGTACGCCACTGCACTCACAAAAAACAGGTAATACAACATTTTAGTAATTAAATCAAACGAGCCACCATGCGCATGCGTAAAGTGACTAGGACATTTTGCCAGTCGCATATACAGATACAGGGCAGTTAATAGTCAATGGAAATTTGTCGATGGTAGGCATACTTCAATTTGTGAATATACAAGTCACAGGAGCATGCTCTTGGTCAATACTACTACGACACTTTACCAATGAATCTTAATCGATATGATAGAACTATCGACGTATTAATCCATCCATCCATCCATCCATCCATCCATCCATCCATCCATCCATCCATCCATCCATCCATCCATCCATCCATCCATCCATCCATCCATCCATCCATCCATCTATCCAATCTAACCATCCATCCACCCATCCATCCATCCATCGATTCAACCACCCAACCGTCGATCGATCCATCGATCCATCGATTCATCGATTCATCGATCCATCCTTCAAGTTGTGAATATACAAGTCACGGAAAAATGCTCTTCGTCAATACACCTACGACACTTTACTATCATAATATTAATCGATATCACTGAAAGATCGTCACATTTTTTACTCATAAATTGTCACTGTACAGCGGCCTTAAATTATTAATTTAGTTGTGTAACCATGCATCCACACATCAGTCTGCCCACTGGTAATATATTCATCCGTCCGTCCGTCCGTCCGTCCGTCCGTCCGTCCGTCCGTCCGTCCGTCCGTCCGTCCGTCCGTCCGTCCGTCCGTCCGTCCGTCCGTCCGTCCGTCCGTCCGTCCGTCCGTCCGTCCGTCCGTCCGTCCGTCCGTCCGTCCGTCCGTCCGTCCGTCCGTCCGTCCGTCCGTCCGTCCGTCCGTCCGTCCGTCCGTCCGTCCGTCCGTCCGTCCGTCCGTCCGTCCGTCCGTCCGTCCGTCCGTCCGTCCGTCCGTCCGTCCGTCCGTCCGTCCGTCCGTCCGTCCGTCCGTCCGTCCGTCCGTCCGTCCGTCCGTCCGTCCGTCCGTCCGTCCGTCCGTCCGTCCGTCCGTCCGTCCGTCCGTCCGTCCGTCCGTCCGTCCGTCCGTCCGTCCGTCCGTCCGTCCGTCCGTCCGTCCGTCCGTCCGTCCGTCCGTCCGTCCGTCCGTCCGTCCGTCCGTCCGTCCGTCCGTCCGTCCGTCCGTCCGTCCGTCCGTCCATCCATTCATCTATACACCCGTCCATCCATCCATCCATTCCTTCACCCATCCATCCATCCATCCATCCATCCATCCATTCATCTATACACCCGTCCATCCATCCATCCATCCATCCATCCATTCCTTCATCCATCCATCCATCCATCCATCCATCCATCCATACAATCATCCATCCATCCATCCATCCTTCCATCCATCCATCCATCCATCCATCCATCCATCCATCCATCCATCCATCCATCCATACAATCATCCATCCAACCACCCAACCATCCATCCAACAAAAATGTCAATGTGGGTTGCATTTAAATGCAAAACGTTTACAAAAAGCATAACTGTACACTAAACGAAAGGAATGGTTAAATGACAGCGATATATTGAGGCTTCTCTTCACCTCAGTCGACAACAAATTGTAATGCATAGCACACCGATCAATGAGACCCAGGCAATCAATTTCAGGACGCCGTTTCGTCGTGACATACGCTGACTGACTCCCTATGTCATTGCTACCGATCTAAATAATTTAGTGAGACTAAGCAACGGTCCTGTCCAACTTGCCATTGATAATACTTCAGACCAGACACAGGTGATTTCTGCGGCGACTTCGTAGAACATACTCAACTGTGTCAAACAGCGACTTGGTGAGACTTGAGTTACAGCGTTGTAACTGCTGTGATGTCGAGACATTGTCAGCCTTATCGAGTGACGCGAGCTGGCGGGGAAGATCGGTATGGCATATGCGAATCCTAGGCGACTATAGGAGCAATGTATAGATCAACAAAATGTGAATACACTTTGAGTGTTCATAACATATTTCGTCTCCCTTTCCCTCCCTCTGAGTATCACACTCCCTTCCTTCCTCCACTCACAACATTCCCTTCCCCCTCTTGTGTTATTTTGTCACATGTCACCATCGCCTCTCTGCGATTGTCTGAGCAAATACAAAGGGGATCGGCGCACTGTGAGATATAACCACTGAGGATACATTTTGCAAATTGACCAGCGCTCTCAAATGTCCGGTAGGATCAATATTGTTCTATCTGGCACAATCTCTATCGGTTTCTCTACGAAAAACGACTACATGAATTTTTTTTAGAGATGTCACAAAAGTAAAGGTTTGTTATAGACGTTATCATGGCGCACTAATAATCTAACATTTTAATATGATATTTATTTAACCCTTATGAACTCGTTTTTTTTATCACAGGCAACGTTTGCTGCAGAGCTTGCGCAAATATTTCACTGTGACGAAGGCAGACCGCCACATAGTTAATTGTCTTCCTGTTCCTGGCAGAAGGTTTATATCCTACAGTGATTAGTGATCATAATATACTTTATTCGCAACACTGCTCGATCACGGTGCATTTTTAGAAAACATTGTAACAATATACATGTATACTCATTCCATCTTCCGTTATAAGCATATGAAGCGTTGAGAATAAAACGACATGGAAACTCGAGTTTTAAAGTTTTGTATGTCACTTCACCTTTGTCTTTCTAAATAGGATCATAGTATGCCATTTTAAAATATTCACAGGACATCGATACCATTTAAAAGGACACAACTTTTAAAAGTAGATACAGATCCACGATCCCGCCATATAGCGCATCGTTCTAATAGTAGTGCAAATGTCCTGTTTCCCGATATCACTTAAACACTGACGGGTTCGTCCGTGTGTTCTCGAAGCATCAACAACGTCCTGTCTTACTAAATATGGATATCTTCGTTTCTGCTCTCACATGTAACGATGAAGCATGTTGTGCTGTCAGATAAGCCCGTTGAGGTGGTCTCTGTTGTAGCGCGAGACAACGTTGTCCTCAACAGACGCGCCTTCCAGAGCTCGATGTGGAATTATCATTACAACGCCAGTCTCGCCGTCGACGGGAACACAGATGGGAACTTTCTCGATACCAATTCGTGTACGGCGACAACATCGCAACTGAGTCCGTGGTGGGCTGTGGACATGGGCACTACACGACATGTCGACGCCGTCCAAATTTCAAATAGGGTAGATAAATACAGTAAGTTTGTTAAACGTCCTGTGATGTAATATCTAACCGTAATCGAACATACTTGTTGGTGGGATCATTACTGGCAATGATTCAGTGATAATGTGTTGCAGCAAAGATGAGACAAGACTGGAAGTGTTGAGCCGATAAGTATCAAACGTGGGTTAACAGTGATTCATTATCTGTCTCTCACTGTAGGTTTATTGAATGTGAGTCGCTCCTAGTTGCTGATCCTATAACCCTACCCGCTGATGCTGAAATGTCTACAGTTGATGTCACAAATCAATTCAAAAGGTTTACGGCCAGATGACATTCCAGGCCGTTCACATAAAGCGTGTCCTGCTGAGTTAGGTTCGGCATGTCAGCTCCTCATTCAACGGTCTGTGGATAAAGGTGTCATTCCTACCATATGGAAAATATCTATAATGGTACCCGTCCACAAAATGTCATCTCCGTTAGAGTTCAACCATTTCGGACCTGTACCCCTAACGTCCATCATCATGAACTGTTTTGAAAGATTGCTTGGGTCTCACATTCTCCCACATGTCCAATCTCAATTTGACCCAGATCAGTTCGCTTAGGGTTCCAGAAGAGGCACTGACCATGCAGTAGCGTACCTTCTGCACAAACTATTAGAACACATGAAAACAGCTGGTAACTATGCTCGAATCTTTTTTTATCTATTTCAATTCAGCATTGAATAAAATAAAGACATGTCATATTTGATAAATTACCGACGCTGGACGTTCCAGCCGCACAGTTCCACTGGATTCTCAATGTTTTAACCAATCGCCCACGGTGTGTTCGAGGGGGTGGCACAAAGCCTCAGGGTTGCGTTCTGAGTCCATCATTTTTGTATACTGTATATACTAATGACTGTCGGGAGTTTTGATCCATCTACCATGTTTGTGAGTTTTTTTAATGATACAGCCATGCTCGCTCTTTTGAGTGATTTTGTCTCATACCAATCATATCTTTCTCCAGTGGTACATTTCTCCACTTGGTGTAGTGCCAACTTTCTGTATCTCAACGTTACCAAACCGAAAGAAAAGTGCATTGATTTATGTTGTAATAAAACTAACATTAAAATACGACAAATGTTGTCGTATTTTCTTTGGTGGTGAACCTACCTCTGGAACAAGCCGTGCAAAAGAAGTCACAGCAGCGACTGCACTTTCTTCGAAAGTTGTGAGCGTTCAACGTTGACCATAGTATATTCGAGCCTCTCATAACAAACTACAGTATTTGTTACTGGAGATGCCGTTGGACGAAATGCAAAAAGGCTCGCCTAAGCAGGCGTTTTGTGTCTGTGACGATTAGAATGTGAAATAAGTTATGTTGATGTCTATCAGTATGCATTTGGTGTGGATACATTTTGCATTTCATTTATATTCTTT
>OZ024859.1:45327115-45357115 GCA_964017155.1 Oasisia sp. SBJ-2009 | reverse complement strand
TAACTATCATAAAAAAAACATAACCTAGGAATGGCTAAATGACAGTGATATATTGAGGCTTCTCCTCAAACCAGTCGACAACTGCATTGCCCGATCAATGAAAGGCAGGGAATCAATTTCGTTGTGTCGTGACATACACTGACTGACTCCCTGTGTCATTGATACCGATCTAAATAATTTAGTTAAACAAAGCAACGGTCCTGTCCAACTTGCCGTCGATAATACTTCAGATCAGACACAGGTGGTTTCCGCGGCGACTTTGGAGAACATATTCAACTGTACCAAACAGCGACTTGGTCAGACTTGAGTTACAGCATTGTAACTGATATGATGTCGAGACGTTGCCCGCATTATCGAGTGACGCGAACTGGAGGGGAAGATCGGTATGGGATAAGCGAATCCTAGGCGAATATAGAAGTAATGTATAGATCAACAAAATGTGAATACACTTTGAGTGTTCATAAAATATTTCGTCTCCCTTTCCCTCCCTCTCTGCTTATCTCCCTCCCAGCCTTCCTCCACTCACAATATTCCCTACCACTTTTGTGTTATTTCGTCACATGTGGCCATCGCATCTCTACGGCTATCTGCGAATTATTACATTGATGCTAATGTGACGTAACATAATTGAAATAGAATCATAGGATGCCATTCTAAAATAGTCACAGGACATCGATCCCATCTAAAAGGAAATAAACTTTACAAGTAGATAAAGATCCACGATCCCACCATACAGTGTATCGATTAAATAGTAGTGCAAATGTCCTGTTTCCCGATATCACTTAACCACTGACGGGGTCGTCCGTGTGTTCTCTAAGCATCAACGACGTCCTGTCTTACTAAATATGGCGATCCTCCTCTCCGCTATCACATCTAACATGTTGTGCTGTTATGTCAGCTAAGCCCGTTGAGGTGGTCTCTGTTGTAGCGCGAGACAACGTTGTGCTCCACAGACGCGCCTTCCAGAGCTCGATGTGGCATCATTACAACGCCAGTCTCGCCGTCGACGGAAACACAGATGGGGACTTTGACGCCGCCAATTCGTGCACGGCGACAGTCGACGAACTGAGTCCGTGGTGGGCTGTGGACATGGGCACTATACTACATGTCGACGCCGTCGTAATTTCGAATAGGGTAGAGGCAGCCAGTAAGTTTGTTAAACGTTCTGTGATATAATATCTAACCGTAATCGAACATACTTTCTGGTGGGATAATTACGGGGAATGATTTAGTGATAATTTGTTGCAGCAAAGAACGATAAAAGACTGGAAGTGTTTAGCCAATAAGTACCAAACGTGGCTTAACAATCTCAATTGACCCAGATCAGTTCGTTTACTGTTCCAGCAGAGGCACTGGCCATGCAGTAGCGTGCCTTCTGCACAAACTATTATAACAGATGGAAACAGCTGGTAACTATGCTCGAATCTTAGTTATCTATTTCAGTTCAGCATTGAATAATATAAAGACATGTCATGATTGATAAATTACAGACACTGGACGTTCCAGCCGCACTGTTCCACTGGGTTCTCAATGTTTTAACCAATCGCCCACGGTGTGTTCGAGAGGGTGACACAAAGCCTCAGGGTTGCGTTCTTAGTCCATGGTTTTGACCATGACTTTCGTAGTGTTGATCCATCTACTACGTTTGTTAGGTTTTCTGATGATACAGCCATGCTCGCTCTTTTGAGTGATTTAGTCGTATACCAATAATATCTTTCTTCAATGGTACATTTCTCCAGTTGGAGTAGTACCAACTTTCTATATCTCAACGTTTCCAAACCCAGAAATGTGCACTGATTTCCGTTGTAATAGAACTGTCATTTGTCGTATATTCATTGATTTTGAACCTGTTGAACGAGTCAGTTCATTCAAGTACATTGGCGTTGTGTTGGAAACAAAATTGTCCTTTACAGAGCATGTTACAGCCGTGCAAAAAGACCTCAGCAGCGACTCTTCGAAAGTTGCGAGCTTTCAACGTTGAACCAAAACGTCTTCTACGGCTCTACCGTAGGATCACTGATCCTCTCATAACTAATTGCAGTATTTGTTACTAGCGTGCTCCTTCCGTACCAGGCTTCTAAAAAATATCTCACACGTTGCCGCCAAGATCATTGGTGTGCCCACACAAATGCTGTTAGAAATGATCGACCAGGCAATCTTGAAGAATGCCCGTGCTGAGTTTGACCACCCACCCTTGAGATACTTTCATGTTCTTCCGTCTCGGAGGAGATGCCGTTGTATGGAATGCAAAAAGGCTCGCCACAGTTGTAGTGATGTGCCTGTGGCAATTAGAATGTTACATAATTGATGTTGATGTCTACCAGTATACATTTGTTGTGATTACATTTTGCATTTCAATTATTTTTCTTTGACGATCTTTTTATACACATTTTAGAGATACGATCATGAGATGTATGAGGAATATCCTATTTTAGGATATTAAAGTGAATTGCATTCAATTGAATGTCTAGCTATACATTTTGTCCGTCCAGTATACGTCCAGAACATGTTGATTTTATCGCGATATGTGTTTGATATTCCTTGCAGACTCAACAGCACCAATTTAGTTTGAGTAGAATAAAATGCTGGTTGCAACATGCTATAATGGTGGTTAATCCGATACGTGGTCTTTATTCTTTGGTGTATTTGTCAAAATGCACGACGTTTGCTTCAGTTGACCGTCTACACGACTTCACGGTTGGTGTGACACACATTGAACCGTCCGTAGCTGTAGATCCTCTCACGTCACCACATAGAGTCTGTCTCGTCTACCACGGTGTCTTCCCCCCAACCACGAAGACTCTCCTTTGTGACAGCGTCACCACGGGCAGATACCTGTTCGTCCAGATCGAAGAAAAGGGCGTGAAGAAGGAACTGCTGACTTTGTGCGAAGTGGAGGTGTATGGTCAGTACATAAATACTTACATACTAAAGCCCACATCCGCCCTGCGTATCACACCTTAGCCCATAGCCCGCTTCGCAATTAGTTGTCAAAAATCTGCCCACAGTAGTTTATCAAAGGTCAGCCCACAGCCAATAATTGATTGAACAGATTAAACGGATTGGAAGGATTGAATGGATTGGACAGATTGGTCAGATTGGACAGATTGGTCAGATTGTGCAGATTGAACAAATCAAAGTAAAAAGGACCACTCATTAATAAATATATTCGCACGGTTGTCTTCTGTTTTAGTAACGCGGAATATTGCTTTACGGAAAGAGGCTTTCATGCTTACGGAGTATGCTCACTTCGTCGCGGGTATAGGTGTTGACGGCGATGAGGTTAACTTCTTCCACACCGACGTTGGTGCTGACACCTGGTGGGCCGTTGACCTGGGAGAGACGGACACTCGCGTCACGGCTGTACGAGTCGTCAACCGGAAAACTTGTGGTGAGTTCGCAACACGGCGAGATTGGACACTGGTCACTCCGTGAGTCGAAACTGATCAAATAATAAATGCCATTCAAAGTTTATATTATGTAGATAAAATATCGATGATGGTTTCTAAGATATTAGAATTAAATCGAAACGCGGCTGTTATATATATATATATATATATATATATATATATATATATATATATATATATATATATATATATATATATATATATATATATATATAACAGCCGCGTTTCGATTTAACTCTAATATCTTAGAAACCATCATCGATATATATATATATATATATATATATATATATATATATATATATATATATATATATATATATAACTGGAGATAATGTTCCGGTGAAGCGCCAGGGGGAAGTTTAAAACGTGTCGACAGGATACTGCGCTATACAGGATTTTGTATTTTATATTTGTATGATAACTGTTTTGACCTTCATAAATGCAAATATATAAAACAATATTATTGTTATGAATGATTCTACATTTCAGAAGATCGACTAATCAACTTCACAATAGGGCTGACGGACCAACGCCCAAACAAAGCAACAGACCCACTCGCGTCGCCCTTCCGACTGTGTGCCACTCACGGCACACTACTAGGAAGCAACCCGCAATGTGAAACGTCCACCTATGTACCTGGTGCGTCTGTCACGCTCAGTTGCACACCGACTTACGCTAGGGGGCGCTACTTGTTCATCGCGGCTCACGTAGATAAACACTTTCACCTTGCGGAGGTTGAAGTGTTTGACGGTAGGTTGACACGGTCATTTGAACCTTTCAGGGAGCAAGAACACAATAAAATAAATTATCTTGATTCAGGTAGAGATTTAGCGCCAGCCATTCGCGCTGTGGCGAGTGGTTCTGCAGTCAAAGTGTCTTTCTCCGATAATCACACATTTGTATAACTGGTTTTTGCTTTCTTTGCATGGCGTCGCTGTTGCAGATAGGGCTTATCTTTATCTTTTGGCGAGTAAAAGACTTCAACAATGAACTGAAACAAAACTAAGCAGTGCGCGCGCGTATAGAACGCGAGTACATCCCCGGCCCGAGTTGCGTGTCAGCGGCCCTACGATCCTGATGGTTCTCCATTACTATACCTTTTATAAGGTGACAAGTCGCACCGTCTGTCTTTGGTTTCTGCAACGTACATCAGTGAGGACGAATATAGTGAATTCTTCGAACCAAATAACGTATAATGCACTAACGAGCAACTTATCTTTGGTTTTTTTCTAGTATTATATATGTGCAACACATGCAAACTATATTTGTGACATAACAGCATTTACTTTAAATGTGAGGTTAGTGGTGGACATTCAAATGTGTTGGGCATTGACTACATACACACGCACACAGGCACGCACGCACACATATTCTCGCATGCACGCATGTACACAAGAAACACATATGTACACGCATAAAACAACACAAACACAAACACACACACAGACACAAATACACGCACATAAACACATACACACACATACACACACAAACACACACAAATACACGCACATAAACACACACCCACCCACCCACCCACACACACACACACACACACACACACACACACACACACACACACACACACACACACACACACACACACACACACACACACACACACACACACACACACACACACACACACATGTGGATTCTCTCACACATAACACAGTAATGCCTTGTCACCTCCTGCCTACGTACGTCGCTTCTGTAGGTGCGAGTAGTGGCACTAAACACGTAGTGTTTAAATACGCTACAGTCAAAATGGTACATATTTTATTTTCAGAGTTCGATACAAGTACCATACAAATGACCGGATATCGCACAGACTATAACGTTTCTGACGTCATCGACCTGGACAACGCCACCTGTCAACAAGTGACTACACCAGAATCCGACACACCTTTCCTTCTGACGTTCGAGTTGACGACTTACAACAAACCTTTGATCGTGACGGCGGTGTTGTATGGTGACTGTCTCGACTTCCCGGCGACAATGGTGTACACGGAGGGTGACCGGTCAGTTATGGTTCCCTATGGCAACAACCCGTCGTTCTGTGAAAACATTCCTGGAACTTGCGCCTTCGACTGCGACTGCAGCGACAAGGGGTGTCAACTCGTCACACTAGCCTTGCTCAGCTCCCCCAACAAACCACGGGGATTGTGCGAACTATATATAACATCAAGGAATGTGGCCACACCCGTGGTAAATGCAGGTTAAAAGATATAGTCAACCAATTAGCAGCGCCACCAGACGGCTAGTTATGAGACGCGGGAGGTGAGGTAACATGTCTACGCATGCCCTAAACATTAAGCTTAAAATATAGCGAACTCGTAAACTTGGTATTTCTCTTTTCATATGTTGCTATATATTGCTGATTTGTTGGTGTATGGCGAGACGATGATAGAAGGTTTATTTGAATGAGGCTCTGAACTATCTTTCAAAGCTTAAACAGTTGCTTTGTCTAGTAGAGGTCTTGTAATATCTGATTTATTGCTAGTTCTTAATAACTTATGCACGGAAATGCACTGTGTCCGAACATGCAATTTTAGCTACGTTGTCTTAGTTCACCGCCTCGTGGCGCTAGTGCATGTCTGCTTGACTTAAAAGGGATCTGTTTCTTTCAGCAATCTTTGATAACGGAGATGCATACGTTAAGTTGCGATGATAATTGACCCACATAATATGACATTTCGTGTTGGTTGGCAGCTCTTTGGAATTCATATCTAGTTTGCCTGGTCCAACAAAATTATTATATTATAGGCGGGATCCACTGCTTTTAATATCTTTAGATATCTGTCTAGCGTATAAAGTACTTGTTCTGCGAGAACTGTTGTTCATGGTAGTGTCATCGAAAACTGCACTTTTGTTGCGAATGCAATGGCGTGTTATGCTTATTTAAAATTGCCGTAATGCCTTATACAAATGTGTTCTGGTATGACAAAGTTATATATCCTTTCAATGTGGCAAATTTACTAAGACATTCGATATGGCAAATGTGTGCATGTCTGCACATTGTTACGTCTGAGATGTGGCATCCGTTATGTTTTATTTCAATATAATCAAACAAGACAATAACATACGCTATCGTTATGGCATCAGCGGATATAACCATAAACAATATAATTATTTGCACATTTGTAAACGAATAGTTGTATGGTTTAGATACGTTTGTCCACATTGACTAATTAGATATAGGTGTGGATACGTTATGCTGTTGTTGAATTGATTTTGCATCGGTTTATACTAGAAGTGGTAGCATAAAATTTTAATTCACTCACATATTTTGCTTATATACGCAATGCTAATGGAAGTCAAACTGTAGTTAGTGATAAACACATGAACAAGTGACCACATAGTCCTTAACATATAACTGATTTGCTTATACTTCTTTGCTAATTACGAGCACGTGTTGGATTGTTGTTATCAAAAATGTGGTCTCATTACGTTATCGTACAGATGTCGCCGCCACGGGTTCCTTGCGGGTGTTTGTCTCTTGTCGTTGTTTCATGACAAGGATCGCTTAATGTCGTCTCTTGATATGTTCTACGTGTGTGTTTACTTTATTAAATATAAACGCAATATATGTGTTTGTGTTATTTATGTGGAAGTTACGAGTAACAATACGGGGAATAAAACGCAGCGTTACAAAGGAAATGAGGAAAGTGTGGATGGGAGGAGAAGGGACATCGGGAGGGCGAGACGCGGTACGGGCTGCAAGGAAGAACGAAGGAGGAACAGGGATGAAGCAGTGATATTGGGAAAACCAACTTAAGAAAGCCTCTACAAGTGATATGTATCAAAGTGTTCTTTGTTGTGATTTGTGGTTGGGAAGAATGATATATCTCAGCCTAATGATATGTAACAATTTGACATCTCGTAAATGACAGGCAATTTTGGTACACATAAAAGCAAACAATTACATTTTATTTATTCAAACCCGTATAATTATACATCCTTAGACAGTCTCCTGTCATTTGCAAATAATTGCAACAAATATTACTAAATAATTCTCCGCTATCTCCCAAATCCCACTATCTTCCCGCTGACCAAACCACAGTGACGCCTGTTGTCATTGTTTATTCACTAACACTGAGCGTTAATCACCAGATGGCATCGCTGTCTTTACTCACAAAACACTCAGACAAACGTCATGGTGATCAATGACACTACTGTGAGACCTGTTTACCTGGATGTCTTTCCTGTGAATTTGATGTGTCGCTGTTACGTCTAACACATGTCGTACAGCCGCCAGTTGGTCGTGGTCATAGAATGCGCCCGGAACCCCGGCAATTGCGCCTATTTATAGACTTCCTCTGCTGGTCAGTGCCAACGGTTGAGCAGATCCGGTAGACTGGGAATTCCCCTACCAGTTCCGCCATCTAGCGATCAGCGTGGGCAACACTTTCACAGACACATTAGTCCAGCTAGGGTAATCTTCCCACAGTTTTCCTGGAACTGCTGTCACGTAACGCACACCAATAAAGTCACCCGACGACCGAGAGTTATGGTAGTCCAACGTTGACGAAGGCATCGTGAAAACATCGAAAGCTCCGGCAGTAAATGTTTATTTACCCTATGATAAAATGAATGATAATGAGGAAGACTATTTTGACCGTTTAGTCGAAGTTTACAGTTTGTTAGCTGAATGTGACAGCGCCTGTATAACAGGAGTTGGATATTACGTTGTTAATGTGTTTGCTTTTATGTCTACAGTAGTCCCTTCGCCAACGGTCACCCGGATTATGCGGCCACATTTATATTGCATTAGCGTTTTCTAATACAAACTATCCCTCACTAGCGACCACCCGGCCAACATGGCTAACGGACAGGATTGCCTCTTCAACGGCCAGTCACAAGTCAGTAACACAATTTAGGTGTGCTTACCATACACATTCATCGTTCTCGGCAAAACACCACGTAGGTGGCATTGTTGCAACTTTAGATGCCACGAAGCGTGACGACTTACATGTGTATTTGTAAGGGAACAGCTAGTGTGCCATGAAACACAGGCATTCATCGGTGGTTCCCTCTCGCCAGACGCCACCCGCCATATACAGCCACTTCCGGTTTGCTAAAAAGTTGGCCTTATAAGAGGGGGACTACTGTATTGAAATGACCAATCATTGTTCAAGACGCAGAAAGTGTTGCATTTCATTTGGCTGTGATATACCAGACCTTCAAACAACAAAACACAAAATAAGAATGCTTTTGGTACCACTAGCAGTCCGTGTTAAATAGCAAAGCATTCTTTTGTTCCTGGTGTCATTGCTTCATCCATGTTCCTCTTTCGTTCCTGCCTTTACATCGTTTCCCATTTCCCTCTTTGCACACTGTCCCCTTTCCCTTGTAACGCTGCTTTTATTCCCCTGTAAGTTACTCGTACCTTCCATATAAATAACACAAACACATTCATTTCGTTTCTATTTTATAAAGTAAACACATTTCCGTAGAACATATCAAGATATAACATTAGGCGATCCTTGCCAAGAAACAATCACTGAGGACCAAACCCAGGGATGAAGGAACCTGTGGCGGTGACATTTGTGCTACGAGGGGAAAAACAGACCGCAACTGGAGAAACTTTCAAACCAATGTCCAAAACGTGCTCGCAATTAGCAAAGAAGCAAAGAAAATTAGTAATATGCCAATGCGTATATTATGGTCACCCATGTCGTAATACTATGTGTTTATCACTGGCTATAATATGATTTCCATTAGTTCTAAGTATATAAACAAGTTAAGTATATACACCAGTCTAAATATACTTTAGTCATTAATATGTTAATTAATTAACTAAAATGTTATGATATCACATCCAGTATTAAGTAAAACCAATCCTACAGCACAACGTGTTCACATCTACATATACAATGTGGACAACGATATCCAAACCATACAATTATTTATACAGATATGCAAATGATTGTATGGGTTATGGTTATGAGCGGAGTTTGTGCCTTCGCTGATGTCATAAAAATTAATTATATTATTGTCAAATGTGATGAAATATCAATACCATTAGAACGAGGGATAACATATAAGGTAGGCCACATCGTAGATTTAACCATTTACACGCTTGAATACATTTGCCACGTCGAAAGGGCGTACAGCCTCGTCACACAGCCCGTCACACAGCCGTGTCACACAGACCTGTCACACAGCCCCGACACACAGCCCTGTCACACAACCCTGTCAGACAGCCCTGTCACACAGCCCCGTCACACAGCCCTGTCACACAACCCTGTCACACAACCCAGTCACACAGCCCTGTCACACAGCCCTGCCACACAGCCCCGTCACACAGCCCTGTCACACAGCCCTGTCACACAGCCCTGTCACACAGCCCTGTTACACAGCCCTGTCACACAACTCTGTCACACAACCCTGTCACACAACCCTGTCACACAGCCCTGTCACACAGCCCTGCCACACAACCCTGTCACACACATCCCTGTCACACAGCCCCGTCACACATCCCTGTCATACAGCCCTGTCACACAGCCCTGTCACACAGCCCTGTCACACAGCCCTGTCACACAGCCCTCTCACACAGCCCTCTCACACATCCCCGACACACAGCCCTGTCTCACAGCCCCGTCACACATCCCTGTCATACAGCCCTGTCACACAGCCCTGTCACACAGCCCCGTCACACAGCCTCGTCACACAGCCCCGTCACACAGCCCTGTCACACAGCCCTGTCAAACAACCCCGTCACACAGCCACGTCACACATCCCTGTCACACAGCCCTGTCACACAGCCCCGTCACACAGTCCTGTCACACAGCCCTGTCACACAACCCTATCAGACAACCCCGTCACACAGCCACGTCACACATCCCTGTCACACAGCCCCGTCTCACAGCCCTGTCACACAGCCCCGTCACACAGCCCCGTCACACAGCCCCGTCACACAGCCCCGTCACACAGCCCCGTCACACAGCCCCGTCACGCAGCCCTGTCACGCAGCCCCGTCACACAGCCCCGTCACACAGCCCCGTCACACAGCCCCGTCTCACAGCCCCGTCACACAGCCCCGTCACACAGCCCTTTTACACAGCCCTGTCACACATCCCTGTCACACTGCGCTGTTACACAGCCCTGTCACACATCCCTGTCACACAGCCCTGACACACATCCCTGTCACACAGCCCTGTCACACAGCCCTATCACACAGCCCTGTCACACATCCCTGTCACACAGCCCTGTCACACAGCCCTGTCACACAGCCCTATCACACAGCCCTGTCACACAGCCCTGTCACACCGCGTTGTTACACCGCTCTGTCACAGATCCCTGTCACACAGCCCTGTCACACAGCCCTGTCACACAGCCCTGTCACACAGCCCTGCCACACAGCCCCGTCACACAGCCCTGTCACACAGCCCTGTCACACAGCCCTGTCACACAGCCCTGTTACACAGCCCTGTCACACAACTCTGTCACACAACCCTGTCACACAACCCTGTCACACAGCCCTGTCACACAGCCCTGCCACACAACCCTGTCACACACATCCCTGTCACACAGCCCCGTCACACATCCCTGTCATACAGCCCTGTCACACAGCCCTGTCACACAGCCCTGTCACACAGCCCTGTCACACAGCCCTCTCACACAGCCCTCTCACACATCCCCGACACACAGCCCTGTCTCACAGCCCCGTCACACATCCCTGTCATACAGCCCTGTCACACAGCCCTGTCACACAGCCCCGTCACACAGCCTCGTCACACAGCCCCGTCACACAGCCCTGTCACACAGCCCTGTCAAACAACCCCGTCACACAGCCACGTCACACATCCCTGTCACACAGCCCTGTCACACAGCCCCGTCACACAGTCCTGTCACACAGCCCTGTCACACAACCCTATCAGACAACCCCGTCACACAGCCACGTCACACATCCCTGTCACACAGCCCCGTCTCACAGCCCTGTCACACAGCCCCGTCACACAGCCCCGTCACACAGCCCCGTCACACAGCCCCGTCACACAGCCCCGTCACACAGCCCCGTCACGCAGCCCTGTCACGCAGCCCCGTCACACAGCCCCGTCACACAGCCCCGTCACACAGCCCCGTCTCACAGCCCCGTCACACAGCCCCGTCACACAGCCCTTTTACACAGCCCTGTCACACATCCCTGTCACACTGCGCTGTTACACAGCCCTGTCACACATCCCTGTCACACAGCCCTGACACACATCCCTGTCACACAGCCCTGTCACACAGCCCTATCACACAGCCCTGTCACACATCCCTGTCACACAGCCCTGTCACACAGCCCTGTCACACAGCCCTATCACACAGCCCTGTCACACAGCCCTGTCACACCGCGTTGTTACACCGCTCTGTCACAGATCCCTGTCACACAGCCCTGTCACACAGCCCTGTCACACAGCCCTGTCACACATCCCTGTCACACAGCCCCGTCACACAGCCCTGTCTCACAGCCCTGTCACACATCCCCGTCACACATCCCTGTCATACAGCCCTGTCACACAGCCCTGTCACACAGCCCTGTCACACAGCCCTGTCACACAGCCCTGTCACACAGCCCTGTCACACCGCGCTGTTACACCGCTCTGTCACAGATCCCTGTCACACAGCCCTGTCACACAGCCCTGTCACACAGCCCTGTCACACAGCCCTGTCACACAGCCCTGTCACACAGCCCTGTCACACCGCGCTGTCACACCGCGCTGTTACACCGCTCTGTCACAGATCCCTGTCACACAGCCCCGTCACACAGCCCCGTCACACAGCCCCGTCTCACAGCCCCGTCACACAGCCCCGTCACACAGCCCTTTTACACAGCCCTGTCACACATCCCTGTCACACTGCGCTGTTACACAGCCCTGTCACACATCCCTGTCACACAGCCCTGACACACATCCCTGTCACACAGCCCTGTCACACAGCCCTATCACACAGCCCTGTCACACATCCCTGTCACACAGCCCTGTCACACAGCCCTGTCACACAGCCCTATCACACAGCCCTGTCACACAGCCCTGTCACACCGCGTTGTTACACCGCTCTGTCACAGATCCCTGTCACACAGCCCTGTCACACAGCCCTGTCACACAGCCCTGTCACACAGCCCTGCCACACAGCCCCGTCACACAGCCCTGTCACACAGCCCTGTCACACAGCCCTGTCACACAGCCCTGTTACACAGCCCTGTCACACAACTCTGTCACACAACCCTGTCACACAACCCTGTCACACAGCCCTGTCACACAGCCCTGCCACACAACCCTGTCACACACATCCCTGTCACACAGCCCCGTCACACATCCCTGTCATACAGCCCTGTCACACAGCCCTGTCACACAGCCCTGTCACACAGCCCTGTCACACAGCCCTCTCACACAGCCCTCTCACACATCCCCGACACACAGCCCTGTCTCACAGCCCCGTCACACATCCCTGTCATACAGCCCTGTCACACAGCCCTGTCACACAGCCCCGTCACACAGCCTCGTCACACAGCCCCGTCACACAGCCCTGTCACACAGCCCTGTCAAACAACCCCGTCACACAGCCACGTCACACATCCCTGTCACACAGCCCTGTCACACAGCCCCGTCACACAGTCCTGTCACACAGCCCTGTCACACAACCCTATCAGACAACCCCGTCACACAGCCACGTCACACATCCCTGTCACACAGCCCCGTCTCACAGCCCTGTCACACAGCCCCGTCACACAGCCCCGTCACACAGCCCCGTCACACAGCCCCGTCACACAGCCCCGTCACACAGCCCCGTCACGCAGCCCTGTCACGCAGCCCCGTCACACAGCCCCGTCACACAGCCCCGTCACACAGCCCCGTCTCACAGCCCCGTCACACAGCCCCGTCACACAGCCCTTTTACACAGCCCTGTCACACATCCCTGTCACACTGCGCTGTTACACAGCCCTGTCACACATCCCTGTCACACAGCCCTGACACACATCCCTGTCACACAGCCCTGTCACACAGCCCTATCACACAGCCCTGTCACACATCCCTGTCACACAGCCCTGTCACACAGCCCTGTCACACAGCCCTATCACACAGCCCTGTCACACAGCCCTGTCACACCGCGTTGTTACACCGCTCTGTCACAGATCCCTGTCACACAGCCCTGTCACACAGCCCTGTCACACAGCCCTGTCACACATCCCTGTCACACAGCCCCGTCACACAGCCCTGTCTCACAGCCCTGTCACACATCCCCGTCACACATCCCTGTCATACAGCCCTGTCACACAGCCCTGTCACACAGCCCTGTCACACAGCCCTGTCACACAGCCCTGTCACACAGCCCTGTCACACCGCGCTGTTACACCGCTCTGTCACAGATCCCTGTCACACAGCCCTGTCACACAGCCCTGTCACACAGCCCTGTCACACAGCCCTGTCACACAGCCCTGTCACACAGCCCTGTCACACCGCGCTGTCACACCGCGCTGTTACACCGCTCTGTCACAGATCCCTGTCACACAGCCCTGACACACATCCCTCTCACACAGCCCTGTCACACATCCCTGTCACACAGCCGTGTTACACATCCCTGTCACACTGCGCTGTTACACAGCCCTGTCACACATCCCTGTCACACAGCCCTGACACACATCCCTGTCACACAGCCCTGTCACACAGCCCCGTCACACAGCCTCGTCACACAGCCCCGTCACACAGCCCTGTCACACAGCCCTGTCAAACAACCCCGTCACACAGCCACGTCACACATCCCTGTCACACAGCCCTGTCACACAGCCCCGTCACACAGCCCTGTCACACAGCCCTGTCACACAGCCCTGTCACACAGCCCTGTCACACAGCCCCGTCACACAGCCCTGTCACACAGCCCTGTCACACAACCCTGTCACACATCCCTGTCACACAACCCTGTCACACAGCCCTGTCACACAGCCCTGTCACACAGCCCTGTCACACAACACTGTCACACAACCCTGTCACACAGCCCCGTCACACAGCCCTGTCACACAGCCCTTTCACACAACCCTGTCACACCCCGCTGTTACACAGCCCTGTCATACCGCGCAGTTACACCGCTCTGTTACACAGCCCTGACATACAACCCTGTTACACCACCAAACATTAATAGTACCGGATTGCAGCACATTTTAAATATTCATAACACAGCACTGCTATCCCTACACAAATGCAATCTTTTGTGTATCACTCCAGTCGATAAAAGCTCTCGCAGAACACATACTTTATACGTTGGAGTGATGTCTATAGAAATTAAATGCCCTCAATCCTGCCTATAATATAGCAATGTTTCATAGCCGCGTAGACGGCTACACGCAGTAACATTATGCATTCCAAAGAGCTGTCAACCAACGCTAAATGAGATATTTGGCGTGTATTTCAATTTAAAGTACGCATCCTAGGACAACGTACTACGTAGAGACGCGACACCATGCACTGTGTGTTTTTCACTGACCTATATGAAGAGGTGAGTGGTGATTTTACACAATGTACATCCGTGATTAATATATTTTTTTTTAATTTAGTATGCTTGCATCTCATTCTTTGTTTTTATGTTTGTGCATTTTATAATCTTATTCATTCAACGAACTTCAACAACGGATATATATGTGCGTGTGCGTGTGCGAGTGCGTGTGCGTGCGAGTGTGCGCTGGCAGGTGCGGGAGAATGTGTACTTTCATTTGTGTCGGTGGCTCTGTTGGTGTATTTTATCGTACATTTACCACGGGTGTGACCACATTCTTTGATGTTATGTATAGTTCGCACAATCCCCGTGGTTTGTTGGGGGCGCTGAGCAACGCTAGTGTGACGACTTGACACCCGTTGTCGCTGCAGTCGCAGTCGAAGGCGCATGTTCCAGGAATGTTTTCACAGAACGACGGGTTGTTGTCATAGGGAACCATAACTGACCGGTCACCCTCCGTGTACACCATTGTCGCCGGGAAGTCGAGACAGTCACCATCCAACACCGCCGTCATGATCAAAGGTTTGTAGTAAGTCGGCAACTCGATCGTCAGAAGGAAAGGTGTGTCGGATTCTGGTTTAGTCACTTGTTGACAGGTGGCGTTGTCTAAGTCGATGACGTCAGAAACGGTGTAGTCTTTGCGATATCCACTCATTTGTATGGTACTTGCGTCGAAAGCTGAACATAAAAAGTACCATTTCGTATCGCAGTGCAGAAATTCAAAACGTGTGTGTACCAGAATAAAGCAACACATTTCATTCGAGGGACTACAGTGATACACTATAATCTTTCTCAGTGATACACTTTGTTGAAGCGAAAGACAGTTTGCACCACTTGCCCCCAGATTAGTTGTTAGTAATCCACAATAGTAACCAGACTAATTATATTACAATATTAAACATGGTCAGTCAGTCAATATATCCTCTCAGGAGACAAGGTTATATGCATCTTCCTATATTCAATCGTTTATTTGGCCTCTTTTCCAAGCAATTTGCGACGCCATGCAAAGAAAGCAAACACTAATTATACATATTTGTGGTTGTCGGAGAAAGATACTTTGACAGCACAACCACTCGCCAGAGCGCGAATGGCCGGCGCTACACATCCAGCTGAATCAAGATAATTTATTTTATTGTTTTCTTCCTTTCCGAAAGGTTCAAATGGCCGTGTCAACCTACTGTCAAACACTTGCACTTCCGAAAGGTGAAAGTATGTATCTACGTGAGCCGCGATGAACAAGTAGCGCCCCCTAGCGTAAGTCGATGTGCATCTGAGAGTGACAGATGCACCTGGCACCGGTACCGGGCTGTCTTGTACACATTGCGGGTTGCTTCCTACCAGTCGGCCGTGAGTTGCACACAGTCGGAAGGGCGACGCGAGTGGGTCTGTTGTTGGTTGTTGGTTCGCCAGTCCTATTGTGAAGTTGATTAGTCGAATTTCTGAAATGTAAATTAATTCACAAAAAATAGCATTGGTATTATTTAATTGCATTTATGAAAGTCAAAAAAGTTCGCTTATCAATATACAATTTTCGCATAGAGCAAAAATCCAGTCAACGCGTTTTAGCTCCCCCCCCCCTAGCAGTTCTATTCCCCGTACATTATTCGTACATAAATATCTACCAAATGCTATATCATGTTTATCAGACAGACAAAACTAGAGTAAAGATGTTGATGCGGATTGCTTTTTCGTGCCGAATTAGGTATGGTAGGCCAGTGCTTTATAACCATTGTCTTCGCTTTGACTTTTTATCCTTTCAACTAAGGGAGTGACCAGTGTCCAGTCTAACTGTGTTCCTAACTCACCACAAGTTTTCCGGTTGACCACTCGTACAGCCGTGACGCGAGCGTCCACCATATATATATATATATATATATATATATATATATATATATATATATATATATATATATATATATATATATATATATATATATATATATATATATATAATACGGCTGTTTTCTGCCTTTCGGTTTACCTCTAATATCTTAAAAACCATCATCGATATTTTATTCATATAACATATGCTTTGAAAGGCATTTCAATAATAATAAAATATAATTTATGCTTTGAAAGGCATTATCAGTTTCAACCCAGGGAGTGACCAGTATCCAGTCTCGCCGTGTTGCGAACTCACCACAAGTTTTCCGGTTGACGACTCGTACAGCCGTGACACGAGTGTCCATCTCTCCCAGGTCAACGGCCCACCAGGTGTCAGCACCAACATCGGTGTGGAAGAAGTTAGTCTCATCGCCGTCGACACCTCTACCCGCAACGAATTGACCACGTGTCGTAGGCATGAAAGCATCCTTCCGTAAAGCAATATTTCGTGTCACTTAAACAGAAGACAACGGGGCGAATATTAATGATTGATTCGTTTTATCCGGTGTCTAGTTGTCACAGGTGGTCATTTGGGTCATTTGGTGGTAATTGTTTGGATTTGGTCTATAGTTTAAAGTGTGATAATAGAGTTACATGTACATATGTAGATACGTTCACGCGTACATGCGCCCGTACGTACACGTGTACGTAGGTGGGTACACACATGCACACGTACACGCGTACACGCGTATATACGTATGTGTACACACGTACGCATGTACACACGCACACATGCACACACATACAAACATACAGTAACACACAATGATATACGTACGTGTTTACATACAAACATATCTACATACATATATACATACATACATACATACATACATACATACATACATACATACATACATACATACATACATACATACATACATACATACATACATACATACATACATACATACATACATACATACCTACGTACATACATACATACATACATACATACATACATACATACATACATACATACATACATACATACATACATACATACATACATACATACATACATACATACATACATACATACATACATACATACATACATACATACATACATACATACATACATACATACATACATACATACATACTTGTATGCATTCACGCATGTATGCATGCTTTCGTACATACACACATATATACACACATACATCCAGATATACCTGCATATATATGTACACATACACATACATCAGGCATACGTGCACAGTTTCATACACACACGATCATACACACAAACATGCAAACACACACACATATATTTATACACTCACACACGGAGGCGGAGGCGGAGGCGGAGGCGGAGGCGGAGGCGGAGGCGGAGGCGGAGGCGGAGGCGGAGGCGGAGGCGGAGGCGGAGGCGGAGGCGGAGGCGGAGGCGGAGGCGGAGGCGGAGGCGGAGGCGGAGGCGGAGGCGGAGGCGGAGGCGGAGGCGGAGGCGGAGGCGGAGGCGGAGGCGGAGGCGGAGGCGGAGGCGGAGGCGGAGGCGGAGGCGGAGGCGGAGGCGGAGGCGGAGGCGGAGGCGGAGGCGGAGGCGGAGGCGGAGGCGGAGGCGGAGGCGGAGGCGGAGGCGGAGGCGGAGGCGGAGGCGGAGGCGGAGGCGGAGGCGGAGGCGGAGGCGGAGGCGGAGGCGGAGGCGGAGGCGGAGGCGGAGGCGGAGGCGGAGGCGGAGGCGGAGGCGGAGGCGGAGGCGGAGGCGGAGGCGGAGGCGGAGGCGGAGGCGGAGGCGGAGGCGGAGGCGGAGGCGGAGGCGGAGGCGGAGGCGGAGGCGGAGGCGGAGGCGGAGGCGGAGGCGGAGGCGGAGGCGGAGGCGGAGGCGGAGGCGGAGGCGGAGGCGGAGGCGGAGGCGGAGGCGGAGGCGGAGGCGGAGGCGGAGGCGGAGGCGGAGGCGGAGGCGGAGGCGGAGGCGGAGGCGGAGGCGGAGGCGGAGGCGGAGGCGGAGGCGGAGGCGGAGGCGGAGGCGGAGGCGGAGGCGGAGGCGGAGGCGGAGGCGGAGGCGGAGGCGGACGCGGAGGCGGAGGCGGACGCGGAGGCGGAGGCGGAGGCGGAGGCGGAGGCGGACGCGGACGCGGACGCGGAGGCGGAGGCGGAGGCGGAGGCGGAGGCGGAGGCGGAGGCGGAGGCGGAGGCGGAGGCGGAGGCGGACGCGGACGCGGACGCGGACGCGGACGCGGACGCGGACGCGGACGCGGACGCGGACGCGGACGCGGACGCGGACGCGGACGCGGACGCGGACGCGGACGCGGACGCGGACGCGGACGCAGACGCAGACGCAGACGCAGACGCAGACGCAGACGCAGACGCAGACGCAGACGCAGACGCAGACGCAGACGCAGACGCAGACGCAGACGCAGACGCAGACGCAGACGCAGACGCAGACGCAGACGCAGACGCAGACGCAGACGCAGACGCAGACGCAGACGCAGACGCAGACGCAGACGCAGACGCAGACGCAGACGCAGACGCAGACGCAGACGCAGACGCAGACGCAGACGCAGACGCAGACGCAGACGCAGACGCAGACGCAGACGCAGACGCAGACGCAGACGCAGACGCAGACGCAGACGCAGACGCAGACGCAGACGCAGACGCAGACGCAGACGCAGACGCAGACGCAGACGCAGACGCAGACGCAGACGCAGACGCAGACGCAGACGCAGACGCAGACGCAGACGCAGACGCAGACGCAGACGCAGACGCAGACGCAGACGCAGACGCAGACGCAGACGCAGACGCAGACGCAGACGCAGACGCAGACGCAGACGCAGACGCAGACGCAGACGCAGACGCAGACGCAGACAATCGCAGACGCAGACAATCACACACACACACACACACATACATACACACTCACACACACACACACGCACGCACACACACGGACACGAACACACACACACACACACACACACACTAACACGCACGCACGCACGCACACACTCACACACACACACACACACGCACGCACGCACGCACGCACGCACACACTCACACACACACATACACACACACACACACACACACACACACACGTACCGTAGACAGCAACTTCGCACAAAATCAACAATTTCCTTTTCCCTTTGATCTGGACGAACAGGTATCTGCCCGTGGTGACGCTGTCACAAAGGAGAGTCTTCGTGGTTGCGGGGAAGAGCCCGGTGTAGACGAGACAGACTCTGTGTGGTGACGTCAGAGGATCTACAGCTACGGACGGTTCAATGTGTGTCACACCAATCGTGAAGTCGTGTAGATGGTAGCCTGGAGCATACGTCATGCATGTTTTATAACGCCTGGCATGGCATGGCGTACACGTGCAATTCGTATTAAATTAAATTAAAGAGCACGTGAACGATAAACCTGTACTATATTACAGCATTGAGCAACCAACGTTTTATTCTACTCTAAACAAATTTGTGAAGTACAGTCCTTCAAGGAGGCTCAAACATGTATCGCGATATAATCAATGTGGTCTGGACATATATTGTCATAGTGTGCATTTCGTAATTGTTAAGCTCGTGGTTGAATACTTTGTTTCACAATATGCATTTCCTGTTATCATGATGTCACTTCAGTTCTATTGAAGGTATATCTGGAAAACATTACTTCGTGTTGTGACAATTTGTGCACAAAAATATTAACGTCGTAGTGGAAGCCCCAACAAAACCAAACTCCAAAACACACATGCACACACACACATATATATATATATATATATATATATATATATATATATATATATATATATATATATATATATATATATATATATTATGTGTTTATATATAAATTATATTCACATTTATAATAATGTGAGTATGAATATATATATAATATATATATATATGTATATATATATTTACATATACACACATATATATATATATATGTATATATATATATATATATTTATATATACATATATATATATATATATATATATATATATATATATATATATATATATATATATATATATATATATATATATATATATCAATACTGTATATATATATATATATATATATACAGTATTGATATATATATATATATATATATATATATATATATATATATATATATATATGTATATAAATTCGCACAGGGATATATATATATATTTATAATATGTGTGTTTATATACATATATAATTACTGTAAATTCTTCCATCCATATTATTTAAAGATGTTGTTCTCCTCTTGGCGTCCCTGACATCAAGGGTGACTTTGGCCATGGTTTTCGCTACCGTCGCCAATAGTCCGGCAGTATGGCTCAGAACCCAAAATTCTCTGATAAAGTTTTTTTCTCTGCTGATTATTAATGTATAGGGTCTCTGTAATGCTATCCAGGTTGATGTGAAGTTCTCACCATTGAGCAATTTGAAATATTCACGTTTGAATTTGGGCACCGTCACCCAAGATTTCATGGGTCACAAAATACTCCAATATTGATATCTCAGTCTCTAAATGACATAGAAACATGATTTTTGTGTCTAAATATATGTTTTTGGGGTCAACAAATGCAATGGGACAATTTTCAATTTTGAGTCTTTGGCGGCCATCTTGAAATTTAAGATGGCCGCCATGGAGGTATTGATTTCGTTGATTTGTTTATAGAAATTTGCTGTAAAGTTGCTTCTGTAAACTGGATATCCATTATTAATCGTAACATGTTCTAAATTAGCTCAAGATAGAGCAGCAGAGCTAGACTTCCAATTCATGCAGGATATGCGGAGGCGGAGGCGGAGGCGGAGGCGGAGGCGGAGGCGGAGGCGGAGGCGGAGGCGGAGGCGGAGGCGGAGGCGGAGGCGGAGGCGGAGGCGGAGGCGGAGGCGGAGGCGGAGGCGGAGGCGGAGGCGGAGGCGGAGGCGGAGGCGGAGGCGGAGGCGGAGGCGGAGGCGGAGGCGGAGGCGGAGGCGGAGGCGGAGGCGGAGGCGGAGGCGGAGGCGGAGGCGGAGGCGGAGGCGGAGGCGGAGGCGGAGGCGGAGGCGGAGGCGGAGGCGGAGGCGGAGGCGGAGGCGGAGGCGGAGGCGGAGGCGGAGGCGGAGGCGGAGGCGGAGGCGGAGGCGGAGGCGGAGGCGGAGGCGGAGGCGGAGGCGGAGGCGGAGGCGGAGGCGGAGGCGGAGGCGGAGGCGGAGGCGGAGGCGGAGGCGGAGGCGGAGGCGGACGCGGACGCGGACGCGGACGCGGACGCGGACGCGGACGCGGACGCGGACGCGGACGCGGACGCGGACGCAGACGCAGACGCAGACGCAGACGCAGACGCAGACGCAGACGCAGACGCAGACGCAGACGCAGACGCAGACGCAGACGCAGACGCAGACGCAGACGCAGACGCAGACGCAGACGCAGACGCAGACGCAGACGCAGACGCAGACGCAGACGCAGACGCAGACGCAGACGCAGACGCAGACGCAGACGCAGACGCAGACGCAGACGCAGACGCAGACGCAGACGCAGACGCAGACGCAGACGCAGACGCAGACGCAGACGCAGACGCAGACGCAGACGCAGACGCAGACGCAGACGCAGACGCAGACGCAGACGCAGACGCAGACGCAGACAATCGCAGACGCAGACAATCACACACACACACACACACACAGACATACACACTCACACACACACACACGCACGCACACACACGGACACGAACACACACACACACACACACTAACACGCACGCACGCACGCACGCACACACTCACACACACACACACACACACGCACGCACGCACGCACACACTCACACACACACATACACACACACACACACACACACACACACACACACACACACGTACCGTAGACAGCAACTTCGCACAAAATCAACAATTTCCTTTTCCCTTTGATCTGGACGAACAGGTATCTGCCCGTGGTGACGCTGTCACAAAGGAGAGTCTTCGTGGTTGCGGGGAAGAGCCCGGTGTAGACGAGACAGACTCTGTGTGGTGACGTCAGAGGATCTACAGCTACGGACGGTTCAATGTGTGTCACACCAATCGTGAAGTCGTGTAGATGGTAGCCTGGAGCATACGTCATGCATGTTTTATAACGCCTGGCATGGCATGGCGTACACGTGCAATTCGTATTAAATTAAATTAAAGAGCACGTGAACGATAAACCTGTACTATATTACAGCATTGAGCAACCAACGTTTTATTCTACTCTAAACAAATTTGTGAAGTACAGTCCTTCAAGGAGGCTCAAACATGTATCGCGATATAATCAATGTGGTCTGGACATATATTGTCATAGTGTGCATTTCGTAATTGTTAAGCTCGTGGTTGAATACTTTGTTTCACAATATGCATTTCCTGTTATCATGATGTCACTTCAGTTCTATTGAAGGTATATCTGGAAAACATTACTTCGTGTTGTGACAATTTGTGCACAAAAATATTAACGTCGTAGTGGAAGCCCCAACAAAACCAAACTCCAAAACACACATGCACACACACACACATATATATATATATATATATATATATATATATATATATATATATATATATATTATGTGTTTATATATAAATTATATTCACATTTATAATAATGTGAGTATGAATATATATATAATATATATATATATGTATATATATATTTACATATACACACACATATATATATATATATATATATGTATATATATATATATATTTATATATACATATATATATATATATATATATATATATATATATATATATATATATATATATATATCAATACTGTATATATATATATATATATATATATATATATATATATATATATATATATATACAGTATTGATATATATATATATATATATATATATATATATATATATATATATATATATATATATATATATATATATATATATATATGTATATAAATTCGCACAGGGATATATATATATATTTATAATATGTGTGTTTATATACATATATAATTACTGTAAATTCTTCCATCCATATTATTTAAAGATGTTGTTCTCCTCTTGGCGTCCCTGACATCAAGGGTGACTTTGGCCATGGTTTTCGCTACCGTCGCCAATAGTCCGGCAGTATGGCTCAGAACCCAAAATTCTCTGATAAAGTTTTTTTCTCTGCTGATTATTAATGTATAGGGTCTCTGTAATGCTATCCAGGTTGATGTGAAGTTCTCACCATTGAGCAATTTGAAATATTCACGTTTGAATTTGGGCACCGTCACCCAAGATTTCATGGGTCACAAAATACTCCAATATTGATATCTCAGTCTCTAAATGACATAGAAACATGATTTTTGTGTCTAAATATATGTTTTTGGGGTCAACAAATGCAATGGAACAATTTTCAATTTTGAGTCTTTGGCGGCCATCTTGAAATTTAAGATGGCCGCCATGGAGGTATTGATTTCGTTGATTTGTTTATAGAAATTTGCTGTAAAGTTGCTTCTGTAAACTGGATATCCATTATTAATCGTAACATGTTCTAAATTAGCTCAAGATAGAGCAGCAGAGCTAGACTTCCAATTCATGCAGGATATGCGGAGGCGGACGCGGACGCGGAGGCGGAGGCGGAGGCGGAGGCGGAGGCGGAGGCGGAGGCGGAGGCGGAGGCGGAGGCGGAGGCGGAGGCGGAGGCGGAGGCGGAGGCGGAGGCGGAGGCGGAGGCGGAGGCGGAGGCGGAGGCGGAGGCGGAGGCGGAGGCGGAGGCGGAGGCGGAGGCGGAGGCGGAGGCGGAGGCGGAGGCGGAGGCGGAGGCGGAGGCGGAGGCGGAGGCGGAGGCGGAGGCGGAGGCGGAGGCGGAGGCGGAGGCGGAGGCGGAGGCGGAGGCGGACGCGGACGCGGACGCGGACGCGGACGCGGACGCGGACGCGGACGCGGACGCGGACGCGGACGCGGACGCGGACGCGGACGCGGACGCGGACGCGGACGCGGACGCAGACGCAGACGCAGACGCAGACGCAGACGCAGACGCAGACGCAGACGCAGACGCAGACGCAGACGCAGACGCAGACGCAGACGCAGACGCAGACGCAGACGCAGACGCAGACGCAGACGCAGACGCAGACGCAGACGCAGACGCAGACGCAGACGCAGACGCAGACGCAGACGCAGACGCAGACGCAGACGCAGACGCAGACGCAGACGCAGACGCAGACGCAGACGCAGACGCAGACGCAGACAATCGCAGACGCAGACAATCACACACACACACACACACACAGACATACACACTCACACACACACACACGCACGCACACACACGGACACGAACACACACACACACACACACTAACACGCACGCACGCACGCACGCACACACTCACACACACACACACACACACGCACGCACGCACACACTCACACACACACATACACACACACACACACACACACACACACACACACACGTACCGTAGACAGCAACTTCGCACAAAATCAACAATTTCCTTTTCCCTTTGATCTGGACGAACAGGTATCTGCCCGTGGTGACGCTGTCACAAAGGAGAGTCTTCGTGGTTGCGGGGAAGAGCCCGGTGTAGACGAGACAGACTCTGTGTGGTGACGTCAGAGGATCTACAGCTACGGACGGTTCAATGTGTGTCACACCAATCGTGAAGTCGTGTAGATGGTAGCCTGGAGCATACGTCATGCATGTTTTATAACGCCTGGCATGGCATGGCGTACACGTGCAATTCGTATTAAATTAAATTAAAGAGCACGTGAACGATAAACCTGTACTATATTACAGCATTGAGCAACCAACGTTTTATTCTACTCTAAACAAATTTGTGAAGTACAGTCCTTCAAGGAGGCTCAAACATGTATCGCGATATAATCAATGTGGTCTGGACATATATTGTCATAGTGTGCATTTCGTAATTGTTAAGCTCGTGGTTGAATACTTTGTTTCACAATATGCATTTCCTGTTATCATGATGTCACTTCAGTTCTATTGAAGGTATATCTGGAAAACATTACTTCGTGTTGTGACAATTTGTGCACAAAAATATTAACGTCGTAGTGGAAGCCCCAACAAAACCAAACTCCAAAACACACATGCACACACACACACATATATATATATATATATATATATATATATATATATATATATATATATATTATGTGTTTATATATAAATTATATTCACATTTATAATAATGTGAGTATGAATATATATATAATATATATATATATGTATATATATATTTACATATACACACACATATATATATATATATATGTATATATATATATATATTTATATATACATATATATATATATATATATATATATATATATATATATATATATATATCAATACTGTATATATATATATATATATATATATATATATATATATACAGTATTGATATATATATATATATATATATATATATATATATATATATATATATATATATATATATATATATATATATATATGTATATAAATTCGCACAGGGATATATATATATATTTATAATATGTGTGTTTATATACATATATAATTACTGTAAATTCTTCCATCCATATTATTTAAAGATGTTGTTCTCCTCTTGGCGTCCCTGACATCAAGGGTGACTTTGGCCATGGTTTTCGCTACCGTCGCCAATAGTCCGGCAGTATGGCTCAGAACCCAAAATTCTCTGATAAAGTTTTTTTCTCTGCTGATTATTAATGTATAGGGTCTCTGTAATGCTATCCAGGTTGATGTGAAGTTCTCACCATTGAGCAATTTGAAATATTCACGTTTGAATTTGGGCACCGTCACCCAAGATTTCATGGGTCACAAAATACTCCAATATTGATATCTCAGTCTCTAAATGACATAGAAACATGATTTTTGTGTCTAAATATATGTTTTTGGGGTCAACAAATGCAATGGAACAATTTTCAATTTTGAGTCTTTGGCGGCCATCTTGAAATTTAAGATGGCCGCCATGGAGGTATTGATTTCGTTGATTTGTTTATAGAAATTTGCTGTAAAGTTGCTTCTGTAAACTGGATATCCATTATTAATCGTAACATGTTCTAAATTAGCTCAAGATAGAGCAGCAGAGCTAGACTTCCAATTCATGCAGGATATGAACACTTTGCCCAGCTGTCCAGAATACAATGGGTGCAACACCATGGTTTGTCGTGAGCAAGGGCACATGCTGAGAAAGAAGACCCAGATAGTATATCTACCGCTCATTGACAAAGCGCCGGCGGACCCAGCAACCATAACGTCTGCTTTGTTAAAAGCCCAAGCTGTGACCGGAGCCACAGGTCAGGAGTACGTCATTTTCACCGCAGACCAACAACTATATAAGGTAGCAGTACATGTGATGTGGGAGAACCAGGCCCTATTCAGTAATGTCTACCTACGATTAGGTGGCATGCACCTCCTGATGAGCTATGTGGGGAGCATAGGGTCCCTGATGGCTGGATCCGGAATGACAGAAATACTGAGTGAGGCATTTGTCGGGGTATTGAAGATGCTGACAGGCAAAAAATATCCTGACAATGTCCGAGCTCTCCGTATGCTTGTGGAAGAAATTATTCGGCCATTGTTCCAAACACAAAACTTGGGTTGCATGGCTGATCTTCTCCAGGCATTGGATGATGCAGCATCGCACTCTAGGACAGCCAAACTCTGTGTCAATTGTCTTATTAAGCCAGTCTTCACCATCATGAAGTATATTAGAGCCGAGAGAGAAGCAGATTGGTGTCTCCACCTGGCCTGTGTCCGCGAGATGATGCCCCTATTCTTCGCGGCTTCCCACTGCAACTATGCGAGATATGGACTATATTACATACGAACAATGGCAGCAATGCCCGAAGATGTCCGCCAACACTTCGTGAATGGAGAGCATACCATGCATCACAATCCAGGGCTCTTTAACGGCATCTGGAGCGATATGGCGATCGAGACCACGTTTATGAGATATGGTCACGGGCAGAGCGGCATCATAGGGATCACTTTAAGACCGGAAACACTCAAAACATGGGCCTATAGCCTGCACGCATGCAACACAGTCGTCAGTAACCTGGATGCGATGAGAACACAGGAGAAATCCGAGCCAACCTCCCAAACTCACCACAAGGAAGAGGCTAAGGCTAGAATCCAGACAGATGCAAAAGACAGAAAGGCATTGCGTGACAAATTGGAGGTCTGTATTGATCCATTTAACACCGAGAACAACCAAGAGGGCCTTGTGAATATTGTGACTGGACAAGTATTGACACATTCTTCGGTGAATGTTGACAATGCTCCTGAACTCGGAGAACAACAGATGGAGGAATTTGAAAGGGGTTTGCCAGATAGCTTCCATGAAACCATTCACAGGCGTGTAACTACAATGGCAGTCTCTCAGAAGCATATCAAAGTAAATGACATGAAGATGTTTGACACAGAGATGATATATGCCAGAGCTATGGCTCTACAGTGCAGTCTACGAAACTATGATACCAAGAATCTGATGGCACATGAACTGTCTCCCAGACCCGCATCAATGTTTGATGATAGTGGAGCCATGAAGGTGGCCAAAACCAAGACTGTCCTCAAGAATGATCTGAAAGTGGAAGTAGCACGGAGACATGCAGCAGTTGATGCTTCATTCTTGGACGGATGTGCAGTGCTGTGGGTCGTGCCATGGCCAACAGGTGGAACTGTTCAGGATTTTCTGAACAACTTCCGACGTCACATCAAAGGTTATCTGGAATCCAGTGATGTGTACCTAGTATTCGATAGATACACAGCTGGTAGCATCAAGGAGTCAACGAGAAAGGAGAGAGATCAAGGGGCCAGTCGTGTGTACACGCTACGTCCTCCAGCCAGACTACCAGCACAGAAGGTAGTTCTTACTGTGAGCAGTAACAAGACACAGTTGATCGACTTGATCCTGGCAGATCTTGAAGCCCACAAGGATGTGTTGACACAATGATCATTCAACAAGTGGCTTATGTGGGTGCCACCAACGTCCTCGTAGTAGCTGACGACACAGATATCTTTGTACTTCTGTGTCACTTTGTGTTCCGCGGCGATATCACTGGGCATGTTATGATGATATCCCCGATCCGGGGTAGGACAGTTATTGACATCAATGCTAGCGTAGACAAGAACCCTGCTATCATGGGTGATCTGTTGGCTGCACATGGTATCACTGGCTGTGATACAGTTGCAACCTATCATGGTATTGGCATAGGGGTTGCACTGAAAATCCTAAGATCCAGTGGTTTCTCTCTGTCCAAGGTTGGTGACATAACCAGCTCAGTACAAGATGCGCTTGGACAGTCAACACCCGTTGTTCTGTCTTGCTATGGCCACCCGGAATCGGCATCTCTGACGCTCGCCAGAAGATATGGTCTAGGAAGGTCTTACGTAGTCTCGGTGCAGCACCAAAGCTGAAAACCCTGCCACATACAAATGAAGCGTTTGTGGAAAACGTAGCCAGGGCACATCTCCAGGTAGCCATCTGGAAGCAGGCCCTACAACGGAACCCGCCAAATATGGATCCTCTCACCCATGGATGGACGCGACGTGATGGATCCACATATCTGACTCCAATTACCGTTGCTGATGGGGTAATTCTTGCTCCAGATGACATACTGAAGATGATCAAGTGCTCTTGTGGCAGTACTACGCCTTGCAAATCTAAGCGATGTGGATGCCACAATGCCAACATGGCATGTACTTCATTCTGCGCCTGCCAAGGTGGTGATGGTTGCTTCAACGAGAAGACCATGAAACGGATCCAAGCAGATGATGGATCAGATGATGATGATGATGATGATGCGAATGATGATAACTGATGATCTTTAATCTGGTGATTGACTGTTTGATAATTCTGACATTTGTTCATTGTGTGTGTACAATGTGCATTAAAGAGATTGGAATATTGATATACAACTTATTGAGTCCTCGCAAGTTGAACACAATATCATGATTGTGGAAAATGACATAAAAATACAAAAATTATTTACATGATTTATTTTATACCAAAAATGTTCATTAAGAAACAACATTTATGTTTCTGGCATATTTGAATGCTAAACTTTACCAATTTTCAGCCGATTTGTCCTTATTCGGTCAATTCTAAAATTACCCCCTTCGCCATTGATGACCCAATATGTCGCAATGAATGTGATTTATGATTGAGATCTATATATTATTCATCAATATAATTGACCTGCAGTAGATTTAGAAAGTTTTAAATATTGAAATATTGATTTAGAGCGCATGTGTAGAT
>OZ024859.1:45214615-45322115 GCA_964017155.1 Oasisia sp. SBJ-2009 | reverse complement strand
ACGCACTCATTATGTTTTATGTTTAAAACGACTTGTTTGCATCATAACCATGCAAGAATCTCGATATATAATGATAAGGCATTAACAAAGCTTAATATCATATTTCATATCCATACCCATACGGTCATGTATTATTCCCTGAATGTGTTTGTCTAAAAAATCCGAAAACTTTAGTTAACAGAAATATGTAAATTGAAGTATAGTTAGTTACAATTACAAATGATCAGCTAGACAGCGCCATCAGGTGTGAGTATGCAGGGCCGGACTGGTACACGTGCATTCTAACACACAAACTCACCTCGCGACCCGGTGCTCAGGACCAAGAGTAGCAGCGTCAGGATCGTCTCACGTGACATTCTCGTCTCTCCGTCCTGGATCTTTGTTGCAGCGGCTGCTGGATATGTTGACGAGTGACGAATGCAGAGACGTGTTTTGCTCTGTCGCGAAACACAAATCAATGTCGGTAGATCGATGTTGCACCCGGGTCTACTTAGTTTACAACCTTCGTAGCAACGCGTGGATGAAATATTCAGACGAAACGTTATAGCGTACAATGTTTCTAACGTCAAAGATACACGCTAAATAATTTTATGAGAGTCTGTAATACCTTTACGTAACGGTTGTTTGAGCAACTCATTTTAGTACTTAGGAAGTGTTTTAATAATTATTTTGTTTTAATAATAATAATAATATAGCTTTATTTGCCATTTTCAACATAAAAATACATTTCATGTTAAATAAGAATGTGTTCTGGCGCTGAGTCACGTAGTGTCAACATAATAATAACATGAATTATGACATATATATATATATATTATATCACGCAAAGTAAACGATTACAATTGTCATATTATAAAGGCAAAGGGAAAACATAAGTTATTGTATAATGCAATATATAATCCTCTCATTTGATACAAGTTACTATTCCCTGGCAAACCGGTTGAATCGAACACCATCTCTTCTTTAAAAGCATCCAGCCACGCTGCAGTTATGTGTGAAGACTATTTGGACACACCTATCCACCACTGTCTATAATCAGGTATTCGTCCATACAGGTCTGTGAACTGGTGCAATGTAGAATGCTGTATAGGATTCGAATCCAGGTTGTTTTAATCGAGAATTTGGAGATCTACCCACTGTGCCACTGCGCCACTGCGCCACTGCGCCACTGCGCCACTGCGCCACTGCGCCACTGCGCCACTGCGCCACTACGCCACTGCGCCACTGTGCCACTACTGCTTCACTGCGCCGCTGCGCCACTGCGACACTGCGACACTGCGCTATTCCGGTACCGCATCACTGTGTCACTGCGTAACTACGCCACTACGCCACAAATATATGCAACCTTGCTGTTGCATTTTGAGAATTAGCCTCTTACTTCTCACTATCACCCGACACGGAAGATCCTCATATACATACACACCACAGATACGTTAATCTGTGTCGATTTGATAATAACATGCTAATTACAACAACTGATGACAGTGAACATAAACTGGCTGCATATCAGATGTTACAAGACCTCTATTAGAGAGTGAGCAACTGTTAAAATGTTTCAAACTAGTTCGTAGCCTCGTTCAAACAAACCTTCTATCATCGCCATACCATACACCAAAAAATGTGCAATGCGTATTGTAAATAGTAGCAGATGAAAAGGGGAATACCAAGTTTACAAGTTCGCCACATGATAAATTCAATGTTTAGGACATGTGTAGATAATGCTATTGGAATGTTACCTCGCTTCCTACACATCATAGCTAGCCACATGGTGGCGCTGCTAATTGGTTGATCTTTTAACCTACATCTACCACGGGTGTGACCGCATTCGTTGATGTTATGTAGAGTTCGCACAAACCCCGTGGTTTGTTAAGGACACTGAGCAAGGCTAGTGTGACGAGTTGACACCCGTTGTCGCTGCAGTCGCAGTCGAAGGCGCAAGTTCCAGGAATGTTTTCACAGAACGACGGATTGTTGCCATAGGGAACCATAACTGACCGGTCACCCTCCGTGTACACCATTGTCGCCGGGAAGTCGAGACAGTCACCATCCAACACCGCCGTCACGATCAATGGTTTGTAGTAAGTCGGCAACTCGATCGTCAGAAGGAAAGGTGTGTCGGATTCTGGTGTAGTCACTTGTTGACAGGTGGCGTTGTCCAGGTCGATGACGTCAGACACGTTGTAGTCTGTGCGATATCCGCTCATTTGTATGGTACTTCTATCGAACTCTGAATATAAATTATGTTCATATGTTTGCATAGCAGTTTTGGAGTACTTTAATCTTACAGTTTCATGTACTTGATTAGATATACATTCAACAGTATTTTAATAATAATGAAGCTGAGATTAGTGATCTGGTTCCAATTGCTTGATCTGGATCCAATAAAAAGATAACTCGTCATAACGTTGTTGCCTACATGAATGTTTTCACTTCTGCTAAGACATTTAACTAACTATTAGTAATAAACAACATTGTTTGGAGAATCAATTAATTATGCGAATACGTTAATGCAGCTAATATATGCATCGATTTTTTGGATATTTGTCATTCCGTATACGTACGCTTAAGTTATGATATCAGAAACAGACAACATTGATATGCTTCTGGGAATATTTGTGGTTAATGAACATGATGTATTATTGTTATATAAAGAATGCATAGTGCTCGATATTAATTATATGTAGCGCCTACGTCCTTGGTATAAAATTATGTTTTGTGATTTGACAAGTGTTGAAGGCTGTGACCGTGTCTACGATCTCTGGATATATGAATGTAGTTTGGCATAAACAAAATTATGTATAGCGACTCGAGCAATCTCTCAAAGCTGTGTGATATTCGTCAAACATAAACACACATCCACTGACAACTACGAGGTTCTATGAACTTATTGTGATGGATATTGAATGACGTATTCACAAAGCAATACCATTTATATATTCAAATGTATGGCAGTTAGATTACCGAAATATAAATAAAATAAACCATGAAGTGTTTATGTTTCTGCGAAATATGTCCGTTGTTGGTCAGGATCTATTTAAGAAAACTGGCTTTTCTGAATAGGCAACGAGGGGCTACATTGTAATTTAAAGAAAATGTATGTTTAACATATGCATATAACAATTCAGGTAGTCAACATTTCGACATCGTACGACACCGTCGATGACAGCGTTTGCCCAGGTGTCGTCACGGTGCAGTTATTGTAGTATTATTGTTCACACGGAACACGAATGGTCGCGTCAACATACCGTCAAACACCTCCCCCTCTGCCAGGTGGAAGAACCGGTCTACACGGGCCGCCACGAACAAGTAGCGCCCCCAGGCGTACATCGGTGTAACGCAAGTGAGAGTGACGCTGGCGCCTGGAAGCGGGGGAAAGTTTGGGTCACATGGCCTTCGTCCTAGTTGGCCGTGCGTCGTACACAGTTGGAAGGGCGACTCCAGTGGGTATACTTCCTTATTGGGGCGTGTGTCAGTCAACCCAATCGTGAAGTTGAGTAATCGATATTCTGAAATGTTAAACAATTCACAACAAGTTTACATCTTCCAATAGGTCTAATTACATTAAGATGCAAATGTTCACTATAGAATGCGTTGGACGTTTGGAATTCATGGTGATTTACATTAAATTTAGGTATGTCTCACGTGGTTGGCCGTTATTAAAGAGTATCTCCTTATAATATATATGTATGTATATATATATATATATATATATATATATATATATATATATATATACATATATATATATATATATATATATATATATATATATGTATATATATATATATATATATATATATATATATATATATATATATATATATATATATACAAACAAACATCAAAACAAACAAACATACACAAACACCTACATCTGATATCGCATGCCCTTTCCAAACCTCACTGACCAGCGCGCAAGGGTAGGCCAACAACACCAGTACCCAAAGTACTATTAAGCCAAGTAAAGCCCCCAGTCCCCCGTGGCATCAGTAGAGTCTGTGACCAGGGAGGCGGCTTTGGTCGAAAAGGGCTACAGGAAATGGAAAGACCACATACTTAGGGTAAACTGCGTCAGCCCTAGAGGAATATAATTTGTTGTGTGCATAACAAAGCGCTACAAACTTGCTGCCACCTCACGGGGCCTGGGTAGCCGAGGCTAATCGTGGTTAATAAACAACTGCAAAGTTGTACTTCTATTTATGTTTGTGTGAATGTAAGTTTAATGTTGAATAATTTAGTAGTATAGTAATATCTTATAAAAGTGTATTGTATAGTTGGTAAGAGTGCCAAACACCGTCTTTGTCGTATTCTGTGACAGGCCGCCCTGGTGATAACATAGGCGGAGCACTAATTCCCCAGACGGTTGTGAGGGGCTAACAAGTGCTGCCACCTCACGGAGCCTGGGCAATTGATACTAGTTGACTGCAGCCTGATTAGTAAGTTCAAGCAAATCTTTGTACGTACTAACTTTAAAAAAATGTATACTTCTGATGCTGGGGTTAAACTTTGGAACACCCTCGATAATTCACTGATTATTTGTAAAAAAAATTCATCATTTCAAAAAGTGTCTTACAGATAGACTGAATAGTTATGTGTTAGAGTCCTAGACTGTCTTCAAGTCTTCAAATCTTCAAATACTTACTGCTAAAAATTATATTTCATTATCCTGCAGTTGTAAAATGGTTGTGCGCTAAAATAATAAATTAATAAAATAAATATGACAAATAGATAAATACAATTAACTGTATATTAAGTGTAAATTAAAACGATGAATAAATTAATAAAATAAAATAACAACTATTTTGCCAACATAAAATAGATACCTAAATTAAACATTCAGATTGTTTATTGTTATAAAGGTTTTTCTTCAATGAATGTCACAATGTCTTTTTTCGATTAAATTTCGTATGGTTATACATTTAAATTGTGTTGTCGCACCTTCTATTGCACTGTTCAGTTGCTTCATGTATGTAATTAAGCAATTATGAGGGTAAACATGATAAGTGGTGTACTTCTTTTACCCTTTTTTCAATAATTTGTATTGTATGCACTGTATGTATAATGTAGTAGTAGTAATTGTTGTTGTTGAAATAAATTTCAATTCAATTCAATACCACCAGGTGCGTAATTGTTTGTTCACGTACCGCAACTTCTGCGGTTGACGATGCGGACTGCGGTCACTCTCGCACCCCCTTCTCCGAGATCAACTGACCACCAGCTGTTATCTGCTTCGCGTGTGTGAAATGCTGAGTGTTCGTCTCCGTCGGTGGCTCGCTCTGCCGGTTCTTTGTTATGCACTGATAGCATGAAAGCCGGGTTGTTCAATGCAATGTTCTTTGTCTCTGCAAAATACTACTCTTCATAAATACAATCGTTTGGGCATCATGCTGTGAGATGTATCCGTAGTACAGTATTTCAAAATGTTGATGGTAAGTATTATATATAAAAGGTAATGAGATATGAGTATGGTTCGACGCGGTATATCCACATTTTATGAAACTCCTACAATTTCATTTCCCCACTACAAATTGTCTGTCGGTCTGTTCTACTCTGTGGCTACACTAGGAGATTGTGAACGCACCACTCTATAGGAAATGGAAAACTAATTAGGTGACGTGCATCGCCTGGAGTGTCCAAAAATTCAGACTTGAACGTGGCAATCTCTACCGCATCTACGGCAGACATTGACAGTCGGCTAATAAGAGAATGCGGCAGTGACAGTTCTCTGTAATCATGATAGATACCTCCTCTCAGTCAGTTGGACCCTTCTTCTCTCTCGTCTCCCTTTCATGACACCTTTGACATCCACTTTTGACGACTACCACGACCATGAGGGCGATCTCCCAATTGTTAATATGGTTTTCCGCCAATTCCTTATCATCCCTGCAGTTGTCTTTGTAACGGAGCTATCGTCGCACGATGGATCGTGTCCCAGTAACAAATTCACTGCTCATGACTTTTCGTGTAGGGTCATCGGCCATTTGGTGGACGTGACCAAGACCTCGGTGTTTGTGGCCGTGTCTTGCCAGAAGAGGGAACTATTCCATAGTTCATCTTGTCTTGTGTATGTTGTCCAAGCCTCTCTGCATAGAACAGTGAACATCGCCATAATGTTGGTGCCTACGTGAATGTTTTCACTGTTACTGAGACATTTATCTAATTATTGCTAGTAAAACAACATTGTTTGGAGAATCAGTTAATGACGTGAATTGTTATTAATACAGCTAATACATGCATTGGATATTTGTCATTCACGTCATTTAACTTATGCTCTCAGAAAAAGACCAAATTGATATGCTTGGGAGGATGTAATGCACAATTTCTGGTTGATTTATATGATGGATTAGTGTTATATGAAGAATGCGCAGTGCTCCGGATTAATAATTTATATGTAGCGCATACGTGCTTGGTTTAAGCCGGCTGAAAAATACGACCAGTCATGAGATATAAAATTATCGTTTTTGATTCGACAAGTGTTGAGGGCTATGTCCGATCGTACGATCTCTGGATATATGATTGTAGATTTGGCATAAAAGAACATATTATGTATAGCGATTCGAACAATCTCCCAAAGCTGTGTAATATTCGTCAAACATAGACACTTATTCATTGACAGCTACGAGGTTCTATGAACTTATTGTGGTGGAACTGAATGACTTATTCACAAAACAATACCATTTATATATTCAAATGTGTGGTAGATAGTTTGCTGTAATATAAATAAAATTCACCACGAAGTGTTTAACTTTCGGCGAAATGTGTCCCTTGTTGCACAAGCCATATTTCCATAAACTGGCCTCTCTGAATAGGGCACCGAGGGTCTGTATTGTAATGTAAACAAACTTTATTTTTAACTAGTGCATTTAACAATTCAGGTAATCAATATTCTGGTATCATACGACACTGTCGATGACGGCGTTTGCCCATGTGTCGTAACAGTGCAGTTATTGTATTATTATTGTTCACACGGAACACGAGTGGTCGCGTCAACATACCGTCAAACACCTCCACCTCTGCCAGGTGGAAGTATCCCTTTACGCGGGCTGCGACGAACAAGTAGCGCCCCCAGGCGTACATCGGTGTAATGCAAGTGAGAGTGACGCTGGCGCCTGGAAGTGGGGGTAAGTTTCGGCCACATGGCCTACTTCCTATTTGGCCGTGCGTCGTACACAGTTGGAAGGGTGACTCTAGTGGGTATACTTCCTTATTGGGGCGTGTGTCAGTCAACCCAATCGTGAAGTTGAGTAATCGATATTCTGAAATGTTAAACAATAAAAAAAATGCATCTTCCAATAGTCATTGAGATGCAGATATTCAGTTGTGATTAGTTATGAATATGCAGTTCCTATACTGGAATGTTGATTACCATACGTCACGACCAACATAATAACCACACACATACACACAGGAATAGATAGATGGATGGATGGATGGATGGATGGATGGTTGGATGGATGGATGGATAGATAGATAGATAGATAGACAGACACACATACAGACAGACAGACATACAGACAGACAGACAGACAGACAGACAGACAGACAGTCAGACAGACAGACATACATACATAGAGACAGATAGATAGACAGACAGACAGACAGACAGACAGACAGACAGACAGACAGACAGACAAATATATAGATAGGTAGATAGATAAAAAAGAGCTGCCACCCCAGGGAGCCTGGACAATCGATGCTAGTTGGACAGATGCGAGTGCATCCCCTGCCACTGCAGCTTAATTAGTTGGTCAACATCACAGGTACGTAATTGTTTGTTCACTTACCACAACTTCTGCGGTTGACGATGCGGACTGCGGTCACTCTCGCACCCCCTTCTCCGAGGTCAACTGCCCACCAGCTGTTATCTGCTTCGCGTGTGTGAAAGGCTGTGTGTTCGTCTCCGTCGGTGGCTCGCTTTGCCTGGTAATTGTTACGCACTGATAGCATGAAAGCCGGCTTGTTCCAAGCAATGTTTTTTGTCTCTGCAAATGACCACCCTCCATAAGTACACTCGTTTGGTCGTCATGCTGTAATAAGTATCCGTGGCTCAGTATTTCAAAATGTTGCTTGTTTGGCGTGTTCTGTCAAATTTGTATTGCGCCCCACTCTCACGTTCAGTTTAGACAAAACAGCTGCTTTTTTCCATATTAATCCCGAATCTGGGGATATATGTACCATATCAATTGTGCGTCAACATGCGTAAGTGCGTGTTCACGTGCACATCACGGGTTTGTTTGTGTTTGTATGTGTGCTCGCGTGCATGTGCTTGTAGGCATACATATGTGTCATAAACCTACCGTAGACGTCGACTTCGCACAGTGTCAACCTGTCCGTCGTCTCTCCGGCCCCATTGATCTGTATGAACAGGAATCTCCCTGTAGTGACGTCATCGCACCTCAGAGTCTTCAAGACAGCGGTGAACACGCCCTTGTAGACCAGGCAGATGTTATGTGCTGACATCACAGGACCATCAGCTACGGTTGGTCGAGTATTTGTCAAACCGACCATGAAGTCGTGCAGACTTGAATCTAATGCATAAATAATAGCAGAGAATGTCATGGATACATATTGTAGCGTTCTATGTAATTATTTTGTGTAACCTGAGGTATTGGATTCATTTAAAACATACACTCTCTCAGCAATTCTGTGGTACCTTCAAAGAACACGTGTGACGTCACCAGGAAAGTGTGGTTTCACTATTATGTGTTTGTGTTGAAAAGAATGTGTCCATGTGTAGGATATAACCCAGCTATAGTACACAGTAATTATTTCAAAAGAAAACAGAAATATCTTTACAAAAATGCATGGCAATATTCACATTCAAAATGATCACTGGACGACGTGGAAATGGAAATGATATATATGCGTTGAGCTTAGATATGGCTATTATTTAATAAAAACAGACTTAAAATATATGGTATATATATATATATATATATATATATATATATATATATATATATATATGCGAGTGTATGTATGTACAGTTGTGCATTCGTGCGCCAGCGTATAGTTTACATGCATTTATTAAATTAAACAAGATACTACATAATAATTCATAAAAGGACAACACCGAAATTCTAACGACAAGCATAAACGTTCAGATCGTGTGAGTCTGAGTATGTCTATGGAATTTGTTTAAGAGAATATGTTGCTCTTACAATTAATACCTCACAGATAAAAAAACATATCCATTGTAGGTTCGATTGTGTACTTCAAAAGGCATCTTACTGTATAATCTCTTCATAATTCGTACTTCGACGACATGTCGTTCACCGCCCAGATCCACCGTCCACCACGGACTCTTTTCTGTCAGTGTCGCCGTGCATGAGCTGGCGTTGAAGTAAGCATTTGCGTTGCCCTCGACAGCAAGACTTGCGTTGAACTGTTGCCACGCTGAGCTCTGGTCGGCGGGTCTCCCGAGTGCAACGTTCTCTCTCGCTACAACAACAAGCGTGCTATTATCATATCTGATATCTCCCTTATGTCGGACAACTCTAGATAATGTATGTTATTCTTATATATTATGCTGTGTTGTGTGGTCGTAGCATAGATATAAATACAAAACACTAACATAAATAGTATTTATCTAATTCTGTGGGTGGTATAACCAGACCAGTAATGTTCGTCGATCAGTGAAGATTTTCTTAATAAGTTGTTTCACAATTCTACGAAAGTCAGTTAGTGTCATCTCAATAAAATCGTTAATCGAGAAATGGATAACTAGATGGACACTTTAGTAAGATGGTATGGAAGTTAATCAATGACATATGAGTGAAATGTTCTGTGTCATTGTTAAGCTATGTTGATGTATGTGTCTGTGTGTGCGTGAGTGCGTGAATGAGTGAGTGATTGAGTGAGTGTGTAACTGAGTGACTGAGGGAATGACTGACTGAGTGAATGCGTGAATAAGTGAATGACTGAGTCAGCGAATGACTACGTGAGTGGGTGACTAAGTGAGTGAATGACTGAGTGAATGACTGAGTGAATGACTGAGTGAATGACAGTGTGAATGATTGATTGACTGATAACCTGTATGCCTATCTACAACACTAAATTATTCACGTTCATGACGACTGCAGAGATGGGTATTAATTTAGTAAGTGCTTTGTCACAGACCCACGGGACGTTGCAATTAATTGCATACCGCTTACCGCTTGCCGACATCATAAACACATTCGGTTTCCTATCAATTATTTACATGCTTTACATGCAGGTGACATTTCGTTTTGCTTTTTACGATCTTGTCTGTCCTCGTCTGCCAGCCCGCTCAACTCCATTCACATTGTTTATCCATCGGTTGGTTTTATACCTCATTTCCTCCTCTAGTGACTGGTAAATTTACAATACATCCTCTCTTTTCTATACCAGTGAAGTTTTCAACATCATTTCAATGCCATCAACATATGCCAGTTGTCGCAACTTCTCACTTATTTGTTCTGTTCATCCTCGCGTCACTTCGTACAATCATTTCCCTGCCTCCATCTTCCTGTATTTGAATTTGAATAACTTGCTTAACATATCCCCATGGATGTTCATTATCTTGAGTATGCGTTTTTGGCGCTTCTCTCTGACTAGAACGTCCCTATACAACCAACGTACAACGATCAGTGTTTGTAGTAGTTTCAGATAGTAACACACGTAGTGAAATAAAACAGAAATAATTCTATCTGTGGAAATAGCCAATATGTATTAATTCACTGACATTTATGAGCCCCATCCGAGCTGTGTTCTATACGGCCAACAAATTGTTATAGACCAATAGTGAAATTGGAACGCTGGCTGATGCGGACAGGTAATGTCCATAACGTGTTTTTACAATAAACTACGCTAGATAGATAGATAGATAGATAGATAGATAGATAGATAGATAGATAGATAGATAGATAGATAGATAGATAGATAGATAGATAGATAGATAGATAGATAGATAGATAAATAGACAGACAGACAGACAGACAGATAGATAGATAGATAGATAGATAGATAGATAGATAGATAGATAGATAGATAGATAGATAGATAGATAGATAGATAGATAGATAGATAGATAGATAGATAGATAGATAGATAGATAGATAGATAGATAGATCGATCGATCGATCGATCGATCGATCGATCGATAGATAGATAGATAGATAGATAGATAGATAGATAGATAGATAGATAGATAGATAGATAGATAGATAGATAGATAGATAGATAGATAGATAGATAGATAGATAGATAGATAGATAGATAGATAGATAGATAGATAGATAGATAAGAGTGAGAGAAAGAGAGCGAGAGGAAGAGAGAGGAAGAGAGAAATAGGGTAAGTACAGCGATAGGCGTACACAAGTCATCGAATGGGTGGATTTGACAATATAACCTGTCTGGTACACCCGGCATTCGTCGATGGCGTAGAAGAACACCAACTGACGCTCGGTCACAAACTAGTAGCGCATCGGTAGTGGCATGTCAGCAACGACATGGCCTTTCTACGTAACTTTCTATTTTTTATACAAACACTCACCTTGCGATACGCTGAACAGCATCATCAGGAATATCTTCAGGATGGTCTTGCGTGACATGTTGTTTGATGCGATGTGGATCAGTTGAACGGCTGCTACATGAGAATACAATATTCACACTGACGGATGCAGCGATGTGTTCTGTTCTGCCGCCTCACACCTGGGTCAAGTAATAAATTGTCGCAGTTAACAGCGCCACACAGCGGCTCAATAACACCATCCAGCCAACTGGTCACGCCGCAGCCAACCAAGCGTGACCGCGGTATAAAAGGAGCTGCACGCCTGCACACATGGCTTGCCACCGAACGACGAACGCGCTCATCACCCGCAATACGCCGACACGAAGACAGCCATCATATTACAACGTAACTGTTACTACACTACTTGTATATCATGCACGGCGACATCGGTGTCAGAAGTTTTAAAAACCATGCCACGGAACTCGTGAAGAATTATCCGAATTAGAAAATTCGGTAATTAAGCCAGTAACTGTGACTTTGTGAACTAAGCGTGCAACTGTTTCTATCGTATCCGGAGCTTTTCTGTGAACTAGAAACGCGCAATTCCCTAACCGACCCTTGCTCCGTTCCTGACCACGAATTAGTTTCACGTTATTGCATATTTATCGAGTTTCTACTTTCACAAAGTATGTTTAAAACTTCAAATTTATGGACACGCCTATACCAAAACATTCTTGCAAATAAGACTATTGTTAATATATAATTTTGGGGAAAATGGGAACAATCTAATAAATGCAACAGGGGGGAGCGACCCAATCGTGAACCTGCGTGACCTGGTCACCACATTGGACGGTTGCATGACACACACCCAGCTGGGTTATGTCTCAAGTTAGGCCGAACTTTCTGGGACAATTCGAAGCAGCCCCAACTGCAGCTTGGTGACTCACAGCGCGTTGTATCAATGGCAGCAGTGGTTTACTGCTTGTAAAAACTATACGAATGTCCTCATAAGCATGGCCATAAGGGTGTTTATTTACATGTCAGTCTGTCAATATTGAATGCTAATTACAAAATATTGACTAATTAATTAATTTATTTATATTTGTAACCACTATTAATGTGGTTATACACGTTGCATAATATGTGTAATTATCTTCATAATCACGGACATTATGACTTTTTGTTTTTGTGTTGGTCTGTATACGAATATTGATTTATGTAATAATTTATTAATATTACATAACTACTCGATTATATATCTTACCACAATTAAAGTAGTTTTACAAATTGCATGTTTATATAAACATATATCCATGGACATTGTGGCATTTTATAAAAATATAAACGTTTCTGTATGTCGAGATTACCCGCTAATTATCACCTATTAACTAATTAATTTATTTATTATTACTTGACAAGATAATCTATATATATATATATATATATATATATATATATACATATATATATATATATATATATATATATATATATATGTATATATATATATGTATGTATATATATATATATGTGTATATATGTACATATATATATATATATATATATATATATATATATGTATATATATATATATATATATATATGTATATATATATATATATATATATATATATATATATAATTCATTAATTTATTATTACTTGACAAGATAATATATATATATATATATATATATATATATATATACATATATATATATATATATATATATATATATATATATATATATATATATATATATACATATATATATATATATATATATATATATACATATATATATATATATATATATATATATATATATATGTATATATATATATATATATATATATATGTATATCTCTCTTCTCATAATAAATGTGATTATGCACACTGCATAATATGTATAAATATCTTCATATTTATGAATTCTGCTGGTTTTAATTAGAATGTGTTGGTCTGTTAACTTGGTGCACTACTTAGCTAATATTAAGTAATTAACTTAATTAATTAGTATGAAAAAAATATTCCGAATATATTACTCCATTTAATGCATTTCAAAACACTGTAAACAGTATTTCAATAGTTACATAAATAACAAAGTTATGCCATTTTAAATTCACTTTTATTCAAATATTTATCAACAGAAAACAAACAATTAGCCAGTTTTTCTTTAGATCCTCCACACTTCGCAACGTCGTCGATAGAACGTTGACCTCTGCCGTTACAGCATTTCATCCCTTTTTCTGTCCCTGTTCGACAAGGTTGATTTGAATCGGCCTTGTAACAGTTCTTATATTTGGCCTTATGCCTGTATTAAGGCCACAATCTCAGCCTGAGAAAGGTTGTCCTTACGATTTCGCTGTTGTCGCGCTGTTTCCGCCATGATGAGTGTGAGAGGTGAAATTAATTCTGGGTAGATTTGTTCTCAAAATGCGGCAATCCGCTTATCGGTTGCTCATGTCTGTATCCCCTAGCTGGGCGGCATCTGGGCGGCTGTTGTGCAACCCGCCTCAAACTGTCGCCCAGCTAGGTGACACCTAGAGAGATAGGGGTAATTTTAGCCTAACTTGGGTGCGCGTCATACAACCGGGCACTGTCTTGGCCCCTGGTGCTGGGTGTATTGGACTATGGTACTGGCTGTCTTGGCCTTTGGTACTGGTTGTCTTGGCCCCTGGTACTATATATCTTGGCCCCTGGTACTGGTTGACTTGGCCCCTAGTACTGGGTATCTTGGCCCCTGGTACTGGTTGACTTGGCCCCTAGTGCTGGGTATCTTGGCCCCTGGTACTGGTTGACTTGGCCCCTAGTACTGGGTATCTTGGCCCCTGGTACTGGTTGACTTGGCCCCTAGTGCTGGGTATCTTGGCCCCTGGTACTGGGTGACTTGGCCCCCGGTACTAGGTGTCATGGTCCCTGTTACTGGGTGTCAAGGTACCTGGTACTGGGTGACTTGGCCCCTGGTACGGGGTATCTTGTCCCCGGGTACTGGGTGTCTTGTCCCCGGGTACTGGGTGTCTTGTCCCCGGGTACTGGGTGTCTTGTCCCCGGGTACTGGGTGTTTGGGTCCCTGGTACTGGGTGTCTTGCCCCTGGTATTGGATGTATTGGCCGTGGTATTGGATGTGTTTGCCCTGGTACTGGATGTATTGGCCCTGGTACTGGATGTATTGGCCCTGGTATTGGATGTATTGGCCCTGGTATTGGATGTATTGGCCTCTGGTACTGGATGTATTGGCCCTGGTATTGGATGTGTTGGCCCTGGTACTGGATGTATTGGCCTCTGGTACTGGGTGTCTTGCCCCTGGTATTGGATGTATTGGCCGTGGTATTGGATGTGTTGGCCCTGGTATTGGATGTGTTGGCCCTTGTACTGGATGTATTGGCCCTGGTACTGGATGTATTGGCCCTGGTATTGGATGTATTGGCCCTGGTACTGGATGTATTGGCCTCTGGTACTGGATGTATTGGCCCTGGTATTGGATGTGTTGGCCCTGGTACTGGATGTATTGGCCTCTGGTACTGGATGTATTGGCCTCTGGTACTGGATGTATTGGCCCTGGTATTGGATGTATTGGCCCTGGTACTGGATGTATTGGCTCTGGTACTGGATGTATTGGCCCTGGTACTGGATGTATTGGCCCTTGGTAATTGATGTATTGGCCCCTGGTACTGGATATCTTGGACTCTGGTACTGGGTTCTTCGTCCATGGTACTGGGTTCTTGGTCCATGGTACTGGGTTCTTGGACCCTGATACTGTGTCTCAAACCCTCGTATTGGGTGTATTGGCACCTGGTGTTTTGTCTTGGCTCGAGGTACTGGTGTGTATGTGTGTGTTTATGTGTGTGCAGGCGTGCGTGCGTGTTTAGCGCTATGTGCATATTTGTGCGTGCACGTCTGTGTGCATGTTTGTGCATGTTACGTGTGTGTGTGTGTGTGTGTGTGTGTGTGTGTGTGTGTGTGTGTGTGTGCGTGTGTGCGTGTGTGTGTGTGTTTATAGCTGTGTCATATTATCGCTCTTTTCTTCTGTCACCGCTGTCTAAAAGTCTCAACGTTGAAGAATGAGTGAGGAGTTTCTTGTTTCAATGCTTTTATTGTATGACATGTGCGTTTATTGTGACTATGTAAATTAAACAATAAACAACATAAACGTATCAGCAAGCTATTAAATGTAATTCAAACGACATCATTGACAACAGTTACGTACATATCACAGTGTATGTGCAATAATTACCCAGCTTAAATCACCAAACATGAATAAACAAATAAAACAAACAAATATACAAATTTTTATAGCGCTAAATCTAGTTAAAACTATTCATGCCGCTTCACATGTATCACAATATTAAATAAAGTAAGTTATTTGGAAAACAGCAAAACAAAATAAAATAAATTTTACTTTGAAATATATCGTGTAAACCACTCGTGAAAAGAAAAACATATTATTCCTTTTAAAAGTCACGGTAAACATTTTCCAAGTTAAAGTATTGATTAAAGCGTAAACAGATTAAACTTATTGAATAAACTATTAAGATAAAATACACTGTTTTTTCAAATCCTCGAATACACTTGTCTCAAAGTTCGTTTTAAATATTGCAACCGCAACAATTAAAATAATAATTGAGATATAGTGTTTCAAAACTATCTCTCTTTATTTTGCGTAAGATAGCATGTAGTTTGTTCAACGTCCGAAGCCATTGCCATGTCGTTAGTTCCCGTCCCAACTCTTGCCACTGTCCACGGCCGAGAGCGCCATGAGCGATGATGTCGTCTCGTCAGGACATCGTAGTTCAAGTCCGATAACACGGAGTCGCACTCAACGCCATCGACTGTTTCGTTCGCGGTATGAACGTATATGGCACTGACGTCACATTGATGTTGCTGATGCACTGGCACACAGGGATCTTTCGTGAAGTCAATGCCAGTTGCACTTATCAACACCATGGCAGCTTCTTGCGTGGCAAAGTTGTAAATGAGAGTTGAACTTGACGAAAGTAAAGATCACGAGTGGCCGACTGATGTGTCTGGACGACGGTCAGTAGGAGTCCATCAGGCAGGGAGTAGGACACGTCAGGACGCATTGTTTGTGATCGGTGCTGTCAATCCACGATGGTGGTCCAACGTTGGAGAGTTCGAAAGTAGATGACTCTGAAGAGAATGCCGATATCGCCGCCACGACGGTTTCTCGGAGCCACGGCTGCCAAGAGGGAGCGACAAGTCGTAGCAACATCAGCCGTATAGCGTTCTCGGTGGACGGTCACTTCTCGGTGAAGCCCATTCGTCATGGTCACGGTTGACATCTCTGGTGTTCTCGGTAGAATGGTCACTTCTCAGTGAAACCCATTCGTCATGGTCGTGGTTGACATATCTGGTGTTCTCGGTAGATGGCCACTTCTCGGTGAAGCCCATTCGTCATGGTCGTGGTTGACATCTCTAGTGTTCTCGGTAGATGGCCATTTCTCGGTGAAGCCCATTCGTCATGGTCGTGGTTGACATCCCTAGTGTGCTCGGTAGATGGCCACTTCTCGGTGAAGCCCATTCGTCATGGTCGTGGTTCACATCTCTAGTGTGCTCGGTAGATGGCCACTTATCGGTGAAGCCCATTCATCATGGTCGTGGTTGACAGCTCTGGTGTTCTCGGTAGATGGCCACTTCTCGGTGAAGCCCATTCGTCATGGTCGTGGTTCATGGTCCTGGTTGACATCTCTGATGTTCCCTTCCACTTATCACTTCCCCACTTCTCCAAGCCTTCCTCTCCTTATGATCCTCTCCCCATACATCTATCCCTTTCCGTCACCTCCCCATTCCTCTCCCTTCCTCATAGTCCTCCTTTTTTCGTCCACTTCTCCTCCCCACATTTCTCCCTCCCATCCCCGTTCACCTCCGATTGCCGCACTTCTTCATCTCGTCCCCTTCTGCCTCTCCTTCACACATGTATTCCTCCAACCCCCATCCGTATTGCCCCCTCCACTTCCACCTCCCTTCCACATGTTCCTCCGCCCCACCCACCTCCATCCCATATTGCTCCGTCCACTTCCACCTCCCTTCCACATGTTCCTCCGCCCCACCCACCTCCATCCCATATTGCTCCGTCCACTTCCACCTCCCTTCCCCATGTTCCTCCGCCCCACCCACCTCCATCCCATATTGCTCCCTCCACTTCCACCTCTCTTCCACGTGTTCCTCCGCCCCACCCACCTCCATCCCATATTGCTCCCTCCACTTCCACCTCCCTTCCACGTGTTCCTTCGCCCCACCCACCTCCATCCCATATTGCTCCCTCCACTTCCACCTCCCTTCCACATGTTCCTCCGCCCCACCCACCTCCATCCCATATTGCTCCCTCCACTTCCACCTCCCTTCCACATGTTCCTCCGCCCCACCCACCTCCATCCCATATTGCTCCCTCCACTTCCACCTCCCTTCCACATGTTCCTCCGCCCCACCCACCTCCATCCCATATTGCTCCCTCCACTTCCACCTCCCTTCCACATGTTCCTCTGCCCCACCCACCTCCATCCCATATTGCTCCCTCCACTTCCACCTCCCTTCCACATGTTCCTTCGCCCCACCCACCTCCATCCCATATTGCTCCCTCCACTTCCACCTGCATTCCAAATATTCCCCCGTCCCCATTCATTTCCCCTCCCAAATTCCTTCCTCCCCGTCAGCCTCCCTTCAACATATCCCTCCCTCCCCTCCACCCCTTCCTATATTCACCCCCTACATTCACCACCCTTCCCATATTCACCCTCCACTTATTCCTACCTCCCTGTCTACCCAACTTTTCCCCATCCCTTCCCAAACATTCAGAAAACAACACAATCACATTTGCCTAATCGTATTTTGCAATATTTCCATTTACCTGAAAATGTCTCAATGTATTAATTTTACTCTGAATGTTTTTTAAAACTCAGAATCGAACAAAATCATGCAGATGTTAAAAGATAGAAAGGCACTGAAACATAATGTCTCATATTCTGGCCCAAAGATAGGATCAATAATCTGAATACCAGATGGTGGTGGGGATTTTGGCTATCAATATAGTTAGCATTTTATCCATACAAATGCTAAAGACATTTGTCAATTATGTGCTTAGTAAATGCGTATTGGAGTCTTCAAATCCAACAGAGTAATACCATATGTAACCAAAGAAACTGGAAATTCAAGAGAGCTCAATACTTGTTTGTCAAGAGTAGACAGAAAGTTTGGAATATTAGGGGGCTATTAATGAAAGAAAACATTGAAGAGTACATAAGTTGAGTCTTTTCCAGATAAATATGTTACCATTGTAATTGTAATTACATAACAACATCATATAGACAACAACATCAACATATAACAACAGCATATAGATAACAACATAATAACATCATATAGATAACAATATAACTTTATAAATATAAAAAAACATTATATATATAACAACATCAAAAGATAACATTCATCACATTTCAGCATTCCGTTCATTTTGCTGCATGATTAGTTTGATGACTTTGCTGGTTGCACATAGTGATCTGTAGGAGACAGTATTTAGTGATTTGATCTGTGGGAGAGAATACTTAGTTATTTGATCTGTGGGAGACAGTACTTAGTGATTTGATCTGTGGGAGACAGTACTTAGTGATTTGATCTGTGGCAGACAGTACTTAGTGATTTGATCTGTGGGAGACAGTACTTAGTGATTTGATATGTGGGAGACAGTACTTAGTGATTTGATCTGTGGGAGACAGTACTTTGTGATTTGATCTGTGGGTGACAGTACTCAATGACTTGATCTGTGGGTGACAGTACTCAGTGACTTGATCTGTGGGAGACAGTACTCAGTGATTTGATCTGCGGGAGACAGTACTCAGTGATTTGATCTGTGGGAGAAAGTACTCAGTGATTTCATCTGTGGGAGACAGGACTCTGTGATTTGATCTGTGGGCCACGGTACTCAGTGATTTGATCTATGGGAGACAGTACTTAGTGACTTGATCTGTGGGGGACAGTACACAGTGATTTGATCTGTGGGAAACAGTACTCAGTGATTTGATCTGTGGGACACAGTACTCAGTGATTTGATCTGAGGGAAACAGTACTCAGTGATTTGATCTGTGGGACACAGTACTCAGTGATTTGATCTGTGGGACACAGTACTCAGTGATTTGATCTGTGGGAGACAGTACTCAGTGACTTGATCTGTGGGAGACAGTACTCAGTGATTTGATATGTGGGAAACAGTACTCAGTGATTTTATCTGTGGGACACAGTACTCAGTGATTTGATCTGTGGCAGACAGTACTCAGTGATTTGATCTGTGGGCGACAGTACTCAGTGATTTGATATGTGGGCGACAGTACTCAATGATTTTATCTGTGGGCGACAGTACTCAGTGATTTGATCTGTGGGAGACAGTACTCAGTGATTTGATCTGTGAGAGACAGTACTTAGTGATTTGATCTGTGGGAGACAGTACTTAGCGATTTGATCTGTGAGAGGCCGTACTTAGTGATTTGATCTATGGGAGACAATACTTAGTGATTAGATCTGAGGGAGACAGTACTCAGTGATTTGATCTGTGGGAGACAGTACTTAGTGATTTGATCTGTGGGAGACAGTACTCTGTGATTTTATCTGTGGAACAGAGTACACAGTGATTTGATATGTGGCAGACAGTACTTAGTGATTTGATCTGTGGAAGACAGTACACAGAGATTTGATCTGTGCGAGACAGTACTCAGTGATTTGATCTGTAGGAGACAGTTCTCTGTGATTTGATCTGTGGGTGACAGTACTCAGTGACTTGATCTGTGGGAGACAGTACTCAGTGGTTTGATCTGCGGGAGACAGTACTCAGTGATTTGATCTGTGGGAGACAGTACTCAGAGAATTGTTCTGTGGGAGACAGTGCTCTGTGATTTGATCTGTGGGCGACGGTACTCAGTGATTTGATCTATGGGAGACAGTACTTAGTGATTTGATCTGTGGGGGACAGTACACAGTGATTTGATCTGTGGGAAACAGTACTCAGTGATTTGATCTGTGGGAAACAGTACTCAGTGATTTGATCTGTGGGACACAGTACTCAGTGATTTGATCTGTGGGACACAGTACTCAGTGATTTGATCTGTGGGACACAGTACTCAGTGATTTGATCTGTGGGACACAGTACTCAGTGATTTGATCTGTGGGAGACAGTACTCAGTGACTTGATCTGTGGGAGACAGTACTCAGTGATTTGATATGTGGGAAACAGTACTCAGTGATTTTACCTGTGGGACACAGTACTCAGTGATTTGATCTGTGGCAAACAGTACTCAGTGATTTGATCTGTGGGCGACAGTACTCAGTGATTTGATCTGTGGGCGACAGTACTCAATGATTTTATCTGTGGGCGACAGTACTCGGTGATTTGATCTGTGGGAGACAGTACTCAGTGATTTGATCTGTGAGAGACTGTACTTAGTGATTTGATCTGTGGGAGACAGTACTTAGTGATTTGATATGTGGGAGACAGGACATACTGATTTGATCTGTGAGAGGCCGTACTTAGTGATTTGATCTATGGGAGACATTACTTAGTGATAAGATCTGAGGGAGACAGTACTCAGTGATTTGATCTGTGGGAGACAGTACTTAGTGATTTGATCTGTGGGAGACAGTACTCAGTGATTTGATCTGTGGAAGACAGTACACAGTGATTTGATATGTGGGAGACAGTACTCAGTGACTTGATCTGTGGGAGACAGTACTCAGTGGTTTGATCTGCGGGAGACAGTACTCAGTGATTTGATCTGTGGGAGAAACCACTCAGTGATTTCATCTGTGGGAGACAGTACTCAGATAATTGATCTGTGGGAGACAGTGCTCTGTGATTTGATCTGTGGGCGACGGTACTCAGTGATTTGATCTATGGGAGACAGTACTTAGTGATTTGATCTGTGGGGGACAGTACACAGTGATTTGATCTGTGGGACACAGTACTCAGTGATTTGATCTGTGGTACACAGTACTCAGTGATTTGATCTGTGGGAGACAGTACTCAGTGACTTGATCTGTAGGAGACAGTACTCAGTGATTTGATATGTGGGAAACAGTACTCAGTGATTTTACCTGTGGGACACAGTACTCAGTGATTTGATCTGTGGCAGACAGTACTCAGTGATTTGATCTGTGGGCGACTGTACTCAGTGATTTGATCTGTGGGCGACAGTACTCAATGATTTTATCTGTGGGCGACAGTACTCGGTGATTTGATCTGTGGGAGACAGTACTCAGTGATTTGATCTGTGAGAGACAGTACTTAGTTATTTGATCTGTGGGAGATAGTACTTAGTGATTTGATCTGTGGGAGACAGGACATACTGATTTGATCTGTGAGAGGCCGTACTTAGTGATTTGATCTATGGGAGACAATACTTAGTGATAAGATCTGAAGGAGACAGTACTCAGTGATTTGATCTGTGGGAGACAGTACTTAGTGATTTGCTCTGTGGGAGACAGTACTCAGTGATTTGATCTGTGGAAGACAGTACACAGTGATTTGATATGTGGGAGACAGTACTTAGTGATTTGATCTGTGGAAGACAGTACACAGTGATTTGATATGTGGGAGACAGTACTTAGTGGGATATAGTACTCAGAGATTTGATCTGTGCGAGACAGTACTCAGTGATTTGATCTGTGGGTGACAGTACTCAGTGACTTGTTCTGTGGGAGACAGTACTCAGTGATTTGATCTGCGGGAGACAGTACTCAGTGATTTGATCTGTGGGAGAAACCACTCAGTGATTTCATCTGTGGGAGACAGTACTCAGAGAATTGATCTGTGGGAGACAGTGCTCTGTGATTTGATCTGTGGGCGACGGTTCCCAGTGATTTGATCTGTGGGACACAGTACTCAGTGATTTGATCTGTGGGCGACAGTACTTAGTGATTTTATCTGTGGGAGACAGTACTTAGTGATTTTATCTGTGGGAGACAGGACATTCTGATTTGATCTGTGAGAGGCCGTACTTAGTGATTTGATCTATGGGAGACAATACTTAGTGATAAGATCTGAGGGAGACAGTACTCAGTGATTTGATCTGTGGGAGACAGTACTTAGTGATTTGATCTGTGGGAGACAGTACTAAGTGATTTGATCTGTGGAAGACAGTACACAGTGATTTGATATGTGGGAGACAGTACTCAGTGACTTGATCTGTGGGAGACAGTACTCAGTGGTTTGATCTGCGGGAGACAGTACTCAGTGATTTGATATGTGGGAAACAGTACTCAGTGAATTTACCTGTGGGACGCAGTACTCAGTGATTTGATCTGTGGCAGACAGTACTCAGTGATTTGATCTGTGGGCGACCGTACTCAGTGATTTGATCTGTGGGCGACAGTACTCAATGATTTTATCTGTGGGCGACAGTACTCGGTGAGTTGATCTGTGGGAGACAGTACTCAGTGATTTGATCTGTGAGAGACAGTACTTAGTGATTTGATCTGTGGGAGACAGTACTTAGTGATTTGATCTGTGGGAGACAGGACATACTGATTTGATCTGTGAGAGGCCGTACTTAGTGATTTGATCTATGGGAGACAATACTTAGTGATAAGATCTGAGGGAGACAGTACTCAGTGATTTGATCTGTGGGAGACAGTACTTAGTGATTTGATCTGTGGGAGACAGTACTCAGTGATTTGATCTGTGGAAGACAGTACACAGTGATTTGATATGTGGGAGACAGTACTTAGTGATTTGATCTGTGGAAGACAGTACACAGTGATTTGATATGTGGGAGACAGTACTTAGTGGGAGATAGTACTCAGAGATTTGATCTGTGCGAGACAGTACTCAGTGATTTGATCTGTGGGTGACAGTACTCAGTGACTTGATCTGTGGGAGACAGTACTCAGTGATTTGATCTGTGGGAGAAACCACTCAGTGATTTCATCTGTGGGAGACAGTACTCAGAGAATTGATCTGTGGGAGACAGTGCTCTGTGATTTGATCTGTGGGCGACGGTACTCAGTGATTTGATCTATGGGAGACAGTACTTAGTGATTTGATATGTGGGTGACTGTACTCAGTGATTTGATCTGTGGGAAACAGTACTCAGTGATTTGATCTGTGGGAGACAGTACTCTGTGATTTGATCTGTGGGTGACAGTACTCAGTGATTTGATCTGTGGGAGACAGAATTCAGTGATTTGATCTGCGGGAGACAGTACTCAGTCATTTGATCTGTCGGAGAACGTACTCAGTGAGTTGATCTGTGGGAGACGGTACTCAGTGATTTGATTTGAGGGAGACAGTACTTAGTGATTTGATCTCAGGGAAACAGTACTTAGTGATATGATCTGTGGGAGACAGTACTCAGTGATTTGATCTGTGGCAGACAGTACTCAGTGAGTTGATCTGAGGGAGACAGTACTGAGTGAGTTGATCTGTGGGAGACAGTACTTAGTGATTTGATATGTGGGAGATAGTACTCAGTGATTTGGTCTGTGCAAGACAGTACTCAGTGATTTGATCTGTGGGCGACAGTACTCTGTGATTTGATCTGTGGGTGACAGTACTCAGTGATTTGATCTGTGGGAGACAGTAATCAGTGATTTGATCTGAGGGAGACAGTACTGAGTGATTTGATCGGTGGGAGACAGTACTCAGTGATTTGATCTGGGGGAGACAGTAGCCAGTTATTTGATCTATGGGAGTCAGTACTCAGTGAGTTGATCTGTGGGAGACGGTACTCAGTGATTTGATTTGAGGGAGACAGTACTTAGTGATTTGATCTCAGGGAAACAGTACTTAGTGATATGATCTGTGGGAGACAGTACTCAGTGATTTGATATGTGGCAGACAGTACTCAGTGAGTTGATCTGTGGGAGACAGTACTCAGTAATTTGATATGTGGGAGACAGTACTCAGTAATTTGATCTGTGGGAGACAGTACTTAGTGATTTGATCTGTGGGAGACAGTACTCGGTGATTTGATCTGTGGGAGACAGTACTTGGTGATTTTATCTGTGGGAGACAGTATCTAGTGATATGATCTGTGGGAGACAGTTCTTAGTGATTTGATCTATGAGAGCAAAGCATTCATCCCAAACAAATATAACATTAAGTGACACCAAATTTAGTCAACCAACACCACTGGCGGCATCATTGTCAATTCTTGTACATACATTATGTAGATAACAACACCAACACAAAGCATTCATCCCAAACAAATATAACATTAAGTGACACCAAATTTAGTCAACCAACACCACTGGCGGCATCATTGTCAATTCTTGTACATACATTATGTAGATAACAACACCAACACAAAGCATTCATCCCAAACAAATATAACATTAAGTGGCAGCATATTTAGGCATTCAACACCATTGCTTAGTTATTATGGCGTATTCTGACCTTCGGGTCAGAATACTGCCACGGTTTATGACTCTCTCTCTCGCTCAGTCCTTTAATGTTAGCATCCCATGTGATCTATTGCAATTTCTGTACTAATAATTATACAAACCACACTAATTGGTTGCAATTTCACCGCCGTCACCAATCAATGCCTTCTTGTTGCTCAACTCGGTACACAGAATATATAATTCTCATTCACAATCGTATTAATTTCACTTCACTATGGTTTGTATTACTAACGGTATTTAGGTAATTATTGGGTCACATACCTAACTACACCGGCTGTAGGTCATTGCGGGTGGTTAGAAACAGGGTTATGGTAACTGCTCGAATAATTAGATTAGAGCAGCTATTACACGATTTGTTAATAATAATAATAATAAGGTTTATTTCAGACAAGACGTCCATATATGTATACATAAAATACAATTAAAAAAAAAAAAAGTACAATACATATAATACAATCAAAGTTATATGTTGTGCGTCTAATATGATTTATAATTATAACATGTCTCAATGTATTAGTGTCCAAATGTGCATAAGTGATATGTATTTTATAATAAACCATTGATATCACTGAAGTGATATGTTATATTTGCGGAAAGAGAACATCTATTTGTGGCATGAAGCCTAGATGCCAGCTCTTGGCAACGTTCTGTCAACAGACTAGTGTGTATGTGTTGTGGCAACAATATAATGATGTCATGAGGTCTCATTCAATTAGTCAACCTCTTTTCAGAACATTGTCTCTTAGCCAATCTCTCAATGCTGACCCTGAGTGTGGTCACTGCCAGGGCGCTGGACGTTCTCTGTGCTACTTCAACGTCCCAGATTGAGACGGGACCGACATTAAGGAAACGTCTCCATGAGGTTGTTATTGACACCCAAATGTCTTCAGACCCAGAATTCTGGTCACATGACCTTTCAACATGTAACTGTTCAGGATATGTCCGACCACACATGATCATGTGCCATGGGTTGCTGCTGCTGGTGATATCAACCAGTTCAGTTTGTCATACATGCCATGTCTGGGAGGTAGGAGCAGGTATTTGAATACAATTATTAAGCTGCTAGTGCGATTTGGAGAATGGATCGTAATACTGGAATTTCCAGAAATTGTTTATCGGTTTTCAAATTGGGGCGGACATTTGTGCTATTCTCCCGGATGAAGCAGTCAAGACTGGCGTAATCAATATATTAGTCTGATTCGGCTAAATCATACACTTCTCGTAGCGGGTAGTTTATATGTAGAAGCGCCCAGGGTTGCTACATTGCAAACACGTGAATTTTCCTAATCCTGGCGCACACCTATTTTTCGGTCATGTGTCCGCAATCAAATTCCCAACATTGAATAACATCTTTCATTTCATCAGAGCATTTGGGGCTATAAAAGATCCTACGCATGACGTCAATATAACCTGTAGTTGCCTCACATAATTCTGATATCTCTGGTTCTGTTTCTGTCTGTCTGTCTCTTTGTCTCTTTCAATCTGCCTGCCTAGCTCTTTCTCTCTCTCTCTCTCTCTCTCTCTCTCTCTCTCTCTCTCTCTCGCTCGCTTGCTCACTTTCTTTCTCTCTCTCTCTCTCTCTCTCTTTCTCTATACTATTATAGCCATTGCTGTTCCTGTCTTTTGCTCTCTCAATCTGCCTCTCAGTCTCTTTTTCTACCTATATATTCTCTCTCTCTCTCTCTCTCTTAGTCACTCTCCTTCTATATATCTTTCTCTCTGTGCTCCAATATATCTTTCTCTCTACAGGTCTCTCTCTCAATCTGTTTCTCAATCTCTTTCTCAGTCACTCTCCCTCTATATCTCTTTCTCTCCCTCTGTCTCCCCTCCTATATATCTTTCTCTCTCTCTCTCTCTCTTTCTCTCTTTGTCTGTCTTTCTCTCTCTGTGTCTCTCTCAGCCTCTCTCTCTCTCTCTCTCTCTCTCTTATTCTAATACAATTACTTTTTGTCATGACGGATGTTAAGATAATTAAAAAATAAGTTATAATAAAATGTTATCAAAAACTGTATATATTATAAAGCCTACATAATATACAGAAATATAGCCAACTTTTGAGAATTTTTCTTGAAATTAAACTTTCTAACCTACAATTCAAAAATATTCCTATGTAGAATAGATATTGCCTAGTATACTTTGTTATTGTTATGTGAATGTTATTGTTTAAAAGTCATAGTCATACAATATCATATTAAAACATTAATACATTATGTAAAATAATAAAATATGTATAATAAAAAGCAAACTTGTATAAAACTATACCATGTCATATACAATTATTATATAAAACAAATAAAATATATAAAACACAAAAAATTATATCAAATAAAATCATATACAATTACACTGATATATAAAATAATAATATCAACTGATATACAATTATTATGTAAAATAAATAAAACCACATTAAATAAAATCATATAAAATTACCAAAATCATATAAAATCGTATAGTAATTTGTCATATAAATAATAATAAAAATCCAAACTAAATGATGTAATATATATATATATATATATATATATATATATATATATATATATATATATATATATATAATGACATACAATAATGTAAAATAAATAAAATCATAGAAAATTCAAAAGTATATAAAATCATACAGTATCAAAACAAAATATGAAATGATAAACTGTTATTCTATAAAAATAAATAAAATCATATAATAATAATAATAATAATTTTATTTAGACACCTAATTTCTTTACATAGTAAATTCAGGGGTGTGTACAAGTAAAATAGCTTTAAAATTAAATACATTACAGCAGTTCAGCAAATTGTAAGTACACATTTTGATAAAATAATGCACACAAAAAGTAAAAAAGTAAATGTACGCTCATTTAAAATATAAAGTGTTCATGTTCTTTTTAAAATGTCTAGAATAAATTACGAAGATGACTGTTTAAAGAAAAACGTGTTTAGGTCTTTCTTAAACTGTCCGGAATCTTGTTGTTTCCTGAGATAAAATGGAAGCGAGTTCCACAGTGCAGGTCTCGCACATGAAAAGGCTCGTCGCCCGAATCCTTTTAGGTTGACCCTTGGAACGCAGACGAGAACCTGGTCAGCCGAGCGCAGACTGCGATGGGGAACGTACGGCGTGATTCGATCAGCCAGATAGCGTGGAATGTTAGCATGCACGGCGCTGTGCATAAAAGTCAGCAGTTTGAAATGAATACGATGTGTCACGGGTAGTCAGTGCAACTCTCGCAGAGCCTCCGTCATGCTATGTTGGTCACGGCGATGTAAACGTAGGATGACGCGCGCTGCTGAACGCTGGACCATTTCAAGTCTATACAACAGCGTTCCAGTAATGCCGTACAGGGCAGCATTACCAAAATCAAGTCGCGACGTGACTAACGCATGAACAAGTGTCTTGCATGCTCGAAGAGTTAGCGCAGATCGTATTTGCGCTATACAACGAAGTTGGGCGTAGGCAGTCCGGCAGGTACAGCTTACGTGTGCGGTCATCGAAAAAGTTGAATCGAGGTGCACGCCAAGGTCGCGAATGCTGGCCGAAGTGGTAACGTTGCGTCCACAGATGTCGATGACAAGAGGACGTGGCTGCGGAGTGCGGTGGTTCGGTGTGGTAAAGTGAATTGTCTCTGTTTTTGCTTCGTTCAAAAGTAGGTAGCGCGACGCTAGCCAAGCTTTCACGTCGATGACACACCGGGATATCTGGTCGGCTGCAGACGCCGAATCGTTAGGTGGAAAGTCAACATAGAGTTGTGTGTCGTCAGCGTACACATGGTAACGAACACCATGCGTTTCGAAGATATATGACAGGCCAGCGCAGTAAACAGTGAAAAGTAGAGGGCCCAACACACTGCCCTGTGGAACTCCGTGTCGCAGTCGGGTTCTGTGAGACGAGTGACCGTCGACACTGACGCATTGTGTGCGGTCGGAAAGATACGATGCTAGCCAGCAGAGTGCGTCGCCTCGTACCCCGATTCGATGTAGATCTATTAACAGTATGTCATGGTCGATAGTGTCAAACGCAGCGCTGAGGTCCAGCAGTACAAGTACTGCGTGCTTATGCATATCCAGAGATCGCAAAATGTCGTCACAATTGCGGTTTCGACACTGTGTGCCCGGCGGTAGGCACTCTGAAATGGATCTTCGAGGTCGTTGCTTTGCAGATGTAGACGCAGTTGGGCGGACACGTGACGTTCGAGTAATTTGGATGCATGAGGAAGGTTAGAGATAGGTCGGTAGATGGAGTAGTCGTCGGCGGAAAGACCCGAGCGTTTTAGATGAGGCGTGATGACAGCGTGTTTCATACTTGCCGGAACAGTGGATGATTCGTAAGATAGGTTGATGATACTCCTGAGAATCGGCGCCAAAATGGAGGTATTAGCTTTCAGGATAGCGGAAGGCAGTGGATCGATATTGGACGTCTTTATCTTGACATTTTGAATAAGTGACGTTACTTCTTCGAGCGAAGCCGGCTGAAACGCCAGCAGTGGCGACAAAACAACACGTGCATGCGCGTTATAGACGTTCGCTGATGGCATCGGGATTTGGCAGCGGATCGAGTCGATCTTGTCGGTGAAGTGACTCGCGAAACGATCGGCAATAATAGCAGGGCCACCTATCTCATTCGGTAGAGTGTTTCCGCATTTTCGGCCAAGCAAGCGGTTCGTAATGCGGTTCGAGGCAGTTTCAATCACTTTACTGTAAAATGCGGCTTTAGTTGAAGCCAGCGTTCTGCAGTATTGATCACGCAACTCGATATAACAATTACGGTAGTTGTCGGTTCTGCTTTGGCGCCATTTGCGCTCAGACAGACGGACCCGACGTTTCATGTCATCGAGTTTCCTACACCACCAAGGAGTGTGTGGCCGTTCGTTTACCGTACGCTGCACAAGTGGTTCATGGTGATCGATAAGGCACGACAGCTCGGAACAATACTTATCATAAAGGCTGCACACATCACCGAGAGGTTGGGTGATGACATTATACTCACTGAGATCTGTCGTGAAGCTGGAGTTGTCAATCGCCGCATATCGACGGTACGTTATTGTCTTTCGAGGCGGGCGGGGCTTGGTGGTGGCAAGATCACAAATAACAGCAAAATGATCGGTGACAAGATTGTTACCAGATACTCCTGGAACCAGTGATAAGGAAGAGGCCGTAATTACGAGATCAAGTACATTTCCGCGGTTGTGTGTTGCATCTCTAACGTTCTGTCTTAAGTTGGCGTCAGATTGGACGTCGCGAAGAGCTCTTGCGTGCGGATCACTGTCGTCGCCGTACCGTACGTTGAAATCGCCGACGATGATGCTGCCGGACTTCGTTCCGACGCATTCGACGAGTTCTCGAAACTCGGTAAGGAAGGTGGCGAACGGCTGGGAGTTGCGACTGGATGATGGCGGTCGATATATGACGAACAGTCGTAGTGTAGAAGAGACCCTTGGAGAAGGTAATTGTAGGTCGAGGCATTCAAATGAGGAAGCGGGCCAAAGTGTTGAGTGATCGACAGTGTATGTAGCTCGGAAAAGTACACAGACACCACCGCCATGACGGTTTCTCCGAGAGCAACATGTTCGAATGTATATCCGCCGGGTGCGACAGCGGTTGCAGACACGGTGTCCTCCCAAGATAGCCACGTCTCTGTCAAGCACAATATGTCCAGATCGTGGTCAACAACAAAGTCAGCTAAAAAAATCCCCCTTGTTGCAGACAGATCTCGCATTCAGCAGATACAACTTGGCAGGCCGCATGTTTGTGGTCAGCATTGGGACTTGTATATTATTGCCCCGGGAAGAAAGTGGCGGCTTGGTCAAAGTTGGAGGACGGGACGTTATTATTACAGGTAACTTGCGTGGCTTATGGGCACCCGCACGACAGCCCCGATGGGTGGGTCGGTGGAGTGCCACCCCTGCGACGCACGCTGCTCTCCAAGCTGTATTGTTCAGATTTAATAAAATAATATAATGTCATATAAATAATAAAAATTCCAAATAATGCACAATTATTTGTAGCAAATTTAAGAATAAAAAGATATACAATTATGAAACTAAATGATGTAAATATATATATATATATATATATATATATATATATATATATATATATATATATATATATATATATATATATATATATATATATATATAATGACATACAATAATGTAAAATAAATAAAATCATAGAAAATAAAAAATATATAAAGTCATACAGTATGAAAACATAATATGAAAAGATATACTGTTATTCTATCAAATAAATAAAATCGTATACAAAGTAGTAAAATAATACAATGTGATATAATTAATAATAAAATGATAATAATGTACAATAATATATATATAATAATAACTAAATGATGTAAATAAATAAAATCATAGAAAAATAAATATATTATTATGTTATCGCAAATGATATAAAATGAAACATTGTGATTATATAAACAAAATATATAACTTTGTATGTATAAAATGTACTACAATCGTATAATTTCATATACTAAAAAACATACAATTATATATATATATATATATATATATATATATATATATATATATATATATATATATACAATCATATAAAAACATACAATTATAAAATATATATTATGATATAATATATGATATATATATATATATATAATATATATATATATATATATATATATATATATATACATGTGTGTGTGACATAAAACATAAATACAATCATATAAATGACAGCTTAAGATTAATTAAAATTGCTAAATCACATTAAAAATTCAATACAATAATAACAAATATATAAAACAATACCAAATAATATACAGTTATTATTTAGAAACATATAAAATCATATGATAAAACAATATCAAAAAATATATACACGATATACATGTGTATGAGTATGTGAATATGTATACATATATATGATTATACATACATATATAATCAGCCATCACTACGCTTCACATCACTTCGGCAGATTGTGCTTGACGTGTTCTCCAGCCACAGTTCCAGCTTGCCTTGTTCCACTGATATTTCCGCTATTTCAACGCGGTGTGGAAGACTATGTGACGCTCAGGCAGTCTGACCAATGGACACAATGGACAGTTCCGCCGCCGACAGCAGGACGTGTTTTTTGTTTTTCTTTTTTCCTTTTTTTCTGTCTCTTTTTTCCTTTTTTTTTCTTTCTCTTCTTTTCCCTTTTTTCTTTTTTTTCTTTTTTCTTTTTTTTCTTTTCTTTGTTTTTAGTTTTTTCTTTCCCTTTTTTCCTTTCTCTTTTTTCCTATTTTTTTTTTTTTTTTTTTTTTTTTTTTAGTGAACACTTGATAACCCATAGTCTTCCTTGTTCACATGCCGTCTGGAGCTTGGTTCTGGACGGCAACTTGCTAAACCTTGTTAAACCTACTGTGTTACATATCGAGCTGTCTGAAGCAATCGCCCTAATGTCCGATATGACGTCTTGATGCCGTATATGGAAGGGTTCGCCGTCGAACAAATCCATGTTGCAATGATTGTGTTTTGCGAGCTTATAACTTCTCGATTCGACCCACACGTTGAACATTTGCCTGAGGTCGAGATCTGTGACGAGTACACGGTGGTCGCTGTCGCGTTATGTACTGGCAAATGCGCAGGAGTCTTTCAATTGTCGTTTGTGTGTCCTTCGAATGATAACATAATCAACCACATTGTTTATGGGTACAGTCGTCGTATCATGACGTTCACTGCAAAGCTGATAGTTCTCTTTGACACCGTCACCACCAGAAACGTTACGTCACTTGCCGTTGCCAAATCATACATCGGCACTTAGTGAACTATCGCACTGTTGAGGTAGTTTGGGGCTGGGGCAGGATCTTCAATATGTAAGTACATATCGTGAAGGTGCTTCTCATTCTGATCGGCAACCAATGCAGTGACTGCAGAATCGGCGTGACACGTTCTCGCCGTCTAACGCCGTTGACGAGTCGAGCGTCCGAGATGTGTGCTTGTTGAAGTCGATTTGTCTGTCCATTGTTCAGCAGAGCATTGCAGTAGACGACGTAGTTTAGCACAAGACAGCATGTATTTTCGTGTTCGTGTTTTCGATTTAAGTGTTCGATTATAGTATCGCATATATATGTACAAGGTGAAAGATTGCAATAATCGAACAAACAAGGATGTATATGCTACGATACAGCAACTTGATTTGCCCTGTATGTGTTGGCCTGGTTGGTTTCGAGAATATCCATCACACATACATCTTCTTTCACCTGTTGCAATTAGCCGGCAAGGTGCCTCTAACGGGAAAACAAGTTATTTCTTTGGAAAAAATTACTCACGCCATGGTATATGTTTATCCAGTTTCTGCAGCGAAGGGGCGGACATACGGGAGTTTATACCCTTGTGTGGTGAGTGCAGCACGATGAACATATGTTGTGTTACTATTTAGGTGAGTTGATATATCAGCATTCAGACATTCCGCATTCAGGCTCTGATTTCGATGATACACGGGATGAGCCGCTGTTTAGTGTGTGACAGTTCGTCAGACACCGCAGAGTTATATATAACAGAGCTGGATGTCATCATAGTTATATATATAACATAGAGCTGGATGTTATCAGAGTTATATATAACATAGAGTTGGATGTCATCAGCGAATTGGGGGGAAAGCACAAGATGTGTCATGCAGATGTAAGCGATAAGTGTTGTAAATGCTTTAAACATCATTGGTCGAAGTACTCCTCCCCGCGGTAAACCGTGACAGACTGAGATTGTGTTCGAAGAAGACGAACCGATCGTCAAACGTTGATACCTGCCGGTCAAGTTAAATATAAACCAGTCACGTGCCACACCGTCGATGTTGACTCGTAATACAAGATTGTTTATCAGTTTGTCAATGTTGATTGGGTCGGACGTTGTACTCGAGTCCAGCAGAAGCAACATGGCACATCGTCCAGAAACGAGAATGTGCACGATGTCATGTCGAACTTTCACCAGCGCTGTTTGTGCAGAGTGGTATTGTTTGTAAACTGACTGCATTTCGTCATGCAGGTTATTCGTTGCCATGTGCTGCCATTAACAGCTTTGGCGATATGATGTTCATCTTGTTGCGTTCTTTGTGTAGGTGGAATGTTGTCATCGAGCTGCTGGTGTAGATGTCTTTCAGGAGTTCGATGTACACATCTTCTAACCCCAGTTCTTGAAGCGAGATCAGTATACTGCTTACGTCTGCAATGAGTTGAAGGCTTTCTCGTAGTCGACGAGTGAGATGCAGAGGAGGATGTTATATTATCAGCACTTCTCCTTCAATTAGTTTACGACGTGTAGGTGGTATGGCGTTGAATAACTGGTCCTTTGTGTCAGACCTCTTGGTCAGTGATGGTCATTAAATCCTTGTGCTCACAACATACACTTTGTTTCAGATAAACCTCGTGGTCAATGGTGGCGATTGAGTCCTTGTGCTCACAACAAACACTTTGTTTCAAATATACCTCGTGGTCAGTGATGGCGACTGAGACCTTGTGCTCACAACATACAATTTGTGTCAGATAGACCTCGTGGTCAGTGGTGGCGATTGAGTCCTTGTGCTCACAACAAAAACTTTGTTTCAGATAGACCTCGTGGTCAGTGATGGCGACTGAGACCTTGTGCTCACAATAAACACTTTGTGTCAGATAGACCTCGTAGTCAGTGATGGCGATTGAGTCCTTGTGCTCACAACAGACACTTTGCTTCAGATAGACCTCGTGGTCAGTGGTGGCGATTGGGTCCTTGTGCTCACAACAAACACTTTCTTTCAAATATATCTCGTGGTCAGTGGTGGCGATTGAGACCTTGTGCCCACAACAAACACTTTGTTTCAAATAGACCTCGTGGTCAGTGATGGCGATTGAGTCCTTGTGCTCACAATAAACACTTTGTTTCAGATATACCTCGTGGTCAGTGATGGCGATTGAGTCCTTGTGCTCACAACAAACACTTCGTGTCAGATAGACCTCGTGGTCAGTGATGGCGATTGAGTCCTTGTGCTCACAATAAACACTTTGTTTCAGATAGACCTCGTGGTCAGTGATGGCGATTGAGACCTTGTGCTCACAATAAACACTTTGTTTCAAATAAACCTCGTGGTCAGTGATGGCGATTGAGACCTTGTGCTCACAACAAACACATTGTTTCAAATAGACCTCGTGGTCAGTGATGGCGATTGAGTCCTTGTGATCACAACATAAACGTTGTTTCAGATAGACCTCGTGGTCAGTGATGGCGATTGAGTCCTTGTGCTCACAACAGACACTTTGCTTCAGATAGACCTCGTGGTCAGTGGTGGCGATTGGGTCCTTGTGCTCACAACAAACACTTTCTTTCAAATAGATCTCGTGGTCAGTGGAGGCAATTGAGTCCTTGTGCCCACAACAAACACTTTGTTTCAAATAGATCTCGTGGTCAGTGATGGCGATTGAGTCCTTGTGATCACAACATACACTGTGTTTCAAATATACCTCGTGGTCAGTGATGGCGATTGTGTCCGTGTGCGCACAACATACACTTTGTATCAAATAGACCTCGTGGTCAGTGATGGCGATTGAGTCCTTGTGCTCACAATAAACACTTTGTTTCAGATAGACCTCGTGGTCAGTGATGGCGATTGAGTCCTTGTGCTCACAATAAACACTTTGTTTCAGATAGACCTCGTGGTCAGTGATGGCGATTGAGTCCTTGTGATCACAACAAACACTTTCTTTCAAATAGATCTCGTGGTCAGTGGAGGCAATTGAGTCCTTGTGCCCACAACAAACACTTTGTTTCAAATAGATCTCGTGGTCAGTGATGGCGATTGAGTCCTTGTGATCACAACATACACTGTGTTTCAAATATACCTCGTGGTCAGTGATGGCGATTGTGTCCGTGTGCGCACAACATACACTTTGTATCAAATATACCTCGTGGTCAGTGATGGCGATTGAGTCCTTGTGCTCACAATAAACACTTTGTTTCAGATAGACCTCGTGGTCAGTGATGGCGATTGAGTCCTTGTGCCCACAACAAACACTTTGTTTCAGAGAGACCTCGTGGTCAGTGGTGGCGATTGAGTCCTTGTGCCCACAACAAACACTTTGTTTCAGATAGACCTCGTGGTCAGTGGTGGCGATTGAGTCCTTGTGCTCACAACAAACACTTTCTTTCAAATAGACCTCGTGGTCAGTGGTGGCGATTGAGTCCTTGTGCCCACAACAAACACTTTGTTTCAAAATGACACAAGTGCAAGTATCGGTCGCTGTTTGCGTGCACCCCCACATAAACCTCGATGGGTGGCCAATGGACTACCACCCCCACATAAACCTCGATGGGTGGCCAATGGACTACCACCCCCACATAAACCTCGATGGGTGGCCAATGGACTACCACCCCCACATAAACCTCGATGGGTGGCCAATGGACTACCACCCCCACATAAACCTCGATGGGTGGCCAATGGACTACCACCCCCACATAAACCTCGATGGGTGGCCAATGGACTACCACCCCCACATAAACCTCGATGGGTGGCAATGGACTACCACCCCCACATAAACCTCGATGGGTGGCCAATGCACTACCACCCCCGCTTCACAAGTAGCTCTCCGTGCAGCATTGTTGAGCTGAATGCGACTGTGACTGTTGGGCCGTAACCGATACAGGCAATCTTAGGTTATGCTGGGCGTGAAATCAATGTCCACTTTGTCCGTGTAACACATGACTGATATAGATATATGTAAATACATATTCTTATACATATATATATATATATATATATATATATATATATATATATATATATATATATATATATATATATATATATAGGTACACACACACACGTGAGTTCTGTAGATTACATAACAAGTGTAGCATACAATACAATAATAATAATAATCATCATGTCAAATCGAATAAAAAAAATAGAATTATGGAATTATATTCATACAAAACATACATTCAAACAATTATTATAACGTCATATAACATTATAAGAAATTATGAGAATGGGATTAAATAGTAGAAAAAAGGACAATTATTTTGAAATAAAAAATTTATATTTTAAGTCACACCCACACCCATATATATATATATATATACAAACTTTATAAAAATTCATAATTCATAACTATACAAAATGTATCAATAAAATCATAACAAATCACACGCATAGTTATTATGTAAAACATATACATTACATACATTACATTTAAATAACATCAAATCACAATAAATACGTATATAGTGAAATAACGTCATATAAATTAATAAATATATAACACAAATAAAATAAATAATAAAATTAAGTAAATAATCATATTATGAATCTCATACAACAATTAAGGAATTATGTAAATAACATAGTTATTCAAAAATATGTAAAATCAAATAAAAGTACCAAATCATGACTAGCAAAATAAAATCATCCCAAATTATAATAACAACGTATACAAATATCCAAAATCGTATAAAAGAAAAAAATATAACAATATACAAAATCTTGAAATGACAAAATCATATAAATAAAATCATAAAAAATTATACATAATTATTCTATTAAACATGTAACATAATATACAATTTCTAGAAAAGCTACAAAGAAAATTAATCTCAAATCGTGTAAAATAAAACAAAATTAAATATATACATGCAAAAGACGTAAACTGTAATTTTTAATTTTTAAATGATTAAAAAATAATAATATTTTAAATACAAAATCATGTAAATAAAAATGTGTAAGCATAAATAATATATACAATTAAAATAAAACAAATCATATATAACCATTACTAATTATAAAACAAACTATACCAAATAATGTACATTGTTATTATGTAAGACATAAAACTACACAAAAATAATAAATATAATACAAAATCATTTAAAACCAAATTCAAATAAATAACATCTATAAAATAAAATCTAGGATTGTATAATGTTCTACATAATCTTACAACATTATATAAAATTATATAGAAAAGTAATAGTTTACAATTCACCCCAAGTCATGTACAATTATCATATGAAAATATAAAATATAGGTTATACAAAATTCATTTTTTAAACAATCATATATATAAATAGTATACATATATATAATAGTATAAAGTATCTAATAACTTGATATAAAGTCATTTTAAATGTTTATAAATTCTGACAAATAATAGAAAATACACAATAATTTAGAATTATATAAACTAAAATAAATCGTATTAAATTATATTGTTAAAATAATGTGAAGAATAACATAAATTTGTTCAAAATTATATAAAAATATAAATTCTAAAAAATAAAATCATAAAATGTTATATAAAATGAAATACAGTATTAAACCATATAGAAAGAATGTATCACATTATAAAAAGTATATACAAATTTATTAGACATTTATGTAAATCTACATAGGAGCATGTAGTATAATCATATGGAACTCTGTAAAATCATATCTTATTATTATGTAAGGGTTCACGTGGAAAGGAAGTTATATTATTAGTATTGTTGTTGTTATATTATTATTATTGTTATTATTGTTATTATTATTAATATAATGAAACATGATATATTGTAATAAAAAATAAAACTCTTTCTCTCTCTCTCTCTCTCTCTCTCTCTCTCTCTCTCTATATATATATATATATATATATATATATATATATATATATATATATTATTATGTAAGGGTTCACGTGGAAAGGAAGTTATATTATTAGTATTGTTGTTGTTATGTTATTATTATTGTTATTATTGTTATTATTATTAATATAATGAAACATGATATATTGTAATATAAAATAAAACTCTTTCTCTCTCTCTCTCTCTCTCTCTCTCTCTCTCTCTCTCTCTCTATATATATATATATATATACTGCAGTGACCACAATACCATGGCAGTGACCACAGTACCGTGGCAGTGACCACAGTACCATGGCAGTGACGGCAGTACCATGGCAGTGGCGCCAGTACCCTGGCAGTGACCACAGCTTTTAAGTGCACAGAGGATGGAATAGCATAGGTGGGTATCACCTGTTGCTTATCTATAGGCATGCTCCAAGCTGTTGTGGTCTATAGCACTGTCTCTTCCGAGAGCAACACATGCATTTTATTTTGATTGATGTAGATGAAGCAGCACACGATAAGTCTGTGTCAGTGACAAGGCAATCTATTATTGGTATGAGTAACCATCATGGGTTTTACTAAATAAATCAAATTGCCTATCACATGTAAATCCTTTAACTGTGATTGAGTAGGCATAACTGTGCATGGTGTCAAAGTTTTCATATATGATGTTTGTGTTTTATTGTGAGCAAAGCAGGATAAATGGATATGAAGAGGCATAGAAAGAGAGTGAAATATATTTTCTAATAGCAATTACACTTACTCATCAATGGCATGACATGATGTAATTCCTCTTGCTGCCATTTCTGCAGTGCAGAAACGATTTCAGCCAGGCAGGGAAACTTCTATCCTATTTCTGCCCTAATACAAAACCAACCCTGCCTATCCGCCGGTGTAGAAAGGCAAGCAGACACAATTATTAGTCAACAGGCCCCTGTTCCTAATACTAATACGGTATCGTATTACTCTGTATGGAATTGTGGTCCTCTTATTGCGTGTTTTGTCCCTATTATGCTTCATTGGTAGATAATGTAGCGTACTAATAAATATACAGAGTAGGACAGTCAGACTTAATTTCCGATAGCAATGCACGGTAGAGCTAATATCTATCATTGGATTTACATAAGGATTTCTGTAACACATTACAGGTATCAACACTCTGTGGAAGAGTTCCCTACGTCAGCTAGTAAGAACATGTGTGCATTTGTCACAGGACACTTGGAGACGGCGGTGAAACTGGAATAATATTTAGCTGGTTTAGTTAATGTTATACCAAGTATTGCTTATCAGTAAGATTGTGCACTACAACAGCCATTATACCATTACACAAACGACGCTACCACTTGGGGCCTCCACCCGTAGTACAGTTTACAGACAAGTCCGCCGCGCACATTACTCTCGCGGTACGGGCCAGTCGTACAGGAGGATGCAAACGCGGCCCCTTGTGGGGCCGCCCGCCGCGCCCTTTACTCGCGCTATACGGGCCAGTCGTAGAGAGGGACGCCCGCCGCGCACTTTATTCGCGCGGTACAGGCCAGTTGTACAGGTGGACGCAAAGGCGGCATCGTACCCATAGTACAGGCAAGTGTGATCTTTACACAACCGCAGCCCTCTATGGGACAGTTAGACACTGTACCAATAGTACAGGCAAGTTTGATCTTTACACAACCACAGCCCTCTATGGGACAGTTAGACACTGTACCTATAGTACAGGCAAGTTTGATCTTTACACAACCACAGCCCTCTAAGGGAGAGTTAGACACTGTACCCATAGTACAGGCAGGTTTGATCTTTACACAACCAGAACCCTCTATGGGACAGTTAGACAGACGAGTAAAGCCCGCCGCGCACTTTACTCGCGCGGTACGGGCCAGTCGTAGAGATGTTATAGTACAGGCAAGTTTGATCTTTACACAACCGCAGCCCTCTATGGGACAGTTAGACACCGTACCTATAGTACAGACAAATTTGATCTTTACACAACCACAGCTTTCTAAGGGACAGTTAGAAACAGAACCCATGGTACAGGCAGATTTGATCTTTACACAACCACAACCTTCTATGTAACAGTCAGACACCGTACCCATAGTACAGGCAGGTTTGTTTTTTACACAACCACAGCCCTCTGAGAGAGACTTATACACTGTACCAGTAGTACAGGCAAGTTTGATCTTTACACAACCACAGCCTTCTATGGAACAGTTACACACCGTACCCATAGTACAGGCAGGTTTGATCTTTACACAACCACAGCCCTGTATGGGACAGTTAGACACTGTACATATAGTACAGGCAAGTTTGATCTTTAAACAACCACAGCCCTCTATAGGACAGTTAGACACCGTACCTATGGTAAAGGCAAATTTGATCTTTACACAACCACAGCCTTCTATGGGACATTTAGAAACAGAACCTAAAGTATAGGCAAATTTGATCTTTACACAACCACAGCCTTCTATGGGACAGTTAGACACTGTACCCATAGTACAGGCAGGTTTGATCTTTACACAACCACAGCCCTCTATGGGACAGTTAGACACTGTACCCATAGTACAGGCAGGTTTGATCTTTACACAACCACAGCCCTCTATGGGACAGTTAGACACTGTACCCATAGTACAGGCAAGTTTGATCTTTACACAACCACAGCCTTCTATGGGACAGTTAGACTCCGTACCTATAGTACAGGCAATTTTTTTCTTTACACAACCACAGCCTTCTATGGGACATTTAGACACAGAACCTATAGTACAGTCAAATTTGATCTTTACACAACCAAACCCCTCTATGGGACAGTTAGACACTGTACCCATAGTACAGGCAGGTTTGATCTTTACACAGCCACAGCCCTCTAATGGAGAGTTAGACTCTGTACCCATAGTACAGGCAAGTTTGATCTTTACACAACCACAGCCCTCTATGGGACAGTTAGACACTGTACTTATAGTACAGGCAGGTTTGATATTTACACAACCACAGCCCTCTAAGGGACAGTTAGACACTGTACTTATAGTACAGGCAGGTTTGATCTTTATACAACCACAGCCCTCTAAGGGACAGTTAGACAATGTACCCATAGTACAGTCAGGTTTGCTCTGTACACAACCACAGCCCTCTATGGGACAGTTAGACACTGTACCCATTGTACAGGCAAGTTTGATCTTTACACAACCGCAGCCCTCTATGGGACAGTTAGACACTGAACCCATAGTACAGGCAAGTTTGATCTTTACACAACCGCCGCACTCTATTGGACAGTTAGACACTGTACCTATGATACAGGCATGTTTGATCTTTACACAACCACAGCCTTCTATGGGACAGTTAGACACCGTACCCATAGTAAAGGCAAGTTTGATATTTACACAACCACTACCTTCTATGGGACAGTTAGACACCGTACCTATAGTACAGGCAAATTTGATCTTGACACAACCATAGCCTTCTATGGGACATTTAGACACAGAAACTAAAGTACAGGAAAATGTGATCTTTACATAACCACAGCCTTCTATGGGACAATTAGACACATAACCCATAGCACAGGCAGGTTTGATCTTTACACAATCACAGCCCTCTAAGGGAGAGTTAGACACTGTACCCATAGTACAGGCAAGTTTGATCTTTACACAACCACAGCCTTCTATTGAACAGTTAGACACTGTACCTATTGTACAGGCAGGTTTGATCTTTACACAACCACAGCCCTCTATGGGACAGTTAGACACTGTACTTATAGTACAGGCAGGTTTGATCTTTACACAACCACAGTCATGTAAGTAAAGTTAGACAATGTTCCTATAGAACAGGCAAGTTTGATATTTACACAACCGCAGCCCTCTATGGGACATTTATACACTGTACCCATAGTACAGGCAAGTTTGATATTTACACAACCGCAACCCTCTATGGGAGAGTTAGACACTGTACCTATAGTACAGGCATGTTTGATCTTTACACAACCACAGCCTTCTATGGGACAGTTAGACACCGTACCCATAGTACAGGAAAGTTTGATGTTTACACAACCACAACCTTGTATGGGACAGTTAGACACCGTACCCTTAGTACAGGAAGGTTTGATCTTTACACAACCAGAGCCCTCTATGGGACAGTTAGACACTGTACCCATAGTACAGGCAAGTTTGATCTTTACACAACCACAGCCTTCTGTGGAACAGTTAGACACCGTACCCATAGTACAGGCAGGTTTGATCTTTACACTACCAGAGCCCTCTATGGGACAGTTAGACACATGAGTAATGTGCGCGGCCCGCAGCTGACTTTACTCGCGCGGTACGGGCCAATCGTAGAGATGGACGCCCGCCGCGCACTTTACTCGCGCGGTACGGGCCAGTCGTAGAGATGGACGCCCGCCGCGCACTTTACTCGCGCGGTACGGGCCAGTCGTAGAGATGTAATAGTACAGGCAAGTTTGATCTTTACACAACCACAGCTCTCTATGGGACAGTTAGACACCGTACCTATAGCAAAGGCAGATTTTTTCTTTACACAACCACAGCCTTCTATGGGACATTTAGACACAGAACCTATAGTACAGTCAAATTTGATCTTTACACAACCAAAGCCTTCTATGGGACAGTTAGACACTGTACCCATAGTACAGGCAGGTTTGATCTTTACACAACCACAGCACTCTAAGGGAGAGTTAGACACTGTACCCATAGTATAGGCAAGTTTGATCTTTACACAATCACAGCCTTCTATTGAACAGTTAGACACTGTACCTATTGTACAGGCAGGTTTGATATTTACACAACCACAGCCCTCTATGGGACAGTTAGACACTGTACCCATAGTACAGGCAAGTTTGATATTTACACAACCACAGGCCCTCTATGGGACATTTATACACTGTACCCATAGTACAGGCAAGTTTGATCTTTACACAACCACAACCGTCTATGGGAGAGTTAGACACTGTACCTATAGTACAGGCCTGTTTGATCTTTACACAACCACAACCTTCTATGGGACAGTTAGACAACGTACCCATGGTACAGGCAAGTTTGATATTTACACAACCACAACCTTCTATGGGACAGTTCGACACCGTACCTATAGAACAGGCAGGTTTGATCTTTACACAAACACACCCCTCTAAGGGAGAGTTAGACACTGTACCCACAGTACAGGCTAGTTTGATCTTTACACAACCACAGCATTCTATGGAACAGTTAGACGTCTTACCCATAGTACAGGCAGGTTTGATCTTTACACAACCACAGCCCTCTATGGGACAGTTAGACATCGTACCCATAGTACAGGCAAATTTCATCTTTACACAACCACAGCCTTCTATGGGACATTTAGACACATAAACTAAAGTACAGGAAAATGTGATCTTTACATAACCACAGCCTTCTATGGGACAGTTAGACACATAATCCATAGCACAGGCAGGTTTGATCTTTACACAAATACACCCCTCTATGGGACAATTAGACACTGTACCCATAGTACAGGAAAGTTTGATCTTTACACAACCACAGCCTTCTGTGGAACAGTTAGACACCGTACCCTTAGTACAGGAAGGTTTGATCTTTACACAACCAGAGCCCTCTATGGGACAGTTAGACACTGTACCCATAGTACAGGCAAGTTTGATCTTTACACAACCGCAGCCCTCTATGGGACAGTTAGACACTGTACTGTTAGTACAGGCAGGTTTGATTTTTACACTACCAGAGCCCTCTATGGGACAGTTAGACACAGGAGTAAAGTGCGCGGCCCGCAGCTGAGTTTACTCGCGCGGTACGGGCCAATCGTAGAGATGGACGCCCGCCGCGCACTTTACTCGCGCGGTACGGGCCAGTCGTAGAGATGGACGCCCGCCGCGCACTTTACTCGCGCGGTACGGGCCAATCGTAGAGATGGACGCCCGCCGCGCACTTTACTCGCGCGGTACGGGCCAGTCGTAGAGATGGACGCCCGCCGCGCACTTTACTCGCGCGGTACGGGCCAATCGTAGAGATGGACGCCCGCCGCGCACTTTACTCGAGCGGTACGGGCCAGTCGTAGAGATGGACGCCCGCCGCGCACTTTACTCGCGCGGTACGGGCCAATCGTAGAGATGGACGCCCGCCGCGCACTTTACTCGCGCGGTACGGGCCAGTCGTAGAGATGTAATAGTACAGGCAAGTTTGATCTTTACACAACCACAGCTCTCTATGGGACAGTTAGACACCGTACCTATAGTACAGGCAGATTTTTTCTTTACACAACCACAGCCTTCTATGGGACATTTAGACACAGAACCTATAGTACAGTCAAATTTGATCTTTACACAACCAAAGCCCTCTATGGGCCAGTTAGACACTGTACCCATAGTACAGGCAGGTTTGATCTCTACACAACCACAACCCTCTAAGGGAGAGTTAGACACTGTACCCATAGTACAGGCTAGTTTGATCTTTACACAACCACAACTCTCTAAGGAACAGTTAGACACCGTACCCTTAGTACAGACAAGTTTGATGTTTACACAAGCACAGCGCTCTATGTGACAGTTAGACACCGTACCTATAGTACATGCAAGTTTGATCTTTACACAACCACACCTTCTGTGGGACAGTTAGGCACTGTACCTATAGTACAGGCAGGTTTGATCTTTACACAACCACAACCTTCTATGGGACAGTTAGACAATGTACCCATAGTACAAGCAAGTTTGATGTTTACACAACCACATCCTTCTATGGGAGAGTTAGACACTGTACCCATAGTACAGGCAAGTTTGATGTTTACACAACCACAGCCCTTAATGGGACATTTAGACACCGTACCCATTGTACAGGGAAGTTTGATGTTTACACAACCACTGCCTTCTATGGGACAGTTAGACACTGTACTTATTGTACAGGCAAGTTTGATGTTTACACAACCACTGCCTTCTATGGGACAGTTAGACACTGTACTTATTGTACAGGCAAGTTTGATGTTTACACATCCACAGCCCTCTATGGGACAGTTAGACACTGTACCTATAGTACAGGCAGGTTTGATCTTTACACAACCACAGCCCTCTAAGGGACAGTCAGACACTGTATCTATAGTACAGGCAAGTTTGATGTTTATACGACCACAGCCATCTATGGGACAGTCAGACACTGTATCTATAGTACAGGCAAGTCTGATGTTTACATGACCACAGCCCTCTATGGGACAGTCAGACACTGTACCCATAGTACAGGCAAGTTTGATGTTTACACGACCACAGCCCTCTATGGGACAGTCACACACTGTACCCATAGTACAGGTAAGTCTGATGTTTACACAACCACAGCCCTCTATGGGACAGTCAGACACTGTACCCATAGTACAGGCAAGTTTGATGTTTACACAACCACAGCCCTCTATGGGACAGTCAGACACTGTACCCATAGTACAGGCAAGTTTGATGTTTACACAACCACAGCCTTCTAAGGGACATTTAGACACCGTACCCATTGTACAGGGAAGTTTGATGTTTACACAACCACTGCCTTCTATGGGACAGTTAGACACTGTACTTATTGTACAGGCAAGTTTGATGTTTACACAACCACAGCCCTCTATGGGACAGTCAGACCCTGTACCCATAGTACAGGCAAGTTTGATGTTTACACAACCACAGCCCTCTATGGGACAGTCAGACCCTGTGCCTGCTGCCTCCACCACTCGAGGATTCTACCCGCAGCCACGTGTATATCTACTTCCATTGTACTGCACTAATGCTGGTATGCAGTGCATCCCTCTATGGGATAGTTAGACGGCTTTGAGAGAGTCAAGGTCTTTTGCGAAGTTGACAAAAAGGCTCAAAAGAAATTTGCACGCAGTCGTGTAGGTGGACTTATATGAGCCTCCCTTTCCCTAATCGCAGCCCTCTGCCGCTTCGCCCTGGCTCGAGACTCCCACTTCAATGCTACTGCCTCGTTATATTTAGCTAGTAGTCGTTGGTATCGCTCCTCCTCCAGGTCTTCGTCTATCTCATCATGATTCTCAATTTCAACAATACTTTCTACACTACCATCAACTGGCAACTGTTTAGACGAAGACCTGAAGACGTTCCGCATACGCCTACCGATGCGTGACTTACGGGTGGAGGGACACGGTGGTTCTGCCTCCTCGGGTTCTTCCTCCTCGATGTTGATCACAACTGTTTTTGATCTCCTCAAAACCTTCCTCTGCTTCCCGACTTTCGGGATTTCCAGGGCGCAGGCGTTCGGGGCAATATGGACACACCGGAGACGGCGGCTCTCCCTGCGTCGATCTGCTGCCCGGTGGCAGAGCTGTCATTATTCAAGACCAATGTTACACTGTAGTCTTACTGACGGGACTGACAAGAATAATTCTAATGTCCTCTTACTTATATGCTAATTGTCATTTTGTATTGTTGTAGCTGAGCTGTAAATACTGATTATTATACCTACTCTAATATAATAGTATATATATATATATATATATATATATATATATATATATATATATATATATATATATATATATATATATATATAAGCAAAAAGATGTTTGGCGATCGAACATCCGCCCTGAGCCAGTTGATATACAAAAAACAGTCATAACAACTCAAAACTAATGATGAGTTATATTATATATACACATTCTAAGACAAATGTGTATGTGTTTTCTTGTACCAACTTCTAATTCCTTCATGTTTTATATAATAGGTCTAGAGGAGTTCATCCCATCGGACTTTTGGAAGGAAATCAATATCGCCCCACGTCTTTCCTGGACATTCTTGAAGAGTCTGAAGATGATAACATTGGTCAAACATTTCAACCTAATCTGAAGGAAGTATATATATATAACACATTTGGTTTGTGATACATACGTAGACCGTCAACTCGAGGAGCCCGACCAGCAGGGTCAGGATCGCCAGCACCGATACCATCACCACGCCAATGATCGCTGCCTGCTGCTGTGGGGATTGCCCTGCAATAATAGAGTAAAATACTTCAAATTATAATTGGATACAATACGAAAAATCCTATTAAAATAAAAAAGTATAAATAAATAATTATAAAATAGGCTAATGTAGCATTTCTAAATAAGTATATTACCTATCTAAAATATATCATAGAAGCTTAATAATGACCGTTCTAGCATGCAATTACGTCAACGTGTAATACATGTATACATGTGTATGATTAAAAGTAATAAATAATTAAATAAAAAATAATAAATAATTACATGTTCTTACGTACATTCTCCGGGGGAGGAAGAATTGAAAATGTTTATATATTTATTATTATTGTTTGTCTTTCATGCGTGCATTATTATAAGATTTTTACTAAACACAATTATAAGTATGTTGTAATGATGGTCCTTCGTGACAGTCGTGTCAACGAAATCCGCAGCCGCGATGTTTTTATTTGCGCGCAAAGCGATGACGTGAAAACCGTCTCGTTTACTCAGCACCTGGGTAGCGTTTTAGCTCTACCTTGGTTTGGCGGCGGTTGTTCCGGTCAAGGTCGTTATTTGCCAGCGAAATTCAATGTCATTGACATTGTCATTGAGCGTGTATGTTGATCTATCAGATTGTATTTTTCTTTTCTAAAATGTGACCAATATTAAGCAAAATATAATCGATTTGGAGACATAGCGGTGTTTCGGCACGTATGTAGTTGTAGAATTCGGACACACCTCAGGCTCAGGCTCAGTTTTGCCTTAATAATTCTATTTGCCTGTATTGGATACCTCACAGTCACACAAGCTCTGACTAATTCTCAACATGGTCAATCAGCATTCCCAGGTATGTTTCACAAATATTGCATTTTCAGACACAAATAGCGCTCCGATTTGTGCCAGTCGCAAGCGTGCACGTGGACGTGCGTGCACATGGAATGAGCGATAAACAGTTTGTTTATGCTGACCGCGCTGTCTAGGCCAAGACGCGCTGTTTATATAAAAAAAATTGTTTTATTAAATATCCGCGAGATGATGTTAAATGATTGAATTAACAAAAGCAAGTATCGAATGGTGTTTTAGTTGCATGTTTGGTGGCTTTATATTCATTTAGGATGAACGATTCTAATTTCACGTAAGTCTACAGAGTTGATTTAGTATTTGTGTGAAATTTCATTGCATATTGCCATTGGCCATGGCCATTGGCTTGGAACTATCTCACCCGAACTAGGTCTGTGTGGCTTTTGACCTGTCAGAAGTAGATGCCATTTGTTTATGTCATGACTGTTATTACACGGACAAGTCGTTTTAAAATGTTGGCTTATTATTTCATTTACGTAAATAGTTAAAACAAATTATCCATATTTAACATTACCAAAATATTACTTATGATCGACACTGTGAAAATATGCAATTGTTATAAAGTTTTTTATTTGTGTTATTAAAACAAATACCTGTGGCTGTGGCTGTGATATTAGAAATGTGTTGTTCGAAACTGAGTTGTTTACATAGAAAATTGTCCAAACATAAATTGCCATTGGCATTGGGCCATAGTTAGTTCAGATGTAAAGCTAAGTTTGCAATAGTTCTCACGTTCTTCGTGGAATACGTGAAAAACACACCAACTAAAAATCATGCATATTAAATATAACAAAAGCATATGTACTTATATTTTTTGCACATTAGAGATTTGAGTTGGTTTTAGTCAAGCGTCCTATCCATTATTGGGACCCCATACTCTTACTGAGGGCATGCTCAGGTAGCAGATTTGTAAGCAATGATACAGCCAAGCATCAGTGCTCTATGATGTCCCCTCTGTGAGCTTATGACATACTGGTCTTGGTTCCTTGATACTTGGCACTGCACTGTTTATCGCTCCTTTTGTCACTTACTCAGGCTGGGTGCCAGTAGATGGGATGTAATGTCAAACCCTCCCAGCCATGACCCTATGCAGAACCCCCCCCCCCCGGACATAACCCCATTTGCCTAGATATAAATGCCTTCATACTAGGAAATGAATCCAAGATCATATGTCATAGTTTTATTGTATAACATTATCACACAGCTGAGTTTACACATAGCAAATTGTTAGGAGGCGTGATGCTGCATGGCATTGTTGTCCTGTTGTGCTTGTATGCCAGGTACATCTGACCTGTAGCGTCCAACCATGATTGGCACAGCTGGGTCAAGAATGAGTAACTCCATTTCCTAAAAAGATGTAAATATCAATAAATGCCATGCATTTTCTTATGGTCACACACAGCATTGAAAACATGAGTATTTTTTATTTATGCAAATAGTGTCATGTTATTTTCTGGTGAAAGTGTAACATGTGTATTATTGAGTAAAATAAATCATTACACTTTACTTCAGTGAAACACCTTTTTTCCATGATAACAAACAACATGTCAAATTTGAGCAAATGTTGGTAATGGTTTTTTTCTAGAATCCTAGGAATGCCAAACAATGTCATATAAATAAATATTTCATTATGATTATTTTAATACAAATAATGTTGGTGTGCATGTTAGAAGTTAAGCAAAAGCTGGACATGATGCCACAAACCAAACTAAAATTGGCATTCATTGTATGTGTGGTATGTGAGTATGTTTATTACATCATATATGGACAATTATAAATTATATGTATGCCTGTGTTGCAGTGCGTTTGAAAAATTAAGTTGTAAATTATTATGTGTATCTTGTAGATCCAAATTGGTTTATTATGTAATTTATTTTAGGAAAGTACATTTCACAATTTTAAACTTGATATCTCTCTGCGTATTCTGTTACTGTACCTGCACAGTATTGGGATCATTTGTACCATTGTCACACGAGCACAGTCACTTCTGTTCAGTGACAGTGATGACTGCCTCGGTCTTCTGCCACGTCCTCTCCACATGCCAGTTCCTCTTGCTGTGCCCTGTCGCCTAACAACCCCTCTTCCTCTCTCTCCATGTCTTTCACCCTCTGCAGCTGGGTTCCCATTCTGCGGGCAGATATAATTAATCTACATAATAATATGTTTATATATGGCTACAACATTTATTTTGTGTATACTATCACCACACAATAAATGACTGTGTATGCAATATATTAGAAAACACGCTGTAACTGACATAAACATTAATGCGTACAAATTACAGAAGAAAAGTAAATACACTGTTGTATTTACTTTTTGTACAGACCTGCATAATTTGGAACCCACCCCCTAATTATTATAAACCAGATATAGCAAATATCTTTCCAGGCAATCACTGAAAAGCAAATTCTTGCTTTGAAAAAACATCGGGGAAGAAATAAAAATATCACATATTTTCGACATGTTATACCGCTTAGGCTTAGCCTTCACTTGGCCCTGAACATTTGCCAACAATTAGCCTTCTTAGCCTTAGGATTGACCTAGACACTCCTGTTCGATCAGAATTGACAGGATCTCGAACAATATCCCTTCATTCGGGTATACATCAAATCCCTGACAAAATGCATCGAAAGAACTTTTTAGAACCGGCCCTCTCGTAAATAAACTATGTTACATTACTATCAACTATTGCAGTATCTAGGCTATGAGCCATGCCCATGCCAAATAAACGAGTCTCGCAAAACGAGAATCGTAACTCAGTTATGCATGCACAGTTATGCATGCTAACCGGAGAAGAATGGGTCATACAAAAAGACATCTGTCTGTGATGCAACCTAGTGTATTTTCAGACTGCTTTCTTGTAATACAACTTTAAATTTGGCGCACAATCTCAAACACATAAATTTTTATGTGTCGATGTATTGAAACACCACACCACAAATAAAAACTGCAAACAGTGGATCTGTACTGTGTACGTTTCTAAACACAACAGAATCATGATTCATTGTAAAACCCACAAATGTCCAAAGATTCTCGGAAGAATCACCAAAGATCACTGTCACACTGTTTGAATCTTGTGACGGTTTAAAAGCAAAATGTTGTCATTGACATTGTCACATTGCATTGGCCCTGCCTGGTCTACTCCCGCCTTAGTTAAGACTTGTTCAATCTAACACACACTTCCTCAGAGGATTCCTTCCTTCATTCGCTTTTCAACAGGTTATACTTGACATAGCCTCTCGGGTTTTATGCCTGCCTGGGCTGTGGTCAAGATTCAAGTGTGGACGTGGTGATCATCTGTGATTGTGGGAATGTCAATGACAATGACAGACGAGCTCACGACCAGTCCATGACATTGTGACACATTTATTTTTAGATTGCTTCGTGTAGAACATTAATGGCGATCTTTCCCGATCCTATGTTATGACCATTGTACACTAGACTACATACATCTAAATTTGCAGTCACCCTTCAGTTGCAGCGTGGCGATTATGTCAGTATAACGTAAATACTATAATGGAAGTGAAATGAAAATGAATACTATGCGTCTATGGACGGTAGCGAGCGAGACATGCGAAGAAAGAGTCCATTTGATTGGCGACTAGCCAAACATGCAATGACAGAGCACGTCTTATTGGCTCACGTATTCGAGTGGCTACATCGAGCGATCGTGTTCGAACGAAAAATCCAAGAACATTCTAGTCTCGGTTACCAAGACTCCGTGAGGTGGCAACACTTTCCCGATTCCGACCTTATGAGTGGGAATGAAATTTCTGACGTAGAACGTAGTAGGCCATATTAAATTTTGCTTATCGACTAAAGACACATGCAGTTTTCCAGTGGTAGGCGTGCGCGAATTGTAAACTGTGCCCTGAATCGCAGTTCCTAGGTAATCGAAATGCGGCTTGCGTTTAAAAGGACGGCAGTCGCGAATGGGATCTACGCCAGGAAGCGACGTAAAACTAAAAGTTTAATTTGTTGTAGATTTTTGACCAGTTTTGCCCTCCCCCTCCATAGTAAAATGGGAAAATTCGGATTTGGACGAATCACAGAAATGGTCAAATCGGGTAAACGAACCGCGGAAACCGCGTTTCCTCGGAAGTGTCTCATGCCTGATTACATCAATTTTAGAAGTACATCCCGTCCCTGTTTCAAGTTCAACTGACACTGACAGCTGCCTGGACCAGTCACCAGGCATTGTTGACGGACAAAGCCGAAGACGAAGTGCTTATAACACATACTGTTATTAACGAACGTACGTCTTGTTGATATCATTAGTTGTAATAACATGATCTCAATTACAATGACAAAGTAAATATTTGTGACAATTCACAGTACAACTTACATCAGTCGAATGACATTCGAACGTAGTCGAAGAACTACAGCGTCCGAATTGTGAGCGTCAACGTTTGTAGCTCCGCCCCATTGGGTCACGACGTCGCCCTTCCGCAAGTTGAGTGACAACGCGGCGACTTGAGTGACAGTGTCGGGATTATTTCAAAAATTACGAAGTCGGTTCTGCTTCGCGAAAACATTTTTGGGCGCCCAGTACGCTATAATAGGTATACTTTATATTGCATAACATGATTTTGCAATTAAAAAAAACTCGTGTCCCTTTAAAGTCCAATACATACTATGTTATCAAATGTAGAGGAAGCATATTTTTGGTATAATCTTGGTAATTGGTTTTAAAGTATTGTAATAGTATTTAGAACTGCAGTGCGTTTCAGTGTGTGTATGCATGCATAAGTAGTGGTCAACGTCATGTTCGGTACACTCGCAGTAATAATAATAATAATAATTTATTTCTTATATAGCGCCCCATCCAAATAATTGTTCTGGAGCGCTTTACAATGATTATTCCTAAAATAATGATACTAAAAATACATATTAATAACATAATAATAATATATATATATATATATATATATATATATATATATAATATATATATGTATAAATAATAATACTAAAACGTTAATACAATACTACTTTGATAAAATGAGGGTATACTAATAAAACAACTATGATACTTTAAAATACAGACTTAAATTGGCACAGAACTACACACTATATTAAAACTGAATAAATAAGTAAAATAGTATATAAATGTTGTAAATAGTAAATAAAATAGTATAAATATATGCTAATTAAATGAATAAGTTAATTAAAATAAATGTATGAATCGTTGACTGATTAACTGTGATCACAGACTGTCAAAATAGTAAACTGTAAACAGATGCGTCTTGAGTGCTACTTTGAAATGATTCACAGTCGTACATTGTCGGTCCGTGTATATAACGTTTTTTCCTTTTTCGTTTTCAAATTTGCGAACGAAAAACGGATAACGAATTCCTTTTTCGTTTTTCGTTTTCAAATTTGCGAACGAAAAACGAAAAACGAATTCCTTTTTCGTTTTTCGTTTTCAAAAGTGAAGTAAGAAAAACGAAAAACGAATTCCTTTTTCGTTTTTCGTTTTCAAAAGTGAAGTAAGAAAAACGAAAAACGAATTCCTTTTTCGTTTTTCGTTTTTGCATTTAGGATGCTTCGGTCGCAATGCCACTTCGGCTGGCCGGTAAAAATTGGTAGTTTCGGCGGGATACTTCGGTCGCTGGCAACGTTTTGAATACGAACTTGCAGAAATTGCATCGGCGAAGTGGTATATCTAAGTACCTACAGGTAAAATATTGGTCGTTTCGGCGCTGTTCTTTATGTTTTCTTATATATAATAGATCGAAAGATGGATAAATCGAGAGTGGATGTATTTATTTTGTAACTGCAACTATGCAATAGTTATTTTAAATTTAGTTTGTAAAATATTTGACTTGCTCCTATTAGGACTAATAAATAGTTACTATCTTAGGGGCCACTTTGGGTTTTTAAATTAGCAATTTTTTTGTAATTATTGAATTCCAATGACGGATCATTACGGATAGCCCAATTGTATTTAGGAGCATGTATATTCCTGAGTATTGTTTATTAACATTTGCTACTTTACGCATATTGTAAGTAGAGGATATGTGGTAAAAATATAATACGTTTATGGCTTAATGTGTTGCTAGAGTTAGTGTTTATTCAATATTATTTTGCATATGTAGTAATTTATAACAGTAGAAGTATGTTTGCATCTGTGTGTAATATGCTGCTTTACATAATATATCAGTCTTTTTAAAATTGTGATTGGTTATCTTTTGATTAAATAAATATAGGTATTGTTTATTGTGTGAGGCATACTATTTTAAAACTCTTGTTTACAAATGTATATTATGTTCTGCTGTGTGCCAGTGTGAAATGATTATGCATATTTCTGGTTTGTGTTATCTGCCAATTTTGAAAGTATGCGGGTAATGTTTTTTGTTTATATTTATAATAAAATTATAATATAATTACAATAAGTTGGTATTCAACTTTGCTTAAACATTAATTCTATGTGGGAGCTATATTTATTTGAAAATATTATTCTTATAAGTTTTTTTGCAATTTGTTTATTCAATTACATTTGTGTCCCTAGATCAGTAGATGGTTTCTTACTTCACTTTTGAAAACGAAAAACGAAAAAGGAATTCGTTTTTCGTTTTTCGTTCGCAAATTTGAAAACGAAAAACGAAAAAGGAATTCGTTATCCGTTTTTCGTTCGCAAATTTGAAAACGAAAAAGGAAAAAACGGTATATACACGGACCATTGTCGCACAGCAATGGGTAGTTGGAGCCCTTGGAGCTGCACAAGAGAAGGATCGTTCGCCAATTTTAGTTCGGGAAGTGGGCTGATTAAGTAGTAACTGGTCAGAAGACCGCAGACTGCGTGTCGGGCAATAGGGAGAGAGAAGTGCTGATAAGTATGTAGGTGCAAGACCATGGAGGCATTTAAAGGTGAGAAGTAGGGTATTGAATGTGATGCGACACTTAACAGGAAGCCAGTGCAGCTCCAAGAGCATGGGCGTGACGTGGGCTCGTTTTGGTCGAATTAGTATAACACGAGCACAAGTATTTTGGACGCGCTGTAGTTTTTCAACTACCGCCACTGACAGTCCATTCAGGAGGCTGTTGCAACAGTCAATTCGTGATATGACAAGGGCTTGCACTAGCTGTTTTGTGTGTCCTTGTTCTAAATAACGACGAATGCGTCCGATGCTGTGGAGATGGTAGTATTCTGTTCTAGAAATGTTTGTTACATGTCGCTCAAGGGACATATTGCAATCGAATGTCACTCCCAAATTTCTGGCATGCGTGTTGGGTGTCACGTTGGTGTTACCGATTCTTACACTTTCGGGAAGGAGGTGTTGGTTTGCAGATTTCGGACGGATGATGAGGATCTCTGTTTTGTCGTCGTTCAGCTTCAGCATGTTGGTCTTCATCCACTGACGGATATTGGTGACACAGCGTTCCATTTTCCTGACGGCAATCTTGGGTGAAGTGTTGTCGCTTAGGTTGATTTCTTGAAAAAGTTGGGTGTCGTCGGCGCATAGATGGTAAGACATGCCACGAAGTTTGAGTAGTGACGCAAGAGGGGTCATATAAATCGTGAACAATAGTGGTCGGAGGACTGACCCTTGCGGGACACCACATGTCAGCATGTGTGGTTTTGACTGCTCGCCGGTAATCAACACCGTGTATTGTCGGTGTTGTAAGTAGGCAGCGAACCATGACAAGCAACGATCCTTGACGCCGATGGTGTTACTCAGTGTGTTTAGAAGAATATCGTGATCAATCGTATCGAATGCTGCGCTCAGATCGATTAGCAACAGAATCACACCTTTGCGTTCGTCGATGGACCGGATTACGCTGTCATGTACGTGTAGTAGTGCTGTTTCGGTACTGCAGTTTTGCCGGTATGCTGATTGTAACGGCATGTAGAGATCATTGTCACGCATGTGTGCAATCCACCGGTCTGTCACTCCAGTAACACGCTCGTGTGTCTCGGATGACTACACGTATTGTTAATTCTGACTCAGGTTCCGCCTAAAGGCTGACGGGGTTTATGCAAAGTGTCTTGGCATAAATATGGCAAAGTATTGCTTTAACACAACAAACACCTACGCTATGTAGACAGTGGCAATGCTTATAAAATATTTGTTTAACATTTAGAAAATAACTGAAAGAAAACGACATCCGTTTCAGGCGACAGCGCACCGCATTTTACGTTAAGGCTAAGCGTTGTCGGGAATACCAGCGCGCACATTTGTGGCTTATAATTATAAGATATATTGTAACTGAAAGTTAAATACTTACGAATCCACGCACTCTCCATTTTCGTTGTCAAAGCCTTTGACATCATCTCGATGGATATATATATATATATAAATATATCGACAATATATAATCGCTAGGAAAAAATATCCTGATCGCAGTTGAATATATTCAACCAATGAGCATGGGCAAGGGAGTGACGTAACGACTTTGTTATTTCTGCCCATAGGCGGCGCAATTGTGCAAACGTCGTCGCCGTTCGTGTTTACGACCTGTGACCTTTCTAACCTCGGCTAGTGCGTGCCTATGTCAAAACTACACCCCTAGTAGAGGCGCGGTAGCAGATTGGCTAGAGCTTCACACTCTCGGTTAAAGGAACAGGCATCCCTAACGTTCAAAAGCCCCTAAAAGTATTTTTTTTAAACGTATACTATTCCATATAATATATTGTCACACAAACACACTTGTTTGCTTAGTTTTGTATGAATGTTATGCACCTTAAACCTAACTTCAAAGCGTAATTTTATATTGACTATGGGCGGTGCCATTGTTGCCGAATTCACGAGGAGTTACGCTATAAAATGCGTGAGCATGACGTAGTTTGTCCGCTACTCTCATAGTCGAGTTGCCATTTTGTGAACCTGGATATGTTTGGTCGTCTAAGGTTTTTTGCTGAATCATATAGATTATGTGTTCCTGAACTCAAATCCGTGGAATGGCAATGCGCCATCCTTGGGCAACTCGTGGGAACCACGAAAATCCAAGATGGCTGCCGTGATCCTGGTAAATTACAAAATGTGTTCATCTTTATACTACATCATGCCAGATACATAATATTTTATGTACCCGCATGCTCTGAGGTACGATTAATTCAATGGAAACCGGATGTGATATGCCAAATTAGCGTCTATCGGTGGAATAGTTTTTACAAATAGGTTTCCCTCTTGTCCTTTTGGTATAGAGGGCATACGTGGCAGAAGCCATGCTTTCACCTGCAGAAACACCATAGAGCGAGCAAATAAATTTGCGTCCAGTCTCTAGCAACTGTTGGTGGTTAGCACTCTGTTCACCGAATACAGTGTAGAGGCCAGAGTGGTCGGCGGACTTCAGTACCTTTAGCGCCGTTGCATTGCCATGACCTAATTGGGTAGGTCAAAGCATCGCAGCCTGATTATGCATGCATACCGAGCAATTGGAGGGATTTCGCACCAAAGAGCGAAACACTTTCATTGATATTGAGGATAATCCACACCATCGATGTAGCTGCACACGGGCTGTCATCTGCAATCTCCACACCTAGGCGATAAGCAGAACAAAGACGTCAGTGTCATCGCTGATCACTCGTACAGTATAACTGATGCTTCATCGTGGCTGTACATACTCTCCTCTCTTCCAACCATCGTCACGTTGTTGCCCAAATTGTATGTGAGAGAACTCTGACGAGAACCTTCTTATTCGCTTTGCTCTTCATGGTGGCATCGCGGCATGGGAGTTTGCTTGATGTTGTGATATTGTAGTTAACAGACCCTTCACCTGTACACCGGATTCGCTCATGATCTTTTGCTGATCTGTCATCATAGCGATCGAAGATGACCAGCACTTCTGTTGGTTGGTACTGACCGAGTCTGTCCTTCATGCTGTTGGCGAGATCTGAAGCAGACCCAGGACATGGCCAAACAATGTCATACAGGAGTTGTTGGCCATCGACGATGACTATGTCTGGAGCATGTGGCTGAAGATCATACACTTTCAGTTTAGAGACGAGAGTGAATTGTGTCCCTGTCCTCAGACATATGTATCGAGTATGTGCCTCTTCTCTCCTTCCTCCTTACGTTTCTCCTGCTTTATTTCATCATCAGCTGAATACATGGACTCTATGGCGAGTGTGACATGGGCACAGACGGGGTAGGATTCTGCCCAAATGGCCACTTGGTCTTCTGACATGGTTAAACCCTTCAAGTCCCCAGGCATCTTACTCTTCTTGATGTATGTTTGCTCTCCAAACTGGTATGCAGACAAACAATTCAACATGCTTGGCCTATGACGACATAGATGAGTACCTACTAACAGATCCATCTTGGCATCATATGGCAACATATGCTGCATTTCCATCACATGCCATGTAATGTATCTAGCGTCGGGAAAGCTTGCAGCAGTCATGCATGTAGCTGTCATTCTGCAGGATTGTCTTGCACGCCATACTGTTATTGTGTTGGCGAAGCCACGTGCTTCAATCCTTTCACCAAACATGATGAGAATGAAGCTAGACATGATAATGAGGATGAAGGTGATAGTATGGAGGAAGAGGGGAGTTAGAGAGAATGGGTGAATTACCTTTTATATGAGAACGTAATGGGAATGATTTATCGTTTAGATATCAATGGTTAATAATGTACAATGGGTCAATGCCCAAATGAAACTTGTCATAGCAAACCAGTTCTCAGTGTGTATCAGCAATTATATAATTCAGTACTTCTGACGTTATATTTTTAAATCGTTTAAAAAAAAATTGTGACTCATTTCCCAAGCTTTTTGTGCTTCTTGTCAGCTGTAGTCATATACACATACATGAAGTTACAACTATTAGCCTTCCTGAAACTCAGTCATGATTAATGCTCAATGCTGAAGAGGAATTGAAAATAAATCTTCGAGCTATTTTCGGTTGAAATGGCGACCATCTTAAATTTGTGTCACGTGACCACATAAAATGATTACATTAAATTCCTCATGTGTTGGTACATGTATTTCACGTATAATTAAGGTAGTACAAGTATATACCAGTACTATGTTCTTGCCCATATGGTAATGCAGGTTCGATACCAGGTTTTGTTCGATACCGATCGATACCTGAAATGTGTTCGATACTCGATACTCGATACTTACGTTGTGAGTCTAATATTCACATAGAACACAGTTCCCAGTAGAAGCACAGTATGCAACAGAAGTAGTGCTGGTTCAATACCAGAATTCTTCGATACCAATCGATATATTGGTGGTTCGATACCAGAATTCTTTGATATCAATCGATACCAGATTTGTATTCGATACTCGAAATTTACCTTGTAAGTGTAATTAAGTAGAGTAGAGATCTCCAAAGAAACACACTACTATCCACTTAGACTGATGCCACAGAAGCACACAATGTTTCACTTGTAGGGAAATATGTGATAATGTTATAGTCATGCAAACAATGATTAATATGCAATTTTCATTTTATATAAGTAAACAAACAACAGTTTCAATATAATTGATTACTGTTGTAAAACTAAAATGTAACTGTAATATGATATTAAAACAATACAGACAACTGCAATAAAATACCTAGTGACAAATAAATTCATCAATTGCACTGAATTATTTTAAATTAATAACAGTACTTCACCCCCAGCTGTTTGTAAATACACTATAATATAGCAGCTTAATTCCAATTCAATGCGTTTCCTAAAGTTACCTTCAACAAATACAGCTGAAACATAACATACAAATAATATATTATTATACAAAAAGACCTATCACTTATAATAGTGCCACTGCCTGCACAGCTGCACACTCACTGTTATAACTGTTTTATAATTAATTGTATCGTAAAGATAATTATGATTTAACATCAAAACTGTATAGACGATTACAATAAAATAACACTAATTAATAATAGAAAAAAATATTAATAAAAATGTCCATTGTATACTTCCCAGTTCACACAATTTTTGTTTAATATAAAACTTAATTTACCACATTAACAAGTACACATGACAAGCCCCATAATGTTTTTGCACCTGTTTTCAAGAACAGGTCAGTTTCTTCCTCTACGTCTGGCTCTGGCTCTGGCTCTGGCTCTGGCTCTGGCTCTGGCTCTGGCTCTGGCTCTGGCTCTGGCTCTGGCTCTGGCTCTGGCTCTGGCTCTGGCTCTGGCTCTGGCTCTGGCTCTGCCAGTGGTGAACCTGTTTGGCCAGTGCCAGTGCCAGTGTCACAGTGACAGTAGTCTGAGTAGACGCAGTAAGATAATTGTCATCGTTAATCAGTCACGTCGTGTATGTCACTTCTTGACGATGTGGCCGCAGTTACTTAGTAGATTCGGCAACCGATGGCGATTCGCTTCGACTGTCACTAAATGTCCACTGCTTGCTCATTGTCGAATATTTCGATAGAACAAATTCTCGAATCAATGGCAATGCGACGTTGTCCACGACGTCGACGTGCCATACGATGAAAGTTGATCATCACGTTTTGATAGCTTCTTGACTGGTGACATGTTTGGTCAAATTCGATGTATTTCCCCCGCTATCTTTGAGACACCTCTAGCATAGCAGACACTCTTTGTTGGAAAACTGCCAAATTAGCGATGAACGGTGCGACTTGTTATCGTTCGCCTTGGTTGTGGGCGTCGTGTACAGCAAATGGTGGCGCCACCAAACGGAACCCGGATAAACAAAGCCTCCGCATCGCGCTCGAATAATTATTTATATTAATAATATTATTATTAAACTAGTTTCTTAAATACTAGTGCGTGCAATAAACACTCTATAACAATACTATAGGATTTGTGTTTGTGTACGCGTAACCGTAAGTAAAGTAGGGAGAAAGATGGCATGGTACTGCCACCAAACGAGAGCGTCACGTACGAACCTTGGTTTGGGTAACGAGGCTAACCGAAGTCTGACCTAAGCTAAGATCGCACACAGAAAACCGTTATTATACAGACTAATTCTACAATAAACTATTAGAAAACAATTCACATTTTATGTTATAGTACTTTTTAAACAACCACGCCTAAGTCAATTTAAGCTGCGAAGCGCTGTAGTGATAACTCCCGTAAACAACGTCGTCATCAACAACGACGTTGTGCCTTCGCATCGACGTCGTCGAATGGACTCGATGTGAAGTATCGAAATATCGAAGGTTTCGAAGGTATCGAATGTATCGAAGGTATCGAAGGTATCGAAGGTATCGAAGGTATCGAAGGTATCGAAGGTATCGAAGGTATCGAAGGTATCGAAGGTATCGAAGGTATCGAAGGTATCGAAGGTATCGAATGTATCGAAGGTATCGAAGGTATCGAAGGTATCGAAGGTATCGAAGGTATCGAAGGTATCGAAGGTATCGAAGGTATCGAAGGTATCGAATGTATCGAAGGTATCGAAAGTCTCGGCAGCCATCTTGGATTGTCGTGGTTCTCATGAGTTGCCCAAGGATGGTGCGTTGTGCCATCCCACGGATTTGAGTTCAGAGACACATAATCTATATGATTCAGCAAAAAAACCTTAGACGACCAAACATTTCCAAGTTCCCTACAGTAGAGTATAGGGTGGCAACTCGACTACCAGCGATACTTATCGAGTAGCACATCGACATGGTCTAAGTTGCTTATATAATATCATAAATGTACCATTAACAAAATACCTGAGTGACACACAAACGGATGCATAAAACAGCATAGCCTAGCTGCTGAGAAACGAAAGTGATTATTCCAGATTCCAAATGCGTAAACAATTCCTGTGAAGCGCGAGTTGGAAATGCAATGGCTGCACGACATTGGTAGTGAGTGACCACACGATGGACAAGTTCAACTGTGACCGAACGATGAAACTGTTACCGTGGACTGCATGCTTCAAGGCAGATTTGGAGCACAGGATATGTGGAACGACGACGAAGAAGATGTCCCCACTGAATTTGTTCACCGAAAGAAACCCCGGGGCGGACATTAGGCAGTCGTTTACTTTCTCACTTAATCACGAAAATGACCTGTTAGAGCCGCCAAACTTTCCCACACAAATCTTGTATAAATTTACGCACACCTGGTTCTAAAATGAAATCATTTGCATCACCATAACGAATACAAGTAATAAAACAAGAGCTGGGGACAATTGGGGGCAGGAAGTCCATATTGTCCATATTATCGTATAGGACTTCGTTTTGTTTTTGGTTGTAATAATCGAACGGTTCCAGTCTAACTATTTCAGTTATACTGTCCGAAGGATTATTACAAGCAGAAGCAGTGGAACACTTTGCCGGTGACAATGATCACGGAAATCATGACTTTTAATCGATTGTTATGGTGGTTGCCATGGCATCTAAATCGTCGATTTAGTACTAAATCTCATCTGCTACTAATTTTTGACATTTCTCACGATCTAGGTGCTATTTTGGAAATTTATGGTAGCTTCGTGTGATATTTATAGATGATTCACTGCATATACAGAGCACAATGGCTCGGGGGTAGAGCTTCGTACTCTCGACCACGAGAACCCGGGTTCGAAACCTGTGCTGCGGTGTTAAAACCTTGGGCAACTGTTTTCACCCTACATTGCTCCAGTTCACTGAGCTGTATAAATGAGTAACTGGCTATAGACAGTGGTGGATATGTGTACGAGTAGCCTTCGCGCATTAATTGTAGCATTTGGCTGGATGCTTCCCAGAGAAGCCGAGATGGTATCTGAGTGAACAGGTCTGTCAGGGAAGTTCCAGACAGACCTGGATACTGCGCTATATAAGAACTTGCCTTGTTATGTTGATCACCGCTAATGTGTTAACAGGTGCTGCCCCATAGCGACTGTAGCAGGAGTGATTTTTCACAACTACGTAACATGCGCTGTAATAAGTGCAGGAGCCTTCGTGCTACCATCCACGTACAACGGTGCCCTCGCGGTTGGTCTGACCAGCTGGCGGAAGTGGCTTCTTTCTATGTACTTAATGTCCCATGAAACCAGAGAAGGCATTCTCTCCAGTGTCACTAGTTTGCGAGAAACCATGACAAAAAAGAACATCCGGTAGTTCCGTTATGGCATTTCCTTTAAATAGTGACATTGCTGGGAATTTCTTCTCTCAGCAACGATCACAAAAACATGGTGCGAACACTAATCCAACATATTTGCAGTATTCTAAAGGAGTTAATTCAGTGTTACTCGGGAGAAGTTCAAGTAAAAGATCATGAAAATACAATGCTGGCTTGAAAAGTGCTGCTCCCTGTAATGTTTCCTGCCACCAGCCATTACATAGACGAGTCAAAGAAACGTAAACGTCCATGTCAGAATCTGTTAACACCTATGTGTTTGTTTACTGAGAACATACCTTCTAATCACTATCACTGGCAGAACATTTTGGGCAGATGAACGGCAGCGCTTCATCTGACGAATGTTTCTCCCACATCTGTGCAGACATGTCGGTGCACGAACAGTGTAGCCACCTCTCACATACGCTGCACTGTATCCGTATTTGCGCTGTGTAGTAGTAATAATAATTACCACTAAGCGAGTATACACACACAGAGGTGTGTGTGTGTGCGCGCGTGCGTGCGTGCGTGCGTGCGTGCGTGCATGCGTGCGCGCGTGTGTATGTGTGTGTGTGTGTGTGTGTGTTTGGTGTATGTATGTGTGTGCGTGCGTGCGTGTGTGACTGTGTGTATGTTACAAAAGTGAAAGTCACATTTACATTTGTTGTACATCAGCCAGCATGTTGTATAGAACACAGTGGCTACTTGCCAAATGTGCATGCAGCCACACATGTAACTAAATGCTTTGTATATAGTAAATGTACCATTCGTATATGAACAGATAATAACAGATATATAATGTAAGAGTATTTACATTTGTTGTAGCGCCCTCCGCACATGCTGCATGTGTTTTCCACCTTCTTTTGCTTCTTAGCCTCGCTCTCTTTGCCACATGTTGTTTTCACCTTCGCTATTTCAACTCTGTGTGCTGCTGATGTTTTGGATCGCATCTTGTGAACAAGTGATTTCCTAAACTGGTTATTGCTGCCCGCTAAATAGCGAATGACACAGTCGTTGTAAAGTATGTTAATGATATTAATATCATCATCTGTATCAAAACAGTTTGTAAATTGTTGTTGTATATTAGTGTCTAACAATGTATGTGATTTCACAACATTGAGCACACCGGCTTCGTGTTTAGTGAGAGCATGTGGCCCTTGCAAATGACACACGGAATTGTGCAATAGTTCAAAGAATGACAGTGCTTCATCGCTTATGTTCACTAGTGATCGGTTGATGTTCTGTTTGGTGTCTGTCACTGTGAGTGATGATGGAATTGCGGTTGTATTTTTAATGTCACATTCACTCGTAGAGCGCAGTGGCTCAGGGGTAGAGCTTCGAACTCTCGACTACGAGAACCCGGGTTCGAATCCTGGCAGCGGTGGTAAAACCTTGGGCAGGCCTGGCTATAGACAGTGGCGGATATGTGTACGAGCAGCCTTCGCGCATTAATTGTAGCATATGGCTGGATGCTTCCAAGAGAAACCGAGATGGTTTCTGAGTGAACAGGTCTGTCAGGGAAGTAAAGTGTAAAGCGCTTTGAGCGGTCCTGAGGACTGAATACTGAGCTATATAAGACCTTGCCTTTTTACTTCGTAATAGTTTACACAGCAAGTGTAATTTAGATTTGTCCTCCCTGTACAAGTCCATCCTCTTATACATGTGTCTCCGTAGCCGGGTGACAGTGGCATGCTTAGACATGGCGATACATCGCTCACATAAATAGCGTAATTGCCCAAGTCCTGCCTCTGTGTTGGTGCACTGTGCAGGAGATGGTGTAGGTCGGTCAGGTTGGCTCTCAGCAAGGACGTAGGCGTGAACCTCCTTTAACACATACACCGCTACGCATGCTGATGTTGCGGCCACATAGTGTCTTCTTGTACGTTGCCACACACACCTTAACACGAACAATCGCTACTTTTATGTTGTCATGACAATTACAGACAACCGACATAACATCTACATTTACATCATATCTATTGTATTAGTCTTTCTTTGTATGAATATATACTTAAAACGCAGTGTTCTTGCAGCATTACGCATGCATAGTAATAAACATTTCTAAAGTATTCTGTTATGAGTAATAGTCTACCAACATTCATACAATGCTCTGAGAATAACCGAAGTGATTTTCTTAGATGCAAACAGTTACTCATATTATAACATTAATGCGTCACTTACCTTGAAAAACTCATTGCTTGACTTCATGAATTCGGTCCGGGTTTTTTTTTTCAATATTGCTTTTGGATGTGAGTGTTTTGCAAAAATGTGTGAAATGCGTGTACACAATGTGTGTGTAAGTGTAGAGTTTCTGTTTATCAAATTGTAAAAAATGCTGCATGCCGTTGTTGTTGGTTGTGAGTCTCTGTAGACATTTATTGGGTAATTGTATGTAAAATGTGTTGCACCGACGCAGAATAGCCACCTTTGGTGTGTTCTTCGAGTATGTCATCTGAAATAAATAAACAGGCAGGTTTCGTTGCATGTATGAACACATCATAAGTTATTCAGTTATTTCTTAAGCGACGATGAACACTATTTTTATAAACTTTCAAAAACTGAAAAGGAAGCATGTCTACTTGACTTGTTGCATTTGGAACAAAATCGTTACGCATGCATGTGTATGCGTGTGTATTGCAGCAGGGCTGGTCGACAGGAGTAGATCAGTGACGTCACTCACCGGCATCCGTGACGTATTTTGCGTCGTTGGTGTCTCCACAGTCAGTTGTTGTTTCTATGGTTCATGAATTGTTGTAAAACAATCACAAACCTTCCACTGTGTGCCTAGAACAGTTCCCACTCTCCACTACTGCCTGTTGCGCGCGTGTGTAGAACTGTGTTACTACACTGCTGTGTATCAAACACGCTGCTCTTCGAAATCCTACGACTTGTAGGTCCTTCTCCGATCTCACGCGACTTATGGCGACCCCAAGTTGTCCAGGGCCAAACACCTTGTCGGCGTGGACGACAACTCTCCGTAGTGTTAATCCTGAACAAAACACCACCACATATTGCATGTTGTAAACACAGAGACATGACGGAGAGAGAGAAGAGAGGGGAGGAAAGGAGGGTGTGGGGAGGGGAGTGAAAGAGAGAGGGAGGGAGGGAGGGAGGGGGAGGTGATCTAGATATCCAGGGAGAGATGAAGTGATGTATAGGCGACAAAAATAGAGGCATAGAGAGTGGGACACACAGATAGAAAGACAAACAGACCGTCAGACAGACAGACAGACAGACAGACATACAGAAAAAAGGACAGCCAGACACACATACACACGGATTCAGAGACAAACATGCGTACATGAGTACATGCATACAAGCTATGTGTTGTTATTACAACACTAAAACAAATGACTTTGAACATTGTTGACATAGTTACTTGCCTTGACATTTGTATATCGTCTCAGCGGTATTTGCTGGCGGGTCGCTACTACACCAATCGTCACTCGTGACTATTCTACGAACATTACTTTATGTAATTTGGCGATACGCCCATCTGTGGTACGTATTGTCAGGCGATTGGTGTACGTTTGCTCTACAGTTCCCTGAGTGCCATTAACCAAATGGTTCGATATGTTGTATGTCACAATGACAGGTGCGTTCACTTTGATGTGCAATTCTGTTGGTGTCGACACTCTCCTCGGGATTGTTTGATCGCCTACGATAATGAAGCAATGACTAATCCACAGTCAGTTTAGTGCTCAGGATAAAAGAGCATAACTTTTACAACAATTCAGATGTATGCATCCACGCAAATGTTTAACTTTAATTGCTGAGGTCGGGGTTCCATTTTCTACGCCCACGTACATTTCTTACTGATTTAAACTACCCACACCGTGTATGTGATTGGACTTAAAGGTCACACAAAGTGTTCGCTGATGAAACTACACATTAAATATTCACAAACAAACAAAGTACCGGTATCTGTGGAGATGTAGATTTGGTCGTCTTCTGTCATGCTTTGTAATCTGTCATGGTTGTGCATGTCCACATCTAGGTTGTTGCTGTATAAACGCACGGCTGCACCTACAGGCCGTGACAAGTCAACCATGTTCCTTGCTGTGGCGTCACTAACCTGTTCGAATGAAATGTCCCAAAACATTTTGTTTTCCAATTCAACATTATGCCACTAGCATGGTTATATGCGTTTAATCATAAATAAAAGAAACAAACACATACCACAAAATACATTAGACTGGCTATCTTACACATATTCAGCAGTAATTATTAATGAGCGCACCCTATGCTACCAGAAAGTATATATTTTGAAAAATTCCGATGCCTGAAAATACAGGAATACACACGCATAAAAGTGTCTACGTAGCAGTATTGGTAACAAATTCAATTCAATTCAATAACTTTATTCCGGAACATTACATCCATATGAAAACGTAAAGTATGACTAATAACTATATACATAAAGCATTTTCCGCCAATGGCGACACAGTGGTGAAGTATACAGAGCATCAATATTCATGATACTCTGTAGTATTGCATTGCCCGATTTAGCTATATACGTCAAAAAACTATACACATTTGTTTTCTAATTAACATTTTACATGTGGGTAAGCCTCTTGACACAAACATATAACTCGCACTACAATCTAGATGTTCATTGCATAACAATCTAAACACATTATTGTATGCTACACACAGTTTTCTCATTGACCCTGCTCTATGGCAAAACCACAGCTGGCATGTATACAATGAAGTATAGTAGGATTTAAATAAAGTACATTTTACAGATTCTGTACACATGTAAATGTGTACGGTACATACATTGGCACACATTTGCCAGAAACAACAGTCAATTCAACAAAGCGCTCACGCTCCCAGTCGACACTTCGCGAATAGCGTTTATGAAATCTCCACAACTCGGTCGTTTCACAGTGGAAATGTTGCAGTGATGCATAAATTGCATGAATTCGGATGTCAGTGCGTATTCCCCCGCATCACAGTGCCCCATGTCTATGGAACGATATTAGGGCCATAATTCAACATGTCATATTATTGCAGATAATCTGCAATAATACGACGTCAGGCATAATGAAGACAGGCATAATACGAATTCAAGCATAATACGAAGTCAAGCATAATGCAAGCAAGCACAATACGAGCAAGAATGCGAGCAAGAATGCCAGCTTGCATAATGCGAGATAGAATGCAAGCGAGCATAATAAGACTTGGCATAATCAGCACTCGCTAAGTTTGTGCTGCCATCTAGCGAACTACGCCAACCTGAAAATTGAAAATACTGAAGTATCCCTTACATTAACAAATGTTTTGGCTCAGGCTATTCACCAGCGAGCTGCTCGCTAAGTAACGTCAAGTCGAACTGTTATTTTGTTGTTTGTAATGCGCCTTATTTATCCTCTGGAACAATTCTTAATATGATATGAGGCAGAAAGTGAGTTTGGACAGAAACCTAGCATTTAAATTATAATGATAGAGCATAATTAATGTATGTAATCAGCTTAATAATACATTTTCCGTTAATTATGTCATTTATGATTTTTTATGAGTAGTTACGTAATTGTTTTATACAAATAAGGCAATATTAATTGTGTGTGAAAATACATGTGATCATTAAACACATGTTCTTTTGTTTCTCTTAGGCATACTACTTGACCATATCTGTCACATATCAACGTACAATGTCTGCAATTACGTGCATGTCATCACACGTACGATGTCTTCCGTTACCTTGTGTGACATTTGCTAATAAATGCCCAAACTCACTTTCTGCCTCATATCATATTAAGAATTGTTCCAGAGGATAAATAAGGCGCATTACAAACAACAAAATAACAGTTCGACTTGACGTTGTAGCGCTTACGTTTTTCCGGCGTTAAATCCTTTCCGATTGACGTTTCTGCGCATGCGCGAGTCAGATACGACCTTGGTTGCTATGCGGGATGTTTACTTTTCCCACCCCGCGGCACCCACCGTTAAAACCGTTCCGATTGACGTTTCTGCGCATGCGCGTGTCAACTATTTTGTTAACCGGCGAAAGTTTGTAGTTTCTGAGATGTTTTACAGTTATCTGAGACATTATATGAGCAGTGGCGTGCACCACCCGGCAGTAGCCAAGCATGACAATGTCCAGTGAAGGGTACGCTCAGCAGCGCTGAAGCATAGCCTACTTTAAAAGGTGTGTTCAAAAAGGCTAAATTCGAGTCGACCCAGTCAGTGGCAGTGCTGACTCAGCCTCTCAGGAGCAGAGTCCAGTTATCAGTAATAAGATTATCGACAGCGTCAAACGTTCATCACAAATAATAATAATTATTATATTAAGTAACGTTGTCATTGGCATCGGAATATAAGTATAGGGTTGCATTAATTAAGTCGTTTATATAGAGTGGTAGAGTTTAGACTGGTGAATATGCTACCAGTGGAGTTACGAGTTAAACAACTCAAATTGAACCTTGTTTATAATGTTATAAATGATAGAGCACCGAAGTATATGTCAAATTTGTTTAACGTAGCATGTAAGCAGCACGGTATAAATACAAGATCTAGTGTTATGTCTCTTCATGTGCCGTATGTTAAATCATTTGGGCAAACCTCGTTTTACTATACAGGAATTCATGCCTGGAAAAAATTGCCATTTTCCATACGAAGTGTTCAGAACATGAAGCAATTTAAATGTCTACTGAAGCAGTTTTTGTTCAGTTGTCTTAATGACCAGGAAGCCAGCTCATTTATTTATTTTTAATCATAATTGATGACGTAATTTATATTTTATAATTTGTATTCTTTATTAGATTTATTTATGATTTTTGTGTAATAAATAACAAGGTTTTACAAAATGTTTCTAACCAGAAGATTATTTCCATACCTTTTTATATTGTAATTATCAATGTCATTTACATATTTTAGTAATTATTTATATCGGTTTATTTATTATGGTTGTTTTAGTATGTTATATTTGTCATTTGAGATGTTATATTTATCAGTTCTGTCATTTATGTCAATGTCTGTCATGTGAATGTCAAGGACCACAATGGAAATAAGTGCGTGCACTTTTTGTGTTATCCAAATATTTAAATGTACTTTGTATTTATATATTATGCATATGTGTACAATGTTGTACATTTCATATTAAACAAATCAATCAATCAAAAAAAGTAAAAATGATACAGTAACGATAGGAGTGAGCCCTGCATCAGTGCATGCTCGTGTGTGTTTTCAATATCTTTAACTTTATTTCAGATTGTCATAGACATAGTACATACAGATGTCCACATAAACATTAAAAAAATACAAGTGACTAGAAAAATATAAAAGTATTGCACATGGTAAATAGAGAAAAAAAAACATTGCACAATGGTGCATTCAAACAAAAACTATTATGTATATACAACATTTTGATCCAATGTCGTCTTATCCTGGATTGCCATTTTATTGATATCACTGTTGATAATTGCAGTTACCAACTTATTATTACTTATCAAGTCTCCGCATGAATTTATATACAAGGTTTCTCATTACAGCTTTACTATCTGGTACATGGTATTCTACAAACATGGTGGAGGCACTGCAATATTTAGGCTGATTTAGCAATAAGCGAAACACATTATTGTAAGCCACATGAAGATTATGTATACTTGCTACTGTGTAATTCCACCACAGCTGAGCAGTATGTATGGGAGAGCAGAAATATATATATATATAGTTATTACTTCAATTACTGTATCTTACTTATTATTTTAACATGGCTTAATCACCAAGTTTTGGTTACATAAACGACACCACCCCTTGGGGACTCTACCAGTAGTACAGTATACAGACAAGTCGGAGAAGGACACAAACGCGGCCCCCTAGGGGACCCGCGGTACAGGCCATTTGGATCTTGACACAACCGCGGCCCTAATGGGACCGCCCGCCGTGCACTGTACCCGTGGTATAGGCCAGTCGGAACTTGACACAACCGCGGCCCCTATGGGACCGCCCGCCGTGCACTGTACCCGTGGTATAAGCCAGTCGGAACTTGACACAAACGCGGCCCCCTATGGGACACTTCCCTTCATCGAGCCCTCTGTGTACATATATGGGTAAGGCTCACGAAAACAACTCCACCTAGGTCCTGATTTTTTTAATTAAACATTTTCTTCAATTAATGCAATACTTAGTATCTATAAAATAGAAGTATTGATAGTCCAACTACCACAAAAGGTGTGATCAAATGTGAAATACTTGTTGTGTGGTGTGTTAGTGAACATAGGCATGTCATAAGTCAATTTAGCCCTGTTTTTTACGTTATCGATGACTTACCTCCCTTGAAAGTAGCCTAATCTAAATGTAAGCCATGCTGAAGCATTATTAGTTTCTTAGCACTAATTTAGCAGTCCAGCAGTCAAACTAATATAAAAACCACTGGACCACAACTCTATTGGATTATATGCCAGACAACTTAAAGCAATCCTGAAAATGTGCATCTGTGTTTAAGGTCAAACATGTCTAGACTGCTTACTTTCAGTTCCCCTGCTAATTGTGGACTTTAGGCACATCAGGAAAATTGCATATCTGATGATCTATGTTATACAAAATGCTTGTGAGCACGGGCGATATTTGTGTAGGGTAGTTGCAGATAACGTAAAACACATTTTAGCCCTTTTTAAGTAAATGGTATAAATGAAGCTTTTGTGAAGTTTTATAACCATTTTTAAGCACTAGGTATCATTTTATGTAATGCATATGCAGTACTTGTTCATTGAAAACCACTATTTCTATCATTCCATTAACTATGCATGTATTCCTGATCATTGCTAGAGATAATTTATGACAAATCAGCTCAGAATTTATGAAAAGTAACACCTAGTTTATTTGTTTTTGACATTTTTGCACTCAAATGAATATATATATATATATATATATAATCATTTAACATGTGAGGTTCATCTTCAAGGTCAATGGTGACTTTTAATTGTGAAAAAAACAGCGGATAACGAAAAAACATCGATAACGTAAATAAACTCAAAATCATGAAAACGTTCTTACGCTGCCCTGACGCCACTCTCAAAATAAACATAATGCAATTGATCTTGCAGACAATCATATCACCTCTGCCGTTTGACAAATATTGTTTGTAACGAATAAATTGTTGAAATAAAATTAAAATCTCATAAAATGTTCTTTCTTGAGACATCGATGTTTTAGGGAAAGTGTGTCTTTCTGGTTTGCATTTCACCCTTTGTAATGCCTAACAACATGATGGATTGCGTAAAAACACATCGATAACGTAAAAAACATATTATCCAATCAAACTTCAGTCAAAGAAGAAAATCAAAATCAAAACACACAATACATGAATAGCCTCAGTTGCCTTCCCCAAACAGAATCATGTCTCCCTCCCCTAAAATAAAAGAGCGCATAGAACGCCACTTGGCTGTCGGAGGGGAAATCTTGCGGACAATATCCTGTGGCTGAACCCAGAGGATGTCCTCCCTCACCGGCCACCTGAAATGGTGAGGGTTGCGTGGAATAGCCTCCATGAAGGTGATGTGGTATTCACCAACCTCCTCTTCTGTTATTTTACCGGCACATGTTTCTCCATTGTACTTTGCCGCAACAAAGTCGCCCACGTTCCAATCCGGTTCCAGTTCGGTCTCGTCAAGTTGCTGATCCTCAGCCGGGACTGGTTCTTCCAGAGGTGTTGGTGATGGTGGTGGGACCTGGGCTGCTTCCTCTTGTGGTTCTGTGGTGGTTCCGTGGTTGTTCTGTGGTGGTTCCTCTCGTGGCACAAGATGGACATGGGTAACCCATCCAGGACAAGTTGGTTGGAAGACGCCATCTTGCCAACAGCAGGTGTCGAAGCAAGAGACATATCGACTGACGAGGGTGCCTTGATGAGCCACAACTGCATGTAACTTCATCGTCTTGGGGATGGGGAATTTCAGTTGCCTCTTGACTGTTGAGTGCTTCCGTGGTGTGAGGCCATCGGATCGCATAAGGGCGTCGGCTTCCTTCACAGGCGTACTCGGTGTCGGGGCTTCATCTGGGGACTTGGGCTTTTGAGCGGTGGACTTTCTCTGCAGCTTCTTCTGCAGCTTCCACACTTTTTGTTGCATATATTTCAATTGCAGTTGAAGTGTTTTCTCGTGCCGTTTCAGTCTTGAAACCACCCGGTTGATCCGCAGAGGGGTCTTCTGTCTTGCACTCCCGAACGGAAGGCGCACCTTGAGTCTGAAATAAAACATGTAACAGGATTGTATAAACAAACAAATATAAAAAAAACAGTACTTACTCACTTGCACTCAACTTAGCGTAACTCCATCTAAGCTGCACGTGCTGCTGGTGATTGTCACTTAAAGGTATGACACAACTACGATGATTCTACGAAGAATAAAGACGAAGGAACGGTGGCTGCAATCGAATGGGGACTTGGCTGGCCTCTTGGGGAAATATCTTAACACATGCAAGACTACTCTTATGGTCAAGTGAAACAAGTGCAAGATTTTACCAACACCTCAGGAATGTGCCTTACAATTAAACGTGCCTAACAATTATTTTGTATAAGTTATATTGCTTAAAAACATGTATAAACATGTGAACCTGGTGTGTGGACATGGTAAAAAAAACAGGGAATTTGATGTTTTAGGTACATTCAGGTGACCAAAATGAAGGGAAATATTTGTCACAGGCCCATAAAAGTATATATGTCTGTGTAGCTCTAATCGAGTTATTTATGTATGGTGACACCATATCCATAAGACGTTGTAAGAAAATAACGAAGTTATAGGCATTGGACAAATAACATATAGGGTGGAGTCGTTTTCGTGAGCCTACTACGTGGTATGTATATATGTACCAAGCGTTGGTGTTTATACTTTGCAATGGTGTTTGTAGCACGGTCAACCAATATTTATACTGGTGGGATTGAACACGCAAGGTGACAATGACATCGCTCGTTACTGCGATTCGAAACGTGTGCAAGTACCCGCCAATGAAACGTCACTATAGAGCTAGTATCTAAATGGGAAAAACAAAATGTGCCCGTAGTCTCATAGGTGGATTAGCCTCTCTTTTCCTGATAACAGCCCTCTGCCCCTTTGCCCTTGCTCGAGACTCCAGTTTCAAGGCCTTTGCCTCTATTATTGCAGCTAGTTTTCCGTGATACTCAGCCACTAATTTTTCATATTTATTTACTTTACTTTGAAATTGAGCAATTTTATTTTTATATATTACCAATGTGCTATGAAATGTATAACTGAAAAGTTGAAATTCATCCACTTTTCTTTGATATATAGCCATTTTGTTTGTATAAAAAGCCAAGTTCTTTTGACATTTTAGCCAGTTGTATTTCATATCGTTGCTTTTTTCCCGATTGTGAACCTCGTCTTCGTCAATATCATCATGATTATCTCTTTCAACACTACCATCATGTGGCAACTGGTTTGACGAAGACCTGAAGAAGTTCCGTATTCGCCTAACGATACGTGACGTGGAGGGGCACGGTGGTTCTGCCTCCTCGGGTTCTTTTTCCTCAGTGTCGATGTTGATGACGACTGTCTTTGACTTCCTGACAACCTTATTCTTATATATTATATGTGTGCCTGTGTTGCAGTGCGTTTGAAAAATTAAGTTGTAAATTATTATGTGTATCTTGTAGATCCAAATTGGTTTATTATGTAATTTATTTTAGGAAAGTACATTTCACAATGTCAAGCTTGATATCTCTCTGCGTATTCTGTTACTGTACCTGCAAAGTATTGGGATCATTTGTACCATTGTCACACGAGCACAGTCACTTCTGTTCAGTGACAGTGACGACTGCCTCGGTCTTCTGCCACGTCCTCTCCCCTCGCCCGTTCCTCTTGCTGTGCCCTGTCACCTAACAACCTCTCTTCCTCCATGTCTTTCACCCTCTGCATCTGGGTTCCCATTAAACTATGTGGATAGGTAAAATTAATGAACAAGATAATATGTTTATATATGGCTACAACATTTATTCTGTGCATACTATCACCACACAATAAACGAATGAATGCAATATATTAAATAGCATGCTGTAACTGACATAAACATTAATGCATACAAACTACAGACGAAAAGTAAATACACTGTTTTATTTACTTGTATGTACAAACCTGCGTAATTTGGAACACGACCCCCTAATTATTATAAACCAGATATAGCAAATAACTTTCCAGGCAATCACTGAAAAGCAAATTCTTGCTTTGACAGAACATCTGGGAAGAAGTAAAAATATAACAGATTTTGCTATACCTCATTTGGGCCTGAACAATGTTGTCAACAATTAGCCTTCTTAGCATTGACCTAGAAACTCTGTTCGATCAGAATTGACAAGATTTCCAACAATATCCCTTCGTTCGGGAATACAGCAAAACCCTGACAAGATGCATCGAAAGAACTTCTTAGACCCGGCCCTCTCGTAAATAAACGATGTTACATTACTATCAACTATTACAATATCTAGGCTATGAGCCATGCCAATGCCTAAAAATGATAGTCTCGCAAAATGAGAATCGTAACTCAGTTATGCATGCACAGTTATGCATGCTAACCGGAGAAGAATGCGTCATTCAAAAAGACATCTGTCTGTGATGCAACCTAGTATATTTTCAGACTGCTTTCTTGTAATACAACTTCAAATTTGGCGCACAATCTCAAACACATTAATATTTATGTGTAGATGTATTGAAACACCACACCACAAATAAAAACTGGAAACATTGGAACTGTATTGTGTATGTTTCTAAACACAAAAATAGAATCATGATTCATTGTAAAACCCATAAATGCCCCAAGATTCTCAGAAGAATCACCCAGAGATCACTGCCACACTGTTTCAGTGTTTGAATCTTGTGATGTTTTAAAAACAAAATGTTGCCATTGGCTCTCCCTGGTCTACCCCTGTCTTAAGACTTGTTTAATCGAACAAACATTTTCTCAGATGATTCCTTCCTTCATTCGCTTTTCAACAGGTTATACTTGACATAGCCTCTCGGGTTTTATGCTAGCACTGCCTGTGCTGTGGTCAAGGCTCAAGTATGGACGTGGTGATCATCTGTGGGAATGTCAATGACAGACCATCCTGACAAATTTATTTTTAGATTGATTCCTGCAGAACATTAATGGCGATCTTTCCCGATCCTATGTTATGTTCTAGTTGTGCGAGGGTGCTTGTCGTCCTCAGTGGTTCTTTTACGTCCCAAATTGTTATGAACATTGTCCACTAGACTACTTACATCTAAATTTGCAGTCATCCTTCAGTTGCAGCTTGGCGATTATGTCAATATAACCTAAATACTATGAAGGAAGCGACATAAAATCAAAACTATGAACGCTAGCGACCGAGTAGCCAGACATGCAAAGAAAGAGTCCATTTGATTGGCCAACATGCAATGACAGCACGTCTTATTGGCTCACGCATTCGTGTGGCGACATCGAGCGATCGTGTTCGAACGAAACGACCTTGAACAGTCTAGCCTCGGTTACAAAGACTCCGTGAGGTGGCAGCACTTTCCCGATTCCTACCTTATGAATGGGAATGAGAATGTCTGACGTAGAACGTAGGCCATATTAAATGTTGCTTATCGACTATAGACACATGCAGCTTTCCAATGGTAGGCGCGCGCGAATTGTAAACTGTGCCCTGACTCGCAGTTCCTAGGTAATCTAAATGCGGCTTGCGTTTAAAAGGACGACAGTCGCGAATGGGATCTACGCCAGGAAGCGACATAAAAGTTAAATTTGTTATATATTAATGACTAGTTTTGCCCCCTCCCTCCATATTAAAAAAGACAACAATTCGGATTTGGACGAATCACAGAAATTGTCAAATCGGGTTCACGAACCGCAGAAATCCGCGTTTCCTCGGAAGTTTCTCATGCCTGATTACATCAATTTTAGAAGTACATCCAATCCCTGCTTTCAAGTTCAACTGACACCGACAGCTGCCTTGACCAGTCACCAGGCATTGTCGACGGACAAAACCGAAGACGAAGTGCTTATAACACATATTGTTATTAACGAACGTACGTCTTGTTGATAACATTAGTTGTAATAACATGATCTCAAATACAATGACAAAGTAAATATTTGTGACAATTCACAGTACAGCTTACATCAGTCGAATGACATTCGAATGCAGTCGAAGAACTACAGGGTCCGAATTGCAAGCGTCAACGTTTGTAGCTCCGCCCCATTGGGTCACGACCGCGCCATTCCTGAGTTTGAGTGACAACGCGGCGACTTGAGTGACAGTGTCGGGATTATTATAACAATTAGGTTCAGTGTGTGTATGCATGTATAAGTAGTGTTCAATGTCATGTGCTGTAGACTCGCAGTAACACGCTCGTCTGTCCCGGAAGACTACACGTATTGTAAATTCTGGCTCAGGTTCCGCCTAAAGGCTGAGACGTTCATGCAAAAAGTGTCTTGGCATAAATATGTCAAAATGTTGCTTTAACACAACAAACACTCACGCTATGTAGACACTGGGTCACTGGCAATGCTTATACAATATTTGTTTAACATTTAGATAATAACTGAAAGAAAACGACGTCCGTTTCAGGCGATAGCGCACCGCATTTTACGTTACGGCTAAGCATTGTCGGGAATACTAGCGCGCACATGTGTGGCTTATAATTATGCGTGATTATGACGTAGATTGTCCACTACTCTCGGCGGTGCAGGCGTTGCTAAATGAATAACAGTATCATATCGACATGGTCTAAGTTACCTATATCAATCTACCATTTATAAAATACCTGATTCTCACACATACGGATGCAAAAAAAGCAGGATAACCTATCAGCTTAGAATCGAAATACATTCCAGATTGCAAATGCGAAACATTCCAGCAAAGCGCGCGTTAACAATGAAATGGCTGCACCACAGAATGGACAGATTCCACTTTAACCGAACGATCAAACAGCTACCGTGGACTGCATGCTTCAACGCAGATTGTAATTTTGAAATCGCAGATTGACGAAAACCCTTGAAAGAAAATGTCCCCCCCCCCCGTCTATGCCACCGAAAACCCGGGGTGTGGCAGTAAGCGATCGTTTACTTACTCACCTAACCATAAAAACGACCCGATACTACCGCCAAAATCTCCTCGAATATCTAATATACTTATACGCACATGAGGTTACAAAATAAAATCGTTCATATTCCTGCAACGATTACAAGTCATACAACAAACTCGCGTTTACTTACCAACCTAACCATGAAAACGACTCAAACTGCCGAAACAATTCCCTCACGTATCTTATATACATATATGCACATGATATTATGAAACAAAATCGTTTACATTCCTGTAACGAATAGAAGTCATAAAACAAACTCGATCAAACCTCGACGGCAAGGCGCATAGCATGCCCACCTCGGCCGCTATGCGTAGTTCAGCGATTACCCTGTCGTGTCGCTATAATATGCTTCACCAATAGGTACTGGATATATATATATATATATATATATATATATATATATATCGAAATTCTAGTAGTAGAATAATATTTATGTAGATACTAGGAAGTACTGTATCTTCCTTAGAGACAATGACTGGTCCCGCCAGAGCATGCTGGTAAAGTCAGCTATGCTGGTTCACTTCGGTTTGCGCAGCCAGCGATGATGGACCGGTTGTATTGAGGAATATTTGGAAGTTATATCGTTAATTTTGTTCTCTTATTTGTTCTTCGCTTTCTCTCGTGTTCTCACGATTCCCAACGCTACGGTGTGTTGAGTTTTGACTTTTCATCTTTCGTGTTGTCGCATCATCGTATTTATTCGTGCTATCCAAATATACCATTACTATAACCATCACACCATCGCCACATAACTCGTAAACAAACACCTACAGACCCTCCGTGAAAGAAGAACTGTCAGTGTCATGGTTTGTAGAGATTTGTAACAAGCGTTACGTTGAGCAACTACGACTCAGCCTCGTGGCTGAACCGGAAACTGTTATTCTTCCTCGTGCCAAAACATGCACAGTCACGAAGTGGTGTCTTGCAAAGCCGTTACAACGAAACCGAGCTAAGTGTAATCGAGCGTTACACATAACACTTCCCCAACATTAAACGAAGAACGTAACCTAGTTAATTACCACTGTAGTCCATGTAGCAAGAAGCATAATAATGTGGTATCTTGCCGAACACGGAGTTGGAACCAATGCATGAGGTCTGGTCGGTTCGACTGGAACAGATGGTTTATCCAGCACTGGTGCAGCATTTGCAGGAAGAAGCTCTCCGCTACTGAAGGAATCAGGCGACGGAACTGGACTTCCAGACAGCATGTCATCTCGTGGAATCATGTGTTCCACGTGAACCACGCTTCTGGTGTTTCCTGGAAGCCTCACTATGTACGAGAGTGGTCCTAGTATTTTGGTCACAGTTCCAGGAATCCACTTTTCCCTGCCTCCCCTCATGTTCCTGATTCTCACAGGTTGGTACATGTCAAACTGTGAGAGATGTCCGGGCCGTGAACCATCATGATGTTGGTTTTCTTCCTGCTGTCTGTAATGAATCTTGGTTTGCAGGTTCGGCTTCAGCAGGGTTTACTTTGTTCAGGGAGCCCTCGTCAGAAACAGTTCAGCAGGAGTACAGCCTGTGATGCTGTGTGATGTGTTTCTGTATTGAAACAACGTCTGAATCTCGATGTTACATTGGAATTCGAGGGTCTGCCTTTGCCAGCATGTTTTTGAATGTCTGCACATTCCTCTCTGTCAAACCATTTGATGCAGGATGGTAGGGCGGACAAACACGATGTTTCACACCGTTTAACTTGAAGACTGTCTCAGACGCCTCAGTTGTCGCAGCTCTGTCACCGTGCTTCCTGCTGCGGTGCTGTTCATAATGAGGACCTCAAGCCACCTTCAGTGACTATCTGCCACAACTAGGAACGTCTTTCCGTTCTTTTCGGCAACGTCAACGTGTACTCTATGTCATGGCCGGACGGCCCATGGACTGAGAGGTGCAGCGGGTGGGGAATTTCTCTGTCGTGAACATTCGGAACAGGTTCGTACCATTTCTTCAATGTCACTGTCTATGTATCCGACCACCGCATGAAACAATGGACTTCATCCTTACAATTCCCGGATGCATCGTGTGCATCTGATGAAGCAGATGTTCACTATATACCGATGGAATGACAATTCCCTGCCCCAAACGATGCATCCATCTTCAAGGGATAGTTCCTCCTTTCCAACGAAGAATGGATACAGTTCGTCATCTCTGGCACACGACCTAGGCCATCCCTGCAGAGTGTGATCACAGACTTTGGCCAAGGTAGTGTCCTTGCGTAGTTTCCGCTATCTGCTGTGAGGTTACCGGCAATTCTTTGACGGTCACCATGCACACAAATGCGATTTCGTCTGGAATCGCAGAATCGGGTGTGTCTACCGACAGTCTGCTCAGCATATCCGCGTTAGCGTTTTCATTTGAAGGAATTATTCGATGCTGTACCAGTACCCATATAGTACCCAGCGTTGCATTCGTGCTGCCGCCATAGACGGTATACCCGTTTTCGATCAAAATATCTTCGTCGGTAGACGATGATCTGTCCTCATGGTGAATGGTCGCCCCATGCGGTATTGATGGAACTTCTTCACACCAAGGATGATTCCCAGTGTCTCACGTTCGATCTGGGAGTAGTTTCGCTCTGCGGCACTCAATGTTCTTGATGCAAATGCAATGGGTTTTTCCATCCCAACTGGCAGCTGATCACAGCTCTAACTCCATAAGAGCTTCATCCGTGGCAAGAACGAGAGGCTTGCTTTCGTCATAATGAGTGAGTACCGTCTCGCTAAACAACAACATTTTGCATTGGTTAAATGCTTCATCGCAAGCACGGTCCCACGACCACTCTACCCCAGCCTTGAGCAGGTCGTGTAGAGGATGCAAGACTGTGGACAGGTTTGGGACAAACTTGGCGTAGTACTGCACGGCACCCAGGAAACTGTGAAGTTCCGTTAGGTTAGCTGGAGGCGGTTCCTGATGGCTTCTACCTTGTTCTGGATAGGTTGGATTCCATTCGCACTGAATGTATGTTCCAGATACGTCACTTCTGACTTCATGAACCTGCATTTTGTCTTGTTTAATATCACGTTGTGCTTATCCAACCTTTGCATCACTTCTTCCAGTGTCTTCAGATGATCCCGTTCAGTGTTTCCCGTCACCAGAATGTCGGCGATGAAACACATGACATTTTCTAGTCCAGTTAGAATTGTGTCCATAGTCATCTGGAAGACGGACACCGCAGGTTTAACACCGTACACTAGACGCCGTGTTCGGTAGAGTCCCTTATACGGGTTAAGGGTGCGGAGTGGTGGTGATTTCTTCAGTGTTTTCCCATTGTCAGTCATCTTCAATGGTGGCGTTAAGCAGCTAATAGTCACCTCATACCCCAGACATATTGCCGTTTTTTGTATATATATTTTTTAACTTCGGCACATTTATCGTCGGGCTCGCCCATTCACTGTTGTCGATCCGATACAGCACACCCGGTACAGCACACCAGATTACTTACGTCGAGTTCCCTAAGAGCATAAGGGACGTGGCGAGTTTACTGGTACACTGCGTTCTGCTCTGGTTTCAGCTTCAAGGTTGCGGTATGTCCCCGAATGGTGGATCCGTCACTTTGGAACAAGTGTGCATACATGCCCATTAAGCTGTGGATACCGTTGCTCCGGACTCATCCACTCCAGCTTGACCTTCTGCAACCAGTCTCTTCCGAGCAGAGCTGGTCGCTCACCACATGCCACCACGACTGGCAGCGTGAACCGTTGTTTTCCGTACTCACTGGAATGTAGACTTTCCCAGCAAGTGGAATCGCATCGCCTGTACACGACTTCAGAGCGATGTTTGACGCTTGTAGGGGGTATTTAGATAGGTCCTTTCTGTATGTGGCTCCTGGGATAATGGAGACCGCAGCCCCTGTGTCTAACTGCATAGGGACAATCTCACAGCCCAAGGTAACTTTCACGCTGATGCCCTTGCACCCGGATACATCGTTTGTATCAGCGTCGGCTGAATAAACGCCATGCAACGTCAACGTCTCGTCATCGTCTGACTCGTCACCATCACTCACATGGGCCACACTGTTGTGCCTTGAATTCTGTTTTGCTCGGCACATCCGAGCAATGTGTCCGGTCTTGTTACCCCAGTGACACCTTTCATTGATGTATTTGCATTTTTGTCTATGGTGATTTCCACTACAGCAGTAGCAGGACTTCTTGCTGTTGAACGCATTTCCACTCGAAACTGTACCTTTGTTGGCACTGTGTTTCTTCCTACCCAAGGTCTGCACCAGGTTGACACTGTCAACCTGGTTAGTAGTAGAAGTACCGTTCACCCCCGCCCCCCCCCCCCCGCCTATCCGCCCTCCCCCGACGATGAGGCCATTAAATTCGATTGAACATTTGGCTGCGAGTTCTTCAGCCACAGCCTCTTTGTAGGCATTGTCAAATGTTAGTGTGTTGTCTTTCAACATGAGTTTGGTCTGAACTGATGGTAGGTTTAGTCCTTTCACAAACACATCGCGCAATATTTCCGACTGTATTGCAGTTGAATATTCACAGTCGCCACACAGCTCTCGTCAGGCCAAAGCGTACTGTACTACATATTCCGACGGTTTTCGGTTTCTGTTCATGACTTGGTTTCGACGACCTATCACGTCAGTTGCTGTGTGTACGCAGCATGGGCCGCCGCCACCACCTCATCGTAGCTTTTGTCGGTCAGGTTTTCCAGTTTCAGTTGGCTCTTGATTTTCGTGAAGGCCTGTGCACCGACACTGCTTACCAACAAACATTGTTTCGTGCCGTTTGGCACTGCGTTGGTTGTTACAAAAAATTCGAATCATTCCAGGTAATTTTCAAATAATACCCTTTCACCATTGTACTCTTCGTTCCTGAGAGTTCGTCCAACTATTATTGGACCATCCTCGTCGCCATTGTTATGATTTGTACGGATTTGTAACAAGTGTAACGTTGAGCAACTACGACTTGGCCTCGTGGCTGAACCGGAAACGTTTTATTCTTCCTCGTGCCAAATACGCACAGTCACGACGTGGTATCTTGCGAAGCCGTTACAGCGAAATCGAGCTATACGAAATCCAGCGTTATACATATAACAGTCAGCAAGGCCACCTTTATGTACAAAATAATGAGTGTCCTTGTAGACATCACACCAACTGAGGGAATGTTGACAGCCGACTCACCAGTGTGCAACCCAACAAGTTCCTCCTACCTCACTGGAGGACCAACACACACCTACACTCATTCTACGCATCAGCCGACTCACCAGTGTGCAACCCAACAAGCTCCTCCTACCTCACTGGAGGACGAATACACACCTACACTCATTCTACCCATCAGCCACCCGACTGTAGAATAAGATCCCCGACGCAGTGTTCTCGGCCAGCACCCTCAGAGCCTTCCAAACAGCAGTTGAGGTCTGGGTCAAAACAACACCTGGATCAAGACACATCAAAAAACCTGGAAACATAAATATAAAAACCCAATTTATATTAATTGGTTTTAAACTGCGCATGAGCAGACTGTGGAATGTTCCTCTAAACAAATACAGAGGTAACCACAAGAATGTGAAGAAGAGAAGAAGAAGACCCTTTGTTCGTGTGTCCGTCGGGTTTGAACTGGTCTTGTCATGGCGTCAGCAGTAGACACCCCTGGCCCCGCATCCCGTTCAACGCTAATCCCGCTTTCCTCTCCCAAACAGGTTATGTTCGTCGGGGATAGTTTTGTGACGCGTTTTTCCCGGTATTGCACCCGGGAGACTATTGTGTATGTTTTCCTAGCAGTGTTATGACGGCGTCCACATCGACGGGCGAACGTCTCTATTATCGCTCATTTCGGGGGTTTTTCCTTTACCTCTCGAAGCGTGAGTGAGGATGTTCAATCCCGATGTCCATTGTTTCTTGTCACCTGCATTTGACTCACCCATCACACCCAGTTTGCATAATTGTCTATCGCATTTGGTTAAATATTATTGTGGGTTATGGTAAATATGTGTCCCATTCGCTCTTACACCGGCAGTGTGTTGGTTGCCGCACGTAATGTCATGACTCTCGCTGTCACGTTGTTTGTGAGATGGCGGATGTGTGTGTCCACACATTCGCGCCTGGACGTGACTTCTTCTGATTTACTATGCAACATGGATATCTCTTTCAAAGTGTCACATGGTTTTGCAAGATCAGGCCACATATGTTTCTTATCATCCTTCACCTCCATATCTTGCATTCCAAGTTCAACACATATTACATACTTTTTTCTACATATGCATTTACCAGCGTAGATCCAGGGCAGTAAATGTGTCTTACATTCCACTTCCTCTGTCTTGGTTTTATCTATTTCCCACACCGTGCATATCCTTTTACTGTTACCATCGGCGAGTGTTGTATACGAATGTGTATATTCATTCATTCTTTCACTTTGGTGTGATGGTCTTTTGAATTACCCAAACTATTGTCTAGCTGTCTGGCTCCCTGGATGGGCAGATTCCTCTTCCTTCACATACTGGTATTGTGTTCTATGGACACACATACAGGCATATCTGTCTGTGGTTGACCATTGTGGATCCGGGGTTGTGAATGTGTCTATCCATTCCTTTTCCGTTGTGTCATCTTACGTATTTACCTAAACATGCATGTCCGTTTACAGTTACCATTAATGAGTGTTGTACCTGAATATGTATATATTCATTTTTCGCTCTGGCGTGATGGTCTTTCAGGTTCCCAAAAACGTGTATAGCCGTTTATATTTAGTTATCTTTAGTGAGTGTTGTCCATGAACGTGTCTATCCGTTCATTTTTCCACTTTGGTGTGATGGTCTTTCCGGTTACCCAAAACGTGCATAGCTTTTATAGTTACCATTGGTGCGTGTTGTCCGTCAACGTGTCTATCCGTTCATTTTTTCACTCTTGCAGGTAAACCAAAATATGTATAGCCGTTTATAATTGCTATTGACGAGTGTTGTACCTGAATGTGTATATCCATTCATTTTTTTACTCTGGTGTAATGGTCTGTCCGGGTACTCGAAACGTGTATAGCCTTTTATAGTTACCATTGATTAATGTTGTACATGAATGTGTATTATTACAACCTATCCATTCTTTTTTCCACTCTGGTCTTTCAGGTTACCCAAAACGTGTCAAGCTATTTATAGTTACCATTAGTAAGTGTCGTACATGAATGTGTATATCCATTCATTTTTAACTCTGAGGTGTTGATCTTTCAGGCCAACCAAAACGTGTATAGCCGTTTCTAGTTACCATTGGTGAGTGTTTTACAAGACTGAGTATATCCATTCATTGTTGTCACTCTGTTGTGATAGTCTTTCAAGTTACAACTAACATGTATAGCCGTTACATGGACCCTGGTTGGGCGGAGTCATTGGACTTATTTATCCGTCCTTGGTGATGGCATCACAACTTGAATACTTGGGCATATCCGCTGCACGTGTTTACTCTCGGAGTAGATATGTTTTACAGTTGCCCCTCATATCTATATTTATCTACTAGGTACTTGCATCTGACATACATTCACCTTCACACATCCCGCCACCTGTTGTCTTTCAGTATTGTGTTTGACTTACATACAGGACACCATCACATTCTACATGACACTGTCCTGTCAGGACTCGATCGTTTCACTACAGGTGTGCAGGAATACTGACACCAATGCGGCTGTTAGGGCCACTTTCCAGTGATTGCCTCTGCCATCCCAATGTTCCGTGGCAAGGATGTCATCTGTCCTACTTTAGCACCTCCTGGTCGTTGTGCGGCATTACAATATTATATATATAATTATATATATATATATATATATATATATATATATATATATATATAATTATATATATATATATATATATATATATATATATATATATATATATATATATATATATATATTATATATATATGTGTGTGTGACGCGGCACGCCAAAACCAGGCGCTTGTCGCAGATCCTCGATCGGCGCCAGGGTGTAATTAGTCAGCATGCCCTCAAAATGTCGAAAGTGGGTTCTTGGCGGAATCAATCAGCAAAATCATCAATCTTTCAATATTTCGATAATAGATACGATGAAATAATGTTGAAAGAGGTAATAATGACCATTTTAATGCAAGCCCCTCATTAATTTCACAGCTAATTAGTCTAAAACAAAGCCGTTTGTAGGCTAATTTAGCGCACCATCCTGCGCCCAAATAATTACCGAACTGATACATTTCCTACTTCCTGCTAGACAAATGTAGCCATACGTTTTAACTGCTAAATAACATAAAAATGAATCAAATCCGTCGAGAACTATGATTATTTTCAATATCGGGGTAGGCCATTTTAGGCCGCCCGATAGCTGCTACATTCGCCTCCGGCGCAAACCCCCGGCGCGCGCGGAGAAATGTCACCGGCTTAATATTTAATATTTCCTAATTTTACTTTCACATATTAAGAGTATATACCACCTGTATGTCCATGCAACATTTCAGGGCCCATACACAAGATAGAATGTTTATCTTGGTATCATTTTAAAACACTTCATCTCCTCTAATTGAATCAATGATAATATGGAATTGTCAACTTGCCTACAAAAGCCTGGTTTTGGCATGCCGCGTCACTGTTTTCCTTCTACACACTAACCCTCTGTAGACATTGTTTGCTTGCTTTACACCCTACTCTGGGCAATTATGCCAGCTTGAACAGTATGGTAAGCATATGCATATACATACGGTTACCTTTTCATGTACTGGGATACTTATACCTTAGTCTGCCTTCCACTTGCCAGATTGTGTATGACATTGAAGTTGACACCCTCACGTTTGAGCTCCGGTTGTCAGCATACACAATTGAGAAGGCCACTATGTTAGTGAATCGCTTAGCAAAGCGTCGTATGGTAACTTTGCGTGATTTACAAATGGTCATAGGTTTCTGAGTTTCTGTTATCTTGCCGTAGCGTGTGGGCGTCCCTTTCTTAGACGCTTAATTCAGCTGACTCGTGGAATTAGCATTTTCAATAGAAAATGCATGTTTTGGATCATCACATTCTGCCCTCTGACGCAATCAAACTTTACACTAATGCATCCAGTGACATAAGTTGTTGCAGTCATAGTTGGCAAAAGGTTGGTAGCTTGGAAATGGCACAGACCATTTTCATCATCTGACATCACGCTACATCTACTGTACCCATTTGTACTGCTAACTGGCATATTTGGTGGCTGTCTAGCTACCCTTTGCATTATCTTCACGACTGACAATGCGGGGGGCCGTTGAGATATTCAACCAATTAAGTTCCAAGAATCAGCCAATCATAAAGTGTGCGGATTTTGATGCTGTTTTGTTTGAAGTATAACATTCTCTTTCGCTGTCAATATTTTCCAGGATATTTGAGTATTATTGTCTCATTTTCGATAGACGAGGCAAAACGTGCAGCAAGGTGGTTAGACGCCAAACCTTCTGTAATACCATAGTCACTGAAGCCCACAATGCTAATCAATTACAGGCTCAGTAGTCTTCAAAATTATATGGCACACTGTGCCCCTAGCAATAAACCCATCCCTCTGTCACAAGCCCATCTTGCCGGTTTCATTATGCATCTGTTATTATCGCACTATGCGGCATCAACCATTGTCTCGGCTGTTTCGAGTATAACATTCAGCCACACGATTGTCGGCTTGCCAGACCCAGCAGACATTTTTATATCAAATACCCTTTGATCGGATGTCAGAAAAGGTTTTGTCGGCCCCCAATTACTCTTCTCATGCGTGCTCAGTTGGTTGCCACAACACAGATTGCTATCCCGGATAATTACATGCATTGTTGCATATCTGTTTACGCTAGTATTTCATGTGTTTTTTGCTCATTGGAGAAATCACCAAGCGTCCAGGTGCACAAGTAAACACGCTTATGCAATTGCAGAATCTTAAGTTGATATCCAGACCACACAAAATACCATGAAGCTTTATGTACGGCACTATAAACATCAACACAGCAACAGCCGGTTGTTCTGGAAATCGAAGATAAATATCACTGTTGACCTCTCCAGGTCATAAAACGACACCTTCAGGTTCGTGGTTCTATACCTGGTCCCCTCGTCATCTTTGCTGATCACACACCTGGCTGCCTGTCTTTCACACTGTGGATATGACACCACCGTGTATACAGGACACTCCTTTCGTATTGACGCGGCGACAGCGGCGGCTAAAATGGGTTTTACTGACGTTCAAATCCAAACAAGGGGCCGGTGGAAGTTAACGGCCTTTCGCCGCTACATCCGCATCCCCGTGATGCATTCCTACGATCACTTGTTTCTATCACAGGTGCGGAATTGTCGATTCTACTCTACGCTAGTCCTTCCTGGCATGTTCAGCCGGTGCTGAGTGTCAGGCGGACTGGTTCTATCCTGCAGTTACTCATCCCATTACAAAATTATTTCGACATCAGGTTGTGCTCATCTAATTTTACAAGTGTGGTAATATCTCTCCGCCAGTCCTCCCTGGCATACTAAGCCGGTGCTGAGTGTCAGGTGGATTGGTTGTAGTGTTCTGTTATGTAGATATTGATCACATTACATTGTTTCCACGTCACGTAATTAGTTTCCATAGATTTATACAACTATTATTTCGACCTCAGGTTGTACTCATCTAATTGCACAGGTATGGAAATATCGATTATATTCTAGACTAGTCCTTCCTGGCATGTGTAGCCGGTGCTGAGTGTCAGGTGGATTGGTTCTATCCTGTAGTTACTCATGCCATTGCAACATTATTTCGACATTATGTCATTTGTTTCCATGTACTTACACAGGTGTGCATGGTCGATTCAACTCTAGGCTAGTTCTTCATGGCGTGCTCAGCCAGTGCTGAGTGTCAGATCGATTGGTTCGATCACGTCGTTATTCACCATGTTCGAAGATTATTTCTACATAAGGTCATTTGTTGCCATTTATGTGCACATGTATGAAACTATCATTCTTCTCTAGGCTTAGTATTTTATCGTTAGATGGCGACAGCTATGTACTTTTGCGGGCGGTTGGCTCCTCACCTTTATTGCTTGTAAATTGGAATATTAGCAATGCTGGCTATTATTTTATACTTATAATAATCGATGCCTCGCTCCAGTAGCCGTCGAATGTGTCTTGCTGCTTATGTGTGCTGCTATACTATAGTGAAATATAATGTCTACCTGTTTTCTTGAACGAGTGCGCATAGTCCGAATGCGACGTGTGATACCATAAAGGAGTTACACTTTGGCGGAGCTGTCCAAATGACCATTAGTCTCTGTTCAATCATATCCATTTTTTCTTCAGATTATTTTGAAATTTTTGACTTATGATTATATCCTCCCTCCCTCCCTCCCTCCCTCTCCCTCCCTCCCTCCCTCCCTCCCTCCCTCCCTCCCTCCCTCCCTCCCTCCCTCCCTCTCTCTCTCTCTCTCTATCTCTCTCCGCAACGGAAGGAAAAGTGCAGAAAATATAATATACCATTCTGAATAGCATTCGTCAACTACGAGAAAGTCATCGACTATGTGCAAACTCAAACAATACTGACATCGCTTCAATAACAGGAAATAGAAGAGGTGTACATCGAACTCCTGAAGGATATCTCCACCAACAGCTCGACGACAGGCCACCTATACAAAGAAAGCAACAAGCTCAATATCAGGAGAGGAGTGCAATGGAGAGATACCACATCGCCGAAGATGTTTATGGCAGCACACAAAGGCATATTCCGACGACTTGCTTAAGAAACCAGCGGCTTGAAGTTAGACGGCGAAAATCGTAGTCGTCTTCGCTTCGCCGAAGACATACTTCGCCGAAAACATACTTGTGCTAATACACCACATGAAAAATACAACCAATGCTACAAAAATTAGCTGATGAAAGTGAAAATCATGGTCTGAATATGGACAAGTCGAAGACAAAGGAGATTATGGAAAACGACACACCAATATAGGTCAACAACACTCAGATCGTTAACATTGAAAGCTACACTTACCTGGGAGAGATGCAGCACCAGAGACAACAACCAAGACAAGGAAATTAAAAGAAGAATCACGACTGGATGGACAGCATTCGCCATGCGCCGTGACGTCTTCAGGGATAACATCGCAACATGCTTGAAGAGACAAGTCTACAACTCATGCAATGTAATTGAGTGGGGAAACATGGGCAATCACAAGCGAAGCAAAGAATACGTTAGCCGCCGCACAAACAAAGATGGAAAGGGGTATGTTAAACATTGATGCCGTGACAGAAAAACAAACAGCTGGGTAAGAGAAAAGACATAAGTCACACACGTCAGTGGAGTTGGGCAGGGCACATCAGGAGAATACCAGTTGGACAATGCGTATCATCACCTGGAAACCCTGCGAAAGGAACAGACCTAGAAGAGAAAGACCGACGACAGAGTTGAGAGACGAATAAGATGATTACTGGAAGGGTACCATCTGACAGAGATAGCGCAAGATAGACACGTGTAGAAGCAGCATGCTAAAACATTCGCCCAACCATGTTACATGGCTGCACAACGATGGTGATGGTGATGAACACGTGAGTGCACACTTATGTCCTTCCGAAGGTCCGGCGTATGAACCCTCAGGATATTACCTATTACACAATACGTGAAGAAGTTGGAAATTGGTACACAGAAAGAAATATGTTATAGTTTACATAGAATGAGCTGGTCAGACTAACCGCGACAGAAACATTGCACGTGAAGGAGTAGCACGGAAGTTCTCCAATTAGTACAGAGTACATCATGTTGTCGGCGTGACATGTCACTCCTGCTACAATCGCTAGGTGGCAGCACCACCCAACGCATTATGCGAAGTCGGCATGCATGTTTTCAATAAAAAGTGATTTCTCGGAATACGCTTCGTTTATACGCATTGTCACAAGACAAGTAGTCGTGTGACGCCTTTACATTTTGTGGCAGATATTCGTGATTGCGAATATCTATGTGATGAAATTAATAACAATAATTGTAAAACTTGTATAGACCCTATAGCCATAACAATGTCATGCTCAGAGGTGCAACAAACAAATTTGGTTGGCTAGTTATACAGGGGGACAGACAAACGTTGTCACTGGAGCATGGGACCGCGAGAAATCTACGGTGGGAAAAGCATTTTAAACAAATAAACCACATTCTGCCAGTTGGTATCTTTAAATCGCTATTGTCATAGTTGTGTCTATGATGTGTGTCTTCAGGGCGAAGTGTTATGAGTATTTATTTCATCGAGTAACTTTCCCAACAGAAAGCACTCCACAATTTAAATTTGCACTTGTAATGGATACATTCGAATAGTGCTGGTTCGATACCAAAAATATCGAAGTATCGCGATACTTGCGAAAGTTCGATACCGATATTTAGTGGTATCGCGATACTTCGATATTTTTGGTATCGAACGCCCACTATTCGATACCTTCGATACCTTCGATACCTACGATACCTTCGATACCTTCGATACCTTCGATACCTTCGATACCTTCGATACCTTCGATACCTTCGATACCTTCGATACCTTCGATACCTTCGATACCTTCGATACCTTCGATACCTTCGATACCTTCGATACCTTCGATACCTTCGATACCTTCGATACCTTCGATATTTCGATACTCGACACCGAGTCCATTCGACGAAGTCGATGCGAAGGCGCAACATCGTTGTTGGTGACGACGTTGTTTACAGGAGCTATCACTACAGCGTTTCGTAGCCTAAATTGACTTGTCTTAGGCGTGGTTGTTTAAAAAATAATATAACATAAAATGTGAATTGTTTTCTAAAACTTTATTGTAGAATTGGTCTCTATAATAACTGTTTTCGGTGTGCTATCTTAGCGTAGGTCAGACTTCACTTAGTCTTAGCCTCGTTACCCAAACCAAAGCTCGTATGTGACGCTCTCGTTTGGTGGCAGTACCATGCCATCTTTCTCCCTACTTTATTTACGGTTACCCGTACAAAAACACACATCCTATAGTATTTGTATACAGTGTTTATTGCACGCACTAGTATTTATGAAACTAGTTTAATAATAATATTATTAATATAAATATTTATTCGAGCGCGATGCGGAGGTTATGTTTATCCGGGTTCCGTTTGGTGGCGCCACCATTTGCCGTACACGATGCCCACAACCAAGGCGAACGAAAACAAGTCGCAACGTTCATCGCTAATAATTTGGCAGTTTTCCAACAAAGAGTATCTGCTGTGCTAGAGGCATCTGAAAGATAGCGGGGGAAATACATCGAATTTGACGAAACATGTCACCATTCAAGAAGCTATCAAAACGTGATGATCAATTTTCATCGTATGGCGTCGTCGACGTCGTGGACAACGTCGCATTGCCATTGACTCGAGAACGTATTCTATCGAAATATTCGACAGTCACAGTGAGCGAGCAATGGACATCTAGTTACATTCGAAGCGAATCGCCATCGGTTGCCGAATCTACTAAGTAACTGCGGCAAACATCGCCAAGAAGTGACATACACGACGTGACTGATTAACGATGACGATGTGCTTACTGCATCTACTCAGACTACTGTCACTCACTGTGACACTGCCACTCACTGGCAGTGGCCAAAGAGATTCACCACTGGCAGAGCCAGAGGCAGAGGTAGAGGAAGACACTGACCGGTTCTTGAAAACAGTTGCACAAACATTATGGGGCTTGTTATGTGTACTTGATAACGTGGTAATTTAAGTTTTATATAAAAAAATTGTGTGAACTGGGAAGTGCAATTGTAATTTTTATTAATATATGTTATATCACAATTATCTTTACGATACAATTAATTATAAAACAGTTATAACAGTGAGTGTGCAACTGTGCTGGCAGTGGCACTATAATAAGTGATAGGTGTATTTATATTTAATATAATAATAACATATTAGTTGTATGTTATGGTTTAGCTGTATTTGTTGATGGTCACTTTAGGAGACAAATTGAATTGAAATTAAGCTGCTATATTATAGTGTATTTACAAACAGCTGGGGTGAAGTACTGTTATTAATTTAAAATAATTCAGTGCAGTTGATGAATTTATTTGTCACTAGGTATTTTATTGCAGTTGTTTTTATTGTTTTAATTTTATATTACAGTTACCTTTTAGTTTTACAACAGTAATCAATTATATTGAAACTGTTGTTTGTTTACTTACATAACATGAAAATTGCATTTTAATCATTGTTTGCATGACTATAAAATTATCACATATTTCCCTACTTCTAAGTGAAAAATTGTGTATGTTTATGTGGCATTAGTTTAAGTGGATAGTAGTGTGTTTCTTTGGAGATCTCTACTGTACTGAATTACACTTACAAGGTAAATTTTGAGAATCGAATAAAAATCTGGTATCGATTGATATCAAAGAATTCTGGTATCGAACCAGCAATATGTCGATCGGTATCGAAGAATTCTGGTATCGAACCAGCACTACTTCTGTTGCATACTGTTTCTACTGGGAACTGTGTTCTATCTGAATATTTGACTTACAACGTAAGTATCGAGTATCGAGTATCGAACAAAATTCAGGTATCGATCGGTATCGAACAAAACCTGGAATCGAACCAGCACTACATTCGAAGCACTGAAACCAGCAATGATTTTCATTCACGCTGTATTAAAATGTTCGTCCAAGCACATTTCCCGAAATCCCAATTCTCGACCATATACACATGCACGCGCGCGCGCACACACACACAACACACACACACACACACACACACACACAATTCGTGTACGACATAATACATCGTGCCCTTCTCACAGTTTGCCAGTACCGCATAAAGACGAGGACAGGCTTCTTACCGGGCGCAGGAAGCCATGCCGTCGCGTCCGTCAGACTCTACGGCAGCGAGGCCAACTGTGGGTGGAGGTCTCTCAGTGCCAATGGCGGCACGCTATCGAGGTCAGGTTATACCACATACACACTACTGCATAGCCAAAGTCGATTTTTAAAAGCTGCTATAATGTTGTTTTTATTCGAGGTCGCCAACCACAAACAGCCGCCTCTCTCCGACTTTCACCAACCTTCGCCTTCTAAACAGTTCGGCCCACAGCGATCCCGTCTCACTAAAATGGTGGTCTTCCCGTTTCCTGCGGACCTGATGTTCCACTACACTCGTTAGACTGCGTTAATATTTAACGCACTAGACTTTTCCAGTTTCGAATTTTACACATCGTTTCTAATGTTCTCAAACCTATCCGCTGTGTGGCGTCTCCACCCACCGTCGTGTTTCGCGGTTATTTTGTATACATGGGCTGCCTTTGGCTGAATGCTAATGTCCGATAGCGGGCGGGTTTGGCCAACCTGAGGTTGCCGTTAAGTTAGAGTGTCTGTGCCTACATCCGGCTTTACCCAACGTCAAATGTGTAGCAGGAAGACTGCTGCAGTCACCTCGGCCCACTTGTTTTAAAGTTGGATATACTATTTACAATTTAGGCATATGCCATGCTCCTACCTTTCAAATTGCAAAAATCGTAACCAGCTTCGTAAAGAAACTAAACACCACGTGGTGGATAGAACGCCTTCAACGCGCAGGAGAAATATTAATGTCAAGATTAATGTTTTCATCTTTTATGAAGTAAATCAGTTGGTCGCGACGGACATCGGAATGTGCACATAATGAGTAAAACAAAACACAACAATCACAGGAACCACGCACGTGTGGTACATACTTCGGGAACATTGCCATGTTTCCATTGACATAAAGTATTGGCAATGATGTATTAAGGTGTGATGTATTAAGGTGTGATGTGTTGAGGTGTGATGTATTAAGGTGTTACTGTACGTAGTGATGCTGTACGTGTTTGTGTAACATAGGTAAAACTACTTCACTGTCACGTGTCCGTGCTTGGGGTGCGTACTGAAGCTAATGATCAGACACAACAACGCCGGCGTTAACCCGTCCTGGTACCTGGTGTATGTCGGCGTCAGGAGGCTGCCAGCCCCGTCCTCGTATCAGACGTTTCAGTGTAAGAAATGGGTGTCGAGCTTTACTTCTCTGAACAGAAAACTAACATTCTCAAGTGAGTTGGTGGTGGTATTGTCGATAGAATATATTTTGTTATGTTGTGTTTTACACAAGACCAATAGCTGGTCGTATTGAAAATCGCATTCCGTAGATACGCTAGGCATTGCATTGCTACAACGAACAGTAAACTAAATAAATATAGGTTCTTATATATGTCAATGTGAGTACAAAAAGTATTAATTGTGAAATAAGAAATTTTGGTTGAACAGATTTTTATACAGTTCTTATGAATGACATTATTCGCCAACGTTTTCCTAAAAGTGTGTGGCTAAATGTTACCCAAATGGCCACAGGTCGGAACTGTGCACGAAACAAAAGAAAGCACACAGACAGACGCAGCAATGGCTCGCGCAAACTACAGATCAAGCTGCACGTACGTGCATTTGTTTGGCCTCACTGGTATTTCTCTTTTAGCGACACCGTACAGAATCAGGATACATACTGGGTCTCAAGCGTCGACCGGGACTAACGCAGCGGTGCAGATCTCGCTGATATCAAACGTGATAGTGGCGATCTTCACAGGTCTGGACGGTGGCTTCCCTAAACTCTCGTAAGTGTAGCAAATGAGAGCAGAGCGCGGGCACGTGCGTCCGTGCGTGCGGGCGTGCGTGTGTGTGTGTGTATGCGCGCATGTGTGTGCGTGTCTATGTATACATTGATATAGGGCCAACTGTGTCGCGTGATAAATTGAATAGGCACTGCCTGCTCGGTGTATCCTACGCACCCGCCTGGGAAGTAACCACGGGCCTGTTGAATAAGATCAAGTGGGTTAGCAACAGGGAAAAGGATAGATGTCCATGTGTCATATTTATCCCCTATGTAGGTTAATTTAGTTCCCCTGGCATATACAGCAGATGGGAAGGGCCAACGGCTTTTATTGTCTCGTCCTAAAGCCACAGACAATGTGGAGTGAACGAAACTGCCTAAGGTTCGAACAGGCGGTTGGAGAAATCAAACCACCGTCACCTCGAACGACAGACCGGCGTTCTGCCGCGCGACCACCGCGCCCCACCGTCCATTCTGTTTGTAATGCGCAGTGGCGCAGTGGGTAGAACGTCGGACTCTCGATTAAGAGAACCCTGTGTTGGAGTGTTGAACCGTGCGCAACTGTGTTCACTCTACATTTCTCCAGTGTAATCAGCTCTCTGGCTGAGTACCTAGCGATAGACAGTTATGTGATACCTTGTGCATATAAAGTAACTTCTAAAAAAGTGCAGTATCCAGTAATCAGAAGTAGTCGAAGCTCTTTATACTTCACTCCCCGGCAGACCTGGTCAATCAAATATAATCCTGAGTTTTCTGGGAAGCATACAGACGCTCCGCAATTAAGGCGCAATGACTGCTCATACGAACAGTCACCACTGTCTATAGCCAGGTACTCATTCATACAGCTGAGTCAACTAGAGCGACGTAGAGTTAAAAACAAACTTACCCGAATTTTAACACCGCAGCAGATGATTCGAACCCGGGTTCCCTTAGTCGAGAGTCCGAAGCTCTACCCCTGGGCCACTGCGCTCTGTGGCAGACGTCTCTGAGTGTGTAATCTTGCTTGTGCCTCGTTTCCGTCTGTGACATTTCCCTGCACTGTTTCAGGACACGCACTTTCTACCGCAACATCGCCAACATCTGCCCGGTGAAGCAGGTCTACATCCGACACAACAATGCTGGTAGTGGACCGAGTTGGTTCATCAGGAGGATCTACGTCTACAACCGAGCTATGAAGATGAACTACCGCTGTAGCTGTTACTGCTGGCTCTTCTCGCCCAGTAACCTGGCCAAGACCCTCACGTGCCAGAAGCTCTAGCGCAGTGTCTCCTTCTCTCGAACTCTGCAGCGCTCCGTCGTCTACTGACTGTTCGTGTGGGATTTCTTTTCTAAGAACATCGGAAACGGTCGCTGTTCGAGCTTTAAAATATCGTCTTCCTCAATAAAACATTGGGTAAATTCGACTATAAATGCTATGTAGCTGCTCTGTGCGTAATATTGGTATGACATATAATAGCAGGGTCTTCCATTTCTCGGAGAAACTTAATAAGGTTTTCGTAATTAATCATCTACACAAATAGTACAAATACTTGAACAATATGGAATAGTTGTTGTGTGTTGCAAACTGCTGAAACCATTTACCTATATTTTGCGAATAAGCCCAACGAAGGAACAGAGATCGCATAGATATAGCAGGTAGCGATACAAAAAGGGTATGAGCAATTGGCGTTGCTTTGTGCCACATGATTCACGTAAGAATGCTGTTTGACACACGTCCGGCAGAGCATCAACAGCAAAGCCAACAACAACCAACAGTTATAATGTTCTACTCTTCTTTATTTATCGAGTAACAAGCATTTACATTTGCAAACATATTTGCCCCAAATCTGCATGATTTAATAAGTAAAGTATGCGATACATCGTTATTGCAACAACACTGGCAATACTCATAATGAGTGCTTCATGTCAGCCTAGTAGAGCCAGTCGTTTTCTATGTGTATTGGTATTCGTGTAGCGTAAAATTTAATGCGACTTCGCTTATGAAACAAATACTGAATGTGTGCATACCAATGGTAGCAAAGGATGTTAAGACTACAATAATGATTTGGTAAATTAATTGACAAATAAGCTAGTCACTATTCTAATAATTATTCAATATTCAAACTGTCTAGCATTATCTCAATATAATTTCCTGAATGATGTTTTGACATGTTTATGACGATAACGTTATAATTTAAAGTCTACCAGGTATATTTATTGATGTCTAGATATGATATCCGAATCATTTAGTTTCGACGATTTCTGCAAGAAATTTTCGCCAGTCACAAATATGTTGTGTTCGCCATCTACGCTACCTAAATAGTGTCAGATTATCGTATACTACCAATACCAAGTCCATGTGTGGTTGATATATAGGGTGCGGTTTTCGAAGTGAGACACATTGCCAAACAAAATCATCAAGTGGGTTACTATGGCACGTTTTCCATGTCGACACAAACACGGCTTCGTCAGATATCAGAGATGGTCTCGTAGTAGTTCAGCAGTTTATGGAGCCTGTGCTCGTGGAACGCTATTAACGATATCAATAGCCGTACCCTGGCGTACTGACTTGTCGAATTGTTGATTTATAACTGAGCCAGTCACACAACCTCCTGAGTAGTTGTTTTAGGTTTCGGTCTTTCCAGATGTCATCCTCTCATCACTCACTGGCCGGTTAATAACAACGCCACGAAAGTCAGCAGGTAGCGTGGGACAAACGACAGGGGTTTGTGGGCACGACACATGTTCTGACGTCATTTACGACCCGTCGCTTTCGCGGATGTCTTTCAGTAGCGCCACTAGTCCTGTCAGCTGGTAGTACTCCGCCTCTGTCAGTAGTTCCCTCACGATGGTGACGTCACTCGGCTGTGTGTCGTTCCTGAAGCCTCCGTCTCTCAAGTAGTTGAGGATGTACCGGAAGTGAGTGCCGTCGCGGTCAATGAAGTAACTTCCGTCTTCCTCTCGCTGGACGGAATGTCTGCCACTGAACATGGCCGCCAACATCGAGTCTTGGTCTCTGGTGAGGGTAAAGGTCGAGGTCATGTAGAGATGACCGCCGATGTCCAGTTTGACCCGGCTCTCTTGGATCTTGTTGACCTCTGACATGCGTTTAATCTCCAACTGCAGCTTCTTCCGGTCTTCATCTAGTTGTTCTTCTTTAGCCTTCAACTCTTTCTTCTTCGCGTCTACAACTCGGAGCTTCTCATCAAGTGCTTTCTGACTCCCGTTGACTTTTTTGATTTTTGCCTCCAGCTGGACAGTTCCACCGACAGTCTCTTGAAATGTGCTGGTGAATCCCTCAATCATCGACTTGACGGTCAGAGATAAATCTTCCCTCTTTATCTCAGAGTGCGACGGACCTCCCGTTAGATTGAGATACTTATCAAAGTATTCGTTGGTGTGATCCTTAGACGAGGTGGAGTCTGTTATGAACCATGATCCGTCCGGGCGGCTCACCTCTAGGGCGATGGTGTAGAGATTCGACACATCCGCCCCCTGTAGAGAAGACCAGAGCATAGTTACAACTTTTGCAGCATAGATAAGGTTAAGCCTTTTAATAATGTTGTGTATATTCCAAAATTATTCTAAGACCGTCCCACCCAAATAGGTTTCAACGACGCAGAGATAATTTGTAAATGTTTACAGAGACAACTCTACATACAATCATGTCCATGCAATTAATTAATAATCAGATGGCAAGGTGCGACTTACAATGTGGCAAACATTTTCCCGAAACACTTTCATTTGGACACAAATCACAAATCATTACAATACATTTGGGCGGTTAGTATTTCATAGTTGATATAGTATTGCTATTTAACTTGAGCGTATTTTACAATCCAAACGAATGGGCAATTTCCAGTACAATTCAGTCTTCCACTGGGAATAGAAGATTCGTGATAGTTGATTCAGCCGTCGTTGTATTATTGCTAATGTGTGATATGAACGGAATCTTACAATGTTATTTAACATTGGTAATCACTAGGCCATTAAACCTTAATTATATAATTGAGCATATATTTTAACGAACATACCAAATGTAAATAAACAAGGTTGTTGTGTAGCGTTTGAATTCGTAAACCGAAAGCAAGTGTTACTAATCAGACATCCTGGTAACCGTCATAGAATTTCTTTCGACACGGTTTATTATATGTCATACCCATATACTAAAATATCCTATCGATGCACAGGTGCAAAGCGTGACTGACACCTGATTTAGCGAAAGAAAATAAGAACAACTATAATATCATGTACACTACTTACTGAACAGTTCCAATTGGAAAACCGTGATTGTAACTGAGAGAACACGCCGTTGACTGGTTTGCTGCGATCAGACATCAGTTGGAAGCGTTCGTCGGTCGCCTTCTCACAGATCCACAGTCTCGTCTTTCTGTCAGCCGATACTCTGAACATCCGGCGAAGCTGCATCTCGATGTAGCCACACTCCTCTCTCGTGTCTAACATTTTCTTTGGACCTCTCACAAGTTTGCTGTAGGCGTCCAGCTTGCACACACTGAACGCTCCCTGGATCGTGGTATTATGTCTGACACGGTCGAGGTGATGTGAGTCGACGACACCGTACCACTTGACCCACTGACACCAGATCTTCTCGTCCACCAGCGTGTTGCTGGAGCCCGAGATCTGGATTATCGGTTGATTGGCGTAGTTACCACAGTTGACCACATAACTGTCGTGCATCGTTAACTTGCCTGGTCGGTCTTCCTTGGGTGGCGTCTCTTGCGTCTTATAACCGACGTAAGTCTGCCACTTACTGACCCATTCTGTCGCCACGAAATACTGATACGTTGGTAGTGATCTCAGCTTCTCTAATATTGCGATGACGCGGCGTTGTTTCTCTGCACGTGACGTGACGTCAGACATACTCCTGCTGCTGTCGGTGCTCATTTTTCTCCTGTAGAATTCTGGAACAGTAAATATTACGCGGACAATTGAAACACAGTGATTTTCGTAAACTGTCATTGGATGATCAGGGATCGCATGGGTACAGAAATGAAAGCGCCCTTCTGGCACACCAGAGGTAAAACTATGTGTGCCTATTTAAAATTTCGTGTGCCCGAAATCCGTTAAAATATATTGCTTTGCATGTGTTACTATGAATGTTTAAATGATCGGGTAAGCATCAAACGATATAGGTAATATTATTGAGCCAATAAGTTTTAATTACATCCTGGACAGTATGTGTACACTATTTCTAAGGCACATCATAATATTATAAACGTATCAATACCAGCAATATGCTCAGAAAGTCCAGTGATTTTGATGATTTGGCCAACCAATAACACACTTTCAGTTTGGTTGATATAAGTAAATGTTAACTAATTTAGAGAGCGTTTCATTTTGGTTGATAATTTATAAGTAAATGTTAATTAATTTAGAGAGCGTTCTATTACCTGATAAACCTTTTTCTTATTATTTGTACATGCTTATTTATTTATCTTAGTAGCTATTTTCATTCGTTATTTATTATGATACTTTACTTATTTTAGTGATGACTATAGTTACTATCATTGTATATTGTATTGACAACTATAGATATGATTCACCAATGTTTTTATTTCTGTCATGTTATGTGTGCCTAAAGAAAATGTTCCGTTTTTAATATGTTTTTAAACGGACAATAAAGTTTTTTGAATCTAGAATCTTTTTTGTTTGATTCGATAAGTGGCGTGAAAGACAGTCGTCATCTCAACTAGTCTCGGTTACCCAGGCGCCGGGAGGTGTCAGCCATTTTGAAACCCCCTTGGAAAAGTATGCTCCTGTTTGTGACGACCAGGGCAGCCTAGCTTACGTATACCCTAGAATAAGATACAGACGATGATTGGATCATAGACCGACTTTGAAATAACAAACTATCGGAATCGGAAGTATTTATTGACCCAATAAAAATATACTTAAAACAATGTTCATACAAATTACCTACAGCTCAAATTATAAAATAATATTAAATTAGTACCGCTGTGCAGCAAACTGCCAAGTAATTGCATAAGAAAATAACAGAAATGTAAATATAGGTGATTATTAATTGTTACTGTAGGTAAAATAACCAGGAGTCGAGGAGACTGTCACTAAGACCATTTTGGTCGCACTCGTGCCAGCCACCCCATTAATTACATCACAATAAAATATAGTTGAGTATCTTAAGCACTTCCAAATAAACACATGTGCATAATATAGCAACACTAGAATGTTGTAAGAACTGGTAACAAATGTCACAAATATCAACTAACAAACACTAATTAGGAGTAGGGCCTACATTTTTATCATCATTATCATTTTATTCATGTCTTACTTTTATTTTGTGTATAGATATTCTATGCCTATGTTTCGTTATCAAAGGCGTATATATTATATTTATAAAGTTTTGCTTTCATTATACGCGTAAACCTGTGAATTAATCCAAACAGCGTTGCCATCTAACATATTTCTTCTGGTTCGGGCACAATCAGCTCTGGCTCGAGCAGTAGCATTAGATACGTTTCGCTATAGTATCGTCTCGACAAAGTCACGCAGCCAAGCGAGTGTAGGATACCCGATACTATGTAGGCTACATCTCTATCCATTTTCGGGTTAAAATCACCTACCGAGTAACAGTGCACAACCATGATAAAGTGCTGCCACCTCACGTCGTCTGGTTAAACGAAGCTAGTAAGAAGTGGTAAGAACCGGTGTCGCGCTTACATTTTTCCGGTCGTTAAAAGCGTTCCGATTGACGTTTCTGCGCATGCGCAATAAATGTAAAATCATCAATATGCAGCGAAACAACAAAGCATTTTCGGTATAAATGCCCCGGGCTATTCGTTAACTTTCCTGTGATGATTACTGCAAAGAGTTTCTTAAAATGTCGTTCAAGGTAATAAAATATTACGTTTTTTATAAATCACTGTCACGGATTATGGCGCACTACAGTCACGTGATTTACGCTTGCAATCAAAATGTGCCTCGACACTTGTTTGCCTCGTGTTCATTTGCGACAAATAACTTTGCTAACAGGTTATATACATCCTATCGAACAGCCCGTGGCATTTATACCGAAAATGCTTTGTTGTTTCGCTGCATATTGATGATTTTACATATATCGCGCATGCGCAGAAACGTCAATCGGAACGTTTTTAACGCCGGAAAAATGTAAGCGCTACACCGGTACGAGGTGGTTACTATGAGCCAACGGGTTTGTAAACATTACACGTCATCTTTTCCATTGATGTTAATTGTGTCTAACTCTTCAGGCCTACATACAATATTAGTGGTTGGTGTTATGTGTAAGCAGAAATATGTCCGGGTTACGTGATTTTGATTATTTAATAACTAGACTATGTACATTAACCTGTCAATAGTGAATGATCTGCTAGAGCTACCAGCATGACTGACGAGGGCGGTTCTACGTCCCTTGGCCTTGGCCTTGAGGCTTGAAAATACTTAATCTAACGTTTACTTCTTCTTCTTCCGGGTTTCCGCCTAGCCTCAACATGCTGCGGATACAGGCGGGCGAACATGAAAAATCAGAAATATATATTTTTTTTTTATTTCGTTTTGGGTGCAGTGCAATGTATCAGAACTATAATTATAATTAGTGCATGTAAACAGTAAAGCGTGGAAAAGAACTAGTTATATTTAAAATGTGGAATAATGCAAAGTCTGGATATTGCTCTTAAAGGAATCAAGGCTGTTTGTATTTACGACATGTTGAGGGAGGGAGTTCCAGAGTCGAATGGTACTTGGGAAAAAAGAATACAACCCAGCCGGCACAATTAGTGCGGGCCGAGGGCGGCTCGAGTTCGGCAAAACTCTCGGGCCTCTTTCGGCAACCGCATGCGGGCCGCAGGATTTTTGTCCGCCGGTTCGTGTTCGGGCCGAGGGCGGCTCATGCTCCGGCTGCCAATGGTGTGCCGATGGTTAACCGCTTATATGCCGACTGTGCCGATGATGAGCCGCTCTTAGGCCAACTGTGTATAATTTGGCTAAAAGTGGCTATTTATGTATCATGTGTGCATATTATCTGTATACAGTGCAATCCAGAAACCTTGAACCCAATCCCGTAAGATGCCAAGACCTAGTGGAACTTCTAACTATAGTATGTCCTTGTGTCTGTGGAGGTTTGACATATCCGGAGTGCACTGTAAACAAACACACTTTTATGCAGAATAACAATGCAAGTCCACTTTGTTCATTTACACAAATCAAATATGACATTTTAATTATTAACAAATAAACACACAAATAGGTACAGGTTTGGATATTTAATACTGTCTGGTTTTATAAATTAATGTGACATTTTAATAATTAACTGCCATGCATTGTCAAAAAATTTGACGTAAACAACTCCAATATATATATAATAAGCACATAAATGTAAACCTGCGCACTGTGCTCATTGTTTTCTGTGGCACATAGCAATTCAACTATTCTGTGAAGAAACCGCGCAACATATGTCTGTCCATAAGCTTGCTGCACCGAGCTACATTCTCCATCCGATGTTTTCTAATGACTTGTCATTCCCTACAAAGGCAGTCATGAAGCATTCCTGAATCTCCTCTGTTGTTTACCAGTTCTTTCTTTCTGGCAGCATCTGGAATGTATTCACAAGAAGATCAATGCATAGAATCTGACACACAATTACATAAATTAATTACATTAACTAAAATGTATTACTACATTAATACAAAATTGTCCCCATCACAGAGCATAAAGTTGTCAAAGTTTCCCTTTTCATTATAATTTGCTACATGATAGCCTTCCTTTTGGGTGTCAAAGAGTCCTTTTAATGAAAAACTACACCACATAAATAGTTATGTTTTATCTAATTTCTTATGAGTTTTTTCTGTAGCCTAAATAAATACCTAAACTGTAAACTGTGTGGATGTATACTAACAGAAAGTTCATGAATGTGTAAGTATTTCAGCCATAACTGATAACACACACACATACACACACACACACACACACACACACACACACACACACACACACACACACACACACACACACACACACATTTATATTTAGTAAAACAAAAATACTGTTCACCCACCAGCGGTAATGTCACAGTAGCTTCCGGTTAATTGGCTAAATAAGTAGTGCCTTTTCAAAACAGTTTTACGGCCTTTTCCGAACGCAGATACATCGCAAAAGTGTTGCGATGTATCTGCGTTCGGAATGTCAATCTACATCATTACCCGTACAGAGAAATGAGATAGTATGTTGAAAATTATGATTTAGATGAATTTTACGTCGTCAAGTCTAACTAAACAACTCGCCGTCAGAAGGCATGAACAGCCAGTTCACCCCGGTGCCCCCGATGCATCAAGACCGCAAAGCCAAAGCCAAAGGCGATGTCCTATGATTTGTGAATAATATTATTATTATGTCCCCAAACCTAATAAGTAGCCTTACTGCATCATTAATGTTTATTCTGTATAATGCATATTCATTTATTTTAAGCCTGAATGTATAAAATATTGCTAATTGGTTTTTATTTCAATTTTGCAATGCACACGCAAGAATGAAGACATGTTCGCGCACCCTGTGGCTGTGACATCGGCTTGTTTACATCGAATCGACGGCATTAAAATTAAATTGATCTAAAACATAATTTAAAATAATAATATCTGTATTCTTTGTACCGGAAGTAATGTAGAATGGATTCCAAACACATACACACCAAAAAGTTAGTAAAAACCGTTTTGAAAGGCCCGAATACTTTTGGCCGGTTAACTGGACCTGACCTTCACCTTGGCGTATAACTAGCTGACATAAGAAACACATGAATCCTTGACAGAGACTATGTGTAGACAGCCCCAATTAACATAAATGCAGAAAATAAACACATATGGTACTCACCCAACAATATACATGGTCACATGGTAATGCTGAAGAACTTCTCATATATCTTCTAGTGAGCGCAACAGCCAACATACAAAACCAAACTGTCGGTTTCAAAAATGGCGGTATAGGGAAAACTCGCAGTAAATTGAAAAATGTCAAGGAATGCCATAAATATTGTCAATACAATATTGTGAATTAATGCATATTTCTTGCTGAGTTGTTTTATGGGTTACTCATATTTTCTGTTATTTCATTACTCATGATGCACCATAAACATAACTTCAAATATTAGCCAATAAGAGCAGAGAATTTGTTAATCACATAGACATAGTGTCAAATATGGGAAAGGCTAAAAGCCCTAGTTTTCGAGAACATGACGTCACCCATTTACGTGTAGTTCTATATTTACATGCCGCGCATGGATATAATCTGATAAGCGCGCCGTTAACGGGTTATGGAACGGAAACAAAGAGAAGGAAGCAATTTCTTGCCAGAAATGTGTTAGTAAATGACTAAATAATCGTAATGGCACTTTCGATAGTGCGTATGGGCTATTGTGGACGATGGTAATGCCGGCCTATCGACGTTGACTTTATCTTGGGCGAGTATCTGGTATTCTCCACTGGTATTCTCCAGTCCCGTCAAGCCTCCAGTGGCTACACGGTGATCTCGGCCATTCGCGATCTCGGCCTGAGTGATCTCGGCCTGAGTAATCTCGGCCTGTTTCGGTGATCTCGGCCTGTGATCTCGGTCTTTAATTTTATAGCCGTGATCTTGGCCCGTACAGGGGTGCTGCTCACCAATATAATGAAGTGATATGATGGTACAGCATATGACATATGTACGTATATCATGTTGCAAAAATATGCAATGCAATAAAGAAGCTGTGACGATCGGTCTTGATTTCGTTCTTATTTCTTGCCTATTGATAAATCCCAAGTGTTATCATTGAATGTATTGAACCTGCAATGCAATACAAATGTTGCGATGATCCGCCGCGATCTCATTTTTATATCTTGCCTATTCACGATTCCCACGTTTTGATCATTGAACCTGTTTGAATGGATTATGCTTTTATAGTATTCTTCTAGGATTCCAGTTTTACGTTGTTTTATTTTTGGAATTATAACTACGAAACCGAGTTATTAATGCAATGCATACTAATAAAAAGGGTAGAATGCATGGTAATGTAGGAAATTGTTTCGAAATAGTTCTTTTCTTATTATTTATATTTGATTTGTGTCCGTTGGGAAGGTGCGAACGTAATCGACTTCCAATTGTTGCTTTGCTATATTAAGCACAACTTTTCGTTTGTCTTTGATTTATGGGCTGTGTGAACGTGTTTTGAGGCACGCCATAGTAATAGGCTGTCTACTCGTGCATTACGTTATTGAGCATATTCCTCCTTAATTCATGCTTTTTCTTTGATTTGTTAAGATGCATGGAAACAACGTGGACAAAACATTTCGTTTGCGAATGCATTAAAAGAGATCGCACACGCATGAACACACACACCACATACACAAACACCACATGCACACGCCACATATATTCACCACATGCATACATAATCGCACACCACATACACACCCACAACAGACGAAATACTTTATTCTCCAATTTCGGGACTATTAGGGTTTTTCCAAAGGAAAGGCTAAAAGCACGAATATTTATACATACATGCATGCATGCATGTATGTATACATGTATGTAATCCACCCACCCTCCTTCCCCAACTACTCCAGCTTAGACAGCCTACTCTTTGGATTGGTGGTTTCTGGGCCCCACATGAATTTCGCTTTAGATAGTTAATTATTGGCACTCCCCATCGACAACTATGTATGATTAATCTTTACTTATAACGGGAATTGCCTTTTGCTATCTAGGTTGACAACAATGCCCA
>OZ024859.1:45097115-45212115 GCA_964017155.1 Oasisia sp. SBJ-2009 | reverse complement strand
ATTAGTATTCCACTGCTAAAGCGGATAGTCATACCGATTTGGTTTTTTTCCTTCAAAATAAACAACATTTTATTGTTCTATACGATATATTTAAAGATGGCGTCACACATTTTGTGAAGAGATCTTGCACTGCACAGTGCATGCTGGGAGTGTTGTCTTTGTCGAATCACAAGAGACCGCGAGCAACCCGTGCGAGTTCAACCCACAGCTGTTTTTACATTCCGTTTTACATTTTGTTCGATAAGCACGCGTAGCTAGTGATGGCAAGCGAAGGGAAGAGACAAGTGTTGAGTTGTGGACTATGCAACACGCACTGGAAATGCAGCCATGCTGGACGCCGTCACGACAGTGCAGGGTCTTGTCCAAGAACACTGCATTAAGCAGGCAACCTTCGCAAACCAGAAGTCAATCACAGACTTTTTCACTGCGAAGTGAGATGTGGAGACATTGTGGCCAAGAACATAGTTTACTGACTTCTTGATTTTTCAGTGCTATGTATGTATATATGTTGTGGGTATTGGTGTGGTGGAGGTTAATAACGATTGTAAATATGTTCCCAAAAAATTGTCTGTAATTCTTGTCCCTCTGATGAGAGGACACCTGCGATGTACGGACAGTTTTGCTCGGTCCCACAGGTGTCCCTAAAAGACACGTACCACTGTATTACATATATCGTGTATAATGCAGAAATCTTAAAACTACTTCTTGATTACATCAATAAGCTTGTGACACACACACACACTTTCTTTAATTACATGTTCACTTGGGAACTATATCCCACCGCAGACATGCCACATTTTTGTGATGGCAATCCCTATTTGTGACCTACAATTCTGTAAGAATCCGTATCAATCCGTATCACTAATCAGATCTTCCAGTTAACTGGTCTAAATTAGTAAGCCCTTTTCAAAACGTATGTGTATGTGTTAGAAATGTCATTCTGCACCACTCCCGCTAAAAGAAGTCAGAGATATATATATATATATATATATATATATATATATATATATATATATATATATATATATATATATATATATATATATATATATTAAATCGTGTTTTAGATCAATTTAATGCCGTCGAGTCGACGTAAATAAGCCGATGTCATAAGACGCAAACAGTTGGCGCAGCCCAGACACATCGGGGCCTCAAATCCCGGCTTTGTCAAAAACGATGTCTAGCATGTGCATTGCGAAGTCGAAAAAAAACAAGTAGCCATATTTTATAAATTTATGCTTAAAAATATACCTGCATTATATAGAATAAAAAGTTAATGCTGTAGCCTTAGTGTTGGGGACATATTCGCAAATCGCAAGACATCACCTTAGGCTTTGCGGTCGTGATACCTCTGGGGAGCGCAGTGTAGTATGTATTGATCACGCCCAGTGACATCGACTTATATTTACGTCGACTCGACGACATTAAATTGATGTAAAATAAAAAAACAATTAAATTACATCCGACTTCGTTTTAGCGGGTGTGATGCAGAATGACATTCCAAACACATACACATCGAAAAAACGTGGTAAGACCGTTTTGAAAAGGCCCTAATAATTTAGGTCAGTTAACTGGAAAATTACCGAAATTTTAGTTCACTTCAGCACGTTTAAACTGTGTACCGTAAAACACACAGTGTCATCAAATAATAAACAATTATCTCAGCAGTTTGCGCGTATATCGAAGTCTCACTGGCAAGCGTCAACATCTAGAAATAAGAAATACAGGCGATTTCGCGTCATGGAGCTCCATTTCTTGTACTGCTTTTCATAATCGTCACGCGCCTGCCACGCGCCCTGTTCACACCCGTTGAGCCACCTGCCGCAGTTTCCAGAACAACACATTTACCAGCACGCCATCTATTATGTGCTACAATAAACTAATCTGTGGTTTAGTGCATTCGTTTCGAATCGATTTACTTAGTCATTAACAGTAAACGATTATTCCATTGTGCTGTAGTTTTGTGACGTATACAAGGACATAATGTGGTTAAAAATAATGTCTCCATCAATTTAGTTAAAATCCGTATCAAACTGGGGTATCGCCGTATCACTTAAAAAACCGCCAAAATCCGTATCGGATACGGGTAATCCGTATCATGTGGCATGTCTGCACCGTGGTGCTACACAGCGCCATGGGAGTGCTAAATATAGCATGACGCGGTACACATGTTTGCTGTTGACGTCGTGTTCTCGAAAACTAGGGCTTTTAGACACACCCGTCAAATATCACTATCCCAGGCGGAAAACTTCCGCTGAGTGGTGGTGTTTCACCACCCGCCCAAGCAAGGGAAACTTGAGATGTGCTAGTTCCCTCGGACCGAGAGAGGCCCGAGGATTGATAAAATGGTCATAAATCATGTATCTGCCACCCTGCCTCCCTGCCACCCTGCCTCCCTGCCTCCCTGCCTCCCTGCCTCCCTGCCACCCTGCCTCCCTGCTACGTGGGGCAAAGTCTCGGCCTGGCCTCGGCTCGGCAGCCAAACGTACGCCCATGTACGATAATTCCCACGGGCGGCCCGATGGTGGGAAGTGGTAGTTACATCTGCAGTGAGGGATAAGATAGGACAAGGAACGTTGCTTTCTAGTGACTGTGTTTAGAGAAATGAGATATGTATTTGCTGATATACCCACTAGGCCATTTGCTATTTTGTATATCATGCATAGTTTTGCATCGTTTCTACGGTCTGATAGGGATCTCCATCCTAATGTCTGGAGCATGTTGGTTACACTTGATGCATTCTGGTGGCGATGTAAGACATATCGAGCTGCACGGCGTTGGCTCATTCTAGTTTGTGTATTTGTGTTGTGGTGTTGGGGTCCCAGACAGTACAGCTATTTTCCAAGATAGGTCTAACAAAGGTGAAATAAGCCTGAGTTTTTATTTGGATTGACGAGACTTTAAGATTTCTGCGGAGGAAGCCTAATGATCTATTTGCTTTTAAAGAGATGCTACTTTCTACCGAAGGTCAGGGCACACAAGATTGAAAGCCATGTTGAAGATCAAAACGAATGTTGTGTGACTGTGCATGTTTCATTATGTTACTAACCAAGATATGTTCCATTAATGTGGATGCTATACATGTCAAGGAGATGGGTCTGTAATTTGAAGCGAGGTATTTTTGGCCATTCTTGAAGATAGGCGAGACATTTGCTTTTAACCAGTCTGTGGAGACTTCATCTGTTACATATGATTTCCGAAAGATTAAGGTAAGTGATGGCGCAATTTCAACAGCTAACTCTTTTATAATTCTTGGGTGGTCCTTGGGCTTTATAGGGTTTACGATTTTGCAGGAGTTTTAGTACACCAGTTTCTGTAATTTCTAAGTCTGGCATTTCTGGTAGAGTTGAATTGTGTAGATTGGTTTCTTGAGGAGATTGGTGATCTGTAAAGACTGACTTAAACTGTTTATTGAGTATCTCTGCTTTGGCTTTGGGGTTTGAATGTAGGATTCAATTTTGTCTGAGTGGTGATACCCCTGTGTGGTCTGTACTGCAGTATTTCGTGTAAGTTCAACATTTCTTAGCATAACTTGGTTTTTGAGTACCATCATCAGTAGAGGTGACAATCTCATTTACATAGTTCCAGTAGGCAGTTCTTAGTTGCTGCTGTATAGTTCGTTTTAGGTCTTTGTACTTTGGAGTGTGCTTGTGATTTTTGTACATTCTATCCCTTTTTCTATCCCTTTGCGTACGTCACGGCGCAGCCATAGACATACTCACATAGTAAGTAGGGCTACACGATGTACAAACTGCATACACGAAACGTACACATACGTCGACGTCGTGAGCCACCCTTTTTGTGATTCTAGGTATGAGTAAGAGTTGCGTTTTGCAACCCTTCACAGCCCCACAACCCCACACGCTTAGGTTTCCTAGGGCCGAGGTTATAAAACCGTACCCAGTACTCAATGCTCAAATTCCATGCTCAAGCCTCGCTTTTAACACCGTGTTCATACTCAACGTAAGTCACCAAACTTTCTGAGTACGGTTTCATACTCAGACTTGAGCACGGAACGTTAAAATAAAATCCTGGGTAAGCTCAAGACCGTGCTCAACGCCATACTCAAGCAAACAAAGATGGCAGCTCACGTAGAAATTGGTCGATTTCGTAGTCAAAGTTCGTCGTTTTTGGCAAGATGTGCAGGCCGATTTCAGCATCCGAGTTGCATACGAGATGTTATCGATCCATTTGAAGAGGTGGTGTAACAAGAATGATTTGACAGGCACTGCGTTGTGCCTAAAAAGCTGCCAGACGAAATTTCCTCAAAACTGTGTGTTGTCGTTGGACGAATAATGAAGTACAGTCGTGGACATTTAGCCATACCGATGGGACATATGCACTATTCTGACCTTCTCGAAATAAACAAGAACAACATGAATGAAGGACAATTTTAAATGTTCTAGTCATTAAAAAGAATAAGAATGTAAATATTATTATACTGCTTTTAAACAGAACAAATAAAATCAGTGGCAGAACGAATATTGCAAATGTTTTAATTATTTTCAAATATAGGTCAAACACAAGCCAACAAATACGAATTGACCTAATAATGTTAACCATTGCATGAATGAAAGGATAGAAGGGTCCATAAACCTGTTACTGTTAAGATATGTTGGCCTTAGGCTTAGTAAACATTGCTAAATGTAAAACGATGATGGTGTATCTATATATATTAGACTCCCATCTATTTACATATGGAAACAGTATATAAAGAACATAATAGATTGGGTGTGTTTTGTGAACAATAAATTAGGTTCCGCGGGATCCAGAAAGTCCTACTAGCCATCTTTAAGTGATAACTGATTTTTTTATTAAATGTCCGGATTTGATAAACAAAATTGTCAACTTCACTGGACGAATTACTGTTAAGCTGCTTTTATTACACAGTGCATTACATCCTTATCAAGTATGGCACTAACATAGCTAGAACGATGAATACTAATTATCATAGTTCCATGCAAAATCGAGCGACGGCCATGCAAAATCGAGCGCTAAGACCCTAGCCTACAGTCATTGGCCGTTAGCCCTGATATAAGTTTTAGTATATAACATTTTTAAATTGTGTGATATGCACTTTTGATGTTTAGTTTATTTCATTTGTTTATTTTTAGTAATTAATTAAATGACTGTCTATGAGTATGTGTAGTGCCACAGGAATATTCCACGGTTTGCACATGTGCAGTTAAAAACGGGTTAATAAAAACGTTTATTTTGTTTTTACTTTCACGGATGCATCTAGCTGGCCTTTTACACAGGCCTCAAGTGTCGCCAAACTTGAAGTGACACATTTGCTACTGCTGCACCATTATGTAACGTACATCCACCGTGTGTAGTTAAATAAGTGTTGATATATACTAGTTAAATATGTGCTGATATGTACTAGTTAAATACATGTTGATATATACTAGTTAGGGTGTAGTCAGATTACTTCTAGTAATTAGTGGTTGTAGCAAGGTTAGTCCTGCCAATTGAATGGTTGCAGTAATGTAGAGAATGAACGATGATCAACAGAAGTCACGCCAGTAAGGTAGACTAAGGAACGATGATAGACAGAAGTCACGGATTGTGATTGCCAGTAATGTAGAGTAAGGATTGTGATGGCAGGCAGTAGTAGGTAGATTGCATGTGTGGTGGAAATAAAGGACATAAAACCAGGCAGAAGAATGTGTGTATAATTAAGGAAGGATGACCCGAAGTGTCCATAGAGTCGGACGAACGATGGCCGGAACTAGTGCATTCTCATTGATTGTCAACGCATATATAGTGAAGGGAAATGTAGACTTGCGGGGCAGTCGGCTGGTCGTTTACTGGCCAGTCTGGTCAGACTGGTCAGGCGGGGCATTCGGATGGTCAGTCGGATCGTCACAACTGAATGCTTGTACGTGTGCTGTTGTCAATTAAACTTCTCTCCCACGCTGTGGGGCCTGGGTCTTCTTAGTTGTGTCTATGTGGACTGCACTACGCTGGAGAGCTGAACAAGCATAGGTTCGAAGGCGTCGTGTGGTCTAATAGATAAGGCAGATCGAATACAATATGGCCCACAACGACGCGTATTATATTTCACATTCCATCACTGATGCTTCGGCAGGAGTGCTGACCTGATGAGGTCAGTGGTTTGAAATATTTCATAAACGTTTGGTTTTTATTTGTTGTAGTTTGTACAGTCAAGCCGCAGCCCACAGAGTTACAACCAGAGCTCGTGAATGAGCCAATAAGAGTCGAGCTTATGTCGAGGCATGGCGTTGGATATTTCTGCCCTGGCAACAAGCCATTGAGGTCTATGCAATGGTTGCTGTTCGATTTTGTCTTTCAGATTTTAAGTACTAGATACGATGATCGTTAATCAACTATTATACAAGGGATTGACAAGCATCTTCAGATATGTAGACAATTTCATTATTTACTAATAAATGTTGAATTAATTGTGTAAAATAGCAAAGGTTTTAGTGGGTATACCAGCAAAAACGTATCTTATTCCTGTAAACACAGTTACTAGAAAACAGCATTCCTTGTCTTAATGTATCCATCACTCCAGATGTAGTTACCACTTGTATTCTTTTTCCCACCATTTTTGAGTAACATTCGACTTTGGAACGGAACATATCAGTTTTAGGTCGCACAGCTTATCTAGATCAGTGTACTATTGTAAAACAGGGGTGTAGTAGTCAGGGTTCCTACTGTGTTAATGACCTATGCAGGGCTGCCTACCATTACGGATTTTCCGTAATCATTACGGAAACTGTTACAGCCAGGGATTGGGCTGTCACTGAGAAAGGCTTGATTAATTAATGTAGGGTGGAGTGAATAAAAGGGGGTGCACTGCCTGTAATAGTAGCTATATATATAGTGGATGTGCTGCCTGGCTACCTATCAGTATATGTCGGTATATATTGGCAACTACTCAGGACAATTGTTACGGGCAATTTAGCCATACATAGATATATCTTCCAACTCAATAGGATCCCGCAATGATGTACTTCCAGTTCTGCCGGATTTAACAAGATTGCCACCTAGAGAATCAACTCTAGATGGCAGGTGGACAAGGAAGCCCTTTGGCTTATGTAGAGGACAAACTATCTATCTAAGTGTATCCCACCATCTGAGATATCTGTCGATTTTATGTTAAACATATTAACATTACTAGCACCTATACAATCAGTTGATAATCTGTTCCATTCATTAACATGTACTGAATGAATGATTTAATACTTGATTGATACTCACGATGTCCATGTATCATGATACTACAAATTATAGGTATCCTAGTGATATTTGAACAAGTGTGTTATAATGAGTGCCAATCTAGTGGTGGTTCAGTATTCAGTTATGTCAATGAAGTACCAAGATGAAAAAAAACTTACAGAAGTATTGCAACATTTTAGTTGATATATTGAGTATCGAACCAGCAGAATATATTATTATATACTATTCAGTAAATCAATAGCAATCTGCCAATAACGCAAGCCAGTTGCAAGTGTGTATGTAGAGAAGGATTGGGGACAAATAATTTAATTTATGGTTTCTGAATAAAATACAAATATGCATTTAAGAATTTCAAATGTCCCCTTTTCAATGTCAAATAAACATGATCAAATACACATTAACAAATAACAACATTTCAAATCCTACGGATCATATTATTAAACATAACATCCAATTCAAATATGTTATATATTAGACGGGACAAACACAGAATAGTTGTAGCTTTAGACAGGTTTACAGACATTTTTGCAGCTAACCACCCAGACCCAGTCAGGATTCTGGAGGTAGCAACCAGTCATTCAGACAATTACTGTCAGTACAGGTGGGACTGTGGCATGGCTTCTAAAATTACTAGTACAATTCAAGATGTTATCTACTGCAGTGCTTACCAGGAATTGGCACAATATAACTTTGTATTTCCAGTACTACAGTAAGCAGGAGGGCAGGAGGTGTGACTTCTCTGGGGAGATAAGGTATTAATTAGAGTATGATTACTTTGCTTTTTGGGTCAATGTACTCAAGTACAAGGGTCATTAACACAGTAGGAACCCTGACTACTAAACCGCTGCATTAAAATAGTAGACTGGTCTAGATAAGCTGTGCGCCCTAAACGTTTATACCAATGATCGTACTCACCTAGTCGTAGGGTTTAGCGTTGACCGTCGTTATGTCGGGAGGTGAAGCGCGAGTTGTGAGGAGCAGCTGTTAGAAAGCATTCAAAGCGCACGCACACGTCTGAAGCCAGTGTCACACTAGTCTAGTGTATGTAGTGCGCGTATATACCACACACTGGTAGTACGCGTTTGTAACACAGTTGTGGCGCCGCGCAGAGAGAAACAGAAGGTAGTGATGCGGCCGAACTTTCGGTTTTAACGTCTGGATGCCGCCTACAAATTAGATCTAGTTGTTGTTGAATGTATCAGTGAACTAGTGAAGATATTTTAAAGCCGAAAAGAAATGGAGTCCCCAAGGAAGTTAGTGGCCTGGAAGAAAGTTACCAGTATTCATACGCCGTGTACACAGTCTACAATTTCCAAAAATCTACCACTACTTCCCGGAAATTGGGAAATTCCTAAGAATCGCGTCATGTGTAAATATCTATTTCACCTGTCTTCTGACAAACATACGACTCGTTTCGTTTTGCAGCGCGCCTGTGGGTAGTGGTTATGTTTTATACGCAGTAAATGTGGTTTATATCATATACACGTTTAATTAACACCTACATTCTAAACCTGACATTCGAGCAGTATATGTTTCATAATGAAATTTCATAACACATCTGTGAATAATGGGACCCAGTCTATTAATTATTTTTATTACTGATCAAACTGGCTAAACACTGTTTAATGCGCCAAACCTTTGTATATTATTATTAGTATTTTAAACCTAACAGTGTCAGAGGAACATGGGCCGGTGGCCATTGAACAAAGGTGTGGCTCTGCTAGAATAATGTAAACGGTACATGATATTTTCATTCAGCTCTTAATTTGAGACAGATATATGGCTCACATAATATATTATATACACACACACACACCACATACACACCACACACACACACACACACACACACACACACACACACACACACACACACACAAAGGCTATTTTTGGAGGCTGACACGCGAACATATTTAGCAAGCATGTTTCAATGTCAGCCCTCTTGTTAGCGCTGTCGCTCTTAAATGTTTCCGGTCGTTATAAACTTTCCTAGCGCATGCGCGATAAATGTAAAATCATTAATGTGAAGCGAAACTTAAAAAATTACAAAAAGAAGCACAATGTGAAGTAGCTGTCTGGTGTAACATAGTTACAGGAAACTCAACATTAACTAATGAAGATATTTTAAAGCCGAAAAGAAATGGAGTCCCGAAGGAAGTTAGTGGCCTGGAAGAAAGTTACCAGTATTCATACGCCGTGTACACAGTCTACAATTTCCAAAAATCTACCACTACTCCCCGAAAATTGGGAAATTCCTAAGTATCGCGTCATGTGTAGATATCCATTTCACCTGGCTTCTGACAAACAAACGACTCGTTTCGTTTTGCAGCGCGCCTGTGGGTAGTGGTTATGTTTTATACGCAGTAAATGTGGTGTATGTCATATACACGTTTAATTAACACCTAAATTATAAACTTGACATTCGAGCAGTATATTTTTCATAGTGAAATTTCAGAACACATCTGTGAATAATGGGACCCAGTCTATTAATTATTGTTATTACTGATCAAACTGGCTAAACACTGTTTAATGCGCCAAACCTTTGTATATTATTATTATTATTATTATTAGTATTTTAAACCTAACAGTGTCAGAGGAACATGGGCCGGTGGCCATTGAACAAAAGTGTGGCTCTGTTAGAAGAATGTAAACGGTACATGGTATTTTCATTCAGACAGATTTATGGCTCACATAATATATTATAAACATATATGCTGGTCGATAGGTGGTCAGAATTCTCAGCAACGACACCGACATCTTCGTAGTGCTCGTCTACTGGACTAGACGATGTAGGAGAATGCACATTTATATTGCACTATATGTATCACACCGGGCAGCAGAATGAAGTTCTGGAATATCTGTGAATCGCTCACTTTGACCTGCATGGCCTAAATGTACATTTATTTATCGGGTGACAGTTGAATGTAGGTCATGCCGATGTCGTATACATTCACAGTAACTTTTATTCACGAAATAAATATTAGAAAATGAATTCCTTGTTGTATTTGGAATAATGCTAAGTAGAAATCGTCTTCAAAGTTGGCACAATGCCAACAAAGCTCAAAACGATATCAATCAAAACAGCTTACAGTAATTACAATGTCTAGGTTCACTATCAAGAGGATACCGCTCATAACTAGACTAACTGATGTAATAGCTGATATAATCACAGAGAACATCATTTGGTTGCAGGCTGACATGCGTGTTTGCGTGAGCGTATGTGTGCGTGCGTGCGTGCATGTGTGTTATGTGCGTATTTCTTTCAGCGCGCATGCGTGCGTGGGAGAGGGACAAACATCGTTAGAAAGCAATCTCTTTCATTTTTAATATATTTGTACTTATACTAATACATATAATCATTAGTTTTGTTTTACGTGTGTACAGTTACTAAGAAAAACGTAGTGCCTCAACAGCCTTTTTAACATATAAATGTTGCACACGAAGCATCCGAGTGACTCAGTTTCGTTATACGGTAATGAGTGTAGTTTCCCGGAAAGGTAGACGTGTTGTGGTTAGACTATAAACTACCGAATTGTGTCATTCGTATCAATTGACGAAAATACTTTGGGAAATTACCTAGTCTTCTTTGGTATATGTTGTTTCGTTTTCATCACTTGGTTAGGTTCCTGAAAATGGATTATCCAAACTTGCGATGGCTACAAAGGTGGAAGGCAGTATTTAATCTAGTGATTTTCCATCGTATGCTTTAGATGGTTTATTTGATAATTTTGGCGAAGAAACTAAACCAGATGATGATTATGTTCGAAACTACGACGATTTTGGCGAACTTACCAATGAAATTGGCCGTGACAGCGGGATTATTTATAATCGATACTCGGACGCCAATGACGATAACAGTGACAGAGGAACCGTACCGTGATGTCAATGTAATATATTCCAGTCATGCTAATCGCTGATTGTAGATGACAGCAGTCAGTCTAGTGGCCAGTGCACCAACTGTCAATGAAGTCACAAAAGGGCACACTCCCCCTGTAGTAAACAGGGTTCAGCTTCCCTTCTGGGGTGAACCAGGGGTTGACCCCTGGGGGTGATTAACTGACCAGTCGGAGGCTGGAGTTGCCCTCTGTAGTAAACAAGCTTTGGTAACTGGTCAATGTACCCCCTGGTGAGATGTTTACACTAGAGAATATAGTTTGGTCTAAAGCATTTAGCATTGAAGGTTTATGTGTATTGTATTGAATATTGTTATACTTTGTTTATCTTTTAGATGAATATTAACCTAATGTGCCTGTATTAGCACTTTAAACGATTCTTATTCGAATTGGTGATTTAAGTAGAGTAGGGACACATTGTATCAGACAAGTAATCAGTCCCTCTCCCCTTTCTAAAATCGGATTGACGCCCCTGCCTACGATGCTATCAGACGTCAGATTCAACATACGCATAGAAACAGAGATAAAAAGAAGAAAAAGAAGAATTACTAAGTCGCATAGGCGGAACGAGTTTTTACGGTGTTAATAAACATCCGTAGAAAAAGACTCGTTGTCGTCCATTGAATATGCGGCCCACAGTACACTGATTATCCTACTTTCCAACACACACACACACACACACACACACACACACACACACACACACACACACACACACACACATACATATATATATATATATATATATATATATATATATATAACGACCGGGAAAATGTCACCGCGACAGCGATGTGTGTGTGTATTTATGTATATGTGTGTGTGTATGTATGTGTGTGTATGTGCGTGTGTTGTTGTGTGTGTGTGTGTGTGTGTGTGTGTGTGTGTGTGTGTGAGAGAGAGAGAGAGAGAGAGAGAGAGAGAGAGAGAGACCGTGGGTACGTGCGTTGGCACACGCATAATATTTCATGCTTGTTTGTTTTTTTACAAGAACATACATATAGGCTATAAAACAACATAATGTTTCACGAAACAATATTACATGCAGCATAAAGGCAGGACTATACGGTAATATAAAGTATAGCAACCTGTATTATGCATATGTATTATATATGATATCGAAATCTACTGGGTGTAAGTCAGTAAGCTACTTTGGAGCATAGCGTTTGAAACGTAAGTTAATTTCTTACAAAATAGCAAAATTGTGTAGCCATGAGCAATATATTCCATATCTATAAAGATGTCCTACAGAGTACATCAATTGGCATTTAACAAATACTTTTCTGGCGTTAAAATCGCCATCATCCCCATGCATATTACAGTCCACCAACTATACAGGAGCAGACACAGTACATCATTGTTCCTATTGAACAGTATATCATTGTTCCTATTGAACAGTACATTGTTTTTGCTACAGAACACTACAGCATTACTCCTATTAAACAGTATATCATTGTTCCTATTGAACAGTATGAAGCAGTGAATCACGTGACGTGAAAAAGACAGATTGCCATTAATTTCGAGTACCTACATCAGAATGGTGATAAGCAAAAAAGTTAAAGATGCAACACGAGACAGCGAACACAGAACGGAAATGCTTTGCAAGTTTTACTGCAATAATTACACCCTAGTAGTAAATTGTTAACAGCGTCTTAAAGTTGCATTCTGACTTCCGCCATGTTTAAAATAAAATTTTCCATTAAACCAGCATTCCACGTACACTATATGTTGTTTTCCTCAACTACCTATCAACCTATTTTCACATAATATGCCATTTTAAGATAAAAAAAAGGAGCAAAAGACGGGAAAATGTCCTGGCGAGCCTCGCCAGTTAGAATTCACTGATTGGGTAAGACCTCGACGAAGGGAATTCCATTGAAAAGCGCTGTCAGATTGGCATAAACCAACAAATCCTGTGAGTTTACAAAATAACGTTGTGTACATTTATATATGTCAGTGTTTATATTTAATCAAGACCACATTTTTCCATCCATATACCGAATTTGTTTACATATCTGCGTGGTTATCATCTGTAACACGTGCGCGTATCGTTTACGACATTGTGTGCGACATCGTTTACTTTCGTTGACCGGAGAGTTCCGATGGTAAAAATAGATCAACTTTTGGGAAACCCCCAGAGCCGTTGTTCGGTGCAAACCTATATCTGATCAAATAACGTATAAAACCACAAAGTGAGACATGTGGTAGGAAGTATACTAATAATCAAATATCGGTCATGATGTACATCGACTTTTCTAAAATGCGTTCAAAAGGGGAAATTATGTCAGAATGCAACTTTAAGCAGGTAAGTGTACTCCACCTGGAGATAGGTAAAAAATTTGTTTTATAATTCTTTCTGGAAAATCCAAGCTTACCTAGAAACATTATTTTGGGAAACATGGCGGATGACAAAGTACGTTGACTTTATTATAACTTATAAGCCGGCAAACACTCACCCGAGCGAGTCTCGCATAATCGACTTTCGCTAGAGTGAGTCATATTCGCGAGCCATGGGTGGGATTTACACAGTGATTTACTAGCTCTTGTTACAGTACGCTCCCAGCCAGCAGGCACCTCAGGCCGAGAGCTATTTATGGAGGCTGACACGCGAACATATTTAGCAGGCATGTTTCAATGTCAGCCCTCTTGTTAACGCTGTCGCTCTTAAATGTTTCCGGTCGTTATAAACTTTCCTAGCGCATGCGCGATAAAGGTAAAATCATTAATGTGAAGCGAAACTTAAAAAATTAGAAAAAGAAGCAGAATGTGAAGAAGCAGTCTGGTGTAACATAGTTACAGGAAACTCAACATTAACTAGTGAAGATATTTAAAAGCCGAAAAGAAATGGAGTCCCCAAGGAAGTTAGTGGCCTGGAAGAAAGTGACCAGTATTCATACGCCGTGTACATAGTCTACAATTTCCAAAAATCAAAAAGTATCACGTCATGTGTAGATATCCATTTCACCTGGCTTCTGACAAACAAACGACTCGTTTCGTTTTGCAACGCGCCTGTGGGTGGTGGTTATGGTTTACACGCAGTAAATGTGGTTTGTGTCACATACACATCTAATTAACACCTAAATTCCAAACCTGACATTCGAGCAGTATATTTTTCATAGTGAAATTTCAGAACACATCTGTGAATAATGGGACCAGTCTATTAATTATTTGTATTACTGATCAAACTGGCTAAACACTGTTTAATGCGCCAAACCTTTGTATATTATTATTAGTATTTTAAACCTAACAGTGTCAGAGGAACATGGGCCGGTGACCATTGAACAAAGGTGTGGCTCTGCTAGAAGAATGTAAACGGTACATGGTATTTTCATTCAGCTCTTAATTTGAGGAATATTTGTGGCTCACATAATATATTATACACACACACACACACACACACACACACACACACACACACACACACACACACACACACACACACACACATAAACACACACTCACACACACACAAACAAACACACACGCACACAAACAAACAAACACGTACACACATAAACAAACACACACAAGCACACACACACACACACACACACACACACACACACACACACACACACACACACACACACACACATAAACACACACTCACACACACACAAACAAACACACACGCACACAAACAAACAAACACGTACACACATAAACAAACACACACAAGCACACACACACACACACACACACACACACACACACACACACACACACACACACACACACACACAAACAAACAAATACACACAAAAGGCACAGGCACCTCAGGCCGAGAGCTATTTTTTGAGGCTGACACGCGAACATATTTTGCAGGCACGTTTCAATGTCAGCCCTCTTTTTAGCGCTGTCGCTCTTAAATGTTTCCGGTCGTTATAAACGTTCCTAGCGCATGCGCGATAAAGGAAAAATCATTAATGTGTAGCGAAACTTAAAACATTTGAAAAAGAAGCAGAATGTGAAGAAGCTGTCTGGTGTAACATAGTTACAGGAAACTCAACATTAACTAGTGAAGATATTTAAAAGCCGAAAAGAAATGGAGTCCCGATGGAAGTTAGTGGCCTGGAAGACAGTTACCAGTATTCATACGCCGTGTACACAGTCTACAATTTCCAAAAATCTACCACTACTTCCCGGAAATTGGGAAATTCCTAAGTATCGCGTCATGTGTAGATATCCATTTCACCTGGCTTCTGACAAACAAACGACTCGTTTCGTTTTGCAACGCGCCTGTGGGTAGTGGTTATGGTTTATACGCAGTAAACGTGGTTTATGTCATATATACGTCTAATTAACACCTAAATTATAAACTTGACATCCGAGCAGTACGTATGTTTTTAATAGTGAAATTTAAGAACACATCTGTGAATAATGGGACCCAGTCTATTAATTATTTGTATTACTGATCAAACTGGCTAAACACTGTTTAATGCGCCAAATCTTTGTATATTATTATTAGTATTTTAAACCTAACAGCGTCAGAGGAATATGGGCCGGTGGCCATTGAACAAAGGTGTGGCTCTGCTAGAAGAATGTAAACGGTACACGGTATTTTCATTCAGCTCTTAATTTGAGGCAGATTTACGGCCCACATAATATATTATACACACACACCACACACACACTCACACACACACACACACACACACACACACACACACACACACACGCACACACACACACCATACACATACATACACACACACACACACACACACACACACACACACACACACACACACACAAACAAACAAACAAACAAACACACACGTACACACACAAACAAACACACATTCACACTCACACACACACACACACAAACAAAAACACACACAGTGTATATTCATTGGGGTGTGGGGTGTCAGTTGAGAGCATAGGAGACGGCGTCTTTATGCACAATGAAGCAAACATCACCACCATCAGCGATATGTTTAATCCGACCGTGCTGGTCGACAGGTGGTCAGAATTCTCAGCAACGACACCGACATCTTCGTAGTGCTCGTCTACTGGACGTGACGATGGATTGTAGGAGAATGCACATTTATATTGCACTATATGTATCACACCGGGCAGCAGAAGGAAGTTTTGGAAAATCTGTGAATCGCTCAATTTGACCTGCATGGCCTAAATGTATATTTATCTATCGGGTGACAGTTGAATGTAGGTCATGCCGATGTCGTATGCATTCACAGTAACTTTTAGTCACGAAATAAATATTAGAAAATGAATTCGTCGTTGTATTTGGAATAATGCTAAGTAGAAATCGTCTTCAAAGTTGGCGCAATGCCAACAAAGCTCAAAATGATACGAATCAAAGCAGCTTACAGTTATAATAATTACAATTTCTATTCTCACTACTAAAAGGATACCGCTCACAACTAGACGAACTGCTGTAATAGCTGGTATAATCACAGAGAACTCCATTTGGTTGCAGGCTGACGAGCGTGTTTGTGTGTGCGTGAGCGTATGTGTATGTGTGCGTGCGTGCGTGCGTGCGTGCGTGCATGCATGCGTGGTGTGAGAGGGACAAACATCGTTAGAAAGGAGTGTGTTTTATTTTGTATTATATTTGTACTTATATGTATACATATAATCATTAGTTTTGTCTTACGTGTGTACAGTATCATTGTTGTGACTCAGTTTCGTTATACGGTAGTGACTGTTGTTTCCCAGAAAAACCGACGTGTTGTGCTAAGACTACAAACTACCGAATTGTGTCATTCGCATCATTTGACGAAAATAATTACAATTTCTATTCTCACTACTAAAAGGATACCGCTCACAACTAGACGAACTGCTGTAATAGCTGGTATAATCACAGAGAACTCCATTTGGTTGCAGGCTGACGAGCGTGTTTGTGTGTGCGTGAGCGTATGTGTATGTGTGCGTGCGTGCGTGCGTGCGTGCATGCATGCGTGGTGTGAGAGGGACAAACATCGTTAGAAAGGAGTGTGTTTTATTTTGTATTATATTTGTACTTATATGTATACATATAATCATTAGTTTTGTCTTACGTGTGTACAGTATCATTGTTGTGACTCAGTTTCGTTATACGGTAGTGACTGTTGTTTCCCAGAAAAACCGACGTGTTGTGCTAAGACTACAAACTACCGAATTGTGTCATTCGCATCATTTGACGAAAATACTTTGGGAAATTGCCTAGTCTTCTTTTAACAAGATTTAACAAGATTTAACGAGATTGCCACCTAGAGAATCAACTCTAGATGGCAGGTGGACAACTAATAGTTAACCCTAAGTCGTTTTCCTTTACAGTAGTATTTAGTACAGTACCACCCATTGTACATTGTGCATTTTAATTCCCATGTCCTGTGTGGAGGCACTTACACTTTCCAAAGTTAAACAGCATTTGCCATTTTTCAGACCATTCTATCAACTTATTAAGATCATCTTGTAAATGCTGTCTATCTGCATCACTTTTAATTTTCCTAAACACTTTTGTGTCGTCCGCAAACTTCAACACCTTGCTCGTTATGTCATCATCCAAATCATTGATATATATTAAGAATAAAATAGGTCCCAACACTGATCCTTGCGGTACTCCACTCAAAACAGATTTCCAATTTGAAACCTCCCCATCAACTTTTGTCTTCTATCAATAAGCCATTTTTCTATCCAGTTAATCATACTATTTCCTATGCCATGGACCTTTAGTTTAAGTAGTAATCTTTGGTGTGCCACTTTGTCAAAGGCTTTTTTTAAATCTAAGTAGATTATATCTACTGGTGATCCCTCATCTACCCACGTTGTGACATCTTCCAAAAAACATAACATATTTGTTAAGCATGACCTTGCTTTAAAAAACCCATGTTGAGATGTGTTTATCAATTAATTTTTAACAAGAAAATCAACCAAGTGATCTTTAATTACTCTTTCTAGTAGTTTGCAAATCACCGATGTTAAACTCACTGGTCTATAGTTCTCTGACTTGTTTCTTGAACCTTTTTTAAATAATGGTGTAATGTTTGCTTCTTTCCATTCTAACGGAACTGTTCCCTCCTCTAATGACAAATTGAACATTGTCGCAAGCGGTATGCTGAGATTTGTTCTACAATTTCCAGTAGTAATTTGGGAGGAATCCCATCCACTCCTGGTGATTTGTTATCCTTCATATCTCTTATTTGCATAGCTACCATTTGGGGCGTGTGAGTTCAGTGATATCTGTACGGCGTGTGAGTTCAGTGATATATGTACCGCGTGTGAATTCAGTGATATATTTACGGCGTGTGAGTTCAGTAATATATGTACGGCGTGTGAGTTCAGTGATATATGTACGGCGTGTGAGTTCAGTGATATATGTACGGTGTGTGAATTCAGTGATACCTGTACAGCGTGTGAGTTCAGTGATATATGTACGGCGTGTGAGTTCAGTGATATATGTACGGCGTGTGAATTCAGTGATACCAGTACAGCGTGTGAATTCAGTGATATATGTATGGCGTGTAAATTCAGTGATATATGTACGGCGTGTGAGTTCAGTGATATATGTAGGGCGTGTGAGTTAAGTGATATATGTACGGCGTGTGAATTCAGTGATACCTGTACAGCGTGTGAGTTCAACGATATATGTACGGCGTGTGAATTCAGTGATATAAGTACGGCGTGTGAGTTCAGTAATATATGTACGGCGTGTGAGTTCAGTGATATATGTACGGCGTGTGAGTTCAGTGATATATGTACAGCGTGTGAATTCAGTGATATCTGTACGGCATGTGAGTTCAGTGATATCTCTACGGCGTGTGAGTTCAGTGATATCTATACGACGTGTGAGTTCAGTGATATCTATACGATGTGTGAGAACAATGATATCTATACGGCGTGTGAGTTCAGTGATATATGTACGTCGTGTGAGTTCAGTTATATATATACGGCGTGTAAGTTCAGTGATATATGTACGGCGTGTGAGTTCAGTGATATATGTACGGCGTGTGAATTCAGTTATATCTGTACGGCGTGTGAGTTCAGTGATATATGTACGGCGTGTGAATTCAGTGATATATGTACGGCGTGTGAATTCAGTGATATATGTACGGCGTGTGAGTTCAGTAATATATGTACGGCGTGTGAGTTCAGTGATATATGTACGGCGTGTGAGTTCAGTGATATATGTACGGCGTGTGAATTCAGTGATACCAGTACAGCGTGTGAATTCAGTGATATATGTATGGCGTGTAAATTCAGTGATATATGTACGGCGTGTGAGTTCAGTGATATATGTAGGGCGTGTGAGTTAAGTGATATATGTACGGCGTGTGAATTCAGTGATACCTGTACAGCGTGTGAGTTCAACGATATATGTACGGCGTGTGAATTCAGTGATATAAGTACGGCGTGTGAGTTCAGTAATATATGTACGGCGTGTGAGTTCAGTGATATATGTACGGCGTGTGAGTTCAGTGATATATGTACAGCGTGTGAATTCAGTGATATCTGTACGGCATGTGAGTTCAGTGATATCTCTACGGCGTGTGAGTTCAGTGATATCTATACGACGTGTGAGTTCAGTGATATCTATACGATGTGTGAGAACAATGATATCTATACGGCGTGTGAGTTCAGTGATATATGTACGTCGTGTGAGTTCAGTTATATATATACGGCGTGTAAGTTCAGTGATATATGTACGGCGTGTGAGTTCAGTGATATATGTACGGCGTGTGAATTCAGTTATATCTGTACGGCGTGTGAGTTCAGTGATATATGTACGGCGTGTGAATTCAGTGATATATGTACGGCGTGTGAATTCAGTGATATATGTACGGCGTGTGAGTTCAGTAATATATGTACGGCGTGTGAGTTCAGTGATATATGTACGGCGTGTGAGTTCAGTGATATATGTACGGCGTGTGAATTCAGTGATATCTGTACGGCATGTGAGTTCAGTGATATCTCTACGGCGTGTGAGTTCAGTGATATCTATATGACATGTGAGTTCAGTGATATCTATACGATGTGTGAGTTCAATGATATCTATACGACGTGTGAATTCAGTGATATATGAACGGCATGTGAGTTCAGTGATATAAGTACGGCGTGTGAGTTATATGTATGGCGTGTGAGTTTAGTGATATATGTATGGCGTGTGAGTTCAGTGATAGCTGTACAGCGTGTGAATTCAGTGATAGCTGTACGGCGTGTGAGTTCAGTGATATATGTACGGCGTGTGAGTTCAGTGATATATGTACGGCGTGTGAATTCAGTGATACCTGTACAGCGTGTGAGTTCAGTGATATATGTACGGCGCGTGAGTTCAGTAACATATGTACGGCGTGTGAGTTCAGTGATATATGTATGGCGTGTGAGTTCAGTGATATATGTTCGGCGTGTGAATTCAGTGATACCTGTACAGCGAGTGAATTTAGTGATATATGTATGGCGTGTGAATTCAGTGATATATGTACGGCGTGTGAATTCAGTGATATATGTACGGCGTGTGAGTTCAGTGATATCTGTACGGCGTGTGAGTTCAGTGATATATGTACGGCGTGTGAATTCAGTGATATATGTACGGCGTGTGAGTTCAGTAATATATGTACGGCGTGTGAGTTCAGTGATATATGTACGGCGTGTGAGTTCAGTGATATATGTAAGGCGTGTGAATTCAGTGATATCTGTACGGCATGTGAGTTCAGTGATATCTCTACGGCGTGTGAGTTCAGTGATATCTATACGACATGTGAGTTCAGTGATATCTATACGATGTGTGAGTTCAATGATATCTATACGACGTGTGAATTCAGTGATATATGAACGGCATGTGAGTTCAGTGATATAAGTACGGCGTGTGAGTTATATGTATGGCGTGTGAGTTTAGTGATATATGTATGGCGTGTGAGTTCAGTGATATATGTACGGTGTGTGAGTTCAGTTATATATATACGGCGTGTGTCAGTTCAGTGATATATATACGGCATGTGAGTTTAGTGATATATGTACGGCGTGTGAGTTCAGTGATATAGGTACGGCGTGTGAGTTCAGTTATATATATACGGCGTGTGAGTTCAGTGATATATGTACGGTGTGTGAGTTCAGTGATATGTGTACGGCGTGTGAGTTCAGTGATATATGTACGGCGTGTGAGTTCAGTAATATATGTACGGCGTGTGAGTTCAGTGATATATGTACGGCGTGTGAGTTCAGTGATATATGTACGGTGTGTGAGTTCAGTGATATCTGTACGGCATGTGAGTTCAGTGACATCTCTACGGCGTGTGAGTTCAGTGATATCTATACGACGTGTGAGTTCAGTGATATCTATACGATGTGTGAGTTCAATGATATCTATACGACGTGTGAGTTCAGTGATATATGTACGGCGTGTGAGTTCAGTGATATCTATACGATGTGTGAGTTCAGTGATATATGTACGGCGTGTGAATTCAGTTATATCTGTACGGCGTGTGAGTTCAGTGATATATGTACGGCGTGTGAGTTCAGTGATATATGTACAGCGTGTGAATTCAGTGATATCTGTACGGCATGTGAGTTCAGTGACATCTCTACGGCGTGTGAGTTCAGTGATATCTATACGACGTGTGAGTTATGTGATATCTATACGATGTGTGAGTTCAATGATATCTATACGGCGTGTGAGTTCAGTGATATATGTACGGCGTGTGAGTTCAGTGATATATGTACGGTGTGTGAATTCAGTGATACCTGTACAGCGTGTGAGTTCAGTGATATATGTACGGCGTGTGAGTTCAGTGATATATGTACGGCGTGTGAATTCAGTGATACCAGTACAGTGTGTGAATTTAGTGATATATGTATAGCGTGTAAATTCAGTGATATATGTACGGCGTGTGAGTTCAGTGATATATGTAGGGCGTGTGAGTTAAGTGATATATGTACGGCGTGTGAATTCAGTGATACCTGTACAGCGTGTGAGTTCAACGATATATGTACGGCGTGTGAATTCAGTGATATATGTACGGCGTGTGAGTTCAGTAATATATGTACGGCGTGTGAGTTCAGTGATATATGTACGGCGTGTGAGTTCAGTGATATATGTATGGCGTGTGAATTCAGTGATATCTCTACGGCGTGTGAGTTCAGTGATATCTATATACGACGTGTGAGTTCAGTGATATCTATACGATGTATGAGTTCAATGATATCTATACTACGTGTGAGTTCAGTGATATATGTACGGCGTGTGAGTTCAGTGATATATGTACGGTGTGTGAGTTATATATACGACGTGTGAGTTCAGTGATATCTATACGATGTATGAGTTCAATGATATCTATACTACGTGTGAGTTCAGTGATATATGTACGGCGTGTGAGTTCAGTTATATATATACGGCGTGTGAGTTCAGTGATATATATACGGCGTGTGAGTTTAGTGATATATGTACGACGTGTGAGTTCAGTGATATATGTACGGCGTGTGAGTTCAGTTATATATATACGGCGTGTGAGTTCAGTGATATATGTACGGCGTGTGAGTTCAGTGATACATGTACGGTGTGTGAGTTCAGTGATATATGTACGGCGTGTGAGTTCAGTGATATATGTACGGCGTGTGAGTTCAGTAATATATGTACGGCGTGTGAGTTCAGTGATATATGTACAGCGTGTGAGTTCAGTGATATATGTACAGCGTGTGAATTCAGTGATATCTGTACGGCATGTGAGTTCAGTGATATCTCTACGGCGTGTGAGTTCAGTGATATCTATACGACGTGTGAGTTCAGTGATATCTATACGATGTGTGAGTTCAATGATATCTATACGGCGTGTGAGTTCAGTGATATATGTACGTCGTGTGAGTTCTGTTATATATATACGGCGTGTAAGTTCAGTGATATATGTACGGCGTGTGAGTTCAGTGATATATGTATGGCGTGTGAATTCAGTTATATCTGTACGGCGTGTGAGTTCAGTGATATCTATATACAACGTGTGAGTTCAGTGATATCTATACGATGTTTGAGGTCAATGATATCTATACTACGTGTGAGTTCAGTGATATATGTACGGCGTGTGAGTTCAGTGATATATGTACGGTGTGTGAGTTATATATACGACGTGTGAGTTCAGTGATATCTATGCGATGTATGAGTTCAATGATATCTATACTACGTGTGAGTTCAGTGATATATGTACGGCGTGTGAGTTCAGTTATATATATACGGCGTGTGAGTTCAGTGATATATATACGGCGTGTGAGTTTAGTTATATATGTACGGTGTGTGAGTTCAGTGATATATGTACGGCGTGTGAGTTCAGTTATATATATACGGCGTGTGAGTTCAGTGATATATGTACGGCGTGTGAGTTCAGTGATACATGTACGGTGTGTGAGTTCAGTGATATATGTACGGCGTGTGAGTTCAGTGATATATGTACGGCGTGTGAGTTCAGTAATATATGTACGGCGTGTGAGTTCAGTGATATATGTACAGCATGTGAGTTCAGTGATATATGTACAGCGTGTGAATTCAGTGATATCTGTACGGCATGTGAGTTCAGTGATATCTCTTCGGCGTGTGAGTTCAGTGATATCTATACGACGTGTGAGTTCAGTGATATCTATACGATGTGTGAGTTCAATGATATCTATACGGTGTGTGAGTTCAGTGATATATGTACGTCGTGTGAGTTCAGTTATATATATACGGCGTGTAAGTTCAGTGATATATGTACGGCGTGTGAGTTCAGTGATAGATGTACGGCGTGTGAATTCAGTTATATCTGTACGGCGTGTGAGTTCAGTGATATATGTATGGCGTGTGAATTCAGTGATATATGTACGGCGTGTGAATTCAGTGATATATGTACGGCGTGTGAATTCAGTGATATCTGTACGGCATGTGAGTTCAGTGACATCTCTACGGCGTGTGAGTTCAGTGATATCTATACGACGTGTGAGTTCAGTGATATCTATACGATGTGTGAGTTCAATGATATCTATACGACGTGTGAGTTCAGTGATATATGTACGGCGTGTGAGTTCAGTGATATCTATACGACGTGTGAGTTCAGTGATATCTATACGATATGTGAGTTCAATGATATCTATACGGCGTGTGAGTTCAGTGATATATGTATGGCGTGTGAGTTCAGTTATATATATACGGCGTGTAAGTTCAGTGATATATGTACGGCGTGTGAGTTCAGTGATACATGTACGGCGTGTGAGTTCAGTGATATATGTACGGCATGTGAGTTCAGTGATATATGTACGGCGTGTGAGTTCAGTGATATATGTACGGCGTGTGAATTCAGTGGTACCTGTACAGCGTGTGAGTTCAGTGATATATGTACGGCGTGTGAGTTCAGTGATATATGTATGGCATGTGAGTTCAGTGATATATGTACGGCGTGTAAGTTCAGTGATATATGTACGGCGTGTGAGTTCAGTGATACATGTACGGCGTGTGAGTTCAGTGATATATGTACGGCATATGAGTTCAGTGATATATGTAAGGCGTGTGAATTCAGTGATACCTGTACAGCGTGTGAATTTAGTGATATTTGTATGGCGTGTGAATTCAGTGATATATGTATGGCGTGTGAGTTCAGTGATATATGTACGGCGTGTGAATTCAGTGATACCTGTACAGCGTGTGAGTTCAGTGATATATGTACGGCGTGTGAGTTCAGTGATACATGTACGGTGTGTGAGTTCAGTGATATATGTACGGCGTGTGAGTTCAGTGATATATGTACGGCGTGTGAGTTCAGTAATATATGTACGGCGTGTGAGTTCAGTGATATATGTACAGCGTGTGAGTTCAGTGATATATGTACAGCGTGTGAATTCAGTGATATCTGTACGGCATGTGAGTTCAGTGATATCTCTACGGCGTGTGAGTTCAGTGATATCTATACGACGTGTGAGTTCAGTGATATCTATACGATGTGTGAGTTCAATGATATCTATACGGCGTGTGAGTTCAGTGATATATGTACGTCGTGTGAGTTCTGTTATATATATACGGCGTGTAAGTTCAGTGATATATGTACGGCGTGTGAGTTCAGTGATATATGTATGGCGTGTGAATTCAGTTATATCTGTACGGCGTGTGAGTTCAGTGATATCTATATACAACGTGTGAGTTCAGTGATATCTATACGATGTTTGAGGTCAATGATATCTATACTACGTGTGAGTTCAGTGATATATGTACGGCGTGTGAGTTCAGTGATATATGTACGGTGTGTGAGTTATATATACGACGTGTGAGTTCAGTGATATCTATGCGATGTATGAGTTCAATGATATCTATACTACGTGTGAGTTCAGTGATATATGTACGGCGTGTGAGTTCAGTTATATATATACGGCGTGTGAGTTCAGTGATATATATACGGCGTGTGAGTTTAGTTATATATGTACGGTGTGTGAGTTCAGTGATATATGTACGGCGTGTGAGTTCAGTTATATATATACGGCGTGTGAGTTCAGTGATATATGTACGGCGTGTGAGTTCAGTGATACATGTACGGTGTGTGAGTTCAGTGATATATGTACGGCGTGTGAGTTCAGTGATATATGTACGGCGTGTGAGTTCAGTAATATATGTACGGCGTGTGAGTTCAGTGATATATGTACAGCATGTGAGTTCAGTGATATATGTACAGCGTGTGAATTCAGTGATATCTGTACGGCATGTGAGTTCAGTGATATCTCTTCGGCGTGTGAGTTCAGTGATATCTATACGACGTGTGAGTTCAGTGATATCTATACGATGTGTGAGTTCAATGATATCTATACGGTGTGTGAGTTCAGTGATATATGTACGTCGTGTGAGTTCAGTTATATATATACGGCGTGTAAGTTCAGTGATATATGTACGGCGTGTGAGTTCAGTGATAGATGTACGGCGTGTGAATTCAGTTATATCTGTACGGCGTGTGAGTTCAGTGATATATGTATGGCGTGTGAATTCAGTGATATATGTACGGCGTGTGAATTCAGTGATATATGTACGGCGTGTGAATTCAGTGATATCTGTACGGCATGTGAGTTCAGTGACATCTCTACGGCGTGTGAGTTCAGTGATATCTATACGACGTGTGAGTTCAGTGATATCTATACGATGTGTGAGTTCAATGATATCTATACGACGTGTGAGTTCAGTGATATATGTACGGCGTGTGAGTTCAGTGATATCTATACGACGTGTGAGTTCAGTGATATCTATACGATATGTGAGTTCAATGATATCTATACGGCGTGTGAGTTCAGTGATATATGTATGGCGTGTGAGTTCAGTTATATATATACGGCGTGTAAGTTCAGTGATATATGTACGGCGTGTGAGTTCAGTGATACATGTACGGCGTGTGAGTTCAGTGATATATGTACGGCATGTGAGTTCAGTGATATATGTACGGCGTGTGAGTTCAGTGATATATGTACGGCGTGTGAATTCAGTGGTACCTGTACAGCGTGTGAGTTCAGTGATATATGTACGGCGTGTGAGTTCAGTGATATATGTATGGCATGTGAGTTCAGTGATATATGTACGGCGTGTAAGTTCAGTGATATATGTACGGCGTGTGAGTTCAGTGATACATGTACGGCGTGTGAGTTCAGTGATATATGTACGGCATATGAGTTCAGTGATATATGTAAGGCGTGTGAATTCAGTGATACCTGTACAGCGTGTGAATTTAGTGATATTTGTATGGCGTGTGAATTCAGTGATATATGTATGGCGTGTGAGTTCAGTGATATATGTACGGCGTGTGAATTCAGTGATATATGTACGGCGTGTAAGTTCAGTGATATATGTACGGCGTGTGAGTTCAGTGATACATGTACGGCGTGTGAGTTCAGTGATATATGTACGGCATGTGAGTTCAGTGATATATGTACGGCGTGTGAGTTCAGTGATATATGTACGGCGTGTGAATTCAGTGATACCTGTACAGCGTGTGAGTTCAGTGATATATGTACGGTGTGTGAGTTCAGTGATATATGTAAGGCGTGTGAATTCAGTGATACCTGTACAGCGTGTGAATTTAGTGATATATGTATGGCGTGTGAATTCAGTGATATATGTACGGCGTGTGAGTTCAGTGATATATGTACGGCGTGTGAATTCAGTGATATATGTACGGCGTCTGAGTTCAGTGATATATGTACTGCGTGTGAGTTCAGTGATATATGTACAGCGTGTGAATTCAGTGATATCTGTACGGCATGTGAGTTCAGTGATATCTCTATGGCGTGTGAGTTCAGTGATATCTATACGACGTGTGAGTTCATTGATATCTATACGATGTGTGAGTTCAATGATATCTATACGGCGTGTGAGTTCAGTGATATATGTACGTCGTGTGAGTTCAGTGATATATGTACGGCGTGTGAATTCAGTTATATCTGTACGGCGTGTGAGTTCAGTGATATATGTACGGCGTGTGAATTCAGTGATATATGTACGGCGTGTGAATTCAGTGATATATGTACGGCGTGTGAGTTCAGTAATATATGTACGGCGTGTGAGTTCAGTGATATATGTACGGCGTGTGAGTTCAGTGATATATGTACAGCGTGTGAATTCAGTGATATCTGTACGGCATGTGAGTTCAGTGACATCTCTATGGCGTGTGAGTTCAGTGATATCTATACGACGTGTGAGTTCAGTGATATCTATACGATGTGTGAGTTCAATGATATCTATACGACGTGTGAGTTCAGTGATATATGTACGGCGTGTGAGTTCAGTGATATCTATACGACGTGTGAGTTCAGTGATATCTATACGATATGTGAGTTCAATGATATCTATACGGCGTGTGAGTTCAGTGATATATGTATGGCGTGTGAGTTCAGTTATATATATACGGCGTGTAAGTTCAGTGATATATGTACGGCGTGTGAGTTCAGTGATACATGTACGGCGTGTGAGTTCAGTGATATATGTACGGCATGTGAGTTCAGTGATATATGTACGGCGTGTGAGTTCAGTGATATATGTACGGCGTGTGAATTCAGTGATACCTGTACAGCGTGTGAGTTCAGTGATATATGTACGGCGTGTGAGTTCAGTGATATATGTAAGGCGTGTGAATTCAGTGATACCTGTACAGCGTGTGAATTTAGTGATATATGTATGGCGTGTGAATTCAGTGATATATCTACGGCGTGTGAGTTCAGTGATATATGTACGGCGTGTGAATTCAGTGATATATGTACGGCGTGTAAGTTCAGTGATATATGTACGGCGTGTGAGTTCAGTGATACATGTACGGCGTGTGAGTTCAGTGATATATGTACGGCATGTGAGTTCAGTGATATATGTACGGCGTGTGAGTTCAGTGATATATGTATGGCGTGTGAGTTCAGTTATATATATACGGCGTGTAAGTTCAGTGATATATGTACGGCGTGTGAATTCAGTGATACCTGTACAGCGTGTGAGTTCAGTGATATATGTACGGCGTGTGAGTTCTGTGATATATGTAAGGCGTGTGAATTCAGTGATACCTGTACAGCGTGTGAATTTAGTGATATATGTACGGCGTGTGAGTTCAGTAATATATGTACGGCGTGTGAGTTCAGTGATATATGTACGGCGTGTGAGTTCAGTGATATATGTATGGCGTGTGAATTCAGTGATATCTCTACGGCGTGTGAGTTCAGTGATATCTATATACGACGTGTGAGTTCAGTGATATCTATACGATGTATGAGTTCAATGATATCTATACTACGTGTGAGTTCAGTGATATATGTACGGCGTGTGAGTTCAGTGATATATATACGGTGTGTGAGTTATATATACGACGTGTGAGTTCAGTGATATCTATACGATGTATGAGTTCAATGATATCTATACTACGTGTGAGTTCAGTGATATATGTACGGCGTGTGAGTTCAGTTATATATATACGGCGTGTGAGTTCATTGATATATATACGGCGTGTGAGTTTAGTTATATATGTACGGCGTGTGAGTTCAGTGATATATGTACGGCGTGTGAGTTCAGTTATATATATACGGCGTGTGAGTTCAGTGATATATGTACGGCGTGTGAGTTCAGTGATACATGTACGGTGTGTGAGTTCAGTGATATATGTACGGCGTGTGAGTTCAGTGATATATGTACGGCGTGTGAGTTCAGTAATATATGTACGGCGTGTGAGTTCAGTGATATATGTACTGCGTGTGAGTTCAGTGATATATGTACAGCGTGTGAATTCAGTGATATCTGTACGGCATGTGAGTTCAGTGATATCTCTACGGCGTGTGAGTTCAGTGATATCTATACGACGTGTGAGTTCATTGATATCTATACGATGTGTGAGTTCAATGATATCTATACGGCGTGTGAGTTCAGTGATATATGTACGTCGTGTGAGTTCAGTTATATATATACGGCGTGTAAGTTCAGTGATATATGTACGGCGTGTGAGTTCAGTGATATATGTACGGCGTGTGAATTCAGTTATATCTGTACGGCGTGTGAGTTCAGTGATATATGTACGGCGTGTGAATTCAGTGATATATGTACGGCGTGTGAATTCAATGATATATGTACGGCGTGTGAGTTCAGTAATATATGTACGGCGTGTGAGTTCAGTGATATATGTACGGCGTGTGAGTTCAGTGATATATGTACAGCGTGTGAATTCAGTGATATCTGTACGGCATGTGAGTTCAGTGACATCTCTACGGCGTGTGAGTTCAGTGATATCTATACGACGTGTGAGTTCAGTGATATCTATACGATGTGTGAGTTCAATGATATCTATACGACGTGTGAGTTCAGTGATATATGTACGGCGTGTGAGTTCAGTGATATCTATACGACGTGTGAGTTCAGTGATATCTATACGATATGTGAGTTCAATGATATCTATACGGCGTGTGAGTTCAGTGATATATGTATGGCGTGTGAGTTCAGTTATATATTAACGGCGTGTAAGTTCAGTGATATATGTACGGCGTGTGAGTTCAGTGATACATGTACGGCGTGTGAGTTCAGTGATATATGTACGGCATGTGAGTTCAGTGATATATGTACGGCGTGTGAGTTCAGTGATATATGTACGGCGTGTGAATTCAGTGATACCTGTACAGCATGTGAGTTCAGTGATATATGTACGGCGTGTGAGTTCAGTGATATATGTAAGGCGTGTGAATTCAGTGATACCTGTACAGCGTGTGAATTTAGTGATATATGTACGGCGTGTGAGTTCAGTAATATATGTACGGCGTGTGAGTTCAGTGATATATGTACGGCGTGTGAGTTCAGTGATATATGTACGGCGTGTGAGTTCAGTGATATATGTATGGCGTGTGAATTCAGTGATATCTCTACGGCGTGTGAGTTCAGTGATATCTATATACGACGTGTGAGTTCAGTGATATCTATACGATGTATGAGTTCAATGATATCTATACTACGTGTGAGTTCAGTGATATATGTACGGCGTGTGAGTTCAGTGATATATATACGGTGTGTGAGTTATATATACGACGTGTGAGTTCAGTGATATCTATACGATGTATGAGTTCAATGATATCTATACTACGTGTGAGTTCAGTGATATATGTACGGCGTGTGAGTTCAGTTATATATATACGGCGTGTGAGTTCATTGATATATATACGGCGTGTGAGTTTAGTTATATATGTACGGCGTGTGAGTTCAGTGATATATGTACGGCGTGTGAGTTCAGTTATATATATACGGCGTGTGAGTTCAGTGATATATGTACGGCGTGTGAGTTCAGTGATACATGTACGGTGTGTGAGTTCAGTGATATATGTACGGCGTGTGAGTTCAGTGATATATGTACGGCGTGTGAGTTCAGTAATATATGTACGGCGTGTGAGTTCAGTGATATATGTACTGCGTGTGAGTTCAGTGATATATGTACAGCGTGTGAATTCAGTGATATCTGTACGGCATGTGAGTTCAGTGATATCTCTACGGCGTGTGAGTTCAGTGATATCTATACGACGTGTGAGTTCATTGATATCTATACGATGTGTGAGTTCAATGATATCTATACGGCGTGTGAGTTCAGTGATATATGTACGTCGTGTGAGTTCAGTTATATATATACGGCGTGTAAGTTCAGTGATATATGTACGGCGTGTGAGTTCAGTGATATATGTACGGCGTGTGAATTCAGTTATATCTGTACGGCGTGTGAGTTCAGTGATATATGTACGGCGTGTGAATTCAGTGATATATGTACGGCGTGTGAATTCAATGATATATGTACGGCGTGTGAGTTCAGTAATATATGTACGGCGTGTGAGTTCAGTGATATATGTACGGCGTGTGAGTTCAGTGATATATGTACAGCGTGTGAATTCAGTGATATCTGTACGGCATGTGAGTTCAGTGACATCTCTACGGCGTGTGAGTTCAGTGATATCTATACGACGTGTGAGTTCAGTGATATCTATACGATGTGTGAGTTCAATGATATCTATACGACGTGTGAGTTCAGTGATATATGTACGGCGTGTGAGTTCAGTGATATCTATACGACGTGTGAGTTCAGTGATATCTATACGATATGTGAGTTCAATGATATCTATACGGCGTGTGAGTTCAGTGATATATGTATGGCGTGTGAGTTCAGTTATATATTAACGGCGTGTAAGTTCAGTGATATATGTACGGCGTGTGAGTTCAGTGATACATGTACGGCGTGTGAGTTCAGTGATATATGTACGGCATGTGAGTTCAGTGATATATGTACGGCGTGTGAGTTCAGTGATATATGTACGGCGTGTGAATTCAGTGATACCTGTACAGCATGTGAGTTCAGTGATATATGTACGGCGTGTGAGTTCAGTGATATATGTAAGGCGTGTGAATTCAGTGATACCTGTACAGCGTGTGAATTTAGTGATATATGTACGGCGTGTGAGTTCAGTAATATATGTACGGCGTGTGAGTTCAGTGATATATGTACGGCGTGTGAGTTCAGTGATATATGTATGGCGTGTGAATTCAGTGATATCTCTACGGCGTGTGAGTTCAGTGATATCTATATACGACGTGTGAGTTCAGTGATATCTATACGATGTATGAGTTCAATGATATCTATACTACGTGTGAGTTCAGTGATATATGTACGGCGTGTGAGTTCAGTGATATATATACGGTGTGTGAGTTATATATACGGCGTGTGAGTTCAGTGATACATGTACGGCGTGTGAGTTCAGTGATATATGTACGGCATATGAGTTCAGTGATATATGTAAGGCGTGTGAATTCAGTGATACCTGTACAGCGTGTGAATTTAGTGATATTTGTATGGCGTGTGAATTCAGTGATATATGTATGGCGTGTGAGTTCAGTGATATATGTACGGCGTGTGAATTCAGTGATATATGTACGGCGTGTAAGTTCAGTGATATATGTACGGCGTGTGAGTTCAGTGATACATGTACGGCGTGTGAGTTCAGTGATATATGTACGGCATGTGAGTTCAGTGATATATGTACGGCGTGTGAGTTCAGTGATATATGTACGGCGTGTGAATTCAGTGATACCTGTACAGCGTGTGAGTTCAGTGATATATGTACGGTGTGTGAGTTCAGTGATATATGTAAGGCGTGTGAATTCAGTGATACCTGTACAGCGTGTGAATTTAGTGATATATGTATGGCGTGTGAATTCAGTGATATATGTACGGCGTGTGAGTTCAGTGATATATGTACGGCGTGTGAATTCAGTGATATATGTACGGCGTCTGAGTTCAGTGATATATGTACTGCGTGTGAGTTCAGTGATATATGTACAGCGTGTGAATTCAGTGATATCTGTACGGCATGTGAGTTCAGTGATATCTCTATGGCGTGTGAGTTCAGTGATATCTATACGACGTGTGAGTTCATTGATATCTATACGATGTGTGAGTTCAATGATATCTATACGGCGTGTGAGTTCAGTGATATATGTACGTCGTGTGAGTTCAGTGATATATGTACGGCGTGTGAATTCAGTTATATCTGTACGGCGTGTGAGTTCAGTGATATATGTACGGCGTGTGAATTCAGTGATATATGTACGGCGTGTGAATTCAGTGATATATGTACGGCGTGTGAGTTCAGTAATATATGTACGGCGTGTGAGTTCAGTGATATATGTACGGCGTGTGAGTTCAGTGATATATGTACAGCGTGTGAATTCAGTGATATCTGTACGGCATGTGAGTTCAGTGACATCTCTATGGCGTGTGAGTTCAGTGATATCTATACGACGTGTGAGTTCAGTGATATCTATACGATGTGTGAGTTCAATGATATCTATACGACGTGTGAGTTCAGTGATATATGTACGGCGTGTGAGTTCAGTGATATCTATACGACGTGTGAGTTCAGTGATATCTATACGATATGTGAGTTCAATGATATCTATACGGCGTGTGAGTTCAGTGATATATGTATGGCGTGTGAGTTCAGTTATATATATACGGCGTGTAAGTTCAGTGATATATGTACGGCGTGTGAGTTCAGTGATACATGTACGGCGTGTGAGTTCAGTGATATATGTACGGCATGTGAGTTCAGTGATATATGTACGGCGTGTGAGTTCAGTGATATATGTACGGCGTGTGAATTCAGTGATACCTGTACAGCGTGTGAGTTCAGTGATATATGTACGGCGTGTGAGTTCAGTGATATATGTAAGGCGTGTGAATTCAGTGATACCTGTACAGCGTGTGAATTTAGTGATATATGTATGGCGTGTGAATTCAGTGATATATCTACGGCGTGTGAGTTCAGTGATATATGTACGGCGTGTGAATTCAGTGATATATGTACGGCGTGTAAGTTCAGTGATATATGTACGGCGTGTGAGTTCAGTGATACATGTACGGCGTGTGAGTTCAGTGATATATGTACGGCATGTGAGTTCAGTGATATATGTACGGCGTGTGAGTTCAGTGATATATGTATGGCGTGTGAGTTCAGTTATATATATACGGCGTGTAAGTTCAGTGATATATGTACGGCGTGTGAATTCAGTGATACCTGTACAGCGTGTGAGTTCAGTGATATATGTACGGCGTGTGAGTTCTGTGATATATGTAAGGCGTGTGAATTCAGTGATACCTGTACAGCGTGTGAATTTAGTGATATATGTACGGCGTGTGAGTTCAGTAATATATGTACGGCGTGTGAGTTCAGTGATATATGTACGGCGTGTGAGTTCAGTGATATATGTATGGCGTGTGAATTCAGTGATATCTCTACGGCGTGTGAGTTCAGTGATATCTATATACGACGTGTGAGTTCAGTGATATCTATACGATGTATGAGTTCAATGATATCTATACTACGTGTGAGTTCAGTGATATATGTACGGCGTGTGAGTTCAGTGATATATATACGGTGTGTGAGTTATATATACGACGTGTGAGTTCAGTGATATCTATACGATGTATGAGTTCAATGATATCTATACTACGTGTGAGTTCAGTGATATATGTACGGCGTGTGAGTTCAGTTATATATATACGGCGTGTGAGTTCATTGATATATATACGGCGTGTGAGTTTAGTTATATATGTACGGCGTGTGAGTTCAGTGATATATGTACGGCGTGTGAGTTCAGTTATATATATACGGCGTGTGAGTTCAGTGATATATGTACGGCGTGTGAGTTCAGTGATACATGTACGGTGTGTGAGTTCAGTGATATATGTACGGCGTGTGAGTTCAGTGATATATGTACGGCGTGTGAGTTCAGTAATATATGTACGGCGTGTGAGTTCAGTGATATATGTACTGCGTGTGAGTTCAGTGATATATGTACAGCGTGTGAATTCAGTGATATCTGTACGGCATGTGAGTTCAGTGATATCTCTACGGCGTGTGAGTTCAGTGATATCTATACGACGTGTGAGTTCATTGATATCTATACGATGTGTGAGTTCAATGATATCTATACGGCGTGTGAGTTCAGTGATATATGTACGTCGTGTGAGTTCAGTTATATATATACGGCGTGTAAGTTCAGTGATATATGTACGGCGTGTGAGTTCAGTGATATATGTACGGCGTGTGAATTCAGTTATATCTGTACGGCGTGTGAGTTCAGTGATATATGTACGGCGTGTGAATTCAGTGATATATGTACGGCGTGTGAATTCAATGATATATGTACGGCGTGTGAGTTCAGTAATATATGTACGGCGTGTGAGTTCAGTGATATATGTACGGCGTGTGAGTTCAGTGATATATGTACAGCGTGTGAATTCAGTGATATCTGTACGGCATGTGAGTTCAGTGACATCTCTACGGCGTGTGAGTTCAGTGATATCTATACGACGTGTGAGTTCAGTGATATCTATACGATGTGTGAGTTCAATGATATCTATACGACGTGTGAGTTCAGTGATATATGTACGGCGTGTGAGTTCAGTGATATCTATACGACGTGTGAGTTCAGTGATATCTATACGATATGTGAGTTCAATGATATCTATACGGCGTGTGAGTTCAGTGATATATGTATGGCGTGTGAGTTCAGTTATATATTAACGGCGTGTAAGTTCAGTGATATATGTACGGCGTGTGAGTTCAGTGATACATGTACGGCGTGTGAGTTCAGTGATATATGTACGGCATGTGAGTTCAGTGATATATGTACGGCGTGTGAGTTCAGTGATATATGTACGGCGTGTGAATTCAGTGATACCTGTACAGCATGTGAGTTCAGTGATATATGTACGGCGTGTGAGTTCAGTGATATATGTAAGGCGTGTGAATTCAGTGATACCTGTACAGCGTGTGAATTTAGTGATATATGTACGGCGTGTGAGTTCAGTAATATATGTACGGCGTGTGAGTTCAGTGATATATGTACGGCGTGTGAGTTCAGTGATATATGTACGGCGTGTGAGTTCAGTGATATATGTATGGCGTGTGAATTCAGTGATATCTCTACGGCGTGTGAGTTCAGTGATATCTATATACGACGTGTGAGTTCAGTGATATCTATACGATGTATGAGTTCAATGATATCTATACTACGTGTGAGTTCAGTGATATATGTACGGCGTGTGAGTTCAGTGATATATATACGGTGTGTGAGTTATATATACGACGTGTGAGTTCAGTGATATCTATACGATGTATGAGTTCAATGATATCTATACTACGTGTGAGTTCAGTGATATATGTACGGCGTGTGAGTTCAGTTATATATATACGGCGTGTGAGTTCATTGATATATATACGGCGTGTGAGTTTAGTTATATATGTACGGCGTGTGAGTTCAGTGATATATGTACGGCGTGTGAGTTCAGTTATATATATACGGCGTGTGAGTTCAGTGATATATGTACGGCGTGTGAGTTCAGTGATACATGTACGGTGTGTGAGTTCAGTGATATATGTACGGCGTGTGAGTTCAGTGATATATGTACGGCGTGTGAGTTCAGTAATATATGTACGGCGTGTGAGTTCAGTGATATATGTACTGCGTGTGAGTTCAGTGATATATGTACAGCGTGTGAATTCAGTGATATCTGTACGGCATGTGAGTTCAGTGATATCTCTACGGCGTGTGAGTTCAGTGATATCTATACGACGTGTGAGTTCATTGATATCTATACGATGTGTGAGTTCAATGATATCTATACGGCGTGTGAGTTCAGTGATATATGTACGTCGTGTGAGTTCAGTTATATATATACGGCGTGTAAGTTCAGTGATATATGTACGGCGTGTGAGTTCAGTGATATATGTACGGCGTGTGAATTCAGTTATATCTGTACGGCGTGTGAGTTCAGTGATATATGTACGGCGTGTGAATTCAGTGATATATGTACGGCGTGTGAATTCAATGATATATGTACGGCGTGTGAGTTCAGTAATATATGTACGGCGTGTGAGTTCAGTGATATATGTACGGCGTGTGAGTTCAGTGATATATGTACAGCGTGTGAATTCAGTGATATCTGTACGGCATGTGAGTTCAGTGACATCTCTACGGCGTGTGAGTTCAGTGATATCTATACGACGTGTGAGTTCAGTGATATCTATACGATGTGTGAGTTCAATGATATCTATACGACGTGTGAGTTCAGTGATATATGTACGGCGTGTGAGTTCAGTGATATCTATACGACGTGTGAGTTCAGTGATATCTATACGATATGTGAGTTCAATGATATCTATACGGCGTGTGAGTTCAGTGATATATGTATGGCGTGTGAGTTCAGTTATATATTAACGGCGTGTAAGTTCAGTGATATATGTACGGCGTGTGAGTTCAGTGATACATGTACGGCGTGTGAGTTCAGTGATATATGTACGGCATGTGAGTTCAGTGATATATGTACGGCGTGTGAGTTCAGTGATATATGTACGGCGTGTGAATTCAGTGATACCTGTACAGCATGTGAGTTCAGTGATATATGTACGGCGTGTGAGTTCAGTGATATATGTAAGGCGTGTGAATTCAGTGATACCTGTACAGCGTGTGAATTTAGTGATATATGTACGGCGTGTGAGTTCAGTAATATATGTACGGCGTGTGAGTTCAGTGATATATGTACGGCGTGTGAGTTCAGTGATATATGTATGGCGTGTGAATTCAGTGATATCTCTACGGCGTGTGAGTTCAGTGATATCTATATACGACGTGTGAGTTCAGTGATATCTATACGATGTATGAGTTCAATGATATCTATACTACGTGTGAGTTCAGTGATATATGTACGGCGTGTGAGTTCAGTGATATATATACGGTGTGTGAGTTATATATACGACGTGTGAGTTCAGTGATATCTATACGATGTATGAGTTCAATGATATTTATACTACGTGTGATTTCAGTGATATATGTACGGCGTGTGAGTTCAGTTATATATATACGGCGTGTGAGTTCAGTGATATATATACGGCGTGTGAGTTTAGTTATATATGTACGGCGTGTGAGTTCAGTGATATATGTACGGCGTGTGAGTTCAGTTATATATATACGGCGTGTGAGTTCAGTGATATATGTACGGCGTGTGAGTTCAGTGATACATGTACGGTGTGTGAGTTCAGTGATATATGTACGGCGTGTGAGTTCAGTGATATATGTACGGCGTGTGAGTTCAGTAATATATGTACGGCGTGTGAGTTCAGTGATATATGTACAGCGTGTGAGTTCAGTGATATATGTACAGCGTGTGAATTCAGTGATATCTGTACGGCATGTGAGTTCAGTGATATCTCTACGGCGTGTGAGTTCAGTGATATCTATACGACGTGTGAGTTCAGTGATATCTATACGATGTGTGAGTTCAATGATATCTATACGGCGTGTGAGTTCAGTGATATATGTACGTCGTGTGAGTTCAGTTATATATATACGGCGTGTAAGTTCAGCGATATATGTACGGCGTGTGAGTTCAGTGATATATGTACGGCGTGTGAATTCAGTTATATCTGTACGGCGTGTGAGTTCAGTGATATATGTACGGCGTGTGAATTCAGTGATATATGTACGGCATGTGAATTCAGTGATATATGTACGGCGTGTGAGTTCAGTAATATATGTACGGCGTGTGAGTTCAGTGATATATGTACGGCGTGTGAGTTCAGTGATATATGTACAGCGTGTGAATTCAGTGATATCTGTACGGCATGTGAGTTCAGTGACATCTCTACGGCGTGTGAGTTCAGTGATATCTATACGACGTGTGAGTTCAGTGATATCTATACGATGTGTGAGTTCAATGATATCTATACGACGTGTGAGTTCAGTGATATATGTACGGCGTGTGAGTTCAGTGATATCTATACGACGTGTGAGTTCAGTGATATCTATACGATATGTGAGTTCAATGATATCTATACGGCGTGTGAGTTCAGTGATATATGTATGGCGTGTGAGTTCAGTTATATATATACGGCGTGTAAGTTCAGTGATATATGTACGGCGTGTGAGTTCAGTGATACATGTACGGCGTGTGAGTTCAGTGATATATGTACGGCATGTGAGTTCAGTGATATATGTACGGCGTGTGAGTTCAGTGATATATGTACGGCGTGTGAATTCAGTGATACCTGTACAGCGTGTGAGTTCAGTGATATATGTACGGCGCGTGAGTTCAGTGATATATGTAAGGCGTGTGAATTCAGTGATACCTGTACAGCGTGTGAATTTAGTGATATATGTATGGCGTGTGAAATCAGTGATATATCTACGGCGTGTGAGTTCAGTGATATATGTACGGCGTGTGAATTCAGTGATATATGTACGGCGTGTAAGTTCAGTGATATATGTACGGCGTGTGAGTTCAATGATACATGTACGGCGTGTGAGTTCAGTGATATATGTACGGCATGTGAGTTCAGTGATATATGTACGGCGTGTGAGTTCAGTGATATATGTACGGCGTGTGAATTCAGTGATACCTGTACAGCGTGTGAGTTCAGTGATATATGTACGGCGTGTGAGTTCAGTGATATATGTAAGGTGTGTGAATTCAGTGATACCTGTACAGCGTGTGAATTTAGTGATATATGTACGGCGTGTGAGTTCAGTAATATATGTACGGCGTGTGAGTTCAGTGATATATGTACGGCGTGTGAGTTCAGTGATATATGTATGGTGTGTGAATTCAGTGATATCTCTACGGCGTGTGAGTTCAGTGATATCTATATACGTCGTGTGAGTTCAGTGATATCTATACGATGTATGAGTTCAATGATATCTATACTACGTGTGAGTTCAGTGATATATGTACGGCGTGTGAGTTCAGTGATATATATACGGTGTGTGAGTTATATATACGACGTGTGAGTTCAGTGATATCTATACGATGTATGAGTTCAATGATATCTATACTACGTGTGAGTTCAGTGATATATGTACGGCGTGTGAGTTCAGTTATATATATACGGCGTGTGAGTTCAGTGATATATATACGGCGTGTGAGTTTAGTTATATATGTACGGCGTGTGAGTTCAGTGATATATGTACGGTGTGTGAGTTCAGTTATATATATACGGCGTGTGAGTTCAGTGATATATGTACGGCGTGTGAGTTCAGTGATACATGTACGGCGTGTGAGTTCAGTGATATATGTACGGCATGTGAGTTCAGTGATATATGTACGGCGTGTGAGTTCAGTGATATATGTACGGCGTGTGAATTCAGTGATACCTGTACAGCGTGTGAGTTCAGTGATATATGTACGGCGTGTGAGTTCAGTGATATATGTAAGGCGTGTGAATTCAGTGATACCTGTACAGCGTGTGAATTTAGTGATATATGTATGGCGTGTGAATTCAGTGATATATCTACGGCGTGTGAGTTCAGTGATATATGTACGGCGTGTGAATTCAGTGATATATGTACGGCGTGTAAGTTCAGTGATATATGTACGGCGTGTGAGTTCAGTGATACATGTACGGCGTGTGAGTTCAGTGATATATGTACGGCATGTGAGTTCAGTGATATATGTACGGCGTGTGAGTTCAGTGATATATGTACGGCGTGTGAATTCAGTGATACCTGTACAGCGTGTGAGTTCAGTGATATATGTACGGCGTGTGAGTTCAGTGATATATGTAAGGTGTGTGAATTCAGTGATACCTGTACAGCGTGTGAATTTAGTGATATATGTACGGCGTGTGAGTTCAGTAATATATGTACGGCGTGTGAGTTCAGTGATACATGTACGGCGTGTGAGTTCAGTGATATATGTACGGCATGTGAGTTCAGTGATATATGTACGGCGTGTGAGTTCAGTGATATATGTATGGCGTGTGAGTTCAGTTATATATATACGGCGTGTAAGTTCAGTGATATATGTACGGCGTGTGAGTTCAGTGATACATGTACGGCGTGTGAGTTCAGTGATATATGTACGGCATGTGAGTTCAATGATATCTATACTACGTGTGAGTTCAGTGATATATGTACGGCGTGTGAGTTCAGTTATATATATACGGCGTGTGAGTTCATTGATATATATACGGCGTGTGAGTTTAGTTATATATGTACGGCGTGTGAGTTCAGTGATATATGTACGGCGTGTGAGTTCAGTTATATATATACGGCGTGTGAGTTCAGTGATATATGTACGGCGTGTGAGTTCAGTGATACATGTACGGTGTGTGAGTTCAGTGATATATGTACGGCGTGTGAGTTCAGTGATATATGTACGGCGTGTGAGTTCAGTAATATATGTACGGCGTGTGAGTTCAGTGATATATGTACTGCGTGTGAGTTCAGTGATATATGTACAGCGTGTGAATTCAGTGATATCTGTACGGCATGTGAGTTCAGTGATATCTCTACGGCGTGTGAGTTCAGTGATATCTATACGACGTGTGAGTTCATTGATATCTATACGATGTGTGAGTTCAATGATATCTATACGGCGTGTGAGTTCAGTGATATATGTACGTCGTGTGAGTTCAGTTATATATATACGGCGTGTAAGTTCAGTGATATATGTACGGCGTGTGAGTTCAGTGATATATGTACGGCGTGTGAATTCAGTTATATCTGTACGGCGTGTGAGTTCAGTGATATATGTACGGCGTGTGAATTCAGTGATATATGTACGGCGTGTGAATTCAATGATATATGTACGGCGTGTGAGTTCAGTAATATATGTACGGCGTGTGAGTTCAGTGATATATGTACGGCGTGTGAGTTCAGTGATATATGTACAGCGTGTGAATTCAGTGATATCTGTACGGCATGTGAGTTCAGTGACATCTCTACGGCGTGTGAGTTCAGTGATATCTATACGACGTGTGAGTTCAGTGATATCTATACGATGTGTGAGTTCAATGATATCTATACGACGTGTGAGTTCAGTGATATATGTACGGCGTGTGAGTTCAGTGATATCTATACGACGTGTGAGTTCAGTGATATCTATACGATATGTGAGTTCAATGATATCTATACGGCGTGTGAGTTCAGTGATATATGTATGGCGTGTGAGTTCAGTTATATATTAACGGCGTGTAAGTTCAGTGATATATGTACGGCGTGTGAGTTCAGTGATACATGTACGGCGTGTGAGTTCAGTGATATATGTACGGCATGTGAGTTCAGTGATATATGTACGGCGTGTGAGTTCAGTGATATATGTACGGCGTGTGAATTCAGTGATACCTGTACAGCATGTGAGTTCAGTGATATATGTACGGCGTGTGAGTTCAGTGATATATGTAAGGCGTGTGAATTCAGTGATACCTGTACAGCGTGTGAATTTAGTGATATATGTACGGCGTGTGAGTTCAGTAATATATGTACGGCGTGTGAGTTCAGTGATATATGTACGGCGTGTGAGTTCAGTGATATATGTACGGCGTGTGAGTTCAGTGATATATGTATGGCGTGTGAATTCAGTGATATCTCTACGGCGTGTGAGTTCAGTGATATCTATATACGACGTGTGAGTTCAGTGATATCTATACGATGTATGAGTTCAATGATATCTATACTACGTGTGAGTTCAGTGATATATGTACGGCGTGTGAGTTCAGTGATATATATACGGTGTGTGAGTTATATATACGACGTGTGAGTTCAGTGATATCTATACGATGTATGAGTTCAATGATATCTATACTACGTGTGAGTTCAGTGATATATGTACGGCGTGTGAGTTCAGTTATATATATACGGCGTGTGAGTTCATTGATATATATACGGCGTGTGAGTTTAGTTATATATGTACGGCGTGTGAGTTCAGTGATATATGTACGGCGTGTGAGTTCAGTTATATATATACGGCGTGTGAGTTCAGTGATATATGTACGGCGTGTGAGTTCAGTGATACATGTACGGTGTGTGAGTTCAGTGATATATGTACGGCGTGTGAGTTCAGTGATATATGTACGGCGTGTGAGTTCAGTAATATATGTACGGCGTGTGAGTTCAGTGATATATGTACTGCGTGTGAGTTCAGTGATATATGTACAGCGTGTGAATTCAGTGATATCTGTACGGCATGTGAGTTCAGTGATATCTCTACGGCGTGTGAGTTCAGTGATATCTATACGACGTGTGAGTTCATTGATATCTATACGATGTGTGAGTTCAATGATATCTATACGGCGTGTGAGTTCAGTGATATATGTACGTCGTGTGAGTTCAGTTATATATATACGGCGTGTAAGTTCAGTGATATATGTACGGCGTGTGAGTTCAGTGATATATGTACGGCGTGTGAATTCAGTTATATCTGTACGGCGTGTGAGTTCAGTGATATATGTACGGCGTGTGAATTCAGTGATATATGTACGGCGTGTGAATTCAATGATATATGTACGGCGTGTGAGTTCAGTAATATATGTACGGCGTGTGAGTTCAGTGATATATGTACGGCGTGTGAGTTCAGTGATATATGTACAGCGTGTGAATTCAGTGATATCTGTACGGCATGTGAGTTCAGTGACATCTCTACGGCGTGTGAGTTCAGTGATATCTATACGACGTGTGAGTTCAGTGATATCTATACGATGTGTGAGTTCAATGATATCTATACGACGTGTGAGTTCAGTGATATATGTACGGCGTGTGAGTTCAGTGATATCTATACGACGTGTGAGTTCAGTGATATCTATACGATATGTGAGTTCAATGATATCTATACGGCGTGTGAGTTCAGTGATATATGTATGGCGTGTGAGTTCAGTTATATATTAACGGCGTGTAAGTTCAGTGATATATGTACGGCGTGTGAGTTCAGTGATACATGTACGGCGTGTGAGTTCAGTGATATATGTACGGCATGTGAGTTCAGTGATATATGTACGGCGTGTGAGTTCAGTGATATATGTACGGCGTGTGAATTCAGTGATACCTGTACAGCATGTGAGTTCAGTGATATATGTACGGCGTGTGAGTTCAGTGATATATGTAAGGCGTGTGAATTCAGTGATACCTGTACAGCGTGTGAATTTAGTGATATATGTACGGCGTGTGAGTTCAGTAATATATGTACGGCGTGTGAGTTCAGTGATATATGTACGGCGTGTGAGTTCAGTGATATATGTATGGCGTGTGAATTCAGTGATATCTCTACGGCGTGTGAGTTCAGTGATATCTATATACGACGTGTGAGTTCAGTGATATCTATACGATGTATGAGTTCAATGATATCTATACTACGTGTGAGTTCAGTGATATATGTACGGCGTGTGAGTTCAGTGATATATATACGGTGTGTGAGTTATATATACGACGTGTGAGTTCAGTGATATCTATACGATGTATGAGTTCAATGATATTTATACTACGTGTGATTTCAGTGATATATGTACGGCGTGTGAGTTCAGTTATATATATACGGCGTGTGAGTTCAGTGATATATATACGGCGTGTGAGTTTAGTTATATATGTACGGCGTGTGAGTTCAGTGATATATGTACGGCGTGTGAGTTCAGTTATATATATACGGCGTGTGAGTTCAGTGATATATGTACGGCGTGTGAGTTCAGTGATACATGTACGGTGTGTGAGTTCAGTGATATATGTACGGCGTGTGAGTTCAGTGATATATGTACGGCGTGTGAGTTCAGTAATATATGTACGGCGTGTGAGTTCAGTGATATATGTACAGCGTGTGAGTTCAGTGATATATGTACAGCGTGTGAATTCAGTGATATCTGTACGGCATGTGAGTTCAGTGATATCTCTACGGCGTGTGAGTTCAGTGATATCTATACGACGTGTGAGTTCAGTGATATCTATACGATGTGTGAGTTCAATGATATCTATACGGCGTGTGAGTTCAGTGATATATGTACGTCGTGTGAGTTCAGTTATATATATACGGCGTGTAAGTTCAGCGATATATGTACGGCGTGTGAGTTCAGTGATATATGTACGGCGTGTGAATTCAGTTATATCTGTACGGCGTGTGAGTTCAGTGATATATGTACGGCGTGTGAATTCAGTGATATATGTACGGCATGTGAATTCAGTGATATATGTACGGCGTGTGAGTTCAGTAATATATGTACGGCGTGTGAGTTCAGTGATATATGTACGGCGTGTGAGTTCAGTGATATATGTACAGCGTGTGAATTCAGTGATATCTGTACGGCATGTGAGTTCAGTGACATCTCTACGGCGTGTGAGTTCAGTGATATCTATACGACGTGTGAGTTCAGTGATATCTATACGATGTGTGAGTTCAATGATATCTATACGACGTGTGAGTTCAGTGATATATGTACGGCGTGTGAGTTCAGTGATATCTATACGACGTGTGAGTTCAGTGATATCTATACGATATGTGAGTTCAATGATATCTATACGGCGTGTGAGTTCAGTGATATATGTATGGCGTGTGAGTTCAGTTATATATATACGGCGTGTAAGTTCAGTGATATATGTACGGCGTGTGAGTTCAGTGATACATGTACGGCGTGTGAGTTCAGTGATATATGTACGGCATGTGAGTTCAGTGATATATGTACGGCGTGTGAGTTCAGTGATATATGTACGGCGTGTGAATTCAGTGATACCTGTACAGCGTGTGAGTTCAGTGATATATGTACGGCGCGTGAGTTCAGTGATATATGTAAGGCGTGTGAATTCAGTGATACCTGTACAGCGTGTGAATTTAGTGATATATGTATGGCGTGTGAAATCAGTGATATATCTACGGCGTGTGAGTTCAGTGATATATGTACGGCGTGTGAATTCAGTGATATATGTACGGCGTGTAAGTTCAGTGATATATGTACGGCGTGTGAGTTCAATGATACATGTACGGCGTGTGAGTTCAGTGATATATGTACGGCATGTGAGTTCAGTGATATATGTACGGCGTGTGAGTTCAGTGATATATGTACGGCGTGTGAATTCAGTGATACCTGTACAGCGTGTGAGTTCAGTGATATATGTACGGCGTGTGAGTTCAGTGATATATGTAAGGTGTGTGAATTCAGTGATACCTGTACAGCGTGTGAATTTAGTGATATATGTACGGCGTGTGAGTTCAGTAATATATGTACGGCGTGTGAGTTCAGTGATATATGTACGGCGTGTGAGTTCAGTGATATATGTATGGTGTGTGAATTCAGTGATATCTCTACGGCGTGTGAGTTCAGTGATATCTATATACGTCGTGTGAGTTCAGTGATATCTATACGATGTATGAGTTCAATGATATCTATACTACGTGTGAGTTCAGTGATATATGTACGGCGTGTGAGTTCAGTGATATATATACGGTGTGTGAGTTATATATACGACGTGTGAGTTCAGTGATATCTATACGATGTATGAGTTCAATGATATCTATACTACGTGTGAGTTCAGTGATATATGTACGGCGTGTGAGTTCAGTTATATATATACGGCGTGTGAGTTCAGTGATATATATACGGCGTGTGAGTTTAGTTATATATGTACGGCGTGTGAGTTCAGTGATATATGTACGGTGTGTGAGTTCAGTTATATATATACGGCGTGTGAGTTCAGTGATATATGTACGGCGTGTGAGTTCAGTGATACATGTACGGCGTGTGAGTTCAGTGATATATGTACGGCATGTGAGTTCAGTGATATATGTACGGCGTGTGAGTTCAGTGATATATGTACGGCGTGTGAATTCAGTGATACCTGTACAGCGTGTGAGTTCAGTGATATATGTACGGCGTGTGAGTTCAGTGATATATGTAAGGCGTGTGAATTCAGTGATACCTGTACAGCGTGTGAATTTAGTGATATATGTATGGCGTGTGAATTCAGTGATATATCTACGGCGTGTGAGTTCAGTGATATATGTACGGCGTGTGAATTCAGTGATATATGTACGGCGTGTAAGTTCAGTGATATATGTACGGCGTGTGAGTTCAGTGATACATGTACGGCGTGTGAGTTCAGTGATATATGTACGGCATGTGAGTTCAGTGATATATGTACGGCGTGTGAGTTCAGTGATATATGTACGGCGTGTGAATTCAGTGATACCTGTACAGCGTGTGAGTTCAGTGATATATGTACGGCGTGTGAGTTCAGTGATATATGTAAGGTGTGTGAATTCAGTGATACCTGTACAGCGTGTGAATTTAGTGATATATGTACGGCGTGTGAGTTCAGTAATATATGTACGGCGTGTGAGTTCAGTGATACATGTACGGCGTGTGAGTTCAGTGATATATGTACGGCATGTGAGTTCAGTGATATATGTACGGCGTGTGAGTTCAGTGATATATGTATGGCGTGTGAGTTCAGTTATATATATACGGCGTGTAAGTTCAGTGATATATGTACGGCGTGTGAATTCAGTGATACCTGTACAGCGTGTGAGTTCAGTGATATATGTACGGCGTGTGAGTTCTGTGATATATGTAAGGCGTGTGAATTCAGTGATACCTGTACAGCGTGTGAATTTAGTGATATATGTACGGCGTGTGAGTTCAGTAATATATGTACGGCGTGTGAGTTCAGTGATATATGTACGGCGTGTGAGTTCAGTGATATATGTATGGCGTGTGAATTCAGTGATATCTCTACGGCGTGTGAGTTCAGTGATATCTATATACGACGTGTGAGTTCAGTGATATCTATACGATGTATGAGTTCAATGATATCTATACTACGTGTGAGTTCAGTGATATATGTACGGCGTGTGAGTTCAGTGATATATATACGGTGTGTGAGTTATATCTACGACGTGTGAGTTCAGTGATATCTATACGATGTATGAGTTCAATGATATCTATACTACGTGTGAGTTCAGTGATATATGTACGGCGTGTGAGTTCAGTTATATATATACGGCGTGTGAGTTCAGTGATATATATACGGCGTGTGAGTTTAGTTATATATGTACGGCGTGTGAGTTCAGTGATATATGTACGGCGTGTGAGTTCAGTTATATATATACAGCGTGTGAGTTCAGTGATATATGTACGGCGTGTGAGTTCAGTGATACATGTACGGTGTGTGAGTTCAGTGATATATGTACGGCGTGTGAGTTCAGTGATATATGTACGGCGTGTGAGTTCAGTAATATATGTACGGCGTGTGAGTTCAGTGATATATGTACTGCGTGTGAGTTCAGTGATATATGTACAGCGTGTGAATTCAGTGATATCTGTACGGCATGTGAGTTCAGTGATATCTCTACGGCGTGTGAGTTCAGTGATATCTATACGACGTGTGAGTTCATTGATATCTATACGATGTGTGAGTTCAATGATATCTATACGGCGTGTGAGTTCAGTGATATATGTACGTCGTGTGAGTTCAGTTATATATATACGGCGTGTAAGTTCAGTGATATATGTACGGCGTGTGAGTTCAGTGATATATGTACGGCGTGTGAATTCAGTTATATCTGTACGGCGTGTGAGTTCAGTGATATATGTACGGCGTGTGAATTCAGTGATATATGTACGGCGTGTGAATTCAGTGATATATGTACGGCGTGTGAGTTCAGTAATATATGTACGGCGTGTGAGTTCAGTGATATATGTACGGCGTGTGAGTTCAGTGATATATGTACAGCGTGTGAATTCAGTGATATCTGTACGGCATGTGAGTTCAGTGACATCTCTACGGCGTGTGAGTTCAGTGATATCTATACGACGTGTGAGTTCAGTGATATCTATACGATGTGTGAGTTCAATGATATCTATACGACGTGTGAGTTCAGTGATATATGTACGGCGTGTGAGTTCAGTGATATCTATACGACGTGTGAGTTCAGTGATATCTATACGATATGTGAGTTCAATGATATCTATACGGCGTGTGAGTTCAGTGATATATGTATGGCGTGTGAGTTCAGTTATATATTAACGGCGTGTAAGTTCAGTGATATATGTACGGCGTGTGAGTTCAGTGATACATGTACGGCGTGTGAGTTCAGTGATATATGTACGGCATGTGAGTTCAGTGATATATGTACGGCGTGTGAGTTCAGTGATATATGTACGGCGTGTGAATTCAGTGATACCTGTACAGCATGTGAGTTCAGTGATATATGTACGGCGTGTGAGTTCAGTGATATATGTAAGGCGTGTGAATTCAGTGATACCTGTACAGCGTGTGAATTTAGTGATATATGTACGGCGTGTGAGTTCAGTAATATATGTACGGCGTGTGAGTTCAGTGATATATGTACGGCGTGTGAGTTCAGTGATATATGTATGGCGTGTGAATTCAGTGATATCTCTACGGCGTGTGAGTTCAGTGATATCTATATACGACGTGTGAGTTCAGTGATATCTATACGATGTATGAGTTCAATGATATCTATACTACGTGTGAGTTCAGTGATATATGTACGGCGTGTGAGTTCAGTGATATATATACGGTGTGTGAGTTATATATACGACGTGTGAGTTCAGTGATATCTATACGATGTATGAGTTCAATGATATTTATACTACGTGTGAGTTCAGTGATATATGTACGGCGTGTGAGTTCAGTTATATATATACGGCGTGTGAGTTCAGTGATATATATACGGCGTGTGAGTTTAGTTATATATGTACGGCGTGTGAGTTCAGTGATATATGTACGGCGTGTGAGTTCAGTTATATATATACGGCGTGTGAGTTCAGTGATATATGTACGGCGTGTGAGTTCAGTGATACATGTACGGTGTGTGAGTTCAGTGATATATGTACGGCGTGTGAGTTCAGTGATATATGTACGGCGTGTGAGTTCAGTAATATATGTACGGCGTGTGAGTTCAGTGATATATGTACAGCGTGTGAGTTCAGTGATATATGTACAGCGTGTGAATTCAGTGATATCTGTACGGCATGTGAGTTCAGTGATATCTCTACGGCGTGTGAGTTCAGTGATATCTATACGACGTGTGAGTTCAGTGATATCTATACGATGTGTGAGTTCAATGATATCTATACGGCGTGTGAGTTCAGTGATATATGTACGTCGTGTGAGTTCAGTTATATATATACGGCGTGTAAGTTCAGCGATATATGTACGGCGTGTGAGTTCAGTGATATATGTACGGCGTGTGAATTCAGTTATATCTGTACGGCGTGTGAGTTCAGTGATATATGTACGGCGTGTGAATTCAGTGATATATGTACGGCATGTGAATTCAGTGATATATGTACGGCGTGTGAGTTCAGTAATATATGTACGGCGTGTGAGTTCAGTGATATATGTACGGCGTGTGAGTTCAGTGATATATGTACAGCGTGTGAATTCAGTGATATCTGTACGGCATGTGAGTTCAGTGACATCTCTACGGCGTGTGAGTTCAGTGATATCTATACGACGTGTGAGTTCAGTGATATCTATACGATGTGTGAGTTCAATGATATCTATACGACGTGTGAGTTCAGTGATATATGTACGGCGTGTGAGTTCAGTGATATCTATACGACGTGTGAGTTCAGTGATATCTATACGATATGTGAGTTCAATGATATCTATACGGCGTGTGAGTTCAGTGATATATGTATGGCGTGTGAGTTCAGTTATATATATACGGCGTGTAAGTTCAGTGATATATGTACGGCGTGTGAGTTCAGTGATACATGTACGGCGTGTGAGTTCAGTGATATATGTACGGCATGTGAGTTCAGTGATATATGTACGGCGTGTGAGTTCAGTGATATATGTACGGCGTGTGAATTCAGTGATACCTGTACAGCGTGTGAGTTCAGTGATATATGTACGGCGTGTGAGTTCAGTGATATATGTAAGGCGTGTGAATTCAGTGATACCTGTACAGCGTGTGAATTTAGTGATATATGTATGGCGTGTGAATTCAGTGATATATCTACGGCGTGTGAGTTCAGTGATATATGTACGGCGTGTGAATTCAGTGATATATGTACGGCGTGTAAGTTCAGTGATATATGTACGGCGTGTGAGTTCAGTGATACATGTACGGCGTGTGAGTTCAGTGATATATGTACGGCATGTGAGTTCAGTGATATATGTACGGCGTGTGAGTTCAGTGATATATGTACGGCGTGTGAATTCAGTGATACCTGTACAGCGTGTGAGTTCAGTGATATATGTACGGCGTGTGAGTTCAGTGATATATGTAAGGTGTGTGAATTCAGTGATACCTGTACAGCGTGTGAATTTAGTGATATATGTACGGCGTGTGAGTTCAGTAATATATGTACGGCGTGTGAGTTCAGTGATATATGTACGGCGTGTGAGTTCAGTGATATATGTATGGTGTGTGAATTCAGTGATATCTCTACGGCGTGTGAGTTCAGTGATATCTATATACGTCGTGTGAGTTCAGTGATATCTATACGATGTATGAGTTCAATGATATCTATACTACGTGTGAGTTCAGTGATATATGTACGGCGTGTGAGTTCAGTGATATATATACGGTGTGTGAGTTATATATACGACGTGTGAGTTCAGTGATATCTATACGATGTATGAGTTCAATGATATCTATACTACGTGTGAGTTCAGTGATATATGTACGGCGTGTGAGTTCAGTTATATATATACGGCGTGTGAGTTCAGTGATATATATACGGCGTGTGAGTTTAGTTATATATGTACGGCGTGTGAGTTCAGTGATATATGTACGGTGTGTGAGTTCAGTTATATATATACGGCGTGTGAGTTCAGTGATATATGTACGGCGTGTGAGTTCAGTGATACATGTACGGCGTGTGAGTTCAGTGATATATGTAAGGCGTGTGAATTCAGTGATACCTGTACAGCGTGTGAATTTAGTGATATATGTATGGCGTGTGAATTCAGTGATATATCTACGGCGTGTGAGTTCAGTGATATATGTACGGCGTGTGAATTCAGTGATATATGTACGGCGTGTAAGTTCAGTGATATATGTACGGCGTGTGAGTTCAGTGATACATGTACGGCGTGTGAGTTCAGTGATATATGTACGGCATGTGAGTTCAGTGATATATGTACGGCGTGTGAGTTCAGTGATATATGTACGGCGTGTGAATTCAGTGATACCTGTACAGCGTGTGAGTTCAGTGATATATGTACGGCGTGTGAGTTCAGTGATATATGTAAGGTGTGTGAATTCAGTGATACCTGTACAGCGTGTGAATTTAGTGATATATGTACGGCGTGTGAGTTCAGTAATATATGTACGGCGTGTGAGTTCAGTGATATATGTACGGCGTGTGAGTTCAGTGATATATGTATGGTGTGTGAATTCAGTGATATCTCTACGGCGTGTGAGTTCAGTGATATCTATATACGACGTGTGAGTTCAGTGATATCTATACGATGTATGAGTTCAATGATATCTATACTACGTGTGAGTTCAGTGATATATGTACAGCGTGTGAGTTCAGTGATATATATACGGTGTGTGAGTTATATATACGACGTGTGAGTTCAGTGATATCTATACGATGTATGAGTTCAATGATATCTATACTACGTGTGAGTTCAGTGATATATGTACGGCGTGTGAGTTCAGTTATATATATACGGCGTGTGAGTTCAGTGATATATATACGGCGTGTGAGTTTAGTTATATATGTACGGCGTGTGAGTTCAGTGATATATGTACGGCGTGTGAGTTCAGTTATATATATACGGTGTGTGAGTTCAGTGATATATATACGGCGTGTGAGTTTAGTTATATATGTACGGCGTGTGAGTTCAGTGATATATGTACGGCGTGTGAGTTCAGTGATATCTGTACGGCGTGTGAGTTCAGTGATATCTGTACGGCGTGTGAGTTCAGTGATATATGTACGGCGTGTGAGTTCAGTGATATATGTACGGCATGTGAGTTCAGTGATATATGTACGGCGTGTGAGTTCAGTGATATATGTACGGCGTGTGAATTCAGTGATACCTGTACAGCGTGTGAGTTCAGTGATATATGTACGGCGTGTGAGTTCAGTGATATATGTAAGGCGTGTGAATTCAGTGATACCTGTACAGCGTGTGAATTTAGTGATATATGTATGGCGTGTGAATTCAGTGATATATCTACGGCGTGTGAGTTCAGTGATATATGTACGGCGTGTGAATTCAGTGATATATGTACGGCGTGTAAGTTCAGTGATATATGTACGGCGTGTGAGTTCAGTGATACATGTACGGCGTGTGAGTTCAGTGATATATGTACGGCATGTGAGTTCAGTGATATATGTACGGCGTGTGAGTTCAGTGATATATGTACGGCGTGTGAATTCAGTGATACCTGTACAGCGTGTGAGTTCAGTGATATATGTACGGCGTGTGAGTTCAGTGATATATGTAAGGTGTGTGAATTCAGTGATACCTGTACAGCGTGTGAATTTAGTGATATATGTACGGCGTGTGAGTTCAGTAATATATGTACGGCGTGTGAGTTCAGTGATATATGTACGGCGTGTGAGTTCAGTGATATATGTATGGTGTGTGAATTCAGTGATATCTCTACGGCGTGTGAGTTCAGTGATATCTATATACGTCGTGTGAGTTCAGTGATATCTATACGATGTATGAGTTCAATGATATCTATACTACGTGTGAGTTCAGTGATATATGTACGGCGTGTGAGTTCAGTGATATATATACGGTGTGTGAGTTATATATACGACGTGTGAGTTCAGTGATATCTATACGATGTATGAGTTCAATGATATCTATACTACGTGTGAGTTCAGTGATATATGTACGGCGTGTGAGTTCAGTTATATATATACGGCGTGTGAGTTCAGTGATATATATACGGCGTGTGAGTTTAGTTATATATGTACGGCGTGTGAGTTCAGTGATATATGTACGGCGTGTGAGTTCAGTTATATATATACGGCGTGTGAGTTCAGTGATATATGTACGGCGTGTGAGTTCAGTGATACATGTACGGCGTGTGAGTTCAGTGATATATGTACGGCATGTGAGTTCAGTGATATATGTACGGCGTGTGAGTTCAGTGATATATGTACGGCGTGTGAATTCAGTGATACCTGTACAGCGTGTGAGTTCAGTGATATATGTACGGCGTGTGAGTTCAGTGATATATGTAAGGCGTGTGAATTCAGTGATACCTGTACAGCGTGTGAATTTAGTGATATATGTATGGCGTGTGAATTCAGTGATATATCTACGGCGTGTGAGTTCAGTGATATATGTACGGCGTGTGAATTCAGTGATATATGTACGGCGTGTAAGTTCAGTGATATATGTACGGCGTGTGAGTTCAGTGATACATGTACGGCGTGTGAGTTCAGTGATATATGTACGGCATGTGAGTTCAGTGATATATGTACGGCGTGTGAGTTCAGTGATATATGTACGGCGTGTGAATTCAGTGATACCTGTACAGCGTGTGAGTTCAGTGATATATGTACGGCGTGTGAGTTCAGTGATATATGTAAGGTGTGTGAATTCAGTGATACCTGTACAGCGTGTGAATTTAGTGATATATGTACGGCGTGTGAGTTCAGTAATATATGTACGGCGTGTGAGTTCAGTGATATATGTACGGCGTGTGAGTTCAGTGATATATGTATGGTGTGTGAATTCAGTGATATCTCTACGGCGTGTGAGTTCAGTGATATCTATATACGACGTGTGAGTTCAGTGATATCTATACGATGTATGAGTTCAATGATATCTATACTACGTGTGAGTTCAGTGATATATGTACGGCGTGTGAGTTCAGTGATATATATACGGTGTGTGAGTTATATATACGACGTGTGAGTTCAGTGATATCTATACGATGTATGAGTTCAATGATATCTATACTACGTGTGAGTTCAGTGATATATGTACGGCGTGTGAGTTCAGTTATATATATACGGCGTGTGAGTTCAGTGATATATATACGGCGTGTGAGTTTAGTTATATATGTACGGCGTGTGAGTTCAGTGATATATGTACGGCGTGTGAGTTCAGTTATATATATACGGTGTGTGAGTTCAGTGATATATATACGGCGTGTGAGTTTAGTTATATATGTACGGCGTGTGAGTTCAGTGATATATGTACGGCGTGTGAGTTCAGTGATATCTGTACGGCGTGTGAGTTCAGTGATATCTGTACGGCGTGTGAGTTCAGTGATATATGTACGGCGTGTGAGTTCAGTGATATATGTACGGCATGTGAGTTCAGTGATATATGTACGGCGTGTGAGTTCAGTGATATATGTACGGCGTGTGAATTCAGTGATACCTGTACAGCGTGTGAGTTCAGTGATATATGTACGGCGTGTGAGTTCAGTGATATATGTAAGGCGTGTGAATTCAGTGATACCTGTACAGCGTGTGAATTTAGTGATATATGTATGGCGTGTGAATTCAGTGATATATCTACGGCGTGTGAGTTCAGTGATATATGTACGGCGTGTGAATTCAGTGATATATGTACGGCGTGTAAGTTCAGTGATATATGTACGGCGTGTGAGTTCAGTGATACATGTACGGCGTGTGAGTTCAGTGATATATGTACGGCATGTGAGTTCAGTGATATATGTACGGCGTGTGAGTTCAGTGATATATGTACGGCGTGTGAATTCAGTGATACCTGTACAGCGTGTGAGTTCAGTGATATATGTACGGCGTGTGAGTTCAGTGATATATGTAAGGTGTGTGAATTCAGTGATACCTGTACAGCGTGTGAATTTAGTGATATATGTACGGCGTGTGAGTTCAGTAATATATGTACGGCGTGTGAGTTCAGTGATATATGTACGGCGTGTGAGTTCAGTGATATATGTATGGTGTGTGAATTCAGTGATATCTCTACCGCGTGTGAGTTCAGTGATATCTATACTACGTGTGAGTTCAGTGATATATGTACGGCGTGTGAGTTCAGTGATATATATACGGTGTGTGAGTTATATATACGACGTGTGAGTTCAGTGATATCTATACGATGTATGAGTTCAATGATATCTATACTACGTGTGAGTTCAGTGATATATGTACGGCGTGTGAGTTCAGTTATATATATACGGCGTGTGAGTTCAGTGATATATATACGGCGTGTGAGTTTAGTTATATATGTACGGCGTGTGAGTTCAGTGATATATGTACGGCGTGTGAGTTCAGTTATATATATACGGCGTGTGAGTTCAGTGATATATGTACGGCGTGTGAGTTCAGTGATACATGTACGGCGTGTGAGTTCAGTGATATATGTACGGCATGTGAGTTCAGTGATATATGTACGGCGTGTGAGTTCAGTGATATATGTACGGCGTGTGAATTCAGTGATACCTGTACAGCGTGTGAGTTCAGTGATATATGTACGGCGTGTGAGTTCAGTGATATATGTAAGGTGTGTGAATTCAGTGATACCTGTACAGCGTGTGAATTTAGTGATATATGTACGGCGTGTGAGTTCAGTAATATATGTACGGCGTGTGAGTTCAGTGATATATGTACGGCGTGTGAGTTCAGTGATATATGTATGGTGTGTGAATTCAGTGATATCTCTACGGCGTGTGAGTTCAGTGATATCTATATACGACGTGTGAGTTCAGTGATATCTATACGATGTATGAGTTCAATGATATCTATACTACGTGTGAGTTCAGTGATATATGTACGGCGTGTGAGTTCAGTGATATATATACGGTGTGGGAGTTATATATACGACGTGTGAGTTCAGTGATATCTATACGATGTATGAGTTCAATGATATCTATACTACGTGTGAGTTCAGTGATATATGTACGGCGTGTGAGTTCAGTTATATATATACGGCGTGTGAGTTCAGTGATATATATACGGCGTGTGAGTTTAGTTATATATGTACGGCGTGTGAGTTCAGTGATATATGTACGGCGTGTGAGTTCAGTTATATATATACGGTGTGTGAGTTCAGTGATATATATACGGCGTGTGAGTTTAGTTATATATGTACGGCGTGTGAGTTCAGTGATATATGTACGGCGTGTGAGTTCAGTGATATCTGTACGGCGTGTGAGTTCAGTGATATCTGTACGGCGTGTGAGTTCAGTGATATATGTACGGCGTGTGAGTTCAGTGATATATGTACGGCATGTGAGTTCAGTGATATATGTACGGCGTGTGAGTTCAGTGATATATGTACGGCGTGTGAATTCAGTGATACCTGTACAGCGTGTGAGTTCAGTGATATATGTACGGCGTGTGAGTTCAGTGATATATGTAAGGCGTGTGAATTCAGTGATACCTGTACAGCGTGTGAATTTAGTGATATATGTATGGCGTGTGAATTCAGTGATATATCTACGGCGTGTGAGTTCAGTGATATATGTACGGCGTGTGAATTCAGTGATATATGTACGGCGTGTAAGTTCAGTGATATATGTACGGCGTGTGAGTTCAGTGATACATGTACGGCGTGTGAGTTCAGTGATATATGTACGGCATGTGAGTTCAGTGATATATGTACGGCGTGTGAGTTCAGTGATATATGTACGGCGTGTGAATTCAGTGATACCTGTACAGCGTGTGAGTTCAGTGATATATGTACGGCGTGTGAGTTCAGTGATATATGTAAGGTGTGTGAATTCAGTGATACCTGTACAGCGTGTGAATTTAGTGATATATGTACGGCGTGTGAGTTCAGTAATATATGTACGGCGTGTGAGTTCAGTGATATATGTACGGCGTGTGAGTTCAGTGATATATGTATGGTGTGTGAATTCAGTGATATCTCTACGGCGTGTGAGTTCAGTGATATCTATACTACGTGTGAGTTCAGTGATATATGTACGGCGTGTGAGTTCAGTGATATATATACGGTGTGTGAGTTATATATACGACGTGTGAGTTCAGTGATATCTATACGATGTATGAGTTCAATGATATCTATACTACGTGTGAGTTCAGTGATATATGTACGGCGTGTGAGTTCAGTTATATATATACGGCGTGTGAGTTCAGTGATATATATACGGCGTGTGAGTTTAGTTATATATGTACGGCGTGTGAGTTCAGTGATATATGTACGGCGTGTGAGTTCAGTTATATATATACGGCGTGTGAGTTCAGTGATATATGTACGGCGTGTGAGTTCAGTGATACATGTACGGCGTGTGAGTTCAGTGATATATGTACGGCATGTGAGTTCAGTGATATATGTACGGCGTGTGAGTTCAGTGATATATGTACGGCGTGTGAATTCAGTGATACCTGTACAGCGTGTGAGTTCAGTGATATATGTACGGCGTGTGAGTTCAGTGATATATGTAAGGCGTGTGAATTCAGTGATACCTGTACAGCGTGTGAATTTAGTGATATATGTATGGCGTGTGAATTCAGTGATATATCTACGGCGTGTGAGTTCAGTTATATATATACGGCGTGTGAGTTCAGTGATATATATACGGCGTGTGAGTTTAGTTATATATGTACGGCGTGTGAGTTCAGTGATATATGTACGGCGTGTGAGTTCAGTTATATATATACGGCGTGTGAGTTCAGTGATATATGTACGGCGTGTGAGTTCAGTGATACATGTACGGCGTGTGAGTTCAGTGATATATGTACGGCATGTGAGTTCAGTGATATATGTACGGCGTGTGAGTTCAGTGATATATGTACGGCGTGTGAATTCAGTGATACCTGTACAGCGTGTGAGTTCAGTGATATATGTACGGCGTGTGAGTTCAGTGATATATGTAAGGTGTGTGAATTCAGTGATACCTGTACAGCGTGTGAATTTAGTGATATATGTACGGCGTGTGAGTTCAGTAATATATGTACGGCGTGTGAGTTCAGTGATATATGTACGGCGTGTGAGTTCAGTGATATATGTATGGTGTGTGAATTCAGTGATATCTCTACGGCGTGTGAGTTCAGTGATATCTATATACGACGTGTGAGTTCAGTGATATCTATACGATGTATGAGTTCAATGATATCTATACTACGTGTGAGTTCAGTGATATATGTACGGCGTGTGAGTTCAGTGATATATATACGGTGTGGGAGTTATATATACGACGTGTGAGTTCAGTGATATCTATACGATGTATGAGTTCAATGATATCTATACTACGTGTGAGTTCAGTGATATATGTACGGCGTGTGAGTTCAGTTATATATATACGGCGTGTGAGTTCAGTGATATATATACGGCGTGTGAGTTTAGTTATATATGTACGGCGTGTGAGTTCAGTGATATATGTACGGCGTGTGAGTTCAGTTATATATATACGGTGTGTGAGTTCAGTGATATATATACGGCGTGTGAGTTTAGTTATATATGTACGGCGTGTGAGTTCAGTGATATATGTACGGCGTGTGAGTTCAGTGATATCTGTACGGCGTGTGAGTTCAGTGATATCTGTACGGCGTGTGAGTTCAGTGATATATGTACGGCGTGTGAGTTCAGTGATATATGTACGGCATGTGAGTTCAGTGATATATGTACGGCGTGTGAGTTCAGTGATATATGTACGGCGTGTGAATTCAGTGATACCTGTACAGCGTGTGAGTTCAGTGATATATGTACGGCGTGTGAGTTCAGTGATATATGTAAGGCGTGTGAATTCAGTGATACCTGTACAGCGTGTGAATTTAGTGATATATGTATGGCGTGTGAATTCAGTGATATATCTACGGCGTGTGAGTTCAGTGATATATGTACGGCGTGTGAATTCAGTGATATATGTACGGCGTGTAAGTTCAGTGATATATGTACGGCGTGTGAGTTCAGTGATACATGTACGGCGTGTGAGTTCAGTGATATATGTACGGCATGTGAGTTCAGTGATATATGTACGGCGTGTGAGTTCAGTGATATATGTACGGCGTGTGAATTCAGTGATACCTGTACAGCGTGTGAGTTCAGTGATATATGTACGGCGTGTGAGTTCAGTGATATATGTAAGGTGTGTGAATTCAGTGATACCTGTACAGCGTGTGAATTTAGTGATATATGTACGGCGTGTGAGTTCAGTAATATATGTACGGCGTGTGAGTTCAGTGATATATGTACGGCGTGTGAGTTCAGTGATATATGTATGGTGTGTGAATTCAGTGATATCTCTACGGCGTGTGAGTTCAGTGATATCTATACTACGTGTGAGTTCAGTGATATATGTACGGCGTGTGAGTTCAGTGATATATATACGGTGTGTGAGTTATATATACGACGTGTGAGTTCAGTGATATCTATACGATGTATGAGTTCAATGATATCTATACTACGTGTGAGTTCAGTGATATATGTACGGCGTGTGAGTTCAGTTATATATATACGGCGTGTGAGTTCAGTGATATATATACGGCGTGTGAGTTTAGTTATATATGTACGGCGTGTGAGTTCAGTGATATATGTACGGCGTGTGAGTTCAGTTATATATATACGGCGTGTGAGTTCAGTGATATATGTACGGCGTGTGAGTTCAGTGATACATGTACGGCGTGTGAGTTCAGTGATATATGTACGGCATGTGAGTTCAGTGATATATGTACGGCGTGTGAGTTCAGTGATATATGTACGGCGTGTGAATTCAGTGATACCTGTACAGCGTGTGAGTTCAGTGATATATGTACGGCGTGTGAGTTCAGTGATATATGTAAGGCGTGTGAATTCAGTGATACCTGTACAGCGTGTGAATTTAGTGATATATGTATGGCGTGTGAATTCAGTGATATATCTACGGCGTGTGAGTTCAGTGATATATGTACGGCGTGTGAATTCAGTGATATATGTACGGCGTGTAAGTTCAGTGATATATGTACGGCGTGTGAGTTCAGTGATACATGTACGGCGTGTGAGTTCAGTGATATATGTACGGCATGTGAGTTCAGTGATATATGTACGGCGTGTGAGTTCAGTGATATATGTACGGCGTGTGAATTCAGTGATACCTGTACAGCGTGTGAGTTCAGTGATATATGTACGGCGTGTGAGTTCAGTGATATATGTAAGGTGTGTGAATTCAGTGATACCTGTACAGCGTGTGAATTTAGTGATATATGTACGGCGTGTGAGTTCAGTAATATATGTACGGCGTGTGAGTTCAGTGATATATGTACGGCGTGTGAGTTCAGTGATATATGTATGGTGTGTGAATTCAGTGATATCTCTACGGCGTGTGAGTTCAGTGATATCTATATACGACGTGTGAGTTCAGTGATATCTATACGATGTATGAGTTCAATGATATCTATACTACGTGTGAGTTCAGTGATATATGTACGGCGTGTGAGTTCAGTGATATATATACGGTGTGTGAGTTATATATACGACGTGTGAGTTCAGTGATATCTATACGATGTATGAGTTCAATGATATCTATACTACGTGTGAGTTCAGTGATATATGTACGGCGTGTGAGTTCAGTTATATATATATGGCGTGTGAGTTCAGTGATATATATACGGCGTGTGAGTTTAGTTATATATGTACGGCGTGTGAGTTCAGTGATATATGTACGGCGTGTGAGTTCAGTTATATATATACGGTGTGTGAGTTCAGTGATATATATACGGCGTGTGAGTTTAGTTATATATGTACGGCGTGTGAGTTCAGTGATATATGTACGGCGTGTGAGTTCAGTGATATCTGTACGGCGTGTGAGTTCAGTGATATCTGTACGGCGTGTGAGTTCAGTGATATATGTACGGCGTGTGAGTTCAGTGATATATGTACGGCATGTGAGTTCAGGGATATATGTACGGCGTGTGAGTTCAGTGATATATGTACGGCGTGTGAATTCAGTGATACCTGTACAGCGTGTGAGTTCAGTGATATATGTACGGCGTGTGAGTTCAGTGATATATGTAAGGCGTGTGAATTCAGTGATACCTGTACAGCGTGTGAATTTAGTGATATATGTATGGCGTGTGAATTCAGTGATATATCTACGGCGTGTGAGTTCAGTGATATATGTACGGCGTGTGAATTCAGTGATATATGTACGGCGTGTAAGTTCAGTGATATATGTACGGCGTGTGAGTTCAGTGATACATGTACGGCGTGTGAGTTCAGTGATATATGTACGGCATGTGAGTTCAGTGATATATGTACGGCGTGTGAGTTCAGTGATATATGTACGGCGTGTGAATTCAGTGATACCTGTACAGCGTGTGAGTTCAGTGATATATGTACGGCGTGTGAGTTCAGTGATATATGTAAGGTGTGTGAATTCAGTGATACCTGTACAGCGTGTGAATTTAGTGATATATGTACGGCGTGTGAGTTCAGTAATATATGTACGGCGTGTGAGTTCAGTGATATATGTACGGCGTGTGAGTTCAGTGATATATGTATGGTGTGTGAATTCAGTGATATCTCTACGGCGTGTGAGTTCAGTGATATCTATATACGTCGTGTGAGTTCAGTGATATCTATACGATGTATGAGTTCAATGATATCTATACTACGTGTGAGTTCAGTGATATATGTACGGCGTGTGAGTTCAGTGATATATATACGGTGTGTGAGTTATATATACGACGTGTGAGTTCAGTGATATCTATACGATGTATGAGTTCAATGATATCTATACTACGTGTGAGTTCAGTGATATATGTACGGCGTGTGAGTTCAGTTATATATATACGGCGTGTGAGTTCAGTGATATATATACGGCGTGTGAGTTTAGTTATATATGTACGGCGTGTGAGTTCAGTGATATATGTACGGCGTGTGAGTTCAGTTATATATATACGGCGTGTGAGTTCAGTGATATATGTACGGCGTGTGAGTTCAGTGATACATGTACGGCGTGTGAGTTCAGTGATATATGTACGGCATGTGAGTTCAGTGAAATATGTACGGCGTGTGAGTTCAGTGATATATGTACGGCGTGTGAATTCAGTGATACCTGTACAGCGTGTGAGTTCAGTGATATATGTACGGCGTGTGAGTTCAGTGATATATGTAAGGCGTGTGAATTCAGTGATACCTGTACAGCGTGTGAATTTAGTGATATATGTATGGCGTGTGAATTCAGTGATATATCTACGGCGTGTGAGTTCAGTGATATATGTACGGCGTGTGAATTCAGTGATATATGTACGGCGTGTAAGTTCAGTGATATATGTACGGCGTGTGAGTTCAGTGATACATGTACGGCGTGTGAGTTCAGTGATATATGTACGGCATGTGAGTTCAGTGATATATGTACGGCGTGTGAGTTCAGTGATATATGTACGGCGTGTGAATTCAGTGATACCTGTACAGCGTGTGAGTTCAGTGATATATGTACGGCGTGTGAGTTCAGTGATATATGTAAGGTGTGTGAATTCAGTGATACCTGTACAGCGTGTGAATTTAGTGATATATGTACGGCGTGTGAGTTCAGTAATATATGTACGGCGTGTGAGTTCAGTGATATATGTACGGCGTGTGAGTTCAGTGATATATGTATGGTGTGTGAATTCAGTGATATCTCTACGGCGTGTGAGTTCAGTGATATCTATATACGACGTGTGAGTTCAGTGATATCTATACGATGTATGAGTTCAATGATATCTATACTACGTGTGAGTTCAGTGATATATGTACGGCGTGTGAGTTCAGTGATATATATACGGTGTGTGAGTTATATATACGACGTGTGAGTTCAGTGATATCTATACGATGTATGAGTTCAATGATATCTATACTACGTGTGAGTTCAGTGATATATGTACGGCGTGTGAGTTCAGTTATATATATACGGCGTGTGAGTTCAGTGATATATATACGGCGTGTGAGTTTAGTTATATATGTACGGCGTGTGAGTTCAGTGATATATGTACGGTGTGTGAGTTCAGTTATATATATACGGCGTGTGAGTTCAGTGATATATGTACGGCGTGTGAGTTCAGTGATACATGTACGGCGTGTGAGTTCAGTGATATATGTACGGCATGTGAGTTCAGTGATATATGTACGACGTGTGAGTTCAGTGATATATGTACGGCGTGTGAATTCAGTGATACCTGTACAGCGTGTGAGTTCAGTGATATATGTACGGCGTGTGAGTTCAGTGATATATGTAAGGCGTGTGAATTCAGTGATACCTGTACAGCGTGTGAATTTAGTGATATATGTATGGCGTGTGAATTCAGTGATATATCTACGGCGTGTGAGTTCAGTGATATATGTACGGCGTGTGAATTCAGTGATATATGTACGGCGTGTAAGTTCAGTGATATATGTACGGCGTGTGAGTTCAGTGATACATGTACGGCGTGTGAGTTCAGTGATATATGTACGGCATGTGAGTTCAGTGATATATGTACGGCGTGTGAGTTCAGTGATATATGTACGGCGTGTGAATTCAGTGATACCTGTACAGCGTGTGAGTTCAGTGATATATGTACGGCGTGTGAGTTCAGTGATATATGTAAGGTGTGTGAATTCAGTGATACCTGTACAGCGTGTGAATTTAGTGATATATGTACGGCGTGTGAGTTCAGTAATATATGTACGGCGTGTGAGTTCAGTGATACATGTACGGCGTGTGAGTTCAGTGATATATGTACGGCATGTGAGTTCAGTGATATATGTACGGCGTGTGAGTTCAGTGATATATGTATGGCGTGTGAGTTCAGTTATATATATACGGCGTGTAAGTTCAGTGATATATGTACGGCGTGTGAATTCAGTGATACCTGTACAGCGTGTGAGTTCAGTGATATATGTACGGCGTGTGAGTTCTGTGATATATGTAAGGCGTGTGAATTCAGTGATACCTGTACAGCGTGTGAATTTAGTGATATATGTACGGCGTGTGAGTTCAGTAATATATGTACGGCGTGTGAGTTCAGTGATATATGTACGGCGTGTGAGTTCAGTGATATATGTATGGCGTGTGAATTCAGTGATATCTCTACGGCGTGTGAGTTCAGTGATATCTATATACGACGTGTGAGTTCAGTGATATCTATACGATGTATGAGTTCAATGATATCTATACTACGTGTGAGTTCAGTGATATATGTACGGCGTGTGAGTTCAGTGATATATATACGGTGTGTGAGTTATATCTACGACGTGTGAGTTCAGTGATATCTATACGATGTATGAGTTCAATGATATCTATACTACATGTGAGTTCAGTGATATATGTACGGCGTGTGAGTTCAGTTATATATATACGGCGTGTGAGTTCAGTGATATATATACGGCGTGTGAGTTTAGTTATATATGTACGGCGTGTGAGTTCAGTGATATATGTACGGCGTGTGAGTTCAGTTATATATATACGGCGTGTGAGTTCAGTGATATATGTACGGCGTGTGAGTTCAGTGATACATGTACGGTGTGTGAGTTCAGTGATATATGTACGGCGTGTGAGTTCAGTGATATATGTACGGCGTGTGAGTTCAGTAATATATGTACGGCGTGTGAGTTCAGTGATATATGTACTGCGTGTGAGTTCAGTGATATATGTACAGCGTGTGAATTCAGTGATATCTGTACGGCATGTGAGTTCAGTGATATCTCTACGGCGTGTGAGTTCAGTGATATCTATACGACGTGTGAGTTCATTGATATCTATACGATGTGTGAGTTCAATGATATCTATACGGCGTGTGAGTTCAGTGATATATGTACGTCGTGTGAGTTCAGTTATATATATACGGCGTGTAAGTTCAGTGATATATGTACGGCGTGTGAGTTCAGTGATATATGTACGGCGTGTGAATTCAGTTATATCTGTACGGCGTGTGAGTTCAGTGATATATGTACGGCGTGTGAATTCAGTGATATATGTACGGCGTGTGAATTCAGTGATATATGTACGGCGTGTGAGTTCAGTAATATATGTACGGCGTGTGAGTTCAGTGATATATGTACGGCGTGTGAGTTCAGTGATATATGTACAGCGTGTGAATTCAGTGATATCTGTACGGCATGTGAGTTCAGTGACATCTCTACGGCGTGTGAGTTCAGTGATATCTATACGACGTGTGAGTTCAGTGATATCTATACGATGTGTGAGTTCAATGATATCTATACGACGTGTGAGTTCAGTGATATATGTACGGCGTGTGAGTTCAGTGATATCTATACGACGTGTGAGTTCAGTGATATCTATACGATATGTGAGTTCAATGATATCTATACGGCGTGTGAGTTCAGTGATATATGTATGGCGTGTGAGTTCAGTTATATATTAACGGCGTGTAAGTTCAGTGATATATGTACGGCGTGTGAGTTCAGTGATACATGTACGGCGTGTGAGTTCAGTGATATATGTACGGCATGTGAGTTCAGTGATATATGTACGGCGTGTGAGTTCAGTGATATATGTACGGCGTGTGAATTCAGTGATACCTGTACAGCATGTGAGTTCAGTGATATATGTACGGCGTGTGAGTTCAGTGATATATGTAAGGCGTGTGAATTCAGTGATACCTGTACAGCGTGTGAATTTAGTGATATATGTACGGCGTGTGAGTTCAGTAATATATGTACGGCGTGTGAGTTCAGTGATATATGTACGGCGTGTGAGTTCAGTGATATATGTATGGCGTGTGAATTCAGTGATATCTCTACGGCGTGTGAGTTCAGTGATATCTATATACGACGTGTGAGTTCAGTGATATCTATACGATGTATGAGTTCAATGATATCTATACTACGTGTGAGTTCAGTGATATATGTACGGCGTGTGAGTTCAGTGATATATATACGGTGTGTGAGTTATATATACGACGTGTGAGTTCAGTGATATCTATACGATGTATGAGTTCAATGATATTTATACTACGTGTGAGTTCAGTGATATATGTACGGCGTGTGAGTTCAGTTATATATATACGGCGTGTGAGTTCAGTGATATATATACGGCGTGTGAGTTTAGTTATATATGTACGGCGTGTGAGTTCAGTGATATATGTACGGCGTGTGAGTTCAGTTATATATATACAGCGTGTGAGTTCAGTGATATATGTACGGCGTGTGAGTTCAGTGATACATGTACGGTGTGTGAGTTCAGTGATATATGTACGGCGTGTGAGTTCAGTGATATATGTACGGCGTGTGAGTTCAGTAATATATGTACGGCGTGTGAGTTCAGTGATATATGTACAGCGTGTGAGTTCAGTGATATATGTACAGCGTGTGAATTCAGTGATATCTGTACGGCATGTGAGTTCAGTGATATCTCTACGGCGTGTGAGTTCAGTGATATCTATACGACGTGTGAGTTCAGTGATATCTATACGATGTGTGAGTTCAATGATATCTATACGGCGTGTGAGTTCAGTGATATATGTACGTCGTGTGAGTTCAGTTATATATATACGGCGTGTAAGTTCAGCGATATATGTACGGCGTGTGAGTTCAGTGATATATGTATGGCGTGTGAATTCAGTTATATCTGTACGGCGTGTGAGTTCAGTGATATATGTACGGCGTGTGAATTCAGTGATATATGTACGGCATGTGAATTCAGTGATATATGTACGGCGTGTGAGTTCAGTAATATATGTACGGCGTGTGAGTTCAGTGATATATGTACGGCGTGTGAGTTCAGTGATATATGTACAGCGTGTGAATTCAGTGATATCTGTACGGCATGTGAGTTCAGTGATATCTATACGACGTGTGAGTTCAGTGATATCTATACGACGTGTGAGTTCAGTGATATCTATACGATGTGTGAGTTCAATGATATCTATACGACGTGTGAGTTCAGTGATATATGTACGGCGTGTGAGTTCAGTGATATCTATACGACGTGTGAGTTCAGTGATATCTATACGATATGTGAGTTCAATGATATCTATACGGCGTGTGAGTTCAGTGATATATGTATGGCGTGTGAGTTCAGTTATATATATACGGCGTGTAAGTTCAGTGATATATGTACGGCGTGTGAGTTCAGTGATACATGTACGGCGTGTGAGTTCAGTGATATATGTACGGCATGTGAGTTCAGTGATATATGTACGGCGTGTGAGTTCAGTGATATATGTACGGCGTGTGAATTCAGTGATACCTGTACAGCGTGTGAGTTCAGTGATATATGTACGGCGTGTGAGTTCAGTGATATATGTAAGGCGTGTGAATTCAGTGATACCTGTACAGCGTGTGAATTTAGTGATATATGTATGGCGTGTGAATTCAGTGATATATCTACGGCGTGTGAGTTCAGTGATATATGTACGGCGTGTGAATTCAGTGATATATGTACGGCGTGTAAGTTCAGTGATATATGTACGGCGTGTGAGTTCAGTGATACATGTACGGCGTGTGAGTTCAGTGATATATGTACGGCATGTGAGTTCAGTGATATATGTACGGCGTGTGAGTTCAGTGATATATGTACGGCGTGTGAATTCAGTGATACCTGTACAGCGTGTGAGTTCAGTGATATATGTACGGCGTGTGAGTTCAGTGATATATGTAAGGTGTGTGAATTCAGTGATACCTGTACAGCGTGTGAATTTAGTGATATATGTACGGCGTGTGAGTTCAGTAATATATGTACGGCGTGTGAGTTCAGTGATATATGTACGGCGTGTGAGTTCAGTGATATATGTATGGTGTGTGAATTCAGTGATATCTCTACGGCGTGTGAGTTCAGTGATATCTATATACGTCGTGTGAGTTCAGTGATATCTATACGATGTATGAGTTCAATGATATCTATACTACGTGTGAGTTCAGTGATATATGTACGGCGTGTGAGTTCAGTGATATATATACGGTGTGTGAGTTATATATACGACGTGTGAGTTCAGTGATATCTATACGATGTATGAGTTCAATGATATCTATACTACGTGTGAGTTCAGTGATATATGTACGGCGTGTGAGTTCAGTTATATATATACGGCGTGTGAGTTCAGTGATATATATACGGCGTGTGAGTTTAGTTATATATGTACGGCGTGTGAGTTCAGTGATATATGTACGGTGTGTGAGTTCAGTTATATATGTACAGCGTGTGAATTCAGTGATATCTGTACGGCATGTGAGTTCAGTGATATCTATACGACGTGTGAGTTCAGTGATATCTATACGACGTGTGAGTTCAGTGATATCTATACGATGTGTGAGTTCAATGATATCTATACGACGTGTGAGTTCAGTGATATATGTACGGCGTGTGAGTTCAGTGATATCTATACGACGTGTGAGTTCAGTGATATCTATACGATATGTGAGTTCAATGATATCTATACGGCGTGTGAGTTCAGTGATATATGTATGGCGTGTGAGTTCAGTTATATATATACGGCGTGTAAGTTCAGTGATATATGTACGGCGTGTGAGTTCAGTGATACATGTACGGCGTGTGAGTTCAGTGATATATGTACGGCATGTGAGTTCAGTGATATATGTACGGCGTGTGAGTTCAGTGATATATGTACGGCGTGTGAATTCAGTGATACCTGTACAGCGTGTGAGTTCAGTGATATATGTACGGCGTGTGAGTTCAGTGATATATGTAAGGCGTGTGAATTCAGTGATACCTGTACAGCGTGTGAATTTAGTGATATATGTATGGCGTGTGAATTCAGTGATATATCTACGGCGTGTGAGTTCAGTGATATATGTACGGCGTGTGAATTCAGTGATATATGTACGGCGTGTAAGTTCAGTGATATATGTACGGCGTGTGAGTTCAGTGATACATGTACGGCGTGTGAGTTCAGTGATATATGTACGGCATGTGAGTTCAGTGATATATGTACGGCGTGTGAGTTCAGTGATATATGTACGGCGTGTGAATTCAGTGATACCTGTACAGCGTGTGAGTTCAGTGATATATGTACGGCGTGTGAGTTCAGTGATATATGTAAGGTGTGTGAATTCAGTGATACCTGTACAGCGTGTGAATTTAGTGATATATGTACGGCGTGTGAGTTCAGTAATATATGTACGGCGTGTGAGTTCAGTGATATATGTACGGCGTGTGAGTTCAGTGATATATGTATGGTGTGTGAATTCAGTGATATCTCTACGGCGTGTGAGTTCAGTGATATCTATATACGTCGTGTGAGTTCAGTGATATCTATACGATGTATGAGTTCAATGATATCTATACTACGTGTGAGTTCAGTGATATATGTACGGCGTGTGAGTTCAGTGATATATATACGGTGTGTGAGTTATATATACGACGTGTGAGTTCAGTGATATCTATACGATGTATGAGTTCAATGATATCTATACTACGTGTGAGTTCAGTGATATATGTACGGCGTGTGAGTTCAGTTATATATATACGGCGTGTGAGTTCAGTGATATATATACGGCGTGTGAGTTTAGTTATATATGTACGGCGTGTGAGTTCAGTGATATATGTACGGTGTGTGAGTTCAGTTATATATATACGGCGTGTGAGTTCAGTGATATATGTACGGCGTGTGAGTTCAGTGATACATGTACGGCGTGTGAGTTCAGTGATATATGTACGGCATGTGAGTTCAGTGATATATGTACGGCATGTGAGTTCAGTGATATATGTACGGCGTGTGAATTCAGTGATACCTGTACAGCGTGTGAGTTCAGTGATATATGTACGGCGTGTGAGTTCAGTGATATATGTAAGGCGTGTGAATTCAGTGATACCTGTACAGCGTGTGAATTTAGTGATATATGTATGGCGTGTGAATTCAGTGATATATCTACGGCGTGTGAGTTCAGTGATATATGTACGGCGTGTGAATTCAGTGATATATGTACGGCGTGTAAGTTCAGTGATATATGTACGGCGTGTGAGTTCAGTGATACATGTACGGCGTGTGAGTTCAGTGATATATGTACGGCATGTGAGTTCAGTGATATATGTACGGCGTGTGAGTTCAGTGATATATGTACGGCGTGTGAATTCAGTGATACCTGTACAGCGTGTGAGTTCAGTGATATATGTACGGCGTGTGAGTTCAGTGATATATGTAAGGTGTGTGAATTCAGTGATACCTGTACAGCGTGTGAATTTAGTGATATATGTACGGCGTGTGAGTTCAGTAATATATGTACGGCGTGTGAGTTCAGTGATATATGTACGGCATGTGAGTTCAGTGATATATGTATGGTGTGTGAATTCAGTGATATCTCTACGGCGTGTGAGTTCAGTGATATCTATATACGACGTGTGAGTTCAGTGATATCTATACGATGTATGAGTTCAATGATATCTATACTACGTGTGAGTTCAGTGATATATGTACGGCGTGTGAGTTCAGTGATATATATACGGTGTGTGAGTTATATATACGACGTGTGAGTTCAGTGATATCTATACGATGTATGAGTTCAATGATATCTATACTACGTGTGAGTTCAGTGATATATGTACGGCGTGTGAGTTCAGTTATATATATACGGCGTGTGAGTTCAGTGATATATATACGGCGTGTGAGTTTAGTTATATATGTACGGCGTGTGAGTTCAGTGATATATGTACGGCGTGTGAGTTCAGTTATATATATACGGTGTGTGAGTTCAGTGATATATATACGGCGTGTGAGTTTAGTTATATATGTACGGCGTGTGAGTTCAGTGATATATGTACGGCGTGTGAGTTCAGTGATATCTGTACGGCGTGTGAGTTCAGTGATATCTGTACGGCGTGTGAGTTCAGTGATATATGTACGGCGTGTGAGTTCAGTGATATATGTACGGCATGTGAGTTCAGTGATATATGTACGGCGTGTGAGTTCAGTGATATATGTACGGCGTGTGAATTCAGTGATACCTGTACAGCGTGTGAGTTCAGTGATATATGTACGGCGTGTGAGTTCAGTGATATATGTAAGGCGTGTGAATTCAGTGATACCTGTACAGCGTGTGAATTTAGTGATATATGTATGGCGTGTGAATTCAGTGATATATCTACGGCGTGTGAGTTCAGTGATATATGTACGGCGTGTGAATTCAGTGATATATGTACGGCGTGTAAGTTCAGTGATATATGTACGGCGTGTGAGTTCAGTGATACATGTACGGCGTGTGAGTTCAGTGATATATGTACGGCATGTGAGTTCAGTGATATATGTACGGCGTGTGAGTTCAGTGATATATGTACGGCGTGTGAATTCAGTGATACCTGTACAGCGTGTGAGTTCAGTGATATATGTACGGCGTGTGAGTTCAGTGATATATGTAAGGTGTGTGAATTCAGTGATACCTGTACAGCGTGTGAATTTAGTGATATATGTACGGCGTGTGAGTTCAGTAATATATGTACGGCGTGTGAGTTCAGTGATATATGTACGGCGTGTGAGTTCAGTGATATATGTATGGTGTGTGAATTCAGTGATATCTCTACGGCGTGTGAGTTCAGTGATATCTATATACGTCGTGTGAGTTCAGTGATATCTATACGATGTATGAGTTCAATGATATCTATACTACGTGTGAGTTCAGTGATATATGTACGGCGTGTGAGTTCAGTGATATATATACGGTGTGTGAGTTATATATACGACGTGTGAGTTCAGTGATATCTATACGATGTATGAGTTCAATGATATCTATACTACGTGTGAGTTCAGTGATATATGTACGGCGTGTGAGTTCAGTTATATATATACGGCGTGTGAGTTCAGTGATATATATACGGCGTGTGAGTTTAGTTATATATGTACGGCGTGTGAGTTCAGTGATATATGTACGGCGTGTGAGTTCAGTTATATATATACGGCGTGTGAGTTCAGTGATATATGTACGGCGTGTGAGTTCAGTGATACATGTACGGCGTGTGAGTTCAGTGATATATGTACGGCATGTGAGTTCAGTGATATATGTACGGCGTGTGAGTTCAGTGATATATGTACGGCGTGTGAATTCAGTGATACCTGTACAGCGTGTGAGTTCAGTGATATATGTACGGCGTGTGAGTTCAGTGATATATGTAAGGCGTGTGAATTCAGTGATACCTGTACAGCGTGTGAATTTAGTGATATATGTATGGCGTGTGAATTCAGTGATATATCTACGGCGTGTGAGTTCAGTGATATATGTACGGCGTGTGAATTCAGTGATATATGTACGGCGTGTAAGTTCAGTGATATATGTACGGCGTGTGAGTTCAGTGATACATGTACGGCATGTGAGTTCAGTGATATATGTACGGCATGTGAGTTCAGTGATATATGTACGGCGTGTGAGTTCAGTGATATATGTACGGCGTGTGAATTCAGTGATACCTGTACAGCGTGTGAGTTCAGTGATATATGTACGGCGTGTGAGTTCAGTGATATATGTAAGGTGTGTGAATTCAGTGATACCTGTACAGCGTGTGAATTTAGTGATATATGTACGGCGTGTGAGTTCAGTAATATATGTACGGCGTGTGAGTTCAGTGATATATGTACGGCGTGTGAGTTCAGTGATATATGTATGGTGTGTGAATTCAGTGATATCTCTACGGCGTGTGAGTTCAGTGATATCTATATACGACGTGTGAGTTCAGTGATATCTATACGATGTATGAGTTCAATGATATCTATACTACGTGTGAGTTCAGTGATATATGTACGGCGTGTGAGTTCAGTGATATATATACGGTGTGTGAGTTATATATACGACGTGTGAGTTCAGTGATATCTATACAATGTATGAGTTCAATGATATCTATACTACGTGTGAGTTCAGTGATATATGTACGGCGTGTGAGTTCAGTGATATATGTACGGCGTGTGAGTTCAGTGATATATGTACGGCGTGTGAGTTCAGTTATATATATACGGTGTGTGAGTTCAGTGATATATATACGGCGTGTGAGTTTAGTTATATATGTACGGCGTGTGAGTTCAGTGATATATGTACGGCGTGTGAGTTCAGTGATATCTGTACGGCGTGTGAGTTCAGTGATATCTGTACGGCGTGTGAGTTCAGTGATATATGTACGGCGTGTGAGTTCAGTGATACATGTACGGTGTGTGAGTTCAGTGATATATGTACGGCGTGTGAGTTCAGTGATATATGTACGGCGTGTGAGTTCAGTAATATATGTACGGCGTGTGAGTTCAGTGATATATGTACTGCGTGTGAGTTCAGTGATATATGTACAGCGTGTGAATTCAGTGATATCTGTACGGCATGTGAGTTCAGTGATATCTCTACGGCGTGTGAGTTCAGTGATATCTATACGACGTGTGAGTTCAGTGATATCTATACGATGTGTGAGTTCAATGATATCTATACGGCGTGTGAGTTCAGTGATATATGTACGTCGTGTGAGTTCAGTTATATATATACGGCGTGTAAGTTCAGTGATATATGTACGGCGTGTGAGTTCAGTGATATATGTACGGCGTGTGAATTCAGTTATATCTGTACGGCGTGTGAGTTCAGTGATATATGTACGGCGTGTGAATTCAGTGATATATGTACGGCGTGTGAATTCAGTGATATATGTACGCCGTGTGAGTTCAGTAATATATGTAAGGCGTGTGAGTTCAGTGATATATGTACGGCGTGTGAGTTCAGTGATATATGTACAGCGTGTGAATTCAGTGATATCTGTACGGCATGTGAGTTCAGTGACATCTCTACGGCGTGTGAGTTCAGTGATATCTATACGACGTGTGAGTTCAGTGATATCTATACGATGTGTGAGTTCAATGATATCTATACGACGTGTGAGTTCAGTGATATATGTACGGCGTGTGAGTTCAGTGATATCTATACGACGTGTGAGTTCAGTGATATCTATACGATATGTGAGTTCAATGATATCTATACGGCGTGTGAGTTCAGTGATATATGTATGGCGTGTGAGTTCAGTTATATATATACGGCGTGTAAGTTCAGTGATATATGTACGGCGTGTGAGTTCAGTGATACATGTACGGCGTGTGAGTTCAGTGATATATGTACGGCATGTGAGTTCAGTGATATATGTATGGCGTGTGAGTTCAGTGATATATGTACGGCGTGTGAATTCAGTGATACCTGTACAGCGTGTGAGTTCAGTGATATATGTACGGCGTGTGAGTTCAGTGATATATGTAAGGCGTGTGAATTCAGTGATACCTGTACAGCGTGTGAATTTAGTGATATATGTACGGCGTGTGAGTTCAGTAATATATGTACGGCGTGTGAGTTCAGTGATATATGTACGGCGTGTGAGTTCAGTGATATATGTATGGCGTGTGAATTCAGTGATATCTCTACGGCGTGTGAGTTCAGTGATATCTATATACGACGTGTGAGTTCAGTGATATCTATACGATGTATGAGTTCAATGATATCTATACTACGTGTGAGTTCAGTGATATATGTACGGCGTGTTAGTTCAGTGATATATATATACGGTGTGTGAGTTATATATACGACGTGTGAGTTCAGTGATATCTATACGATGTATGAGTTCAATGATATTTATACTACGTGTGAGTTCAGTGATATATGTACGGCGTGTGAGTTCAGTTATATATATACGGCGTGTGAGTTCAGTGATATATATACGGCGTGTGAGTTTAGTTATATATGTACGGCGTGTGAGTTCAGTGATATATGTACGGCGTGTGAGTTCAGTGATATATGTACGGCGTGTGAGTTCAGTAATATATGTACGGCGTGTGAGTTCAGTGATATATGTACAGCGTGTGAGTTCAGTGATATATGTACAGCGTGTGAATTCAGTGATATCTGTACGGCATGTGAGTTCAGTGATATCTCTACGGCGTGTGAGTTCAGTGATATCTATACGACGTGTGCGTTCAGTGATATCTATACGATGTGTGAGTTCAATGATATCTATACGGCGTGTGAGTTCAGTGATATATGTACGTCGTGTGAGTTCAGTTATATATATACGGCGTGTAAGTTCAGTGATATATGTACGGCGTGTGAGTTCAGTGATATATGTACGGCGTGTGAATTCAGTTATATCTGTACGGCGTGTGAGTTCAGTGATATATGTACGGCGTGTGAATTCAGTGATATATGTACGGCATGTGAGTTCAGTGACATCTCTACGGCGTGTGAGTTCAGTGATATCTATACGACGTGTGAGTTCAGTGATATCTATACGATGTGTGAGTTCAATGATATCTATACGACGTGTGAGTTCAGTGATATATGTACGGCGTGTGAGTTCAGTGATATCTATACGACGTGTGAGTTCAGTGATATCTATACGATATGTGAGTTCAATGATATCTATACGGCGTGTGAGTTCAGTGATATATGTATGGCGTGTGACTTCAGTTATATATATACGGCGTGTAAGTTCAGTGATATATGTACGGCGTGTGAGTTCAGTGATACATGTACGGCGTGTGAGTTCAGTGATATATGTACGGCATGTGAGTTCAGTGATATATGTACGGCGTGTGAGTTCAGTGATATATGTACGGCGTGTGAATTCAGTGATACCTGTACAGCGTGTGAGTTCAGTGATATATGTACGGCGTGTGAGTTCAGTGATATATGTAAGGCGTGTGAATTCAGTGATACCTGTACAGCGTGTGAATTTAGTGATATGTGTATGGCGTGTGAATTCAGTGATATATGTACGGCGTGTGAGTTCAGTGATATATGTACGGCGTGTGAGTTCAGTTATATATATACGGCGTGTGAGTTCAGTGATATATATACGGCGTGTGAGTTTAGTTATATATGTACGGCGTGTGAGTTCAGTGATATATGTACGGCGTGTGAGTTCAGTGATATATGTACGGCGTGTGAGTTCAGTAATATATGTACGGCGTGTGAGTTCAGTGATATATGTACAGCGTGTGAGTTCAGTGATATATGTACAGCGTGTGAATTCAGTGATATCTGTACGGCATGTGAGTTCAGTGATATCTCTACGGCGTGTGAGTTCAGTGATATCTATACGACGTGTGCGTTCAGTGATATCTATACGATGTGTGAGTTCAATGATATCTATACGGCATGTGAGTTCAGTGATATATGTACGTCGTGTGAGTTCAGTTATATATATATACGGCGTGTAAGTTCAGTGATATATGTACGGCGTGTGAGTTCAGTGATATATGTACGGCGTGTGAATTCAGTTATATCTGTACGGCGTGTGAGTTCAGTGATATATGTACGGCGTGTGAATTCAGTGATATATGTACGGCATGTGAGTTCAGTGACATCTCTACAGCGTGTGAGTTCAGTGATATCTATACGACGTGTGAGTTCAGTGATATCTATACGATGTGTGAGTTCAATGATATATATACGACGTGTGAGTTCAGTGATATATGTACGGCGTGTGAGTTCAGTGATATCTATACGACGTGTGAGTTCAGTGATATCTATACGATATGTGAGTTCAATGATATCTATACGGCGTGTGAGTTCAGTGATATATGTATGGCGTGTGACTTCAGTTATATATATACGGCGTGTAAGTTCAGTGATATATGTACGGCGTGTGAGTTCAGTGATACATGTACGGCGTGTGAGTTCAGTGATATATGTACGGCATGTGAGTTCAGTGATATATGTACGGCGTGTGAGTTCAGTGATATATGTACGGCGTGTGAATTCAGTGATACCTGTACAGCGTGTGAGTTCAGTGATATATGTACGGCGTGTGAGTTCAGTGATATATGTAAGGCGTGTGAATTCAGTGATACCTGTACAGCGTGTGAATTTAGTGATATATGTATGGCGTGTGAATTCAGTGATATATGTACGGCGTGTGAGTTCAGTGATATATGTACGGCGTGTGAATTCAGTGATATATGTACGGCGTGTAAGTTCAGTGATATATGTACGGCGTGTGAGTTCAGTGATACATGTACGGCGTGTGAGTTCAGTGATATATGTACGGCATGTGAGTTCAGTGATATATGTACGGCGTGTGAGTTCAGTGATATATGTACGGCGTGTGAATTCAGTGATACCTGTACAGCGTGTGAGTTCAGTGATATATGTACGGCGTGTGAGTTCAGTGATATATGTAAGGCGTGTGAATTCAGTGATACCTGTACAGCGTGTGAATTTAGTGATACCTGTACAGCGTGTGAATTTAGTGATATATGTATGGCGTGTGAATTCAGTGATATATGTACGGCGTGTGAATTCAGTGATATATGTACGGCGTGTGAGTTCAGTAATATATGTACGGCGTGTGAGTTCAGTGATATATGTACGGCGTGTGAGTTCAGTGATATATGTACAGCGTGTGAATTCAGTGATATCTGTACGGCATGTGAGTTCAGTGACATCTCTACGGCGTGTGAGTTCAGTGATATCTATACGACGTGTGAGTTCAGTGATATCTATACGATGTGTGAGTTCAATGATATCTATACGGCGTGTGAGTTCAGTGATATATGTACGTCGTGTGAGTTCAGTTATATATATACGGCGTGTAAGTTCAGCGATATATGTACGGCGTGTGAGTTCAGTGATATATGTACGGCGTGTGAATTCAGTTATATCTGTACGGCGTGTGAGTTCAGTGATATATGTACGGCGTGTGAATTCAGTGATATATGTACGGCGTGTGAATTCAGTGATATATGTACGGCGTGTGAGTTCAGTAATATATGTACGGCGTGTGAGTTCAGTGATATATGTACGGCGTGTGAGTTCAGTGATATATGTACAGCGTGTGAATTCAGTGATATCTGTATGGCATGTGAGTTCAGTGACATCTCTACGGCGTGTGAGTTCAGTGATATCTATACGACGTGTGAGTTCAGTGATATCTATACGATGTGTGAGTTCAATGATATCTATACGACGTGTGAGTTCAGTGATATATGTACGGCGTGTGAGTTCAGTGATATCTATACGACGTGTGAGTTCAGTGATATCTATACGATATGTGAGTTCAATGATATCTATACGGCGTGTGAGTTCAGTGATATATGTATGGCGTGTGAGTTCAGTTATATATATACGGCGTGTAAGTTCAGTGATATATGTACGGCGTGTGAGTTCAGTGATACATGTACGGCGTGTGAGTTCAGTGATATATGTACGGCATGTGAGTTCAGTGATATATGTACGGCGTGTGAGTTCAGTGATATATGTACGGCGTGTGAATTCAGTGATACCTGTACAGCGTGTGAGTTCAGTGATATATGTACGGCGTGTGAGTTCAGTGATATATGTAAGGCGTGTGAATTCAGTGATACCTGTACAGCGTGTGAATTTAGTGATATATGTATGGCGTGTGAATTCAGTGATATATCTACGGCGTGTGAGTTCAGTGATATATGTACGGCGTGTGAATTCAGTGATATATGTACGGCGTGTAAGTTCAGTGATATATGTACGGCGTGTGAGTTCAGTGATACATGTACGGCGTGTGAGTTCAGTGATATATGTACGGCATGTGAGTTCAGTGATATATGTACGGCGTGTGAGTTCAGTGATATATGTACGGCGTGTGAATTCAGTGATACCTGTACAGCGTGTGAGTTCAGTGATATATGTACGGCGTGTGAGTTCAGTGATATATGTAAGGCGTGTGAATTCAGTGATACCTGTACAGCGTGTGAATTTAGTGATACCTGTACAGCGTGTGAATTTAGTGATATATGTATGGCGTGTGAATTCAGTGATATATGTACGGCGTGTGAATTCAGTGATATATGTACGGCGTGTGAGTTCAGTAATATATGTACGGCGTGTGAGTTCAGTGATATATGTACGGCGTGTGAGTTCAGTGATATATGTACAGCGTGTGAATTCAGTGATATCTGTACGGCATGTGAGTTCAGTGACATCTCTACGGCGTGTGAGTTCAGTGATATCTATACGACGTGTGAGTTCAGTGATATCTATACGATGTGTGAGTTCAATGATATCTATACGGCGTGTGAGTTCAGTGATATATGTACGTCGTGTGAGTTCAGTTATATATATACGGCGTGTAAGTTCAGCGATATATGTACGGCGTGTGAGTTCAGTGATATATGTACGGCGTGTGAATTCAGTTATATCTGTACGGCGTGTGAGTTCAGTGATATATGTACGGCGTGTGAATTCAGTGATATATGTACGGCGTGTGAATTCAGTGATATATGTACGGCGTGTGAGTTCAGTAATATATGTACGGCGTGTGAGTTCAGTGATATATGTACGGCGTGTGAGTTCAGTGATATATGTACAGCGTGTGAATTCAGTGATATCTGTACGGCATGTGAGTTCAGTGACATCTCTACGGCGTGTGAGTTCAGTGATATCTATACGACGTGTGAGTTCAGTGATATCTATACGATGTGTGAGTTCAATGATATCTATACGACGTGTGAGTTCAGTGATATATGTACGGCGTGTGAGTTCAGTGATATCTATACGACGTGTGAGTTCAGTGATATCTATACGATATGTGAGTTCAATGATATCTATACGGCGTGTGAGTTCAGTGATATATGTATGGCGTGTGAGTTCAGTTATATATATACGGCGTGTAAGTTCAGTGATATATGTACGGCGTGTGAGTTCAGTGATACATGTACGGCGTGTGAGTTCAGTGATATATGTACGGCATGTGAGTTCAGTGATATATGTACGGCGTGTGAGTTCAGTGATATATGTACGGCGTGTGAATTCAGTGATACCTGTACAGCGTGTGAGTTCAGTGATATATGTACGGCGTGTGAGTTCAGTGATATATGTAAGGCGTGTGAATTCAGTGATACCTGTACAGCGTGTGAATTTAGTGATATATGTATGGCGTGTGAATTCAGTGATATATCTACGGCGTGTGAGTTCAGTGATATATGTACGGCGTGTGAATTCAGTGATATATGTACGGCGTGTAAGTTCAGTGATATATGTACGGCGTGTGAGTTCAGTGATACATGTACGGCGTGTGAGTTCAGTGATATATGTACGGCATGTGAGTTCAGTGATATATGTACGGCGTGTGAGTTCAGTGATATATGTACGGCGTGTGAATTCAGTGATACCTGTACAGCGTGTGAGTTCAGTGATATATGTACGGCGTGTGAGTTCAGTGATATATGTACGGCGTGTGAGTTCAGTAATATATGTACGGCGTGTGAGTTCAGTGATATATGTACAGCGTGTGAGTTCAGTGATATATGTACAGCGTGTGAATTCAGTGATATCTGTACGGCATGTGAGTTCAGTGATATCTCTACGGCGTGTGAGTTCAGTGATATCTATACGACGTGTGCGTTCAGTGATATCTATACGATGTGTGAGTTCAATGATATCTATACGGCGTGTGAGTTCAGTGATATATGTACGTCGTGTGAGTTCAGTTATATATATACGGCGTGTAAGTTCAGTGATATATGTACGGCGTGTGAGTTCAGTGATATATGTACGGCGTGTGAATTCAGTTATATCTGTACGGCGTGTGAGTTCAGTGATATATGTACGGCGTGTGAATTCAGTGATATATGTACGGCATGTGAGTTCAGTGACATCTCTACGGCGTGTGAGTTCAGTGATATCTATACGACGTGTGAGTTCAGTGATATCTATACGATGTGTGAGTTCAATGATATCTATACGACGTGTGAGTTCAGTGATATATGTACGGCGTGTGAGTTCAGTGATATCTATACGACGTGTGAGTTCAGTGATATCTATACGATATGTGAGTTCAATGATATCTATACGGCGTGTGAGTTCAGTGATATATGTATGGCGTGTGACTTCAGTTATATATATACGGCGTGTAAGTTCAGTGATATATGTACGGCGTGTGAGTTCAGTGATACATGTACGGCGTGTGAGTTCAGTGATATATGTACGGCATGTGAGTTCAGTGATATATGTACGGCGTGTGAGTTCAGTGATATATGTACGGCGTGTGAATTCAGTGATACCTGTACAGCGTGTGAGTTCAGTGATATATGTACGGCGTGTGAGTTCAGTGATATATGTAAGGCGTGTGAATTCAGTGATACCTGTACAGCGTGTGAATTTAGTGATATATGTATGGCGTGTGAATTCAGTGATATATGTACGGCGTGTGAGTTCAGTGATATATGTACGGCGTGTGAGTTCAGTTATATATATACGGCGTGTGAGTTCAGTGATATATATACGGCGTGTGAGTTTAGTTATATATGTACGGCGTGTGAGTTCAGTGATATATGTACGGCGTGTGAGTTCAGTGATATATGTACGGCGTGTGAGTTCAGTAATATATGTACGGCGTGTGAGTTCAGTGATATATGTACAGCGTGTGAGTTCAGTGATATATGTACAGCGTGTGAATTCAGTGATATCTGTACGGCATGTGAGTTCAGTGATATCTCTACGGCGTGTGAGTTCAGTGATATCTATACGACGTGTGCGTTCAGTGATATCTATACGATGTGTGAGTTCAATGATATCTATACGGCATGTGAGTTCAGTGATATATGTACGTCGTGTGAGTTCAGTTATATATATATACGGCGTGTAAGTTCAGTGATATATGTACGGCGTGTGAGTTCAGTGATATATGTACGGCGTGTGAATTCAGTTATATCTGTATGGCGTGTGAGTTCAGTGATATATGTACGGCGTGTGAATTCAGTGATATATGTACGGCATGTGAGTTCAGTGACATCTCTACAGCGTGTGAGTTCAGTGATATCTATACGACGTGTGAGTTCAGTGATATCTATACGATGTGTGAGTTCAATGATATATATACGACGTGTGAGTTCAGTGATATATGTACGGCGTGTGAGTTCAGTGATATCTATACGACGTGTGAGTTCAGTGATATCTATACGATATGTGAGTTCAATGATATCTATACGGCGTGTGAGTCCAGTGATATATGTATGGCGTGTGACTTCAGTTATATATATACGGCGTGTAAGTTCAGTGATATATGTACGGCGTGTGAGTTCAGTGATACATGTACGGCGTGTGAGTTCAGTGATATATGTACGGCATGTGAGTTCAGTGATATATGTACGGCGTGTGAGTTCAGTGATATATGTACGGCGTGTGAATTCAGTGGTACCTGTACAGCGTGTGAGTTCAGTGATATATGTACGGCGTGTGAGTTCAGTGATATATGTAAGGCGTGTGAATTCAGTGATACCTGTACAGCGTGTGAATTTAGTGATATATGTATGGCGTGTGAATTCAGTGATATATGTACGGCGTGTGAGTTCAGTGATATATGTACGGCGTGTGAATTCAGTGATATATGTACGGCGTGTAAGTTCAGTGATATATGTACGGCGTGTGAGTTCAGTGATACATGTACGGCGTGTGAGTTCAGTGATATATGTACGGCATGTGAGTTCAGTGATATATGTACGGCGTGTGAGTTCAGTGATATATGTACGGCGTGTGAATTCAGTGATACCTGTACAGCGTGTGAGTTCAGTGATATATGTACGGCGTGTGAGTTCAGTGATATATGTAAGGCGTGTGAATTCAGTGATACCTGTACAGCGTGTGAATTTAGTGATACCTGTACAGCGTGTGAATTTAGTGATATATGTATGGCGTGTGAATTCAGTGATATATGTACGGCGTGTGAATTCAGTGATATATGTACGGCGTGTGAGTTCAGTAATATATGTACGGCGTGTGAGTTCAGTGATATATGTACGGCGTGTGAGTTCAGTGATATATGTACAGCGTGTGAATTCAGTGATATCTGTACGGCATGTGAGTTCAGTGACATCTCTACGGCGTGTGAGTTCAGTGATATCTATACGACGTGTGAGTTCAGTGATATCTATACGATGTGTGAGTTCAATGATATCTATACGGCGTGTGAGTTCAGTGATATATGTACGTCGTGTGAGTTCAGTTATATATATACGGCGTGTAAGTTCAGCGATATATGTACGGCGTGTGAGTTCAGTGATATATGTACGGCGTGTGAATTCAGTTATATCTGTACGGCGTGTGAGTTCAGTGATATATGTACGGCGTGTGAATTCAGTGATATATGTACGGCGTGTGAATTCAGTGATATATGTACGGCGTGTGAGTTCAGTAATATATGTACGGCGTGTGAGTTCAGTGATATATGTACGGCGTGTGAGTTCAGTGATATATGTACAGCGTGTGAATTCAGTGATATCTGTACGGCATGTGAGTTCAGTGACATCTCTACGGCGTGTGAGTTCAGTGATATCTATACGACGTGTGAGTTCAGTGATATCTATACGATGTGTGAGTTCAATGATATCTATACGACGTGTGAGTTCAGTGATATATGTACGGCGTGTGAGTTCAGTGATATCTATACGACGTGTGAGTTCAGTGATATCTATACGATATGTGAGTTCAATGATATCTATACGGCGTGTGAGTTCAGTGATATATGTATGGCGTGTGAGTTCAGTTATATATATACGGCGTGTAAGTTCAGTGATATATGTACGGCGTGTGAGTTCAGTGATACATGTACGGCGTGTGAGTTCAGTGATATATGTACGGCATGTGAGTTCAGTGATATATGTACGGCGTGTGAGTTCAGTGATATATGTACGGCGTGTGAATTCAGTGATACCTGTACAGCGTGTGAGTTCAGTGATATATGTACGGCGTGTGAGTTCAGTGATATATGTAAGGCGTGTGAATTCAGTGATACCTGTACAGCGTGTGAATTTAGTGATATATGTATGGCGTGTGAATTCAGTGATATATCTACGGCGTGTGAGTTCAGTGATATATGTACGGCGTGTGAATTCAGTGATATATGTACGGCGTGTAAGTTCAGTGATATATGTACGGCGTGTGAGTTCAGTGATACATGTACGGCGTGTGAGTTCAGTGATATATGTACGGCATGTGAGTTCAGTGATATATGTACGGCGTGTGAGTTCAGTGATATATGTACGGCGTGTGAATTCAGTGATACCTGTACAGCGTGTGAGTTCAGTGATATATGTACGGCGTGTGAGTTCAGTGATATATGTAAGGCGTGTGAATTCAGTGATACCTGTACAGCGTGTGAATTTAGTGATACCTGTACAGCGTGTGAATTTAGTGATATATGTATGGCGTGTGAATTCAGTGATATATGTACGGCGTGTGAATTCAGTGATATATGTACGGCGTGTGAGTTCAGTAATATATGTACGGCGTGTGAGTTCAGTGATATATGTACGGCGTGTGAGTTCAGTGATATATGTACAGCGTGTGAATTCAGTGATATCTGTACGGCATGTGAGTTCAGTGACATCTCTACGGCGTGTGAGTTCAGTGATATCTATACGACGTGTGAGTTCAGTGATATCTATACGATGTGTGAGTTCAATGATATCTATACGGCGTGTGAGTTCAGTGATATATGTACGTCGTGTGAGTTCAGTTATATATATACGGCGTGTAAGTTCAGCGATATATGTACGGCGTGTGAGTTCAGTGATATATGTACGGCGTGTGAATTCAGTTATATCTGTACGGCGTGTGAGTTCAGTGATATATGTACGGCGTGTGAATTCAGTGATATATGTATGGCGTGTGAATTCAGTGATATATGTACGGCGTGTGAGTTCAGTAATATATGTACGGCGTGTGAGTTCAGTGATATATGTACGGCGTGTGAGTTCAGTGATATATGTACAGCGTGTGAATTCAGTGATATCTGTACGGCATGTGAGTTCAGTGACATCTCTACGGCGTGTGAGTTCAGTGATATCTATACGACGTGTGAGTTCAGTGATATCTATACGATGTGTGAGTTCAATGATATCTATACGACGTGTGAGTTCAGTGATATATGTACGGCGTGTGAGTTCAGTGATATCTATACGACGTGTGAGTTCAGTGATATCTATACGATATGTGAGTTCAATGATATCTATACGGCGTGTGAGTTCAGTGATATATGTATGGCGTGTGAGTTCAGTTATATATATACGGCGTGTAAGTTCAGTGATATATGTACGGCGTGTGAGTTCAGTGATACATGTACGGCGTGTGAGTTCAGTGATATATGTACGGCATGTGAGTTCAGTGATATATGTACGGCGTGTGAGTTCAGTGATATATGTACGGCGTGTGAATTCAGTGATACCTGTACAGCGTGTGAGTTCAGTGATATATGTACGGCGTGTGAGTTCAGTGATATATGTAAGGCGTGTGAATTCAGTGATACCTGTACAGCGTGTGAATTTAGTGATATATGTATGGCGTGTGAATTCAGTGATATATCTACGGCGTGTGAGTTCAGTGATATATGTACGGCGTGTGAATTCAGTGATATATGTACGGCGTGTAAGTTCAGTGATATATGTACGGCGTGTGAGTTCAGTGATACATGTACGGCGTGTGAGTTCAGTGATATATGTACGGCATGTGAGTTCAGTGATATATGTACGGCGTGTGAGTTCAGTGATATATGTACGGCGTGTGAATTCAGTGATACCTGTACAGCGTGTGAGTTCAGTGATATATGTACGGCGTGTGAGTTCAGTGATATATGTAAGGTGTGTGAATTCAGTGATACCTGTACAGCGTGTGAATTTAGTGATATATGTACGGCGTGTGAGTTCAGTAATATATGTACGGCGTGTGAGTTCAGTGATATATGTACGGCGTGTGAGTTCAGTGATATATGTATGGTGTGTGAATTCAGTGATATCTCTACGGCGTGTGAGTTCAGTGATATCTATATACGACGTGTGAGTTCAGTGATATCTATACGATGTATGAGTTCAATGATATCTATACTACGTGTGAGTTCAGTGATATATGTACGGCGTGTGAGTTCAGTGATATATATACGGTGTGTGAGTTATATATACGACGTGTGAGTTCAGTGATATCTATACGATGTATGAGTTCAATGATATCTATACTACGTGTGAGTTCAGTGATATATGTACGGCGTGTGAGTTCAGTTATATATATACGGCGTGTGAGTTCAGTGATATATATACGGCGTGTGAGTTTAGTTATATATGTACGGCGTGTGAGTTCAGTGATATATGTACGGCGTGTGAGTTCAGTTATATATACACGGCGTGTGAGTTCAGTGATATATGTACGGCGTGTGAGTTCAGTGATACATGTACGGCGTGTGAGTTCAGTGATATATGTACGGCATGTGAGTTCAGTGATATATGTACGGCGTGTGAGTTCAGTGATATATGTACGGCGTGTGAATTCAGTGATACCTGTACAGCGTGTGAGTTCAGTGATATATGTACGGCGTGTGAGTTCAGTGATATATGTAAGGCGTGTGAATTCAGTGATACCTGTACAGCGTGTGAATTTAGTGATATATGTATGGCGTGTGAATTCAGTGATATATCTACGGCGTGTGAGTTCAGTGATATATGTACGGCGTGTGAATTCAGTGATATATGTACGGCGTGTAAGTTCAGTGATATATGTACGGCGTGTGAGTTCAGTGATACATGTACGGCGTGTGAGTTCAGTGATATATGTACGGCATGTGAGTTCAGTGATATATGTACGGCGTGTGAGTTCAGTGATATATGTACGGCGTGTGAATTCATTGATACCTGTACAGCGTGTGAGTTCAGTGATATATGTACGGCGTGTGAGTTCAGTGATATATGTAAGGTGTGTGAATTCAGTGATACCTGTACAGCGTGTGAATTTAGTGATATATGTACGGCGTGTGAGTTCAGTAATATATGTAGGGCATGTGAGTTCAGTGATATATGTACGGCGTGTGAGTTCAGTGATATATGTATGGTGTGTGAATTCAGTGATATCTCTACGGCGTGTGAGTTCAGTGATATCTATATACGACGTGTGAGTTCAGTGATATCTATACGATGTATGAGTTCAATGATATCTATACTACGTGTGAGTTCAGTGATATATGTACGGCGTGTGAGTTCAGTGATATATATACGGTGTGTGAGTTATATATACGACGTGTGAGTTCAGTGATATCTATACGATGTATGAGTTCAATGATATCTATACTACGTGTGAGTTCAGTGATATATGTACGGCGTGTGAGTTCAGTTATATATATACGGCGTGTGAGTTCAGTGATATATATACGGCGTGTGAGTTTAGTTATATATGTACGGCGTGTTAGTTCAGTGATATATGTACGGCGTGTGAGTTCAGTTATATATATACGGCGTGTGAGTTCAGTGATATATGTACGGCGTGTGAGTTCAGTGATACATGTACGGTGTGTGAGTTCAGTGATATATGTACGGCGTGTGAGTTCAGTGATATATGTACGGCGTGTGAGTTCAGTAATATATGTACGGCGTGTGAGTTCAGTGATATATGTACTGCGTGTGAGTTCAGTGATATATGTACAGCGTGTGAATTCAGTGATATCTGTACGGCATGTGAGTTCAGTGATATCTCTACGGCGTGTGAGTTCAGTGATATCTATACGACGTGTGAGTTCAGTGATATCTATACGATGTGTGAGTTCAATGATATCTATACGGCGTGTGAGTTCAGTGATATATGTACGTCGTGTGAGTTCAGTTATATATATACGGCGTGTAAGTTCAGTGATATATGTACGGCGTGTGAGTTCAGTGATATATGTACGGCGTGTGAATTCAGTTATATCTGTACGGCGTGTGAGTTCAGTGATATATGTACGGCGTGTGAATTCAGTGATATATGTACGGCGTGTGAGTTCAGTAATATATGTAAGGCGTGTGAGTTCAGTGATATATGTACGGCGTGTGAGTTCAGTGATATATGTACAGCGTGTGAATTCAGTGATATCTGTACGGCATGTGAGTTCAGTGACATCTCTACGGCGTGTGAGTTCAGTGATATCTATACGACGTGTGAGTTCAGTGATATCTATACGATGTGTGAGTTCAATGATATCTATACGACGTGTGAGTTCAGTGATATATGTACGGCGTGTGAGTTCAGTGATATCTATACGACGTGTGAGTTCAGTGATATCTATACGATATGTGAGTTCAATGATATCTATACGGCGTGTGAGTTCAGTGATATATGTATGGCGTGTGAGTTCAGTTATATATATACGGCGTGTAAGTTCAGTGATATATGTACGGCGTGTGAGTTCAGTGATACATGTACGGCGTGTGAGTTCAGTGATATATGTACGGCATGTGAGTTCAGTGATATATGTACGGCGTGTGAGTTCAGTGATATATGTACGGCGTGTGAATTCAGTGATACCTGTACAGCGTGTGAGTTCAGTGATATATGTACGGCGTGTGGGTTCAGTGATATATGTAAGGCGTGTGAATTCAGTGATACCTGTACAGCGTGTGAATTTAGTGATATATGTACGGCGTGTGAGTTCAGTAATATATGTACGGCGTGTGAGTTCAGTGATATATGTACGGCGTGTGAGTTCAGTGATATATGTATGGCGTGTGAATTCAGTGATATCTCTACGGCGTGTGAGTTCAGTGATATCTATATACGACGTGTGAGTTCAGTGATATCTATACGATGTATGAGTTCAATGATATCTATACTACGTGTGAGTTCAGTGATATATGTACGGCGTGTGAGTTCAGTGATATATATACGGTGTGTGAGTTATATATACGACGTGTGAGTTCAGTGATATCTATACGATGTATGAGTTCAATGATATTTATACTACGTGTGAGTTCAGTGATATATGTACGGCGTGTGAGTTCAGTTATATATATACGGCGTGTGAGTTCAGTGATATATATACGGCGTGTGAGTTTAGTTATATATGTACGGCGTGTGAGTTCAGTGATATATGTACGGCGTGTGAGTTCAGTGATATATGTACGGCGTGTGAGTTCAGTAATATATGTACGGCGTGTGAGTTCAGTGATATATGTACAGCGTGTGAGTTCAGTGATATATGTACAGCGTGTGAATTCAGTGATATCTGTACGGCATGTGAGTTCAGTGATATCTCTACGGCGTGTGAGTTCAGTGATATCTATACGACGTGTGCGTTCAGTGATATCTATACGATGTGTGAGTTCAATGATATCTATACGGCGTGTGAGTTCAGTGATATATGTACGTCGTGTGAGTTCAGTTATATATATACGGCGTGTAAGTTCAGTGATATATGTACGGCGTGTGAGTTCAGTGATATATGTACGGCGTGTGAATTCAGTTATATCTGTACGGCGTGTGAGTTCAGTGATATATGTACGGCGTGTGAATTCAGTGATATATGTACGGCCTGTGAGTTCAGTGACATCTCTACGGCGTGTGAGTTCAGTGATATCTATACGACGTGTGAGTTCAGTGATATCTATACGATGTGTGAGTTCAATGATATCTATACGACGTGTGAGTTCAGTGATATATGTACGGCGTGTGAGTTCAGTGATATCTATACGACGTGTGAGTTCAGTGATATCTATACGATATGTGAGTTCAATGATATCTATACGGCGTGTGAGTTCAGTGATATATGTACTGCGTGTGAGTTCAGTGATATATGTACAGCGTGTGAATTCAGTGATATCTGTACGGCATGTGAGTTCAGTGATATCTCTACGGCGTGTGAGTTCAGTGATATCTATACGACGTGTGAGTTCAGTGATATCTATACGATGTGTGAGTTCAATGATATCTATACGGCGTGTGAGTTCAGTGATATATGTACGTCGTGTGAGTTCAGTTATATATATACGGCGTGTAAGTTCAGTGATATATGTACGGCGTGTGAGTTCAGTGATATATGTACGGCGTGTGAATTCAGTTATATCTGTACGGCGTGTGAGTTCAGTGATATATGTACGGCGTGTGAATTCAGTGATATATGTACGGCGTGTGAGTTCAGTAATATATGTAAGGCGTGTGAGTTCAGTGATATATGTACGGCGTGTGAGTTCAGTGATATATGTACAGCGTGTGAATTCAGTGATATCTGTACGGCATGTGAGTTCAGTGACATCTATACGACGTGTGAGTTCAGTGATATCTATACGATGTGTGAGTTCAATGATATCTATACGACGTGTGAGTTCAGTGATATATGTACGGCGTGTGAGTTCAGTGATATCTATACGACGTGTGAGTTCAGTGATATCTATACGATATGTGAGTTCAATGATATCTATACGGCGTGTGAGTTCAGTGATATATGTATGGCGTGTGAGTTCAGTTATATATATACGGCGTGTAAGTTCAGTGATATATGTACGGCGTGTGAGTTCAGTGATACATGTACGGCGTGTGAGTTCAGTGATATATGTACGGCATGTGAGTTCAGTGATATATGTACGGCGTGTGAGTTCAGTGATATATGTACGGCGTGTGAATTCAGTGATACCTGTACAGCGTGTGAGTTCAGTGATATATGTACGGCGTGTGAGTTCAGTGATATATGTAAGGCGTGTGAATTCAGTGATACCTGTACAGCGTGTGAATTTAGTGATATATGTACGGCGTGTGAGTTCAGTAATATATGTACGGCGTGTGAGTTCAGTGATATATGTACGGCGTGTGAGTTCAGTGATATATGTATGGCGTGTGAATTCAGTGATATCTCTACGGCGTGTGAGTTCAGTGATATCTATATACGACGTGTGAGTTCAGTGATATCTATACGATGTATGAGTTCAATGATATCTATACTACGTGTGAGTTCAGTGATATATGTACGGCGTGTGAGTTCAGTGATATATATACGGTGTGTGAGTTATATATACGACGTGTGAGTTCAGTGATATCTATACGATGTATGAGTTCAATGATATTTATACTACGTGTGAGTTCAGTGATATATGTACGGCGTGTGAGTTCAGTTATATATATACGGCGTGTGAGTTCAGTGATATATATACGGCGTGTGAGTTTAGTTATATATGTACGGCGTGTGAGTTCAGTGATATATGTACGGCGTGTGAGTTCAGTGATATATGTACGGCGTGTGAGTTCAGTAATATATGTACGGCGTGTGAGTTCAGTGATATATGTACAGCGTGTGAGTTCAGTGATATATGTACAGCATGTGAATTCAGTGATATCTGTACGGCATGTGAGTTCAGTGATATCTCTACGGCGTGTGAGTTCAGTGATATCTATACGACGTGTGCGTTCAGTGATATCTATACGATGTGTGAGTTCAATGATATCTATACGGCGTGTGAGTTCAGTGATATATGTACGTCGTGTGAGTTCAGTTATATATATACGGCGTGTAAGTTCAGTGATATATGTACGGCGTGTGAGTTCAGTGATATATGTACGGCGTGTGAATTCAGTTATATCTGTACGGCGTGTGAGTTCAGTGATATATGTACGGCGTGTGAATTCAGTGATATATGTACGGCCTGTGAGTTCAGTGACATCTCTACGGCGTGTGAGTTCAGTGATATCTATACGACGTGTGAGTTCAGTGATATCTATACGATGTGTGAGTTCAATGATATCTATACGACGTGTGAGTTCAGTGATATATGTACGGCATGTGAGTTCAGTGATATCTATACGACGTGTGAGTTCAGTGATATCTATACGATATGTGAGTTCAATGATATCTATACGGCGTGTGAGTTCAGTGATATATGTACGGCATATGAGTTCAGTGATATATGTACGGCGTGTGAATTCAGTGATACCTGTACAGCGTGTGAGTTCAGTGATATATGTACGGCGTGTGAGTTCAGTGATATATGTAAGGCGTGTGAATTCAGTGATACCTGTACAGCGTGTGAATTTAGTGATATATGTATGGCGTGTGAATTCAGTGATATATGTACGGCGTGTGAGTTCAGTGATATATGTACGGCGTGTGAATTCAGTGATATATGTACGGCGTGTAAGTTCAGTGATATATGTACGGCGTGTGAGTTCAGTGATACATGTACGGCGTGTGAGTTCAGTGATATATGTACGGCATGTGAGTTCAGTGATATATGTACGGCGTGTGAGTTCAGTGATATATGTACGGCGTGTGAATTCAGTGATACCTGTACAGCGTGTGAGTTCAGTGATATATGTACGGCGTGTGAGTTCAGTGATATATGTACGGCGTGTGAGTTCAGTGATATATGTACAGCGTGTGAATTCAGTGACATCTCTACGGCGTGTGAGTTCAGTGATATCTATACGACGTGTGAGTTCAGTGATATCTATACGATGTGTGAGTTCAATGATATCTATACGACGTGTGAGTTCAGTGATATATGTACGGCGTGTGAGTTCAGTGATATATGTACGGCGTGTGAATTCAGTGATACCTGTACAGCGTGTGAGTTCAGTGATATATGTACGGCGTGTCAGTTCAGTGATATATGTAAGGCGTGTGAATTCAGTGATACCTGTACAGCGTGTGAATTTAGTGATATATGTATGGCGTGTGAATTCAGTGATATATGTACGGCGTGTGAGTTCAGTGATATATGTACGGCGTGTGAATTCAGTGATATATGTACGGCGTGTGAATTCAGTGATATATGTACGGCGTGTGAGTTCAGTAATATATGTACGGCGTGTGAGTTCAGTGATATATGTACGGCGTGTGAGTTCAGTGATATATGTACAGCGTGTGAATTCAGTGATATCTGTACGGCATGTGAGTTCAGTGACATCTCTACGGCGTGTGAGTTCAGTGATACCTATACGACGTGTGAGTTCAGTGATATCTATACGATGTGTGAGTTCAATGATATCTATACGACGTGTGAGTTCAGTGATATATGTACGGCGTGTGAGTTCAGTGATATCTATACAACGTGTGAGTTCAGTGATATCTATACGATATGTGAGTTCAATGATATCTATACGGCGTGTGAGTTCAGTGATATATGTATGGCGTGTGAGTTCAGTTATATATATATACGGCGTGTAAGTTCAGTGATATATGTACGGCTTGTGAGTTCAGTGATATATGTACGGCGTGTGAGTTCAGTGATATATGTACGGCGTGTGAATTCAGTGATACCTGTACAGCGTGTGAGTTCAGTGATATATGTACGGCGTGTGAATTCAGTGATACCTGTACAGCGTGTGAGTTCAACGATATATGTACGGCGTGTGAATTCAGTGATATATGTACGGCGTGTGAGTTCAGTAATATATGTACGGCGTGTGAGTTCAGTGATATATGTATGGCGTGTGAATTCAGTGATATCTCTACGGCGTGTGAGTTCAGTGATATCTATATACGACGTGTGAGTTCAGTGATATCTATACGATGTATGAGTTCAATGATATCTATACTACGTGTGAGTTCAGTGATATATGTACGGCGTGTGAGTTCAGTGATATATGTACGGTGTGTGAGTTATATATACGACGTGTGAGTTCAGTGATATCTATACGATGTATGAGTTCAATGATATCTATACTACGTGTGAGTTCAGTGATATATGTATGGCGTGTGAGTTCAGTTATATATATACGGCGTGTGAGTTCAGTGATATATATACGGCGTGTGAGTTTAGTTATATATGTACGGCGTGTGAGTTCAATGATATATGTACGGCGTGTGAGTTCAGTTATATATATACGGCGTGTGAGTTCAGTGATACATGTACGGTGTGTGAGTTCAGTGATATATGTACGGCGTGTGAGTTCAGTGATATATGTACGGCGTGTGAGTTCAGTAATATATGTACGGCGTGTGAGTTCAGTGATATATGTACAGCGTGTGAGTTCAGTGATATATGTACAGCGTGTGAATTCAGTGATATCTGTACGGCATGTGAGTTCAGTGATATCTCTACGGCGTGTGAGTTCAGTGATATCTATACGACGTGTGAGTTCAGTGATATCTATACGATGTGTGAGTTCAATGATATCTATACGGCGTGTGAGTTCAGTGATATATGGACGTCGTGTGAGTTCAGTTATATATATACAGCGTGTAAGTTCAGTGATATATGTACGGCGTGTGAGTTCAGTGATATATGTACGGCGTGTGAATTCAGTTATATCTGTACGGCGTGTGAGTTCAGTGATATATGTACGGCGTGTGAAATCAGTGATATATGTACGGCGTGTGAATTCAGTGATATATGTACGGCGTGTGAGTTCAGTAATATATGTACGGCGTGTGAGTTCAGTGATATATGTACGGCGTGTGAGTTCAGTGATATATGTACAGCGTGTGAATTCAGTGATATCTGTACGGCATGTGAGTTCAGTGATATCTCTACGGCGTGTGAGTTCAGTGATATCTATACGACGTGTGCGTTCAGTGATATCTATACGATGTGTGAGTTCAATGATATCTATACGGCGTGTGAGTTCAGTGATATATGTACGTCGTGTGAGTTGAGTTATATATATACGGCGTGTAAGTTCAGTGATATATGTACGGCGTGTGAGTTCAGTGATATATGTACGGCGTGTGAATTCAGTTATATCTGTACGGCGTGTGAGTTCAGTGATATATGTACGGCGTGTGAATTCAGTGATATATGTACGGCCTGTGAGTTCAGTGACATCTCTACGGCGTGTGAGTTCAGTGATATCTATACGACGTGTGAGTTCAGTGATATCTATACGATGTGTGAGTTCAATGATATCTATACGACGTGTGAGTTCAGTGATATATGTACGGCATGTGAGTTCAGTGATATCTATACGACGTGTGAGTTCAGTGATATCTATACGATATGTGAGTTCAATGATATCTATACGGCGTGTGAGTTCAGTGATATATGTACGGCATATGAGTTCAGTGATATATGTACGGCGTGTGAATTCAGTGATATATGTACGGCGTGTGAGTTCAGTGATACATGTACGGCGTGTGAGTTCAGTGATATATGTACGGCATGTGAGTTCAGTGATATATGTAAGGCGTGTGAATTCAGTGATACCTGTACAGCGTGTGAATTTAGTGATATATGTATGGCGTGTGAATTCAGTGATATATGTACGGCGTGTGAGTTCAGTGATATATGTACGGCGTGTGAATTCAGTGATATATGTACGGCGTGTAAGTTCAGTGATATATGTACGGCGTGTGAGTTCAGTGATACATGTACGGCGTGTGAGTTCAGTGATATATGTACGGCATGTGAGTTCAGTGATATATGTACGGCGTGTGAGTTCAGTGATATATGTACGGCGTGTGAATTCAGTGATACCTGTACAGCGTGTGAGTTCAGTGATATATGTACGGCGTGTGAGTTCAGTGATATATGTACGGCGTGTGAGTTCAGTGATATATGTACAGCGTGTGAATTCAGTGATATCTGTACGGCATGTGAGTTCAGTGACATCTCTACGGCGTGTGAGTTCAGTGATATCTATACGACGTGTGAGTTCAGTGATATCTATACGACGTGTGAGTTCAATGATATCTATACGACGTGTGAGTTCAGTGATATATGTACGGCGTGTGAGTTCAGTGATATATGTACGGCGTGTGAATTCAGTGATACCTGTACAGCGTGTGAGTTCAGTGATATATGTACGGCGTGTCAGTTCAGTGATATATGTAAGGCGTGTGAATTCAGTGATACCTGTACAGCGTGTGAATTTAGTGATATATGTATGGCGTGTGAATTCAGTGATATATGTACGGCGTGTGAGTTCAGTGATATATGTACGGCGTGTGAATTCAGTGATATATGTACGGCGTGTGAATTCAGTGATATATGTACGGCGTGTGAGTTCAGTAATATATGTACGGCGTGTGAGTTCAGTGATATATGTACGGCGTGTGAGTTCAGTGATATATGTACAGCGTGTGAATTCAGTGATATCTGTACGGCATGTGAGTTCAGTGACATCTCTACGGCGTGTGAGTTCAGTGATACCTATACGACGTGTGAGTTCAGTGATATCTATACGATGTGTGAGTTCAATGATATCTATACGACGTGTGAGTTCAGTGATATATGTACGGCGTGTGAGTTCAGTGATATCTATACAACGTGTGAGTTCAGTGATATCTATACGATATGTGAGTTCAATGATATCTATACGGCGTGTGAGTTCAGTGATATATGTATGGCGTGTGAGTTCAGTTATATATATATACGGCGTGTAAGTTCAGTGATATATGTACGGCTTGTGAGTTCAGTGATATATGTACGGCGTGTGAGTTCAGTGATATATGTACGGCGTGTGAATTCAGTGATACCTGTACAGCGTGTGAGTTCAGTGATATATGTACGGCTTGTGAATTCAGTGATACCTGTACAGCGTGTGAGTTCAACGATATATGTACGGCGTGTGAATTCAGTGATATATGTACGGCGTGTGAGTTCAGTAATATATGTACGGCGTGTGAGTTCAGTGATATATGTATGGCGTGTGAATTCAGTGATATCTCTACGGCGTGTGAGTTCAGTGATATCTATATACGACGTGTGAGTTCAGTGATATCTATACGATGTATGAGTTCAATGATATCTATACTACGTGTGAGTTCAGTGATATATGTACGGCGTGTGAGTTCAGTGATATATGTACGGTGTGTGAGTTATATATACGACGTGTGAGTTCAGTGATATCTATACGATGTATGAGTTCAATGATATCTATACTACGTGTGAGTTCAGTGATATATGTATGGCGTGTGAGTTCAGTTATATATATACGGCGTGTGAGTTCAGTGATATATATACGGCGTGTGAGTTTAGTTATATATGTACGGCGTGTGAGTTCAATGATATATGTACGGCGTGTGAGTTCAGTTATATATATACGGCGTGTGAGTTCAGTGATACATGTACGGTGTGTGAGTTCAGTGATATATGTACGGCGTGTGAGTTCAGTGATATATGTACGGCGTGTGAGTTCAGTAATATATGTACGGCGTGTGAGTTCAGTGATATATGTACAGCGTGTGAGTTCAGTGATATATGTACAGCGTGTGAATTCAGTGATATCTGTACGGCATGTGAGTTCAGTGATATCTCTACGGCGTGTGAGTTCAGTGATATCTATACGACGTGTGAGTTCAGTGATATCTATACGATGTGTGAGTTCAATGATATCTATACGGCGTGTGAGTTCAGTGATATATGGACGTCGTGTGAGTTCAGTTATATATATACAGCGTGTAAGTTCAGTGATATATGTACGGCGTGTGAGTTCAGTGATATATGTACGGCGTGTGAATTCAGTTATATCTGTACGGCGTGTGAGTTCAGTGATATATGTACGGCGTGTGAAATCAGTGATATATGTACGGCGTGTGAATTCAGTGATATATGTACGGCGTGTGAGTTCAGTAATATATGTACGGCGTGTGAGTTCAGTGATATATGTACGGCGTGTGAGTTCAGTGATATATGTACAGCGTGTGAATTCAGTGATATCTGTACGGCATGTGAGTTCAGTGACATCTCTACGGCGTGTGAGTTCAGTGATATCTATACGACGTGTGAGTTCAGTGATATCTATACGATGTGTGAGTTCAATGATATCTATACGACGTGTGAGTTCAGTGATATATGTACGGCGTGTGAGTTCAGTGATATCTATACGACGTGTGAGTTCAGTGATATCTATACGATATGTGAGTTCAATGATATCTATACGGCGTGTGAATTCAGTGATATATGTATGGCGTGTGAGTTCAGTTATATATATATACGGCGTGTAAGTTCAGTGATATATGTACGGCGTGTGAGTTCAGTGATACATGTACGGCGTGTGAGTTCAGTGATATATGTATGGCATGTGAGTTCAGTGATATATGTACGGCGTGTGAGTTCAGTGATATATGTACGGCGTGTGAATTCAGTGATACCTGTACAGCGTGTGAGTTCAGTGATATATGTACGGCGTGTGAGTTCAGTGATATATGTAAGGCGTGTGAATTCAGGGATACCTGTACAGCGTGTGAATTTAGTGATATATGTATGGCGTGTGAATTCAGTGATATATGTACGGCGTGTGAGTTCAGTGATATATGTACGGCGTGTGAATTCAGTGATATATGTACGGCGTGTGAGTTCAGTAATATATGTACGGCGTGTGAGTTCAGTGATATATGTACGGCGTGTGAGTTCAGTGATATATGTACAGCGTGTGAATTCAGTGATATCTGTACGGCATGTGAGTTCAGTGACATCTCTACGGCGTGTGAGTTCAGTGATATCTATACGACGTGTGAGTTCAGTGATATCTATACGATGTATGAGTTCAATGATATCTATACGACGTGTGAGTTCAGTGATATATGTACGGCGTGTGAGTTCAGTGATATCTATACAACGTGTGAGTTCAGTGATATCTATACGATATGTGAGTTCAATGATATCTATACGGCGTGTGAGTTCAGTGATATATGTATGGCGTGTGAGTTCAGTTATATATATACGGCGTGTAAGTTCAGTGATATATGTACGGCGTGTGAGTTCAGTGATATATGTACGGCGTGTGAGTTCAGTGATATATGTACGGCGTGTGAATTCAGTGATACCTGTACAGCGTGTGAGTTCAGTGATATATGTACGGCGTGTGAGTTCAGTGATATATGTACGGCGTGTGAATTCAGTGATACCTGTACAGCGTGTGAATTTAGTGATATATGTATGGCGTGTGAATTCAGTGATATATGTACGGCGTGTGAGTTCAGTGATATATGTACGGCGTGTGTGTTCAGTGAAACGGACAATTTGTCTACTCAACTACTTTATTCAGTCATTGCAGGCACACTGACGATTAGCGAGTCAACGAGTGCTCTGTGACGTAACTCATTGATATCGATTAGTTTTCTGCGTCTGGCTGTAGGCGTAGTAGTCAAGTTGCCGCTCCTATACTTCTTGTAGGAGACCCTGCAATATTAATAACTGTAAACCTTTTTTACGGAAATGTATTTTATATAGTTAGAAGAGCAAAATTAGATTGGTTGCACGTTGTGCAACCTTGAGCATTTCTCAGAATTCAAGATGGCGGTCTCGGCCATCTTGAATTTCAGCAAATATTCAACCTTTGAGCTCGATGACATAGAGGGTCGTGTAATACCTCTTTTTAAGGGATATCCAGGACGGGGAGTCCATTTCTGGAGTTATTTTTGGATACGGTGTCAAATTCAAGGTCAAATCAGAGGTCAAAGGTCAAATTTGACCTAAAACCAGGAACAAATCACCTCTACAGACCATCTACTCTACAGTAAGTTGTATATTCTTGCCCCAAGCTTTTCATTTTCAAGAACCGCTTAACACAAAAAACGAATGCTGTTGTATGTTTGCTATAGTCCCCCTCAATATGCTAAGTCACTACAATAACTTATTCAGTCATTTTACAAGTTTTTCAATTTGACATGTTGGAATATCTTGACCATAACGTGTCACATTTAATATATTTGTACTTTAACCATTACTATTGCGTGTTTGCTTAATAGCTCTTTACTTCTTAAGCTAATGCAGACTAATTGCGTGTTTTTTAGGAATCACATTTTACCGGATCTGTTTAAGGAAATGTCAATATTAAAAAAAGATATTGAATTTGACAGTTTGTCCCATGGATATTGTTTCGTAGCCATAACGTTTCAAGAACAGTGCCAATGCTCGAAATCGTTGAAACTGGTACAAACCATAACTTCTCACCCCGACACTGCATTAACTACGCTTGTGAATCTCGAGGGTGCTCTCAATAGTTTTGGGATGCAGTACACCCACATCACAGACGACCTCCAACTGTATCAGACTGCATGCCTAGTCCAATGGAACGATCCTCTGCGCTGGACCAACGTCATACTTCACCCGGGTATGACGCACACTCTTATGAGTTTCCTGGGCTGTGTAGGAACTAGAAACACTAATGAAGGTCTCAGGAGTGGATATTCTCATCAGCGCAGCGTTTGCTGGTATCACCAGCATAGTCATCGGAAAGGCCTGAACCAATGCTCTACGGGCATACCGTCTCATCATTGCCGTGTTGCTGCATAATTTCTATTCGAATGGCGCCAAGACATATGAGGAACTGAATGTCTACCTGGAGACAGCCAGAGGGCACCCGATCGGGAGGCTATGGGTGGACTGCTTTGTCAAGCCTACACTGTTGTCGCTCATGTTCCTGCCCGGAGAGCTGGACGGTGACTTCCTCCTCCAGCAGCACTGTCTCAAGGCAATGCTGCCATACTTATTCGCAGCAGGTCACCACAATTATGCACGCTACCTGAGCTGGTATGTGCGTCAGATGGAGCACCTTCCCCAGCGTGCCAAGGAGGACCTACTGGCAGCTGCACACGTCTGCCGGCACTCGGATGGGGGGGGGGGACCGCAGTGCCAGCAGATCAGTTCGGAGAGCAGACATATATCAAGCGAGGGAAGGGTTCTGGAGGTATGAAAGGCATTTCAACGAGCCCTGAACAAGTGGCTGTGTGGGTGAATAGTTTCTGTATGTGCGCCCACCTTGAAGCTGGGGGGAGGGGAGCAGAAGCCACACGGTGAAGTAGATGGAAAGGAGAAGAATAAGCACAAGGAGGAAGGAGAGGGAAGAAGGAGACTGGACGAGGTCGATCGGAAGAAGATCGCGGTGGAGCTGGAGAAGTACAGTCACCCCCTCAATGACCAGCAACCAGGTGTCTATATCATCTGCAATGGCCAAGTGGCGCCAGACACAGTGAATGTTCAGAACGCATTGGCCATCGGGAGTGAGCAGAGCAGGCAGTTATCCGCTTCGCTAAGCAGTGAATTCCACAAGTCAATAAAGAAGAAAGTCAAAATAATGGAGTTGCTCAAGAAGGCAGTCACTGTCAAGGGGAAGGCCATCTACGACATCGAGACGCTGTTCAGTCGGCTGTTAGTCGTGGGGCAGCAGTGCAGCATTGATATAGCCGATGTCTTCCAGTTTGAACTGAGTCCAGTCCCTCCGGCCCTGATCGATGAGTACGGCTGCTTGAGGAAGGGTGACAAGGCCGTGCTCGTCAAGTCTCTCGGTGTCTCTATCATGACTCCGTGTGCTCCAAACGTGGTGCTGGTTGATGCCGGCCAGCTTCTGTACCACGTCGTCTGGCCAGTTGGAAATCCCTTAAAAAGAGGTATTACACGACCCTCTATGTCATCGAGATCAAAGGTTGAATATTTGCCCAAATTCAAGATGGCCGAGACCGCCATCTTGAATTCTGAGAAATGCTCAAGGTTGCACAAGGTGCAACCAAGCTAATTTTGCTCTCCCAACTATATAAAATACATTTCCATAAAAAAGTTTACATTTATTAACATTGCAGGGTCATCATTTTGGCAACTTGACTATAGCTGTAGCAGTGACTGCTGGATACGTGGATAGATAAACCTCTGTTATGGGATCGATATCGTTGCGTCCGCGTCAACATTGATCAATACTTGCCTAACGACGTGATCTTAAAATATTCACGAGATTCTATTTTGACAACATTTTTCCCGCTAACTGATTTTTTTAGCACCAATAACGTTGGTTGAGTAATTCGCAATGTTATAAGCACACATGACAGATATTGACATATGTAGTAACTACTGGTAACTAGGTTTATATATATATATATATATATATATATATATATATATATATATATATATATATATATATATATAATACAACGTTAAAGATAACATTTGAAAATAAGTTGGACATTAAACGGCATTTCTATTTTTGATAACGACTTAGCCGATCAATTTCCTTAAACAGCCCCATCGCATGGGTCTTATTTGTGCGCATGCGTTATGTGTGGTTTGTTTAATTGTGGTGACCAAATCATGATGGCTTTTTTAATGTAATGGTGTTTTCAAATTAATAAATTGTGGTAATATGTTTTTCCAGGCCCGAGTGTACAACTTGGCGTACCTGGTAACGTTGGAGACAGAGGTCAAGAGCTGCAAGTGACGATCACAGTACAGAACTCCTCGCCTCCAGTACTGCATATCTTTTAGAAATAGTATATTCATTAGATAGTTTTTTAATTAATGATTTATTAATTTAGTTTGCATGTGTACAGTTTAATATACTGCACGCGACGCTGTAGGCATAATGTTGGCACAACAGAATGTCAATGGCGTTGCGTCTGGAATGAGCGTATGGGTTTATTTGGATTGGTAGAACTGTTAAAAGGACACATTATATGTATTACATTTTGCTTTATCTTATGTTCATAATGTTGATTGTTCGCCAGGAGGCAGTACCTGTGTGCTGCTAATGAGTGGTACTCTAGGATTACTTTGATTGGGACATAACACACTAACAAAGACGTATTATCGTTATACTCCATGTTCAGACTTCACTATATTTGGTCATTCATGAAACGAAGAAAGTTTGAGGCAACCACTTTGATATCGTAACATGGGAGAGAAAACTATGTTAGTATGTATATGAATATTGTAAAAACGTTGTGTATTTTTATATATGTGATCTATCGATTCATTGTTGTGCCTTAATAGCATCGAGGTTCAGTAATATATATATATATATATATATATATATATATATATATATATATATATATATATATATATATATGTTCTAGTAACACGATCTTGCTCCAGACATGGGACAAAGCGGTTTTTGTAACAGGCCGGAAACCATGTAGGCCCTACTTTAATTTTAGGCTTAACAGTTGCCTTACACCCATACACAAGACTGTCGTGTAGTTCTTTCACACCACACCACACCACACCACACCACACCACACCACACCACACCACACCACACCACACCACACCACACCACACCACACCACACCACACCACACCACACCACACCACACCACACCACACCACACCACACCACACCACACCACACCACACCACACCACACCACACCACACCACACCACACCACACCACACCACACCACACCACACCACACCACACCACACCACACCACACTGAAAATATGTATAACTGCTTTGACCTGGCAGTTGAGTGAAATTAAAGATATCATATGTTTAGTTTTCTAAAACCATGCTTTCGGTTTTGATATCAGATTGGCACGGCTCCATTTAACATACTGTTCTTGTTGGGAGTGAGTGAGGGAGGGAGGGAGGGAGGGAGGGAGGGGGGAGGGAGGGAGGGAGGGACGGACGGACGGACGGAGGGGGGGAGGGAGGGAGGGAGGGACGGAGGGAGGGAGGGAGGGAGGGAGGTTGTTGGGCAGGCATGACTGGGCGGAAGGAATGAGAGAGGAGGTGGAGGAGGAAGAGAGTGAGGGGAATTAGAAGTGAGAGAGGAATGTGGAAAAGAATAAATGAGAAGTAGGTACTGGGGAGGGCGAGAGACTGGAGGGCGTTGATGGTGTGGTGAATTGTGTGGGGCGTGGTAGGGAAACAAACTAAAATATAGGCCGTGTAAGTCTAGCGCGCGAAAACGAGGCTGGGGGCAATTGGGGGCAGAAGGTCCATATACTCCAAGTTAACATATAGGACTTCGTTTTGTGCTTATCGAAACCACAACATACAGCAATGTAAAATGCAAGTCCGGTAAATGACACATCGGCCTAACATCGTGTCTATTATCTGCACTACGTAAATCGCCATGTGTCTATGATAATGTGATCAACTCAATATTAAATCGGACACTTAAGATAAGATATTTATGACCTGATTTTCATACTATTCATCAGTCGGAAGCTACAACTGTCATTCATCGTTAGAATATTATTCTTGTGTCCAGTCCCCAATTAGTCTTGCTTAGTCCACAATAAGCTCCAATCGCGCGGAGTCACGCCATATATGGTGACCCACTGACAGACCCGTTTTGGGGGCTTAGGTCTTTTCTTATTGAATTTCCGTCATTGCCAGTTAACATTATTATTAAGGGCATATAATTATTTTTACAGTGGATGCAGATATATCATTAATTTAAAAAGTTAACCATAATGCAACATTTATGACAGTATATCAATATTTTACTATGACATGACATACTACGTGACGTAACATTTTTAAGCTTCATTTCTTACTGCTAGAAGTTGTATGTATTTAAAAGACAGTGTAATTATCTACACATTGGTACCAATATTAGTAAACAACAGAACAGTCCCGTAAGTTACGCCACTTACAAATACCACAATAAGTATAATACAATTACGCCAATCATTGTATTATGTCCTTGTTGAGCATACTGACTTTGTGCAAGAATGGGGGACACGGAAGGGACTCGTCTCGTATACGTAGTGTGTTTACAAAATGAGCTTGACCGACGAACTTCGCCGACGACAACAACGATCTTCGAAATGAAACATCGACTAAGGTCATATATTCGATGCGTGAAACGGCTTGAATAGCGAAAAGTTTGGCAGACTTCTTCTGCAGTCAAATGATTCGGATCAGCCGATGCCATTTTACTAACACAAAAAGGGCACTTTGAAAACTTGCATCAAACTCCGTAAACTTGAATAGCACTGGTAGCCATAAATACCCACAATGCATTGCCGATATGTTAACCCTTAAAGTTAAATGTGTTTCAAAGGTATCCTCCAGAGAGCGCCTCTGGAATAGGTCAAACCAGCACGCTAATATTATGGCCGGGTACGGCCGACTTGAGGTCTAAAAGGATTATTAAGAGAATATTTAATATGACGTGATTTTGCATGGTACCTAGTCTATTTTGTGAATGATAATAAAATGAGTGACTGCATGAATGTTTTCTATGTGTCTTCCCGTATCCTTACAGCTTTAATTGTTTAACGCATGCAAAACAACGCAGTCCGGGTCGTCTGGCGAAAGAGAAATTACGATGACATCACTAAGTCATAGGGGATTCCCCCAAAAAGTCCCCTACCAAACCATGCATGGTCATTAAAAAATAATATACAGTCTAAAGGGAGCGACCAGTCTAGCCAAGCACAAAGTGTAATAACGATCACCTGGCATACATGAATGTTATAATTACCGCAAGCGTATATATTTAGAGAAAGCAGCACTTAGTGTCATTAACCCGTAAGTAGGGGTGGCTGGCGGTCGATTGAAGACAACTTTGAATTGGATAAAGAAATATCATCTAGACGCAGGTATGGTAGCATTTCATTCCTGCAATTCGCATGCACTGACACAATATTAGATTATATATATATATATATATATATATATATATATATATATATATATATATATATATATATATATATATATATATATATATATATATATATATATATATATATATATATATATACAAACACACACACGCACGCACGCACACACGCACACAAACACACCACACACACACACGCACACACACACACACGCACACACACTAACTGGGCGCGCCTTGCTGGCTGCACTGCTTACTGATTCCATGAACATGAACTAAAATGTTACATATCATTTTATGAGAGGACACTGAGTTGACGCTAGACTTCAACTGACGGCAAGTGTTTATACGCCTATTCGTGAATTGGTGACTTTTTAAATTTCTGCCTGCACCTGAGTCACATTTGACATACTTATGCGGTCATGCGCAACCGTTGTTGCCAGAACTGTGTAGGTCTACCCGTCACGCATGACCACATTCTCGGCAGAAGGTTTACATCGCTTACGCCCATGCAGCGACACCCGTTTGGACGGTGACTGGTCGCGTCGGCACCGTTACTAGGTCGGCGGTGAAATCTCTGGACGCGTCGGCTAAATCCTTGGACGCATCGGTGAAATATTTTGGACGCGTCGGCGAAATTCTTGGAGAGCTGCGTGTGATGCAGGGGTGGCACTCCACCGACCCACCCACCGGGGCTGCCTTGCTGATGTCCACAAGCGACGGAATATACCAGTCATTACAACTTCTCGTCTGACAACGTTGACCAAGCCGCCAGTTACTTCCCGGGGCGACAACAATATACAAGGCCCATGTGGAAAATGGGACCTGCCTGTGGTCGTAAATACAAACATAAAATCAGTCGTACCAAAAATAACAGAACTGCCAGAAATACTGAAGCTAAACTGTGCAGATACAGCAACAATAACAGAGACATGGTGTAGGTATCACATACCAGACGAATCCATTTGTGTACCTGGGTATTTCCACATCAGACAAGATCGTGCTGACAGACGTGGCGGAGGGGTCATGTGCTTTGTAAAACATGGCATCTCTTTCAAGGAATGGACAGAACTACGCAATAACCACATGGTAACTCTGTGGATTTCGCTTCGCTCACACAAATTACCACGACAGTTCACACACATAAATGTTGGAGTGATATATCATCCACCTAACGAGGATAACAAAATCACGGTAAACCACATTTGCCATTACCTGGATTATACATTGCAACGCCACGCTCACACTGGCATAACCTTATCTGGTGATTTCAACCATCTTCCAGAACGATACTTAAAAACCCACTACAGGCTGACGCAGATTGTAACTTTTCTTACACGAGGTGATGCCACTTTGGGTGAGATCTATACCAATGTGGACAAACTTTATGGACAGCCAGTTGTCCTGTCGGAAATGCAGATCACAACGTTGCCATTAGTGAACCACGCGTTGATCTGAAATTCATCTCTGGATATCGACAAATAGTGACAACAAAGGTAATGGGGAGACAATGAGCGAGTCGTTTTTGCAGAAGACTTAAAGAAAATCAAATGGGAAGACTCTACCATCTACCATCATGCGAAGAACAACTGCAAATGTTTGGGTCCAACATAAATGAACAGACGGATACATATTTCCCAACAAAGACAGTGGTAAGAAACACAACAGACAAACCATGGATGTCGGACAGATTCCGAGACTCAATTCGTCGGCGTCAACATGAACTGCTTGGATGTCAACAAACCAGCAGTGAACCCCTTTGCTTCATCTCGCCAATCAAGAGTGTGGCGGTAATCTTCTGGAAATCAGCCAACGAATAAACAATTTCTTTAAATCAGTGAGTGATCACCTACCTGCCCTGACTGCTGACTCTGACTACCTAGTTGGATTTTGTGCATTAGGGTAACAGTTTGTTGTGTATCGTTCTTGACATCATTATGTTTTGCTAAATACGGACTATCCCGTTTTATCCGCAAAATTCCCATTTTACCCACATATACGGGTAAAATGGGATTTTGGTCCGGGAAATATAGGACGCATATTTAGTTGTGTCATTCGCTAATGTGACGTAGTCCTAAATATTCAGAATAGTTATTTTAAGTAACTGATATATTAGAACTAGTAAACTACAATAAGAAAAGCCAAGATATGCGATATGGTAAAGTCGTATAAGCAAAATGTCGAAATACCAGTAGGTTTGTACAGTAATCAGCAGATGCCGCTATAGTAGTTGGAAGCGAAAATACGCTTTGTGCCAGCACTATTCTTTGCTTATAGCGATTTCCCATATTACCCGAGTATCTCGTTTTACCCGGGTTTCCCCTACTTATGCATCACAAATAAAGTTCGTAGCCACATTGTGTAAAACACAACAATGCTCGTATATCTTCGCAAGTGTACATTCTAACAATAGATTTGTTTAACATTAGAGACGACAATTTATCAAATATTGGTGCAATCTATACAATTTCATGATGTTCTAGGTCTTCAACAACGTTCTGACAAGATGCAGCTGGCTTTCCTCTTAATTGCGCTACTGCTTCCGAATACTGCCCAGGGGACTGACAACAGGTTTGTGTGGTGGTGTTCCTTCCATTTGACCGTAGTCTCTGTATACGCCCACGAATACTCACACAACGGGATAACATGCACACATTGACACACACACACAAACACGCACGTACATACACTTAATGGGGTATGTTGTATTTTGCGTTATATATGAACAATCCTCTTAGTCTAAATTCATGCAGGCGTGGAGTTTACGCCATCCCTGACTTATTATCATAGAGACAGCAGAACTTGTTATGTTATAAGAAGTGTACATTTTTCTTTCTGAGAAAAAGGAAAGCCAGAGTTTTAAGTAAACAATATCTCACCAAGACAAGAACACGTTATTATGCTATGAAATAATTCACGCGTTTTGCAGTACTATATGTATCTTATATTTCAAGCAAACGCCCTTGTAATACTATAGGTGCAATGACGACTGCAACGTTTTAAATACGAATTTAAATGTTGACTAGTATATAAACATTCTAAAGCATTATTGTTGTAGGATTTATTAGTCACGGACACGGCGCCGTATCATTTAACTTACACTATGTTTATTATCGCAGTAGCACGGAGATGATCCCGAGCACGGAGTTAGATCTTAGCCAACCTGCGGCGGAACATGAAACGTCTGGTGACGGAATTCCTCGATCAAGTGAGTTTCCCTATCAACAGCCTTCTCCGTAACATTACGTTGTTACGCGTTTATTATTATTACTTAAAACGCCCTGTATCCGCCACCATCATAGATTGACCCTCGCCCCACCACCCTCTATGTAGATTGACCCTCGCCCCACCACCCTCTACGTAGATTGACCTTCGCCCCACCACCCTCTATGTAGATTGACCCTCGCCTCACCACCCTCTGTGTAGATTGACCCTCGCCCCACCACCCTCTACGTAGATTGACCCTCGCCCCACCAACCTCTACGTAGATTGACCCTCGCCCCACCACCCTCTACGTAGACTGACCCTCGCCCCAGCACCCTCTATGTACAATTGACCTTCGCCCCACCACCCTCTATGTAGATTGACCCTCGCCTCACCACTCTCTGTGTAGATTGACCCTCGCCCCACCACCCTCTACGTAGATTGACCTTCGCCCCACCACCCTCTATGTAGATTGACCCTCGCCTCACCACTCTCTGTGTAGACTGACCCTCGCCCCACCACCCTCTGTGTAGATTGACCCTCGCCCCACCACCCTCTACGTAGACTGACCCTCGCCCCACCACCCTCTGTGTAGATTGACACTCGCCCCACCACTCTCTGTGTAGATTGACCCTCGCCCCACCACTCTCTATGTAGACTGACCCTCGCCCCACCACTCTCTGTGTAGATTGACCCTCGCCCCACCACTCTCTGTGTAGATTGACCTTCGCCCCACCACCCTCTGTGTAGATTGACCCTCGCCCCACCACTCTCTGTGTAGATTGACCCTCGCCCCACCACCCTCTGTGTAGATTGACCCTCGCCCCACCACTCTCTGTGTAGATTGACCCTCGCCCCACCACCCTCTACGTAGATTGACCTTCGCCCCACCACCCTCTATGTAGATTGACCCTCGCCTCACCACTCTCTGTGTAGACTGACCCTCGCCCCACCACCTCTGTGTAGATTGACCCTCGCCCCACCACCTCTGTGTAGATTGACCCTCGCCCCACCGCCCTCTATGTAAACTGACCCTCGCCCCACCACCCTCTGTGTAGATTGACCCTCGCCTCACCACCCTCTGTGTAGATTGCCTCTCGCCCCACCACTCTCTGTGTAGATTGACCCTCGCCCCACCACCCTCTGTGTAGATTGACCCTCGCCCCACCACTCTCTGTGTAGATTGACCCTCGCCCCACCACCCTCTGTGTAGATTGACCCTCGCCCCACCACTCTCTGTGTAGATTGACCCTCGCCCCACCACCCTCTGTGTAGATTGACCCTCGCCCCACCACCCTCTGTGTAGACTGACCCTCGCCCCACCACCCTCTACGTAGACTGACCCTCGCCTCACCACCCTCTGTGTAGATTGACCCTCGCCCCACCACCCTCTGTGTAGATTGACCCTCGCCCCACCACCCTCTGTGTAGATTGACCCTCGCCCCACCACCCTCTGTGTAGATTGACCCTCGCCCCACCACCCTCTACGTAGACGGACCCTCACCCCACCACCCTCTATGTAGATTGACCCTCGCCCCACCACCCTCTATGTGGATTGACCCTCGCCCCACCACCCTCTGTGTAGATTGACCCTCGCCCCACCACTCTCTGTGTAGATTGACCCTCGCCCCACCACCCTCTGTGTAGATTGACCCTCGCCCCACCACTCTCTGTGTAGATTGACCCTCGCCCCACCACCCTCTACGTAGATTGACCTTCGCCCCACCACCCTCTATGTAGATTGACCCTCGCCTCACCACTCTCTGTGTAGACTGACCCTCGCCCCACCACCCTCTGTGTAGATTGACCCTCGCCCCACCACCCTCTATGTAAACTGACCCTCGCCCCACCACTCTCTGTGTAGATTGACCCTCGCCCCACCACCCTCTGTGTAGATTGACCCTCGCCCCACCACCCTCTGTGTAGATTGACCCTCGCCCCACCACCCTCTACGTAGACTGACCCTCGCCCCACCACCCTCTACGTAGACTGACCCTCGCCCCACCACCCTCTATGTAGATTGACCCTCGCCCCACCACCCTCTACGTAGACTGACCCTCGCCCCACCACCCTCTATGTGGATTGACCCTCGCCCCACCACCCTCTGTGTAGATTGACCCCCGCCCACCACCCTCTACGGAGACGGACCCTCACCCCACCACCCTCTATGTAGATTGACCCTCGCCCCACCACCCTCTGTGTAGACTGACCCTCGCCCCACCACCCTCTACGTAGACTGACCCTCGCCCCACCACCCTCTACGTAGACTGACCCTCGCCCCACCACCCTCTATATAGATTGACCCTCGCCCCACCACCCTCTACGTAGGCTGACCCTCGCCCCACCACCCTCTATGTAGATTGACCCTCGCCCCACCACCCTCTGTGTAGATTGACCCTCGCCCCACCACCCTCTGTGTAGATTGACCCTCGCCCCACCACCCTCTACGTAGACTGACCCTCGCCCCACCACCCTCTACGTAGACTGACCCTCGCCCCACCACGCTCTGTGTAGATTGACCCTCGCCCCACCACCCTCTGTGTAGATTGACCCTCGCCCCACCACCCTCTGTGTAGACTGACCCTCGCCCCACCACCCTATGTGTCATAACGTATTCTGTGTGCTTCATCACCACCAAGACACACGCTCATGAAGGCTAACTTTTACCTTTCTTTCCTTTGCACTGACATTAATTGCATGTTCCACCACTCTTTTTTATCATTCCAACAACTATAAGTTATTCTTTAATTATCGAGGAGCAGTTCTTGCAGAAAACGTGAAGATTGTTGTTTTTATTGTACTAGTTGAGTCAACCTTTTGTTAATATAACATGCTCCAATAATATTAGGTATTAATAATTTTTGTCACATTCAAACTAGACAGTATTATAGTTCACACTGAAGAACCTTATTTCTGTTAGACTTTGCTAACGTCTTTCTGTTTCGATGAACAGGCATGACCTAGTTGACTGTTGTGTGCGTTTTATATCAGGAAATTTCTCATGCACTAATGAATCGTATACCGATGACACCTGGGTGCATGAACATCCACTCGCTTTGTTTCATGCATACGATGATGTTAAGTCTGAGTATCTAACCTACTCCTTCTTTGTTTGAAGTATCGATTGTCCGGACATCAAAGGGTGATCGTGAAACGACAACACGTAATGAAACAGAATCTACAGGTACGCTGAAGAAGGGATTCTGATCCAATTGTAAAATTGATTGACAATTTTGAATAATTTATTCCGCCGAGTAAACTGTGCCGACAAGATTGCGAAGGGCTGGGTGACAGTTCTAAACACAATATACGACAACCGCTAGGTGTCCCGTCATCATATAAAAGCAATGGTTTTCCGGTTGTAATATGAACTAGTTTGGTTAACATAAATGCGTTCCTTCGAATGCAACAACACGTTTTGTTCACCTACATTGGACTAATGGTTCACTTGCAATTTAAGTGCATTGTCTTGTGCAGGACGATGGAAAATGACCCGTGTCCTTGTGCTCGGCGGGCCTCCAGTCGGAGTTGTGGGACTGGCGATAATTGCAGGAGTGATTTGGATATTCAAGAACTGGATGCACAACGGCCATTGCCCCACCAACTGCTGTTCGCCGTGTGCGTGTTGTGTGTGTTGTAACGGTAAGTTTGATATTTTGTCATTATGATGCAAGTTACAGAAAACGACGTTTATAAATAACGATCTAAACTATTAATATATATATATATATATATATATATATATATATATATATATATATATATATATATATATATACATATAATATGTATATATATGTATATATATATATATGTGTATATATATATATATTATATATATATATATATATATATATATATATATATATATATATATATATATATATATATATATATTACAATATTGGGCGGACGTTTATTACATTACCGGCTGAGTTCATAACAACATAGCCTACTTATTATTTATTACACCATTTATTACGTTATCGGACACCTATTACATTAGCAGTCAATTATTACATACGTTGTAGCAGCCAGGTCGTTCAATCTGGCGTTGCTGGGCGATGCGTTGAGCGGTTTTGTTAGTTATGAAAACTGTCCATTAAATCGACGCGTAGCATGTGGTCATTATGTTGATGTTTTATGTCAGTTTTTCGTCTTGTTCAGTTGAACTACGCCAGCACACCGATGTATGCTCTCACTGTTGGTTGGGTTCAGGCGACCCGTTGTGGTAGGCAACAGTCCCGTAGGACAAGGTTGAGGTTGTTTGTATGTTGATCTCGCCCTCACAGACATACGTAATCGGCAGTGGAATTCTTCTTCTTATTCTTATTCTTATTATTATTATTATTCACGCTTCAACTATCCACAGGGGGTGGTGGGCCCAAATCCTACACTGTCAGTTTGAGGCTCGTAAACAGGCCTCGTTGGTGGTTTTGAAGGCCTGAGGGAACTGGCAGATAGAGCTGTTTCAGGGATGTGGTTCACCAAACATATGGCAGATGTGAAGACGGAATGACTGTGGGAGTCAGTGCAGGAGTGGGGGACCTTAATGAAAATATCCTCTAGTCACTCTGGCGCTGGGACAAGAGTGCCTTTCTTGGGTGCAGCATCGAACAAACCGCCCTTGAGTTTATACATAATGATGGCCTTGCTCGTGGTGCGTATGATGAGGTAGAGGAGGTCGAGGTCCAGCCTGGAGACAAGGTCGGTTGCCTACTGGTGGGACAGTCGCGTAGGATCCGTTGAGCGAAGCGGCGGTGATACATCTCCGGGTTTTGTGCCCAAATTGCTATAGCGTACTCGCGGATCGGTCTCACATTTGGATCACAGGTTTTGCTTCTAACGTACGGCCACATGCGTTTTTTGTTACCATCCTCTGTAACTCTGTATCCGATACAGCACCACGGAATAATTAGGTCGCTGAATCCTAGGCGCGATCCTCTGCTTCCTTTTATCTAGTTTGTGACATTTTCCGGATGATGTTGTTCCGTGCCTTCTGTTTTGTTTTACAAGCATGCGGTTGTTTACAATAGTGTTCTGTATTGCGCCGAGAAACACTGGTCTTGCGCAAGTTAGATGTTTCTCCATTCAACATTTTGTTTACGATTTGCATTTCAGCCGTCTGCCCTTCTTGCCATATCATCTTCATCATGTTATCGGTCGTGATGCGATAAAGATGGCTTTCATTGTTGCTGTCCATTTATCTCTCTGCTGTAAGAGTGATGTCCACGAGTCGGTCTTTATGTCTCTCAGCTTCAGGTTTCTCTTGATGGTATCCTTGAACCGGATACGAGGGTGCCCTCTCTTTCTGTGACAAGAAGACAGTTGAGAGTAGAGAACCTGCTTTGGAAGCCTGTCTGGTGACATCCTCATGAGGTGTCCAGTCCACCGAAGATTATTTCTGACCAGAAAATCTTCCATAGATGGCAGCCCTGTCCGTTCGAGTATTTCCTTGTTTGTCACTCTGTCCGTCCAGGTTATCCTCATGATCTAACGCAGATGGCGCATCATGAAGGCATGCAGCTTTTTCACCTGTCGTCTGTACACTGTCCATGCATCGGCTCCATATAGTAGGGTGTGGTCATTAAGTTATATCTTGCCTTTAACCCGCATGGTGTTTGTTCCAGAGTCTCTGGTGTAGTTGGTCGAAACCTGCACTAGCTTTGTCCATTCACCTATGTATTTCATCACCAACGGGTACATGACTTGATATAGTGCTTCCGAGGTAGGAGAACAAAGTTCAATTTGTTTCCATCAACCATGATATCCTTCTCTCGGGTTCTTGTAGAGTTGAGTTGGTACAGTACCTCGGTCTTCTTGATGTTAATCTTCAGGCTAAACTTCATTGACGCATCGGAGAAAACTTCCACTATTTTCTGCATCTCTTCAGCAGAGTGTGCAACCAGTGCACTGTCATCTGCGAATAGAAGCTCTCTCACCAGTATCCGAGTAGACTTGGTCTTCGCTCTGAAGTGTGCGACGTTGAATAGGTCAGCGCTCTGTCTTGACTATATATAGACGCCATCCCCATGTCTCGGAAAGCCTCGTTGAGCATTGCTGCCAGAAAGATGGAGAAGTGCGTGGGGACCAATACACAACCATGCTCGACCCCAATTGTAATACTGAACGAATCCGAAACTTCCTCTCCTACACAAACATTCGCCATCATTCCGGTATGTAGCGCCTCGATCATTGTTATGAACTTCTCTGGGCATC